>ML675650.1:6091538-6189054 GCA_007922155.1 Mesoclemmys tuberculata
GTGTGTGTGTGTGTGTGTGTGTGTGTGTGTGTGTGTACACACATATACTTTGAGCCTCTGTTATGGTGTTTTTAAAAAGTTTCTATGCAGCTAGCAGGCATTTCAATTTTGTGACTGTTCCCTTTAATTTCCATTTAATTAGCCTCCTCATTTTTTTTCTGGTAGTTCCTCTTTTTGAAGTTAAATGCTATGGTTGTAGGCTTTTTTGGTATTCTTACATTTTAATTTTAATTACATTATAGTTACCATTACCAAGAGATTGAGCCATATTCACATTTTGGACTAAATCCTGTGGTCCATTAAGGACTAAATCAAGAACTGTCTTTCCCCATGTGGGTTCCAGGACGACCTGCTTCAAGAAGCCATTATTAATGGCGTTTTTAGAAATTTTCTCTCTGCATCCTGTCCTGAGGTGACATGTTCCTAGTCAATATGGTGGTAGTTGAAATCCTCCATTACTGGGTTTTCCGTTTTTGTAACCTCCCTGAGCATTTCACAGTCAATGTTACCATCCTGGTCATGTGGTCTGTAGTAGATCTGTAGTAGATCTACTGCTGTGTTCTGATTACTCCAGCATGGAATTTCTCTCCACAGAGATTCTGTGATAGAGTTTGATTCATTTAAGATTTTTACTATATCTGATTCTATGCTTTCTTTCATATATCGCACCACTCCCCCACCAGCACAACCTGCTCTGTCATTCCTGTATATTTTGTACCCTGGTATTACCATGTTCCATTGATTATCATCGTTCCACCAAGTGTCTGCAATGCCTATTATATCAATAAACTCCCTCCCCCCTCCCCTTAAAAACAAAACAATAAAAGAAAGAGCTGCAAGAGTAAAAAGAGAATGCAGGCTGAAGTCGAGCATCAGAGTGGGGGCCATCCAGTTCGTTGCACTGGATGCAACATGTAGGATGACCTGCCTCGTGGGCGGGTGGCATACGTGTGCATTCCGTACAAGGAGCTCCTGGCCCTCAGAGACCACATGCGGGCTTTGGAGCCCAATGGCTGAACTGGAGGAGCTAAGGGAGACAGAGAGACACACGGATGAGACTTTTCACGACACAGTAGAACAGTCTCACCCCTGGTCTGACAGCCTCTGTAGTGTTGAAGACAAGAGCAGAGTATCCTGGGAGACTTGGCTGCCGAGAGGGTATAGCTATCCCCCGCAGACTACTGCTGGCCCCAACCAGTCCCTTTGAGGAAAGAAGGGCTTCTCTCTCCTGTGCCCACAGTTGCATGGTGCCTCCCGGGCCCGCTGTCGGAGCAGCGTGCTCCCAGCTGTACCTCATCGTGGCACTCTGGGGTGGGACGGGGACATCACTGAGGAACCAGAGCCTTCCTCAGAGAGAGCTGGTGCAGGCCGGAGGCCACCAGCATTTCATGTGTAGCACAAATACAGGATCCTGGAGTTGTCCTCAGGGGCCCTTCTTCTCCCTGACCAACCCCTGCCCGTTTGGCCATGGACAGTGACATGTGCCTCTGCTCTCCTTTCCCTGTCAGTGCAGAGCCAGGGCAGGGTCCAGTCGCTCCATCTGCAGGCAGGCTGGTGACTATTATGGATCGGAAGAGCCAGAGTCAAGCATCCCTGCCTGGGCTTGCATCTGCCCCAGGACTGTGGTCGTTTCGTAAGCAGAGGGCTAGAAGTAGGTGTTCCCTCTTCAGACGAAACAACCCCAAATGGACGCTTAGCAAGTTTCTTGCTTTCCTAGGGCTGAGGCAAACAGGATAACTGCCACATACAGCTCAGTCCCTATGTAGTCCACTAGCCAAATGTAAGTTGTTGGCAGTGTACACCATTGTACAGACAATGGTGGCTCTCTTGTTTGTGGCTTCTGAATTTCAAGACCCTAAATTGAAAGAACTTGCCTGATGACACGTTGTCACGGTTGAACATTTTGAAGCATGAGCACTTAATCCCAACCCCCACCCCCCGATTCACAAGCCAGGTGACAGCGAAACCACTTTCACTGACTTCTAATTCTTTTTTAAATAAAAATTTCGCACTAATATTTTGTTATGGCACGTCATTCGCTTGTCTGTATTTGCGTCTATTAGCAGCACGCTGCGTGAGTAAGCTCCCTTCTCCCCCTGAACGGGGAGACAAGGCATATTCTTCTTGTGCCTGTCCGAGCATGCTCACCTAACACCGAGACACAAGATGGGTGAGGTCCAATAAAAGATATTACCTCACCCATCTTGTTTTTCTGATGATGTTCTGAGACTGACATGGCTACAAAAACACTGCAAACATTCTTACATATTCACTCATGAAAATTAATTTTCCAATATTGGGCTGTTATAGACATTCACAGATTATACATGAAACACAGGCAGCTGTTTTTTTTCCACTCACCTGTTGTTGGCATTTATGCGTTTCATTGTTTATTTTCCATCCTCGTTGTCACTACGTAGTTGCAGTTTATAGGCCTTATTTGTGCTTCATTTAGCCTTAGCTCTTAGCCTCCACATATGCAATTGGCTGGTGGAAGACATTGCAAACGTAAATGACACCAAAGAGGCACAAATGCAAGAGGTCCACAAAATAAAAATGAAGTCAAAGATTGCTGCAGATGCAATGGATAGAGAAGCCATTCGTAAGAAGCTAGAGCTAGACCCCACTAAGCACCCAGAGTCAATAGTAAACATTGTCATTGGAAGAGTGGCACCATCATAAATATAGATGTGACAGTGACTTCTTAGCAAGGGGCCCCTTTTCTTTTCAAGTAACTCTTGTCTCAGGTCTGACAAACTCAATACATCAAACATGTCTCGCAGGGTCTTTATTTGTAAGTATCATTTAAAGTATCGACAGAAAACTCAGAACTCATGATCATTTTGAGATGTATGTACAGGTCATAGTTTAAAAAATAATATAACTATATTGATAATATGCTTTACAGTCTTAGAGTAAAAGTTAGTTACCAGGGGATAATACGTTTTGGTGATGGCCCATTCAAGCAGGAGGATGTTGTCACCCCTCAATGGTTAGCTGGTAATGCAGTGCAAGGCTCAATTGTCCAGTCTTGCTCCATCCCCAAACTATCAATGGAAAACCACAATAGACAACTGCAAACAATTAAAACCATTTGGAGGTAAAAAGGGAACATTATATCCCCCTGTCTGGGACTAAAGATTAAAGAGTGTTTCAGTATAACAACAAGTGGAGAGAGGCCCTCTGGATCCATTCACTGAGGAAACATCATGTGTCAAGGAGGTTTTTTTCATGAAAGTTTGTATACTGGTTCCTATGACCATCTCTTGTTTTATTACAAGTGCTATGTGTTATAAAGGAGTGGTGGTTTAAGGTAAACTAGGGCACACTGGTCCTTTTGGAAGCAGAGGATCTGGAATTCTTGTGAGTAGCCACTGTCAGAGGCTGCACATCACAACAGATTGCTTCAAGGGGGCTCAGGGACTGTGTGCACCTCTTGTTAGACTACAAGGCAAAGACAGGGCTGGCATAGCCCAGAGGCGAGTGCTTGAATGGCTAACAGGCTAGTGGTGATAGAATCATAGACGATGAGGGTTGGTAGGGACCTCAGGAAGTGTCTAGTCCCACCCCTTGCTCAAGGCAGGACCAACCCCAACTAAATCATCCCAGCCAGGGCTTTGTCAAGCCGGGCCTTAAAAACCTCTAAGGATGGAGACTCCACCACCTCCCTAGGTAACCCATTCCAGTGCTTCGCCGTCCTCCTAGTGAAAAAGTTTTTCCTAATGTCCAACCTAGACCTCCCCCACTGCAACTTGAGACCATTGCTCCCTGTTCTGTCATCTGCCACCACTGAGAACAGCCTAGCTCCATCCTCCCTGGAACCCCTCTTCAGGTAGTTGAAGACCGTTATCACATCCCCCATCACTCTTCTCTTCTGCAGACTAAACAAGCCTAGTTCCCTCACCCCCTCCTCATAAGTCCTGTGCTCACCCCCCTCATCATTTTTGTTGCCCTCTGCTGGATTCTCTCCAATTTGTCCACATCCTTTCTGTAGTGAGGGCCCCAAAACTAGACACAAGACTCCAATGCGGCCTCACCAGTGCCGAATAGAGGGGAATAATCACTTCCCTTGCTCGGCTGGCAATGCTCCAACTAATACAACTCCCTCATACTGGAAGCAGCGAGTAACAAGGTGACTCCGTCCTGGGTGCCCAAAGAACCATTACAATAGACAACACTTGACTAGTCTTGCCCACAGTCTGACCCAGCTCCCGTTGAAGTCAATGACGCATCCTGTGCTGAATACACACGGGATTTGGGGAGTGTTAGTATCTGAACCATTTTCAGAGAACATGTCTACTACAGAGATGTTAAGGCTCCATGTAATGGGTTGCAAAGACATTTAGGCTCTGTGCTTGTTCCCAGGATATGCAGCCCTCCACCTGGCTGGGTTCAGAGTACCTGACTGTTTCTCTTTTCTCGCTCGTGGTATTTGCCCTATTTTGTGTAGGAGTCCAACTCCTCTATTTGCTGTAATGTTGTATTGTAGCAGGCTGCTAAAATGTCCTGGGCAGTTTTTCTCTCTACGATCTTGTCGCCGCCTCTCTGCTGTCATTCTACAGACAGCCCTGGCCTTGTCGCCTCCAGCCCAGCCACAGTGTTGAAAAGTAAGTGGACCTTGTAAGGGCCGAAATACTCCAGATGAGAAGTTCCAAGAGGTGCTCTGTTGGGCGGAGACCCTCTTTCCAGCTTTGCGGTCTGGGGGACATAGCAGCGTGCCTGGAATGACAGCAGGTCCTTCTAACCAGAGCTCTGTAGGAGACACTGCAGAGCATAGCCAGCTGCTGCCTAAGGACGCTTTCCGGGGCTTTTAATAAAATAATAATCAGGAGGCTGATGACACCCTCCTATTACACCAGCTCCGGAACAGCTGGCCGCATTCACCCACCTGAGAGAGAGACCCTGCTGGGGATGACGGATAAACATCCCGGAGGAAGAGCTAGTTTGGACTCGTGCGGGAAGGGCTTTCTGGCCGAGTAATAACTATAGCCGTTGCCTCTGTGTCCTGCCAGGTTTTGTCATGGGGAGGCAGGGTTCTGTGGGCATGTGACAGACCCAGACAGCAAAGAGGAGCCGGGGGCAGCCTTCTGGGGCATTGTTCTTGATTTACATCGCTGTGAGGGCAGAATCCAGCCTTTACAGGGCGAGATCTCCATTTGCTGTTAATACTAGAAGGGCTTTTCTCCCCCGAGTCAGCCAGGGATCCAGCATTTAGCCGGTGTCTGACGCTCAGGAATGCTTAGTGCGGGAAGAGATGAGGGAAAGCAGGGAAGCGGCTCTCATAAGTGTTACTTCAGCAAGGCTCTTAATAAGCACATGCTTAACTTTAAGTGCTTTAGCCTAATTGACGTCAGAGGCATGTGGTTAGGTGCTTTGCTGAATCAGGGCCTACGTGCTAACTTTAGCTGGAGAGGGTAAATTCTCTCTCTCTCTTGTGTGACTCCTCTGATGGTGGGGGGCAGCTGGCAGGGGTGGGGAGGATGCCAAGGGTGTCGGGAATGATAGGGTTGAAGACATTTCTGCCCCTTAGCTCCGACTATAAACCGGTCGGAGGATAATACTTAAAGCAGAATTCAGGAGGACGACACAGTGGTTGAATTCTCTCGTCACACCATTGACTTCGTGGGCTTCAGGAGCAGAACTGAATTCAGTCCCTGGCCTGCATGAGCCCTTTCTGCATAGTCTTCCAAGAGCCCAAAGGAAAGGACTGGGCGGGAGAGAGCGTGTGTATTCCCTCGTGATACCCTTCCTCGTGTGTTTGGTTTATTTACTGGAAATTCTTTGCCCAAGGTGAACTGGCTTTGCTAGTTGAGTGCAATTCATTTTAACAAGAGCTGGTGCCAAGCGAAGGCAGAGGGGATAGAAAAATTAAAAAACCAGCAGTGATTCCTTCTCTCCGACCAGCACAGCGAGCTAACCGGCTCACTGTGCTCCTGCTAGGCTCCTGTCGATGTCCTGATTGAGCTGATGATGGGATCTGCATCCATCTCCGCGCCAGGGCCGTGCTATGTGGACGAGGAACTGTGATGAGATGTTCATCCAACTGCCACAGTTGTAGATTTACAAAGAAGCATGGGGAGTAAGCGACGTTTCTGTGCAAGATACAGCTGTCTCCTCTAGAGTGCCTGAAAACCCCTCTCTTAATCCCGGGGCCCAGTCTTACCATACTGTGTACCACACGTGGCCAGGTATTTGGAGAAATCTGTAACCCGTAAGGGGGATGGCCCTTAAGCTTTGTCCTTGTGGGAGAAAAGCCAGACATTTCAGAAGGAAGTTTAAAAGATTGTCAGAAGTCACTTTTATTGCAGAAATTTCCTGGAGGGAGCACACGAGCTCTCTGTTGCTGGAGCTTCAGCTCAGCGAGGCTCCAGTGCTTGTTGTCACGGAAAAACGAAGAGGCAGGTGGCCTGCTCCAGAGCCGTAACCTGAGCAGGGCAGTTACACAAAGCACTCATCATTCCCCTTGTCAGGAGCTGCCTGTTTCCTGGGCAGCGCCCTGCCAGCAAAGGATACATTGCACAGCAGAGGACAAGCTCAGACAGGCGGAAACGTTCACTCTGGCAGCCATTAATGGGTTACCAGGAGACTTTCAGTCACCTACCGCACCTCTGTTGGAAAGTGGGCTCACAAGACCCTCTGGGCGTGTGGGGAGGTGGGGATGACAAGCAGATCTGACTGTCCTAGGGACTGATGGATGCACAAGGGGAGATGTCTGTGGGATTTGGCTAGCAATTAAAAAAAAAACCCACCCTTGCTTGCATTTGAGCAGCTTTGCAAGCTCTGATTGCTCCATCATCGTTTAGTCCACAGCAAATCCTGGCTGAGAGTTGTGGATTGTATCTCAGGGCTTGTCCACGTCGAGACTTCATGTGTGGCAAGCCGGGGTGTGACTTTAGGGCGCACAAAGTGGCTGTGTGCTATGGGCCCTGCTACCTCACCCTTGCAGTTCCCTCGTGTACTTTGACATGCTGCTAAATAGCCAGAAGTCTCAATGCACGAGGGAACTTTTAGTTCCTGACCATCTGGTCCATACGGACACTTAGTGCACGGCCGGCTGGGCTCTGTAGATTCACAAGCCCTGAAGGTCTCCTCTCCCGCAGCTGTCCTTGTCCAGCCCTCAGAAGGAGCTGAGGAATTAGGGGTGCCTGGAAAACAAGAATTCCATTTGGTGAAACATTTTGCAGCAGTGACATTTGTTTTGCGTTGGAACGAAGCCAAGCGCTGTCAAGCGAGAGCCCTCCTGTAACGGCCGAGTGGCTGGGGTGCTGACCTACTTGGGACACGTGAATCTGGCAGTGCAGTGACTTGAGCCGGAGTCCCGGCCAAGTGCCCTAGCCACTGAGCTATCGTATCGGTGTTCCTCAAGCTCTCCTGCTGTATAAATAGTTACTGAGCCTTACAGAGAGACTGACTCTAGCTTGGGGTAGGGCACTCACCCGCAATATGGCAGAATATGACACAAGGCTGGCTGATCAGGGCAGGGACTTGAAGCGGGGTCTCTCAAATCCCAGCTGAGTGTTCTAACCACCAGGTATTCTGCGGTGGGTCTCCTTCGTTTTGAACAGAAATTCCATCCTGGACCTGAGGAATCGTCCCGACAACTTGGTAGTTTCCAATGAATTTATTTTTAAATTCCTGGCTGTTCTTCTAGACATGAGCAATGAGACATAGGCTAGATTGTCCAGCATATTCTGACATAGCTGTGATTCGCAGGATTAATGGGTAGAGCCCTGCGTGGATACAAAAATGTGGATCCACATCCGATCCGCATCTGCGAGAATTAATTTCTATCTGACCCCCAGTTTGCACTCCCTATTTTATATCTATCTGCGTCTGCACTGCACCCACAGCCCCGGGCTGCCGATCAGCTGTTTGGTGACCAGCCTCCCCACCTCACTCCCTGGCTGCTGATCAGCTGTTTGGCCATGGATCAACTGTTGCATGGCCAGCCCTTGCTGAACAGCTGATTAGTGGCCAGCTTGCAGTTGCTGCCAAACAGCTGATTGGCGGCCAGCCCCGGGGGACCCCTGATGTACAGCTGATCAGCAGCCAGGCCCCACCCCCAGATCTTGAAGCAGCAAGGGGGAGCAGCCTCAAAGGCTATGAGCTGCGGATAACTGCTTCCCCACCTTTGAGATCCGCATCCGATCCACAGTCCGCAAAAATTGGTGCACGGATACCTGCAGATATAAAGTGGAGGTCCGCGGATTTGCGGAGCTCTATTAATGGGCGCTATTGAAGACTTTGGCCTGTAGTCCTAGATAATAGGTCTTAGGGTTTGTCCACCTGGTGAATGGCCCTGGAATCACTCTGCTGGTCATAATTCACCCCTCCGTTATTTCAGCTTAGGTCGGTATGTGGACTCTCTTATTTCAGTACGAAAATGCCCTCCCCATTGTAGTATGACTGAAGTCAACTCCTCACTGATGTAACTGATGCTGTAGAAAAGTGCTGTTGCACCAAAATAAGAGCATCCCACCTTTAGACCTAAACCAAAAGAGTGGTGAGGATGAATCACAACAGATAGAGTGGACCAGTCCCAGGCTTTGCTGGCGGAGGAAGGAGAGTGGCAGTTAACTCCACGACCCCTGATTGCCTGGTAGTATTTCAGCAGATACGTCTCCATGAACATACTCCGAGCAGAAATGCTGTCTCGTGGCCTTTAAGAGTGGTTCCAGTCAGGTAGACTCAGTTTACAAAATGAACGGAGTTGCATGTTTCTTTTCCTTTGGAAAATTAAATATAGCTTCCTTTCTTGCCTGCTTTCGTTTAGTACCGATCTAGCCTGCAGCTCTCTAGGGCTTAACATTTTTAAAAGATTGCCACCCTCTCCTTTTTTCCAGCCTGGTGCCTTCCCCTGAAGGCACAGTAGAGACTGTGCCCGTGAGCAGGAAATGTACATTAAAATTACTCCGATGAAACCAACAAAGCCTCCCACCTTTTTCTCTCCTGTTAATCCACTAGAATATTTTGACAGGTGGTTCAAAGAACGCCCCGTAGAGCTGACCTGGGTTTGACCGAAGAGTTAGTGCTTTGTCCCACTACTGCTAACACATGAGAGTCACTGGGGCTACTCACCTAAGGACAGTTCCCTGTTTGCAGCAGTGTTTGCTCGGTCAGGACCTTAGCTAGTAACTTGGGCGTTGCTGGAGGTCAGATTAGAAGATCATGATGGTCACTTCTGGCTGGAAAGCCTCTGAGTCTGTGCTGCAATATCCACTTTACAGTAGGAGACAAAAAGGAAACTCACATGCCTTCTGTGCAAGGCTGGAAGGTGTTTGCACCAAGGCTGTCGGCCCACTTACCCTATGGCTATTGCAGCTGTTTTCATTGTAATAGGCTCCTGCTATCAGAGGCATCGTCCTATGCAATATGATATGCTATGCCTGGAGAGGGAGCAGATGGCAAGGGTTTGCCAATTCGTTAGATGACATAGCCCTTCCGGATAGGCAAATAGCAGGAGACTGCTGCTCCAAGCACTGTGTGTAATATCGATCCTGGGGAAGAAGAGGGAAACACTGCTGTCCATAGCGTGAGCTCTCTTCAGATCGTGGTCAGGTTGAACTGTAAAAAAACCTATATGGAAAATCTGCAAAGCTGAGGATAGGATCCTACTAAACCATCTGACTTTCTTTCTCCTGAGAGCCCTAGGGACAAGGGAGGATCACGCTTGCCCTCCAGCTGTTAATACCCCAAGAGAGTTCTGTTTGCATGCAATAAGGGCCTTCCAGCAGAACTTGCTGCTGTGTGCCCGTTCCAGAACACAGTCAGGGTCCCTGCAAGCCGCGCAGGGAAAGTAAATCTCAGCATCATTGCTAGGAGTGGGACTGGAACCTGTTCATCTCAGCTAAGTAAAATCTCTTAGGGAGCAGAAAGCTGGGTCCCCCAGAAGAAGGATGTGTAAAGCTCTGGCCTTCCCGGTCACCAGTTTAAATTCAGTTTGCATTAAAAGTATTGCCCTTTGGTGGCGGAGTTGTGAAATGAGTAAGTTTGGGTGGGTGGTCTCAGCCTAGCTTGTAGCAGAGAGGTGTCCCCACCACAAAAATCACCATTCCAGCTGCGGTGAACTGTATTGATTTTGGGACCTGCCTCTTTTCTCCCGCCAGGGCAGGAGGAATGTGCTTTTCTGCTTAACCCGAGGACAGCGGGCTCCTCACCAATAGTTTTGAAGGATGAAAGTATTTCTCTAGTATATGACTAATGTGATCCATTTCCTTGCTCTGCAGAACTGCCCTGCCATGGTTGTACTCATAGATCTTCTGGGAGGGATACTTTATGATATGTGGGGTGTGTCTGATACGTTGGGGTTGGGCTAGCACATTCAAAAGTCATGAATCAGGCCTCCCAAAATCTTGAAATTGACCTAAAAACGATGCTATTTTTAAAAGAAAGATTGGAGTTGGGGTTCTTTCTTTCTCTTTTGGTTTCTAAGTCATTAGGGTGCACTGCCTTCATCTTTTCAGGCTTTTTGCCACAAATACAAAGGCTAGAAAAGGACTTTTCTTTAATGGAAGTCAAGATTCTCATGATATCACTTGACTCCATGAGCTGGGGATTTAAGGAAAATACCAAATATCTCAAGAGCTGGCAACACTGCCCCATTTTGCTGTGCTGTGTTCCTTAGTTACCTCAGTTTTTGGTGTCCTAGTTCTCCTCACGAGTTCCGGTGCACCGTTTCGGAGCCCTCTCCCTTGCTAGCGCTGTTTCACAGGCCGCTTGGAAAGCCACATCACAGCTTCTTTTGGGTGACTTGCTTAGCAGCCAGCTCCGGGCTCTGCCTCAGGGAGTGTGTCCTGTAAAATGTTCCAAGCTCACACTGTGCAAAGCGTTGCTTTGAACCCCTAAAAAAATAGCTACCCTCCCCCTCGTTTTTGTTGGATGAGGTGGCTGTATTCCACCAGCCAACTGAGTCCCTCCCGGGGCTGTTGCTCTAAGCGATGTTGATGTGAGTGAAGTGCCTTGTCAGTGAGAAGCGCAGGACATACGCTAACCCTTATTTCATACGGACAAACAGTGAAGACTTCCTCAATCACAGGACATTACCTGCTTCCATTGAAACGGAGGCATTCCCATGCCCTAGCTGATGCTCTGGCCAAGCCTTGGTTGAATAACCCAATAAGGTGGGCCCAGGCGGGGGCCTGAGGCCCGTGAGGCCACACGGCAGAGTGCAGCATGTGGGAATTACTTTGCCGGCTTGTGTACGATGACTTCGCTCACTGTGATCTGCTGCACGTTCCCCCTCGGACAGTGATTGCAGGGGGGCTTTGCCATTCAGGGGGTGGAAGCTCCAGTTTCATTACGTTGTGCCATGCACTGCGAAGGAAACAGGCTTGTTCTGCTCTGGGGAAGCACCAGTGTGAGCCTTTAGCTGGTACCTGAGGCCATAGGCTGACAGCACGGCCTGGTTGCCTGACTGGCAAGGAGGGAAGAAGCTAGGCCGCACCCTCCCAGGCAGCGTGTCAAGTTCCCCTTCACTCCCGGCTTGCTCTGTGTGCGCGTGTGCGTACACCCACACGCGCAGGCTGGTGCACACACATTCACATCCACGCACGCAGGCTGGGCAGTGTGCTGTCAGGACGGCTCGATGAGCTTTTGGCTTGGTTTTTTTTTAGCCTATTTATTGCATTTTTGCTTTCCCGAGATGGACAGTAGGTAAAAGCCAGTGAGCTCCGTAAACACTTTCTACCTGTCTTTCCAGCCGGTCCCACCTCAGAGAGATGGTAAGTGATTGCATGTTAAGCAGGCTCTATTGGAACCTGTGCGGTACGGCCCTGCTTGGTAGGTTTGCGACAGAAGCGCGTGAGACAGCCTCCAGGGAACAGGTTTCCATCCCCTGCTTGAAGCTAACCGACAGGGAAAGATTGCTCTGCTCCACCCACACAGGGGAGAGGTGTCTGTGGTAAGGAGTGTGCGACAAATTCTTGCAGCCCAGGCTGAAAGGCAGCATTGTGTACAGAGCGGCTGGGGCGGCCCTGGCAGATGTACAGAGGACTGAGGTCCTAGTCCTGGCCGTGCCTGGCGTGGAGCTCTTGAATCGCTCGTCACTGATCACAGGAGGGGCAGCGGGTCTGAAGCTCTTCAGAAACTGGCAGAACGGGAGGCATTCTTGGTGTGGTTTCGTTCTCTCCCGCTCTCTGGGAGGCCGAGTTTCAGTTGGCATCACCACTAAGAGGGATTGTTTTCTTTGGGTTTTGTTTTTTTGGCACGTTGTTCCCTCGCTACGTTGGAAAGGGCTTGCTGCTCCAAATCTGATGGCACCCACCTCAGAAATCCCCTCGGCAACAGACCGTCACTGATTCACACCTCATTTATCCAGAGGTGTGTTTTTATCCCGATTCTGTCAAACTGGTGTGAACCTCCACGTGGATTCTCTAAAATGGGTTCAACTGTGGCAAATTACAGGGCCACTGTTACAGACCCATTCCCGATCACTCTGATGTAAGATGCTAAATCCAGTACGCACGCTGTAGTGTATCTGCATGTCCACACAGCAGCCTGCACCATAGTTAATTGCTTTAAAATCTGGTTTAAGTTATATCAGAGCCACTTCTGCATAGAGCCTAGCCCCGGGCATGGTAATTGCTGCTGATTTCATGTCCGTGCCAGCCCCTCTAGGTGAACCCAGCCCACTGGCAGAGTTCACTTTCCCAAAGCTTGGCTTGCTGTGTGCGTGTAGGCGCCTAAAAGCAGGCCATCGCTGGCCTTAGAGCAGCTGCGGTGCCAGAGGAGCAGAAGGGCAGCCTGCCTCTCATGCACTGACCCTTTGAGAGGTGAATTCAGCTTTATTCAGCTGAAGACCCGCTGCCTGTTGTTAGGATTATTGGTGATGCTCTGACAGCATGTGCAGCACCGAGCAAGGTGCCCGAAAAGTCAGGCCTGACTATGTTTTTAATCAGCAAAACTCCCCGTGAGCGAGCGTTTGCCTGAAGATGGACCGAACAAAAACCTGACCTATTCTTAGGAATCAGCCCATTGTCCATGTTTTGAGAGACTTACAGTGCTCAGCTGGTGTAAATTGTTGTAACCCCACGGACATCAGCACTGTATAATTATATCAATACCCTATTACAGCCAGCATCGCTTGGCCATCTTTGCCTTGTTTGCTTACACCCTCCAAATAATTTAACACGCTGAGTGTGTTGTCAGGAAAACCTAGACGAGCAATGAAAAAAGGATGTTCCAGGAAATGTGCAAAGAAGCCAAGACTTCTGGGAAAGCAGAGGAAGTAAAATCGTGGAAAGCGGTGAAGAAATCACAAGGCTAGGACAAGCGATAATTCTGGACAGAAGAGGCTTAGCAACTAGAGGTGTCAAGAAAACAAGATCTGAAAACAACATGCAAAAAGGTTAAGTTGTGTGAAAACACAATCAGGCCAATGGTGCAAGCAGCCAGGAATGTATCAGTGCACTGACCACAAATGCAAAGAGGTGCTGGAAGCATGGAAGGAGCATTTTGACAACTGGAGGTTTGTGTCCTGCTTTGTAACAGTCCGCTCTGAGGTTGGCACTCACGCTCTTGAGCCACTGCAGACAGCATGATGCTTAGGTCGGCTCATCTGCCTGCCTGGTTTTGAGCCTTTTGTATGCTATCGGGTTGTGTGTTTAGGCAGCCACAAGGGCTAAAAACTGATTTTATATTCTGATGCAAGTCAAAATTCTCACACAATCACTCCAGGGGCTGCAGCTTGAAGAAAACCTGCCCTGAGACTATTGTGAGACTGAGGGTTTAATTGGGAGAGTTGGCCACACAAGAGGAATGAGCGGACACAGCACAGGACACTACAATGATCTAGGAGAGAGAGCTGTGCGACTCTTTCCTCTCAGAGGGCAATGTCTGAGCACTGTGGCTTTGTTATCTCGCTGCTAACTCTCCTCGACTGTACAGTTTAAAACCCAATCAGAGTCATTTGTAAAAGATAAGTGCCGTGTTTCTGACCTGGCAGCCTTTCAGATGAATGCTTCCGCCTGGGAATGCCCGGGGAGCCTTGCCGCCAGATGGCACCGTATGGAGATGTCTTTCTTCTTCTTGTCCCTCACATCTGCTGTGAGTACAGGCGATTGTGGGAGTGCTTGGCCTGCCCTTTGACATGTCGGTGGTGAGCATCACAAAGCTTAGGGGGGCTCCCCAGGCGCACACAGGAGGTTTCAGAAAGAGTCTTGCTGTGTAGACACCCCCTTCAAACACTGGCTGCAAATGTCTGTGCTGTTACACCTTCCTCTCGCTTAACAATAATTTACCACCCTCGTGTGGCACTGCAGGGGAACAGGGTCGACAGCTCTGAGGAAGCGGGAGAGCCAGTCCACTGGGTACCTTCCTGAAAGGCCTGTTTTGTTCAGTTGTAGCTTTAGAAGCACTTTCCTGCTCTTTGCTATGGGGTAGGAGTAAAAAGGCTGGTGCTGATGCAGCAGGTTTCCCATGGCGGGGGCTTCTGGGAGCGGCTACTGGGAAAGACCGTGGAGGAGCCTGTAGCCTATAGGACTAGCCTGCTTGCTTAAATATATATACCTTTCCTTATAGATTTAAGTGTTGTTTTATTATAATAGAGTCATAGATTCATATTATTATAGTATTATAGCTGTAATGCAAGGTACCTTACAGGCCACATCCTGTATGAAAGCTAAGGCAGTGAGCATGCATGTGTTCAGGACCTTTGGCTGAGATAAGTAATGATGAGTTAAAGGATAAGACGTATATGGTTATAACCTTTACCCTAGATAAGTCAGGAGGCATCAAAACTGGGGGCTGTCTTATGCCCCGAGTAAACTTCACAGATACACCACAAAACCCACAAAAGGGCCAGAAATAACAAAGGTGAAATAAGCGAACCAACTGGAAAAAATATGGCTATGTCATTAATACGTGTGAACCTGCCAGCCTATGGAATAGGTGTACCCTAATAATTTGGGGGTGAAGAATCCAAGTTTGGACTTAGAAGGAGGACCCATATTGTTCAGGATAGAAGAAGGGGCAAACCATGTTACTTGGGGCGATCGTCAGCTACTCCTTCTTGAAACTTCTTTTAGTTCGTGTGTTAAGATCTTCAGTTCGTTTATACTTTGTATTATTTGTAGGGTTAGTCTTAGCCTGATAGCTTTTAGCTCTTGAGCTTTGCCTAGCTCTCCACTCCTCTACTCAAGAGTTGAGGAACCAGACATCTCTCTCAACCAGGTCATCAGGGAAGGGTGTGAATATATTAATCCAGAGCATATCACGTGTGTCTTTAGAATAAGACTGTAATCCTATCCATTTTATTATTCATTTTCTTTTAATCAGTCATTTGTCTATCATTTTATGTTATCTTAATGAAAGCGTATAAAATGATACTGCTTCGGTTATCAGTGTGAGCATTCCTGTTGTGCACCCAGGGTCCCTGTAAAACTCTTCTGGAGCCAGATTCCTGGGTGAGAACCTCATTATCTTCTGATCCACTCAATTGGTGAGCCTATAATCCCATTCAAATGACTAAACACCCAAAAATCAGGCAACAAGCCAGGGGTGGCATGGTTTGATTGAGTCCTAGATTCCAAGGCCAGCAGAACAACTGTGACCACCTGAGTCTCACCTGCCATATCACACAGGCCAGAGAAGGTCCCCAGAATAATTCCTAGAGCGGAGCTTTTGGAAAAACAGCCAATCTGGATTTAAAAATTGCCAATGATAGAGAATCTACCACAATCCTTGGTAAATTGTCCCAATAGTTCATTATCCCCACGGTCAGAAACGTACTTCTTATTTCCAGCCTGAATTGGTCTAGTTTTAACTGCCAGCCACTGGTTCATGCCATTTGGTGGGGGAGCAGCTGAAAGGCTCCCTGTCTATCCTGGCACATGGGTTTGCTTAGCCAGGTAGTTATGTGAACTATGGTCTAGTGAAGGATTTTTCCTGGTGAAAGTCCTGGGGGCTGGTGTCAGACTGGAGCAATAAGAACATAAGGACGGCCATACTGGGTTAGACCAATGGTTCGCCTAACCCAGGATCCTGTCTTCCGACAGTGGCCAATGCCAGGTGCCTGGCAAACAGAGGCTAGGGACAATGGTGGCTTGGATTTTGTGTTAATAAAAACTCTGTGGCTGTTTGAAACTGAATGCTCCTGAAAAAGCAGCCCTGTTGAAGCCAACGGCAGAAGTCCACTGACTTCAAGGGGGCCAGGGTGCACCCTGAATTGACGTGTATGCTGCTTGCTTGCATTCCACTTGCCCTGTGCAGGAAAGCTAGCCTGCTACTTTTGCTCAGTGTTTTTGCTGCGCCACTTTCACCCTCTGGCTCTCATGCCTGAGAAAATGCTTTTGTGCAGCGGGAGAATCTTCACCTTGGACATAGCTTATAATATTGTAACACTTCCATGGGAATTATAACTTGGTGGGAGTGTCTAACGGCTTTGAACAGGGTTGGGTGTTACCATTCCTGGGTTCTATTCCTTGCCCGAGATTGCCTTGACTGCCTATTTACAACTGGACAAGTCCGTCTTCTGGTGTCTCACTCTCCGTGCACAGAACTGGGCTGATATCAACGTGCTCTGGACTCTTCTGCGTCTTACCTAGTCCCTGTTTGAAGTGCTGAGCAATCCTCTAACAAAGACACTGTGCAGAATAGTTGCTGGCCTTACAAAGGAATGAATGTCTCTGTTCCTATTGGGTTTTATGAAACGCACTTTTCTCTTTCAGTGGCAAAACCCAGCTTTCAGGGCTCAGCGAATGGAGGGTTTCCCTGCCTCTGAGTTAGGAGTTTGGGATCAGAGGGGACACTCCCTCTTGCAATACAGGGAAATCTAGTGAGAGAGGGAGACGTTGCTGTCCCAGCATTACAGCAGGAGAGATGTGTTGTGTAGCGTCAGGCGGTGCTGAGGTCAAGCAGAGAATATCCCGTGGCCTGGTTAGAGGCCGTGTGGAGCCACCTGATGCAGGTTTCGTGTGTGGCTGGGGGAGGGAGACTGTATCAAAAGCTTTGCTAAAGTCAAGGTATATCACGTCCACCCCTTTCCTCACATTCACAGAGCCAGTCACCTCTTCATAGAAGGCATCAGGTTGGTCAGATCTGACTTGCCCACGGCGAATCCATGCTGACTGGTCCTGATCCTCTTCCTCGGCAGGGCTGGGTTTGGCTGTCTGCGCTGATGGCCTTGGGAAGGGTCCGGGGGAAACGTAAGATAAAGGGGGAAGGGCCATGACTGCCTGAAAGGGACACAGGAGGAGGGCACAAGATAGAGGCGAGGGAACTCACTGGAGGGGTGTCCGTGTGCTGCCCTTAGGTCAGGGCGCAGTGTTCTGGACCCGTGTGTCCTGGGCACAGATTGCGCTGCGGGTGTAAGCAGGCCTGAGTCAAGGGGTGGCGTTGGGCTGATTGCGGACAGGGTCTGAGAGCCTGGGGATGGGCCCTGCCTCACCGCCCGTCGTTGTGTTTTGCCGGCTGCAGATGTCATGGCACCCTCAGTACCGGAGCTCCAAATTCCGCCACGTGTACGGCAGACCTGCCAACAAGGAGAAGTGCTACGACGGCGTCCCCATCACCTGCAGTGTGCACGACAACCACTTCTGCGCCGTCAACCCCCACTTCATTGCCGTCGTGACGGAGTGTGCGGGCGGCGGGGCCTTCCTTGTGATACCCATCCACCAGGTGAGGGGCGCTGGCTCAGCCAGGCCAGCCGGGCATCGGGGATGGGCGGCCCCTTCCAGTGATCTACCATGCTGGAATGCGAAGGTGGGGCTGCAAGGATCCCAGAGGGTCGTGCTGGCAGAGGGGAGGGCTTGGTTATTGCTGCTGCCTGTTTTGCAAATGCATGGTAGAGCCAGAGGCTCTTCAGGGCAGGAAGTGTCTGTTACATGTTTGTACAGCACCTAGCACAATAGGGTTCTGCATATCGATCTGGTTATCTATCTATTACAGTGCTTGTTATCTATTATAGACACCCATCACTGTGGCACTGCACTTTGAGCAGGGGGTGGGACTAGATGACCTCCTGCGGTCCCGTCCAACCCTCATCTTCTGTGATTCTGTGATATTAATGGGACTACTCATGTTCCTAAAGCTTCCAAATTTGCTTAACCAGGGTCTAGAGCATGACAGCAGAGAGGCGAGGATTGTTTGACATTTATTTCCTTAGATCCCATTTCAGATCTGTCCCAGAGTGGCCAATCTTATGTTCACTGCTTAGTCACTTTCCTATTCCCCCAAAGTCGCCCTGTTAGCAAGGCTTGGCACTGAGCTGCAGCGACTTCCTGGTGCCCTTCGTTTGCAGTCAAATCCCTGCCAGTCCATTCCAGCCTCCTTGTGCTAACAGTTAGGAATCAGGTTGCTCCTTTCTCGTTAATACCACTTGGGGCTGCCCAGTGGCTCGCTGGCTCATCCAGCGCAAGGTTTTTCTCCTTGGGAGCCGGGGTAGCATGGCCAGGCACAGAGGAAGGGCAGCTCTGCACTAGAAACGTGCGCCAATGCAGCTGCGCCGCTATTTTGCTTCCAGTGAGGATGCTGTATGCCAACGGGAGAGAGCTCTACCGCTGTCTTAATAACTCCACCTCCACGAGAGGCGGCAGCTACGTTGGCAGGAAAAGCTCTCCGGCCAACATAGCGCTGTCTACAAGGGGCGTTCAGGTCGGTGTAACTACGGCGCTCAGGGGTGTGGCTTTTTCACACCCCTGAGTGAAGCCGTTATTCTGTAGTAAGCATGTCGCATAGGCCTGGCCTGAGCTAAGGAGGACGTGGCTCTAAGGGTGATCACGGACCCATTTTCAGTAAACAGAGCATGTTAAATAGAGGCTGTGGATCTTGCTGTGTGAGGTGCCAGGAGATTGGCTTAGGTCTCGGGCCAGCTTGCATGAAGGCCGTCTGCCGTTCTGTGGCCACGCAACTGCTCCGAGCGAGCTAACCAAGGCGTGCTGTTCTTTTCAGACCGGCAAGCTCGACCCTCACTACCCCAGGGTATGCGGGCACAAAGGAAACGTCCTGGACATCAAGTGGAGCCCGTTCGATGACTTTGTAATTGCATCTTGTTCTGAAGACAACACGGTAAGGGTCCCTGCTCTCTTTGCATCGCTATAAGGCATATTTTCTAATTCTTTAACCATTCTCATGGCTCTTCTCTGAACCCGCTCCAATTTATCAACATCCTTCTTGAATGGTGGGCACCAAAATTGGAGATAGTGGTTGTACCAATGCCAAATACAGAGGTGAATTTACATCTACTCCGGCCCAAGATTTCCCTGATTATGCATTCAAAGATCACATTAGCCCTTTTGGCTGCAGCATCACACTGGCAGCTCATGTTCTGCTGATTATCCACCACCACCCTGACATATTTTTTCAGAGTCACTGCTTTAAATGAGCCAGCTGAGGAGCTGGCTGGACCATTAAGGATGATTTTCAATAACTCTTGGAACACTGGGGAAGCTCCAAAAGACTGGAAGAAAGCTAATTTCTTCCAAATTTTTGAAAAGGTTAAACAGATGACCTGGGTAATTAGAGGCCTGTCAGCCTGACTTTGATCCCAAGCCAGATTATGGAGCAGCTGATACAGGACTCAGTTAATAAGGAATTAAAGGAGGGTAATGAAATTTATGCAAATCAACATGGATTTATGGAAAATTGATCCTGTCAAACTAACATGTTTTTATGAATTGGCAAGTTTGGTTGATAAAGGTAATACTGTTGATACATAGACTTCTGTAATGCATTTGAGTTACATGCTTTTTGCCACACGCCATTTTGATTAAAAGTATTTAATGATCTAAAACTAACAAGGTCACACATTAAATGGATTAAAAACTGGCTAACTGGTAGATTGCAAAATGGAACTGGGGAATTGTCACGGGGTGGGCATGTTTCCAGTGGAGTAGTCCCACAGAGATCCGTTCTTGGCCATATGTTATTTCAGATGACCTGGAGGGAAACATAAAATCATCACTGATAAAGTTTGCAGATGACACAAACTTTATCAGTTTGTGGGGGAGTGGTAAACAATGAAGAGGACAGGTCACTGATACAAAGCAATCTGGATCACTTGGTAACTGGGTGCAAGCAGACAATATACATTTTAATATGGCTAATGTAACCGTATGCATCTAGGAACAAAGAATGCAGGCCATAATTACAGAATGGGGAACGCTATCCTGAGAAGCAGTGACTCTGAAAAGGATTTGGGGGTCATGGCTGATAATCAGCCAAACATGAGCTCTCAGGGTGATACTGTGGCCAAAAAGCTAATGCGCTCTTTGGCTAAATAAAAAGGAGAATCTTGAGTAGGATAGAGAGGTTATTTTACCCCTGTATTTGGCACTGATGTGACCACTGCTGGAATATCGCGTCCATTTCTGGCATCTACAATTCAAGAACGATGTTGATAAATTGGAGAGGGTTCAGAGAAGAGTGATCAGATTGATTAAAAGATTAGAAAGAGACAAGGTGGGTGAGGTAATGTTTTTTACTGGCCCATCTTCTGTTGGTGAGAGAGAAAAGCTTTCAAGCTTACACAGAGCTCTTCTTCAGGTCTGTGTAAGCTTGAAAGCTTGTCGCTGTGATCAACAGAAGATGGTTCAATGAAAGATACTACCTCATCCTCTTTATCTCGTTAACATCCTGGAACCGACACAGCTACAATAACACTGCATAAAGAATTCGAAAACAGGCCTTATAGTGAGAGACTCTGGGAGCTCGATGTATTTAGCTTAACAAAGAGAAGGTTAAGAGATGGCTTGTTTACTATCTGTAAGTACCTATAGGGGGAACAAATATTTAATTATGGGTTCTTCAATCTAGCAGAGAAAAGTATAACACAATCCAATGGCTAGAAATTGAAACTAGACAAATTCAGACTGGAAAGAAGGCATACGTTTTTAACAGTGAGAGTAATTGACCATTGGAACAATTTACAAAAGCTCATGGTCGATTCTCCGTCATTGACAATTTTTCAATCAAGATGGGATGTTTTTCTAAAAGATCTGCTCTAGGAATTATTTGCGGGGAGGTCTCTGGCCTATGCTAGATAGGGAGTCAGGCTAGGTGATCACCGGTCCCTTCTCGCCTTGGAGTCAATGACTGAGAGAGATGGAAATCTCATTCATGAGTAAATTATGGGAGTCTTTGGTTTGAGAAACGAACTAAGAGTTGGAAAATTCTTTATGAAGAAACAAAGAGCTTTCCTTTCCTGGGAATTTTGTATCTTAAGCTTTAGTTTAATTAATGCTCCCCACACAAATGTCTCACCTGTTGGAATTGACGTATGTCTTTAGCTCTGAAGGGAAGCAAAGGTCTGGAAGATGCATAAAAGTCATAAGAAGAGTCATGTAATTTAGTTTACATTCTCCCTGGAGAGTTAAAAGGGCAGAAAGAGAGAGAAGTTGTTAAGAACGTGTTTTAGAGTCTGTGCATCTTAAAGCGGCCATGTGGTTATGTGTCTGAAGTACAATGGCTGCTCCTAATTTCCATCCCTTGAGAATAATCCCCAGCTGGCTGAACTGACAGTATGCTTGCCCTGGATCTTAGTGATGGGATGGTCCACTGCAGAATAGTTTATTAAACTGGGGGTTAAAGAGCAGGGAACTTACAGAGACTCTGCTGCTTTGTGCTGTTAGGTGAAAGTCTGGGACATCCCCAAACATTTACTAACACGGAACATCACCAATGCGAGGAAGGAGCTCCTGGGTCATGCTCGAAGGGTGGGGCTCCTGGAATGGCATCCTACAGCCCGCAACATTCTCTTCAGTACTGGGTACGATTATAAGGTGAGTGAGCGTTGCTCGTCGGGGCGGACCCTCCTCTCCAGCCTCTGCAGATGTTGCGGGGCAGAATGTGCGGCTCAGGCCCACGCGAGGGACAAGGGAGCCAAAGGGAGCATCTTTGGGGAGAAGTTGCTCATACTTGCTTTGTTTTTCCACAGTTGGTTTTGTTTGGACTCCTCCGTGGAGTTGCTTTCCTGGCAGGCCCTTTAAGGTGTATGAGGAGAGTCCACTTAGAGCCAGCACTGCCTTACTGTGTGGGTTGCCCCCACGTGGGGCAGAGAACATAGGGGCTGGGTTTTTTACAGACACCTGTGCTGCTGGGCCTGGCTGCATGGGCAAAAGCTGGGGTTCTCCAAGCAAGGCAAGCGGGACCTATCCAGCCCTCTCAGGGTAAGGGAGCTGGGCATTTCAGCCAGTCTCTTTCTTTCTCGATCAGAAGAGAAGGGCAAGCAGGAGAATGTTTTCTCCAGGGCAGCCATGTTGTAGTTGTAAACTGGGGCAAAGCATGCTGGGAAATAAGGGACGTATATAAACACTAGCCTTTCCCGAGATTGAGAAACCTGGTGGCAGGCAGACTGTGGTGAAGGAAAAGGGCGAGTGAAGGAGAGATGGCAGAGAATGGAAATTCCGTGTCATGGCAGATGTTGAGATTTTGGAATCTGTTTGAATTTCAAGTAGGAACAAAACCTGGAAGATTTGCAATTCTTCACAAAAGAAAATTCCGGGAGAAGAAAATCTCAGATCAGGCAGAACATTGTGTGTCAATTTCAACTTTTTTATTGATAGTCTAATATAACACAATATAATTATAGCACAATTATATTGCTGAGAAAGGAAAATGGAAACGTTTCATTTTGAAGATGTCAAAACAGGACATTTCAATGTCTTTTAACCTTTTTTTCTGCCAAACCAAAACTTATGGCCAAACCAACCCAGTTTTGCCAAGTGTTTTGATAGCGACAGCACATGGTCCTGTCTGAGCTCTTCCGACAGCCCTACCGCGAACTTACTTTTTGTGCTCTGGCTGTTACTCTGTGTGCCTTTGTGTAGGGGTGGTTTGGGAGTAGTTTGTGTAGCCTCTGAGACTGCAGGCCTGGCTATGTATTTAATTAGATACCACGGGCTGAGGGACATTGGTACAAGCTCCAAAAAGGAGCCTTTTGAACTTTCCAGACTTTTAGTGAACATCTCCTTTCCTCTAAGGGTCCACAGTCATCAGAGGGGTGACTGGTCCTCCTAGAGACGTGCCCCAGCTAGTGCTGATCTAGCAAACACTGGTAGCTGGGAAACCCCAGCAGCACAGACTTCAACAGGGGCTAGCCGCTCAAGTACAAGTCCCGGGAGGGCTTGTCCAGCTTGTGTGGCTATGGCTTCCTACCCGCCGTTACTCACCCTAACTACGTCAAAGCTAGCAGGGCAACGTGTACGGGAGCTGCAGTCACCCCTTTGATTGCAGTGCAGACAGACCCGGCCCTGCATACCATTCACTTCCCCGTGGTCTGGTTGTTGGTTTAGTTTAGTTAACGTTAATGTTCATTGGATGCTGTTCATTATACCCGTTTTCCCTGGCAACAATTTCCCCATGCCCTGGGAACAAGAATGTCAGCTCGGTGAGGCAGGGAGGTTGTCTCTGACACATTGCTGTCAGACACTAAGCATGCTCTTTAGGCCATAGACAAGCAGTTATCTGCGTCAAGAAGGCTTCGAGTTCCCTAGGCCAGGCTGAGTTCCAGCTTTTCACTCCCGTCTCTCCAGGGGACCGGCCTGACCGTAAAATGGGCTGGTTTGAGGGAAAGGCGCTGAAAGCCTTCTTTCTTTGCCTCAGATCATGATCTGGAACCTCGACACAAAGGAGGCCGTAATTCAAAACCCAGTGAAGACAATTGGCTGTCACAAGGACGTGATCCTCTCCATGTCCTTCAACACAAATGGCAGCCTGCTAGCCACGGCCTGCCGGGACAGGAAGATACGGCTCATTGACCCGCGCTCAGGAGCAGTCCTACAGGTACGCGGGGTGAAATAGGTTGATACGCAGCGCGCCTGACTGTAAGAGCTCTGCTTCAGCTGCACTGACGTATTCCGCGGTGGGTGGCTGCTCCTGCGGGCAGCGCTGCACAAAGGGCCGGGTGGAGGCAGGATATCTGACTTAGGGCTGCTGTGGCGCGGCGGCTTCTGGAGCAGGGTATTGAGTGTGCGCTGGCCGAGGGGTCAGAGAGATCGGCCTGGCTAACCCCTCCCACTGAACTGGGGTGCATCCAGGGCGCAGTGCAGGCTGTCTGGAGCGGAGCCCTAAGCTTCGGTGAGGCGGAGGGGCACTTTTTTTTTCAAAAGAGCCTACACTGGAAATGTTTCCATGATGTTTCCGGAAGTGGTGCAGCGAGATTTGCCAGCAGAGGCCTAGCTCCCTCCTTCCCCACCTGCAGAACGCACCTGGACCCTGCATTGTAACCGGAGCGACTGGGGAGGACGGCGGCACTCTTCCGGGAGCTAACGGAGCCCAGGGATGGTGCTTTGGTGGAATGCCAGCTCGTGGTGCCCGGAGAGGGCTTCCAGCTGTGCATCTCCCTCTGGGTGCCAACCGCAACTGGGTGCCATTCAGGAGAGGCAAGCAGCGCTGTGTTCAGTAACCGAATTCACACCCTGAGGTCCCTGCTCTGAGTTGTCTAATTCTCCGAAGGGAAAACATGAAGATTTCTGTTGCTCCTATGCGCCTCTGCCTCATCCCCTCGCCTGTCTGGTCTCAGTAACACCTCTTGCCACCAGGGCCCAAGCATAATTTTTTCGGGCCCAGTACAAACTTGTGACATGGGCCCCCTTCCACACCCATTCCACAATCCCTCAGTCCACACATACAGTCTCATGAGCCATGAAAAATGGGTTCCTCATGGTAATGGGGGTTGCAGCTTGGGCCGGGCCCCTCAAGGGCCTCCAGGTCCCAGTAAAGTGTATCCTTCCCCTGCTTGCCACTTCTGCCTTTCCTATGCTCACACCAGTCTCCTGCTTCCCGCCCACCTCAGACCCTCCTTCTCTAACTGCCCCCTGAAATCCACATTTGTGTTAGTCTCCCACCTAGACACTAGGGGGTTGGTGCCCTGGGGATGGATGCAAGGGTTCCAGGCCTATCCTAGTCCCTTGCCAGGGTCTGTCTGAATAGCCCTCTCTAACTGTGGGTGAGAGCTCTGGGCCACGCTGTACAGATGTCTGCACAGGACTGCGTACACAAGAAATTCGACATTAAAACAGATAACTAGACACAACCGGTGTAACATTCCTGCCTGCAGGGTTGCTGTATTCTGATTTGTGTCTCTTGCCAGCTGCAGCCACTATAGGGCCCCACGGCAGTGTAGAGCCGATGGCTGGGTTTTTCAAAAAGGCCTCTTGCTGCCCTAGACCCCTTTGAAATCTGTGCCACATTGCTGCCATTTTTGCAGCAGGGCGAGCAGACCAGCCCTGTATTCCGGGGCCGCCATTTCATGCAGCAGCAGAGGACTGCGTGAGGAAAGGCAGACGCACAGCGAGAGCCTCATGCCATGGGACTTCAGGAGCTGGGTGAAGCTGGGGTCTTTTCTGCTCAGCCAACTCCGAAAAGCTTCAGACAGCAACGAGAAAAAAATGTCTCCCCTTGCCTGGATTTCCACATGGCCAGGACAGTAACATGCTCCGTGTTTCCTTACAGGAAGCCAGCTCCAAGTCTCACAGAGTGAATAAAGTTTTGTTTCTGGGAAACATGAAAAAGTTACTCTCCACTGGAACATCCCGCTGGAATAACAGGCAAATTGCACTCTGGGACCAGGTGAGTCAGACCTAGCGATCCAGTCCACAGACAGCTTCGATTTCCTCGCCAAATGGGATTCCTCGTTACTGTCGCCTTAACCCTTGTGCCTGCCAACTGCCCAAGAATTAATTTGTACCCAAACTCCAAGGTGATCTGTCCAGCTAGAAACTCTTAGGTGGCCCCTAGCTTTTGTGTACAGAATGTTATTACATAGAAATGAATCTACGAGGGAGCAAGGCAGGCCAAGAGCATGGAAATAACTCAACGCAAACAGGAATGGAAGCAGTCACTGTTCGAACATTGGGAAGGGGGAGCTGTAGGCTTGGCAGCAGGAAGACGGGAACATGTCCTGCAATAAGAAGTGTGAAGAGACTTGTGTGTGTCCCTCCCTCCATGGCCCTGGGCATAAGCCCCCCCCCCCTCCAAACTGCCACCACCCCTACCAATCCAGTGGAGGAACAGTGGGACTCAGATGTTAGGGCGTTTTCAGGCAAGGCACTAAGGTTCTGAGAGCGGCTGTTTCTCTCTCCTTTGACATGTCCAGAGTGACCTTTCTGTGCCTTTAACTGAGGAGGATCTGGACGGCTCGTCGGGGCTGCTGTTCCCCTTCTATGACTCTGACACTCACATGTTGTATGTGGTGGGTAAGGTAAGTGCTTTTTCCTTGAATTAATGTTAACACCACAGATTCTGTTCCCAACTACACTGCTTGTATGCCAGTGGCTTCAAGGGAGTCACTCCTGGTTTACACTAGTTTGAGTGAGATGAGAATCACCCCTTAACGCTGCAGCTGAAGGTCCCCAGTGAAGCAATATAATCGATAATCGAGAGATACGAATTGTAAATCAGGTCTTCAGCGTTAACTGCAAAATCACATCTTCCAGGGCATCCCAAAGTCTTTTCCAAAGCTAAGCAAAAATGTAGCAGGAAACGACTTCACATGCATGCACTAGAAGAAAGGCTGAAAAGATGGGATTTCACTCGGTTCTTAAAAACCTTTTGGGCTCAATTGTCCAAGTATAACACATGACTGCGCATTCAAAAATGTGCCTGATTTTCAGACAGTGACTTCAGTGCACATGCGGACTATGCATTTATGCATGCACACTGGCAGTAAAACAACGGTTATTACACCTGGCCAATTAGAAAACTGATTTGCACATGCAGTTTTGGTGTTTGCACGTCAGCTGAGTGCACAGTTGCCCAATTTGTTGCATATCCAAGGGCTGGTCTATACTTACCTCCAAGATTTGGCGGGCAGTCACCGGGAGATACACAAGCGACGTAAAAAACTTGTGTAACTCACGTCGACTCTGCTGCTTCATTTCTGCCCGCCATCCATACTGCGCTGCGCCACTTTTGGAGGTGGTTTTCGTAAATCGATTTCTGGATCAACTGAGCGGTCTGTGACAGAGAAATAGATCTGATGGTGGCAAATTTGCCGCTGTCAGTAGAGATCTAGCCTAACTTTTTGAGAGATCAGGTTCCTAACAATTCTGCTGGATGAGAAAAAGCAAGGGGGTGTCACAGCACCAAAGGATTGCAGTAGAACCAGAGCAAAGCAGCCCTGATCCAAGGATAGGTAAAGGAAGGGAAGCAAAAAATGGAATAAACCTGCTAGCTAAACTTGCTACCTCATCTAGAGGTGGGTGCCATCTCACGAAAGATGGTCTCAGGTTGCAGTGGGGGAGGTCTAGGTTGGATGTTAGAAAAAACTTTTTCACTAGGAGGGTGGTGAAGCACTGGAATGGGTTACCTAGGGAGGTGGTGGAATCGCCATCATTTGAGGTTTTTAAGACCTGGCTTGACAAATCCCTGGCTGGTTTGATTTAGTTGGGGTTGGTCCTGCTTTGAGCAGGGGATGGGACTAGATACCTCCGGAGGTCCCTTCCAACCCTCATCTTCTACGATTCTAAAATAAATCAGGTGTCAGCCTTGGGCTCCCCCTTCCTCTGCAGCAGGGGCTAAGCAATGCCTTATGTTCTCTCTCGTCGTCTCTAGGGAGATGGGAACATCCGATACTACGAGATAAGCGCAGAGAAGCCATACCTGAACTACCTGATGGAATATCGCTCCCCTCTGCCACAGAAAGGAATTGGTGAGTTTGCAGCATTTCTCATCTTGCGAGGCTCCCAATCCCACGCCCTGTGGGAATCCAACAGGAGGGCAGGGCTGACCTACAGTACCATGGGTTTTAGCAGGAAGATGAGGTCTAATTCTGCTCTCACCTGGTGTCACACTGTTGTAAATTGCACGGATGTCAATATAGCTACTCCACAAAGCTACTGACATGACAATGTGAGATCAGAATTGGGCCCAGCAATTCAGTGTTTTAGGCTTTGGGAGCAGTTCCGTTTGCACATAAGTAGTAACAGGAATGAATTTAAATAAGTGCAGTATTTGCAAATGGAATCCAATACTGTAAACCCCACAAGCTCCATTGGTATGTGTTCTAGATTTCTAATGACAGTATAAATCCAAAGACTCATTGGCCAGAAGGGATTGTTAAAACCATGTAGTCTGATCCCCACCAGAACCCAGCCAGAGAACCTCACCCAGTGAGCCCTGCAGCCCTCTTCCAAAACAAACAAAAAACCAAAACCCCAAACCTTCCAGCTGAGCTAGAGTGGAGCTTTTAGAAAGAGACACCCAGTCTTGATAGAAAGATTCCACATGATGGAAAATCCCCACATCACTGGGAAACTGCTCCCGGGGAAGTTTACCTCTACCGTTAAAATATGCATCTTATCCCTAGTTTGAACTTTGCTTCCAGCCTGGGATCTCCTTGTGCCTTTGCCTGATACACACAAAAGAGCTCTTCAATATCAGCCACCTGCTTCTCAAGCAGGGACTTGCAGCCTGTGTAAATAATCTTTTAACCATTTCTTTGACAGGCTAAGGAGATTGAACTCCTGATGCCTCCAATAAAAAGCTTGGTTTCCAGTCCTCAGATTAGTCTTGTGGCACTTCTCTAAATCCTTCCCAATTTTAAACCCCCCTCAGGCGGAATTTGACAGAGTATCTGGTAATGGTCTACCTAGTGATGTGTACAGAAGTGATAACACCTCCCTACTGCTCTGCGACATTCCCCTGTTACCATATCCCTGGACTATATTAGCCCCTTAGGACTCATCCTGGCACTGCAAGCACATGTTCAGCTGGTTTCCACCATGATCCCTAAATTCTTATCAGTGTCACTGCTTCCCAGGCCATGTGACCTACAAAAAATGCTGTCAAATTTGTGTCAAGACACAAGCCAGGTTGGTTTGTAGAACCTTTATCATTATCAGTTGTGTCACCTATAAACTTTACCAGCAAGGATATTATAACTTCCTGCAGACCATTGTTAAAAATATTGAATAAAATTGAGCTGAGAACTCATCCCTGTGGAACCCCACTGGAAGCAGCCCACTCGATGGCAATTTTCTATTTGCAATTGCTTTTGAGATTCATCAGTTAGCCAGTTTTTAATCTATTCAACATGTGCCATATTGATTTTGTATCATGCTAGTTTTAAATCAGACTTCCATGTGATACTAAGTCAAACACCTCACGCAACTTTCAGTACATCAACACAATTCCCTTTACCCAGCTAACCTCATCCAAAAAATGCTGTCAAATTTGTTTGTCAAGACCTTAATTCCAGGGTTGCCACTGAACGCAGTGGGGCAATGACCCCAAAGTCAGCTTAGTGTCTAAGACAAGGAGCAGCCATCGTTCAATCAGATCAAATGCACATTAGACAGGAGGATTTATTAACATTAAAAGTAAATGAAGCTGCTGTGAAGACGCAGCAGCAGTCCAGGACTGGAGAAGACACCAGACAGTGGAGGACTTAGGGCCAAATCCAGCCCCAGCTGCAGCCATGGCTCACGACAGCTGTAGAAAGGCAGAGCCATGCTGCAGAGCAAGTAACAGCCTGCCCCACCGGCTTCTGGCTGTTTGTTTGGGTGTGTTTTTTCAGTTACTCTTGCAACTGGCTAGTAGCTGCTTGTGCCTGACTTGGCTATTGCACCATAGCATCTCGGAGCAGGGTTCTGCCACCGCATCCCCACCCCCTTTGCTGTGCTCTGAAACAAATGCAGGGACTTCTTGTATGGGCTGTCGCATGTTCTGCACTGCCATGGGCCCAACTGACCAATGGAGCAACCTGATGCCTTCTATGATGAGGTGACTGGCTCTGTGGATGTGGGGAAAGCGGTGGGTGTGATATACTTTTGATACAGTCTTCCACAGTATTCTTACCACCACGTTACAGAAGTATGGGTTTGATGAATGGACTATAAGATGGATAGAAAGCTGGCTAGATCATTGGGCATAACGGGTAATGATCAACGGCTTGATGTCTACTTGGCAGAGCCAGTAACAAGTGGAGTGCCCCAGGGGTCTGTGCTGGGGTCGGCTTTGTTCATCATCTTCACTGATGATCTGGAGGATGGGGTGGTTTGCACCCTCAGCAAGTTTGCAGATGACACTAAGGTAGGGGGAGTCGATATGCTGGAGGGCAGGGCTAGGATACAGAGTGACCTAAACAAATTGGAGGATTGAGCCAAAAGAAATCTGATGAGATTCAGACAACGACAAGTGCGGAGTCCTGCACTTAGGACGGAAGAATCCCATGCACAGCTACTGACTGGGGACCGATGAGCTAGGCAGCAGTTCTACAGAAAAGGATCTGGGGGTTACAGTGGATAAGAAGCTGGATATGAGTCAGCAGTGTGCCCTGATCGCCAAGAAGGCTAATGGCACATTGGGCTGCATTAGTAGGAGCATTGCCAGCAGATCGAGGGGAAGTGATTATTCCCCTCAATTCGGCATTGGTGAGGCCACATTTGGAGTATTGTGTCCAGTTTTGGGGCCCTCACTACAGAAAGGATGTGGACAAATTGGAGAGAGCCTAGTGGAAGGCAGTGAAAATGATTAGGGGGCTGGAGCACAGGACTTATGAGGAGAGGCTGAGGGAACTGGACTTGTTTAGTCTGCAGAAGAGAAGAGTGGGGGGGATTTGATAGCGACCTTCAAGTACCTGAAAGGGGGTTCCATGGAGGTTGGAGCTAGGCTGTTCTCGGTGGCAGATGACAGAACAAGGAGCAATGGTCACAAGTTGCAGTGGGGAAGGTTGAGGTTGAACATTAGAAAAAACGTTTTCACCAGGAGGCTGCTGAAGCCCTGGGATGGGTTACCTAGGGAGGTGGTGGAGTTTCCATCCTTTGAGGTTTTTAAGGCCCAGCTTGACGAAGCCCTGGCTGGGATGGTTTAGGTGGGGTTGGTCCTGCTTTGAGCAGGGGTTGGACCAGATGACCTGCTGAGGTCCCTTCCAACCCTAGTCTAGGATTCTGTGATTCTGTGGAGGTGAGTGGGGTTGTGGGAGCTCAGTACAGCCCAGGACTGTCCCCCACCTTGTAGACTGTGGATTTGGGGCAGAATGGCAGGACTGCACCAATGGCTTCCTTCAAGCACCTGCTGCATTGCCCAAAACGCTCTCACTGGCTGCTGGGCATGGATGTTAATCATTGGACTGATGGTGCTTTCCCTTGCAAGGTGTAAATCAGGGTGTAACTCCATTAAGATCAGTGAAGTTGCACCCATGTAAAACTGACGAAAGAGAGTGGAGAGTCAAGCCCACACTTTGAGAGAGGTTATAGGTTTGCCTCGGTGCCCTTGGCCAAAGTCCCTCAGGAAAATCTGGAGTGGCTGAAAGCTGGCCCAGTTCCAGTTACCCCAATTAAAATATACTTCTATCCCATTGGACTCTTAGCTCTTAAAATCACCTTTATGCAAGAAGGGGCAAAATTGCAAAATTGTAACTCACTTTGGTTGCATTTCAAGGCAATTCTTAGTAAAACTACAGAACTACCTCCAGGTTTGTGTTGCCTGGAGATAATCTCCACCAGGAAAATATTACCCCAAGCCTGTACAGACACAGGTTTATGGCTTCTGCCCTGCTGCCTACTTCAAATTGCGCATTAGATGCTGCGGCCAGGGCACCTGTTCCATGCTGCGCTGGATCAAATTGAGGAAGCCAGCATCTCGTCACAGGGTTCATATTCATCTTCCCCAAGCCACTGCTTTCTGAAGTGTCTAGTCAGCAGCGCAGGGGACTCACTCCATCAGGAGGCTGGTTTATATCGTGTGTAGCTCAGACACCTTCAAAAGTCAGGCAGAGCTGGAGGAAGGATGGTGGCTGGAAGCACACAGCTGCTCGTTAGGAAGCCAGGGAGATTAGATCCTTTGTACCAAGGGCTGGAGTTTGACTAGATCTAATGTGCCCAGGCTGGGAGGTATGAGAACCCCCCCAGCTCCCCTGCTTGACCAAAGCTGCCTTCCTGCAGCCGCTGCGCCCCCATGAAAAGCGAGCGGAGAGCCTTGACTCCACCCTCCAGAGTCATGGAAGTACCCCGCTGAACCCCATGGGATAGATCATTGGCCCCCACGATGGTCTCGAGTAGGCAGAGGCTGGTTTAAGCCCTGACTCAGGAGGTTTGAGAGCCCTGCCAAAAAGTGTGTTGCCATCCACTACTATAACTCTGGAGGGTCTTATTGGCCATAGAAACGTCTAGTCCCTCTTGCTCCTTCCCAGACTTGCTGTGGTGGGGAGTTCCTGTCTCGGGGTCCTCACTCACTGTGGGTGGCACCTCCTTCGGGCTGCTCTAGGGCTTAGCTCTCTTCCAGACGGAACGCTTTTCCTTGCAGTCTCTTGCCCTGTTGTTCTCTCTCACCCTGCGGTCCCTCTCTCACTCTAGGAACTGCAGCTCCCGCTTAGTGAGTTAGCGCTCCGGTCAGGTCGCTGTGTGCTTTCCCCTCCTGGGGTATAGAGTCTCACTGAATCTGCTGTCCTTGGCAATGCTGCTCTGTCAGTGGTTCGTAGGGGAACCCGGGCCCACCCTTTAATTCAGGTTCCAGCCCAGGACCCTACAGCACGCAGCCAAGAGCTGCGCAGTCCCCAACCTTGCTGCTTTCTCCCTGGGCTGCTTCCTACTCGCCTCCCGCAGGCTTTTTTCTCCACCTGCCTCTCTTCTGGGTACGCCCTTCCTGTAGAACCAGGCTCCCGGGGTTCTACTCTTTCCCTGGATTCCCTCCTTCCCTCTCCATTGCACAGAGGGGAGGCAATTTCATTTGCCGTGGTGTGGCCGCTTCCCCTGTCTTGGCCAGCTCACTATGCTGTTCTCACACTCCTCTCTGGTCCTGACAAACCCAATAACTTGGTATCAGCTGAAAGCGTTCCTGTCTCTCCTTCCCAGATAACTAGCGAATACATTAACTGCCGTGGGACCGAGTGTGAATTCTTCCGTCCCCGCTGTTCGTCTCTGGCCATGAGGAGAACTGACTGTTTATTCCTGCAGCTCCGCTTGCTGTCTCTTGGCCGGCGTTTGATCCATGACAGTACTTTGCCTCTCACTCTCTCGCTGCTCAGCTTCTGTGGCGGCTTCTTACATGGGACCTTGTTGAAGGCCTGTTGAAAGTCTAGATAAATTATGTCGTCCCCTTCTCCTCTCTCCACTATGTCACTGACATGAAAAATTCTCAGTGCTCAGTGTGCCAGGATTTCCCTTTGCTGTGTCCACGCTGATTAGCCCCTGTCAGGTCAATGACTTCCACGTTCTTTGTTATTCTCAGCGTAAGAATCATCTTATATGGGGCAATTCCCTGGGCAGGACCCAACATGAGGCCTAAGTGGCACTCACAGCCCATTTGGACTCTACTTCGGGGGTCCCTTGGTTGTGAGTGGTGCATTAGCATCTAGGCCTCATCTGAACCTCTGCCCCAGGGGATTGTCCTCCCAGAGTGTGAGTATACAAGTGGCAGTAAAGTCACAGAGATTGACAACACAGAAAGGCAAGCCTGTGTGTGCGTGTGCGTGTGCGTGTGTGTGTAGGGGGGTGTCTCAGCACAGGCAGGTCTTCCTCTCTTCTCTGTCCAGGCTACAGAAGTGGGTGTGGAAAATTGGGCAGGACAGAAACGCCAAGGAAAGCCGCAGCCGTGGTCACTTGTGTAGTGCCTGGGGGCCTGGTGCTCCCAAAGCAGGCGTGGGGTGATACACAGCAGGTGACGTGGGTCCCGCTGGCCAGAGCCCCTGCACACAGCATACATAGCAAGCATTGACATGGTCATTTGAGGGTTTGAAAGGTTCTTCTGGTGTTATCTACCATGCTCCCCTGCTGCATGGCCCCCAGGCCCGCACTGCGCTGTAATGTGTGGTGATGCGAGTGTCACACGCAAGGGGGACTGATATTTCAGTGTATGATGGCATCCTCCATATTGGCAACACCTCCCAACTTTGTGTCATCCACAAATTTCCTTAGCACCCCCCCACTTTCTGTCAGGTCGTTAATGAATAAGATCGGTCCCCAGACCGAGCCCTGGGGATCTCCACCAGTAACCTCTCTCCAGCCTGACAGTTCACCTTCCAGCATGACCCATTATAGTTTCTCTTTAACCAGTTCCTTACCCACTTTCTGATTCTCACATTAATCTCCATCTTCACCTATTTAACTAATAACTCCCCGTGGAACTGTATCAGATGCCTTCCTGAAATCCAGGGAGATTAGATCTACTGCATTGCCTTTGTCCAAACACTCTGTTCTCTTCTCGAGGAAGGAAATCGGGTTGGGCTGGCACAATCTACCGGTTGGATTTATAGCAGTGTAATCAATCAGTATATGCTGCACTGCCATATGCACGGCTCTGACAGCTGGCGACGGGGCAGGAAGGCATGTCCATGGAGTGGGGTCCCTGGTACCCACCTCCCCATCCCTCTCCATGGCTGTGCAGCAGGGTCACTAGAAGACGGGGGAGCCCATCGCCAGGTGCTTGAAGCCTGTCTGCTTCAGAATGAATCCACACTCAGCCAGCCACTCTGCATCACTTAGGGCGATGAGGACTCCCCCGTGACCGCACAACCTGTGTGTCCATTTCATGCCACCTCGCTCTTCCTAGCTTCACTTGGAAAGGGAAGGGGCTGTATCTGCCCTGTGGGGCAGGGGTCTGGCAGGAGGGTCAGTCCAGGATGTTTGCTGGTGGAAAGGCTCGGTCACAAACTGCCAGCCATTTCTTCTGCTCTCCCTTCAGGAATCATGCCAAAGCGGGGCCTTGATGTGTCAGCCTGCGAGATCTTCCGCTTCTACAAACTTATCCCGGTCAAAAGCCTGATTGAGCCCGTCTCTATGATTGTGCCGCGCCGGGTAGGTGTCCATCAGCAGCCCCCTTAGCTCACAGCCGCGGTGGAGGGGGCAGCCGGGGCTGGGTGGGTTTCCTGTGTAAACTCTGTGTGGCCTGGAGCCTAAGGGAGAAAGGAGCTGCCTGGGCGAGGCAGTACTTTGGCTACACATGAACTGTGTGTTGTTTGGGCTCGGGGGGGTATAAGTGGGGTACGCTTGGGGTTGCTATTTTGGGGATCACCCTGTTGGGCACCACCTGGGCCAGGCCCGGGCAGCGATCAGGATCAGGGCTCAGGGTCAAGGTCACCCGGAGGGAGACTGATGGTTGCCAAGGTTGAGTAAGGGGTGTTGGATAAAAGCCAGGAGTAGGGAAGGAGAGTGGATGCTTCTGTCTTGCTGTACCTCTCGGGGCGGGGGGAGGAGAAAGGGTTGGGAGTCTGTGGAAGATCGCTTCTACCACAGATCCATCTCTAAAGGGGCTGAGCGGAGAGAAGCAGCTGTGTTCTGTGCGGGGATCTGCTCCCCAGTGGAGAGCATTTCCAGCTGCGGGGTGGTTTGGGCATACAAGCCACATCTCGCTGAGAGCGAGGGAGCAAGGCAGCGGTTTGACCCACCAATGGCACTGAGTGGGCTGCAGCGTTGTGAGAGTCGAGCCGATGGACAGCAGCCGCTAGGAGGGGAGGGCTCATTCGGAGGACGGGTTTAGTTTGGCCCCCCCCCCGGTAATAGTAATAGAATCGTTTAGTGGTGAGGTTGATACATGTTCACCCTGTCATTTCCCTTCCCTCTCCTCAGCCAAGTTTCCCTGTTTAAAACCCTCTGCAAGTGGGGAAGAAATTGCCTCGCCAGGGCACCAGAGGGCTGTAGCTGTAGCTATAGGCTTCCAGGTCGCTGGCTCGGGGCTCGAGTGCTAGAAAAAGAGCCTTAGAAAGTACCCTTGCTGTCTGCCAAGGCCATGGGCAGAAGGTTACTCCTTTCGGAGACTGCCCTGGGGACCAGCTGCTTGGAGCGGGAGGGGGTAAAGGGGAAATCTCCATTGAAGTAACAGCCCCGGGGCCAGTTCTCAGCAGCCCAAGCTGGAGCACGCTGTTCTCGTCCTGACACATGCTCATTGGCCAGTGCTTTGGCATGCAGGCCCTGCTCCTGTCCAGCCTGGTTGTCACTGGTGGCCCCTTACGTGGGGATCGATTCCTTGGCATGTATGCGAATGAATTGAGAACTGCCTGGCCGTGAGCCTTCTCACACGCTGCCCCGCCCAGGGGGCCGTTTGTCAGGGCCGTGAGCTGATCAAGTCCCACGCACAGGGACCAGGCTGCCTCCACAGTCACGCCGTGGTGTAGAAGAAGTTTATAACGTGTCCAGACTCAGCTCTGGGGCAGGGAACCAGGAACTCCTGTCGCTTGCTCTCCGATCTCATCTCACGGCTCCATGGGCCACTGAGTCTGACAATGGAAGCTGCAGCCCCATTTATCAAGCCACAGCAGCACCGTGCGGGGCTACTGGAATGGGTGAATGCATGACCTCCACTGTGGTGTTGTAGTAGTGCCGGTACAGCCCTGTCCACGTCCATGCTAAGCTCCCATGACGCGTGCTCCTCCGACACCGCTCTCTCTAACAGCTACCCCAGCACTTTCAAGCCACCCAACTTCTTCCTGCCTGTGCTTTTAATACTCCCTTTAGCTGACATCCTGACTCTGCTGAAGTTAACAGGAGCTTTGCCACCAGCTCCAGTGGAGCCAGGATTCCCCCTTCGTCTGCTGCTTGCATAAATAAGCGTCTTACTGAAATGAACTAAGACGTGCCTAGCAAAAGTCCCCTTTTCCAATGCAAGTAAGTGTTGAGCAAAAGGAGAGGAATGTCACTGGCTATTTTGTGCTTATCCTTCTAATAAAGGGCAGCCAAGTGGATTTTGTGTCAGGGCTAGTAAATTTTCATGGCAAATGTGAAAGTAATAAGCAAACCAGGGTTGTTAGGGGGTCGATCACAGTGAAGTGGTCCGATGGCTATTCTCTCATGCTGAAAATTCTTCCGTAACGCATCGAAGCTGTCAGAAAGTGGCAGTGGTGACTCTGTGCTGTCTGTGTGTTTGCAGTCGGAGTCATACCAAGAAGACATCTACCCCATGACAGCTGGAACCCAGCCAGCCCTCACGGCGCAGGAATGGCTGAATGGAATTAATAAAGGTCAGACTTGCTAAGAGAAGATATTGACTGGTTTGTCTGGTGTACACACGCAGTACCATTAGCTATCTTACCTGTTAGCTACTGGAAAATCATGGGAGAGGGGAAATTATATCAATAAACGTGTGCTGGGTGGCTCAGATTACACACATCTCTATTGTGTATCACCTTTGGAAATGACTCCAAACTAGAGCCTGATTATTTGAACCTGCAGCTCTCTTGTGTTTTGCTCAGTGCCGATGTGCGCGCCCTAGATGTGTGCTAACCTGTCACCTACTTGCCTTGTAGAGCCTATCCTGGTATCTTTGAGGCCAGGCTCTGAAATCCTGAATTCCCTGCCACTGTTTCCTGAGAGAGAATCGTCCCTGCAGCCCACAGACTTAAGCTGGTACCAGGACAGGCCAGAAAGGCTGTCGGTGAAGGAAATTCAGAAGCAAAGTGGGAGCCAAGAAAAGAGAGGCCAGAAAAAAGTGGAGGAAAGACTGCAGGAAGACAGACAAACGTGGCTTTCAAATGGCTTTGACTTAGTCAGGTGCCCTCCGCCCAAAACTGAGAATGAGGTATGGCTGTGGGAAAGCATGTGGGCGTGGGGGGAGAACTACATGCAGCTGGCAAAGCCAGCCAACTGGAAAAGGTTTTGAATTGAAAAGCAATGTCCAGAGTCTGCAGTGTGGGACTCGGGTGCATTAGCAGAGGTAAAGAAACCCACCACGTCGGTGCCAGCATGCTGGGCACATAACTAGTGCTGTCTGTGTATCTGTCCCGGAGAATTCATCATGTAAACAGACAAGGAATGGTTACAATCCCCATTGAACAGATGGAAACTGAGGCCCAGAGAGATAGCGGCCTGGTCTACACCTACGCTGTTAGATCCATAAGGCAGCTTACGTCAACCTAACTGTGTAAGCATCTAACCTAAAATGTATCTCCTAGCAATCTAAGTTGCCCACTGCACCGACTTAAATACTCCACCTCCACGAGAGGCATAGCGCTCAGGTCGATGTAATTAGGGTGATGCAGCGTCCATGTAGACACTGTTACTTACATCACCTGTTGGCGGTCAGCCCCATGCGGTCAGCCCCCCTCGGGAGTCAGTTTCACTGCAGGGAGCCCACCAGCAGTAAATTGACATTCTTGTCAGATTCAGGGCTGCCACCTCTTTCATTTTTTGTCTCTGGCTGTCAGCCCCGGCGTGGGAGGGCCTCCATCAGTCAACCCCATGCAGTTGCCCCATGCAGTGCCACACAACACCTGATTCAGTCGGTGCGAGCTCTCCTGGTGAGGACATGCACCACAGGCAGAAGTGTAGCGTGAACACCAACTGCCAATTTAATTACTGTCTTGGCTGTCGGGCGACCTAACTTAAGTCAACCTAATTTTGTAGTGTAGACATGCCCTTAGCGATGTGGCAGCCTTTCAGAAGTCCTCTCACAATGCTCCACACTTTGTCAGTTGAATCGGTGCAAGCGCTCCTGGTAAGGACGCACAACACTGATGCAAGGAGCGTCGTGGACATGCCAAAGTGATTTCATGACTGTGGTGGCTGTCCAGCGGCGTAACGTAGGTCAACTATATTTGGTACCGTAGACTTCCTCTGAATGACTTGTGTGAGGGCACACAGGGAGTCCGTGGCACAGATGGGATTGGACCCAGGTGTCCGGAGTGCCAGGGCAGTGTTTTGGTGGATTGGTGTCACCTTGGCTGGGAGTGGGGGAATGGAAAGGTCTGTCTCTTCCCTTTCCTATTTGTTAAGGATATAGGGTTTTGCTGGGACACTGGGGTGCCCGGGGTGGCCATGGTCCTTAGTCTAAGCTGTCGGGTAGTGGCAGCAGTGCCTAGCTATGTGGGAGGGAGGCTGGGCTCACGTCGGTGTCGTAGCACTGCAGTAGAGCAGAGACGTTCATGTGCGTTATGCCTATGCCCAGAAATAAACCAGCATGCCGTTTGTTCCACAGTTGCTGCAGATGTTTTACCGACAGCAGGAAGAAATCCGGCGCCTGCGAGAGATGGTTAACCAGAGGGACGTCCAAATCAAACAGCTGCAACTGGAGATCAAAAACATCCACATGGACTCCGGCAGGTACTGAGGGGACATGCCCGCTCTGCAGCCATGGCCTGCATTGTGCCTGCAGCAGATACCAGCTGCCTCGAGAGAATGACTCTTTCTGTGTTGTGCATTGGTGAAAAGGAGGTGAATGCAGTGCAAACTTTCCCGGGCCCCGATGGGCACGTGGTCTGCTCTCCTGGGTGCTGCATGTGGATCTGCTGGGCTGCTCCACGCCATGCTGCCAGCCAATCCTTTCATTGGGTTAAAGGTGCATCTAGCGCTTCAACCAAGGCTGAGGGGGACTGAGGCTGGCCAGGCGCTGGCGGGGCCTCCGTGTGACTCCCCTGCATGCTGCAGGCATATGGCCATGGCGGCCACCTCCCCAGGCCAGCCTGTGCTTGGACGGCAGCTGCTTTGGCCCCTCTGTGGCAGGCGGGACAGGCTGCCAGTGGCAGAGAGGTACGGTATGGAGAGGAGCCCACAGAGAGAGCCCCTATGCCTGAGGCACCATCATGCCCCCCATAGCATCCAGGGGGGAGCTGGTCCCTGCTGCTGCTCCTCCCCTGACCCCCGCAGAAAGGGCGTCGAGTGGGGAGGGTCATGAGAGCAACGGACTCCTGCTGCAGGCTGGACACCGTCTGCCCTTGACCTGGTGCAGCGGAAAGCCCCGGGGCAGGCTGGAGAGCAGCCCCTGTCCCTACGGACATACGTCCTGCCCCAGGGAGAGCAGGCGGAAGGCTGGGGTGGCCTGTGGGCCCCAGGGCCCCTGGGCAGCATGCTGCAGTAATGAGGGCCAGGGTTATATCACACGCGGCTCTCGGTGTTTCCTGGAGGATGGAGCTCAGGGGCGCCCTGCCCAGGACGTGCCTCCTGCCGCACGGTCTGTCACGTTAGGCCTCAGGTTCCCAGAAGAGCGAGCGTGTCACTGCAGGAGGGCGGGAGCTGGAAATCCATGTGGCTACTGTGAGATAACATCTCTGCTGCCTGCACGAGGGCTGGCTTGGAGAGCGTCCTGCCATAAGGCCAGTAACAGAGACCTGGATAGGCTCTGCTTGACTCCACAATGTTCTCCTTGGGGTCACCTCACGCTTCACCTCTTTAAAGCTGAGGTTAATATTTCCCCTGCTGCTTCTACTCCGCTGCCTTATTGTAAGCCCCTGGCTGCTTTGCACTGAGCTCTGTAGGCCTGCACTGCACACTGCACCCTTGGACTGTTCTCAACTGCACCTGGTGCTCTAGGACCGAGCTGCACTACACTGGATGCCAAAGGCCGCACTACATTGCACATGGCACGGGCGGCCTGCACTGCACTGGGCACTCCTGGTTGGCACGGCACTGCACTGCACGCAGGGAGTGAGGTCCTGGAGTCACGTGAATTCTGGCGGAAGTCAGGTGGGCTCAGCTGGAGACATGGGCCCATTGCTTGCCCCAAACAGCTCAACGCCGTCTCCAATCTTCCCTGCAGCCAGCCTGGTTTCTCTGCGGCGCTCCCTTCTCCTCCCGGTGCATGCAGCCCATTGCCAAACCTTGCTAGCTCCCCTGCACCGTCTCCACTTTGCCCCTGCCTCGGGGCTTCTTCTGCCCAACATCAGTCCATCCCCATCTCATGCCTCAACACCTGCAACTTCCCCTTCCCTGGCCTCCCCAAGTCCCAGCCTCCCATCCTGTCCCCCTGCCATCCCATCGCCCCTCTTTTCCTCCCCCTTCCCCCACCATAGGGGCACCCACATCATTTTCCTGACCTGACTTCCCTACCTGCCTGGTCACCCCCTCGCTTTTTGGCTCAGCCTGTGCCTCCTGCCGGGCTCTGCCTCCTCCTCTCCCCTCTCTGTGCTCCATCCAAAGGGCACTTCCAATCGCTCAATCATGCCCCATTGCAGCTCCTTCCACGCCGCCCTATCCCCGTGTCTGCAACAGCTTCCAAGCCAGCCACCGCCACTGCCCCGGACACCAATGCTGTGCACTGCATGGCAGTCTGCTGGCTCTGCAGAAAAGGCGTGGCTCAGTTACAGGCTGGGACCTGACCAGTCCCACCATGGGTGCTGTGTGAAGGGAGAGCCGGCTCTGATTAAAGGGAGTCTATCCATTTGTCCACGAGAGGGCAGCAGTGCAGTGAGAGACCAGACCAGAGAAGGTGTGCGGGACGTGGACATGAGGGTAATTGTAATCCCTAGGGAAAATGAGTAAGGTGGGGAATTTGGGTGTGTGGGTGCAGGAGGTGTTGTGGGTGTGTGGGGGGGAGGTGTTGTGTGTTGGGGGAGTGTCTGTGTATTTGTTGGGGGTGTGTGCAGGTGTGTTTGTTGGGGGGGTGCATGTTTGCGTGTGGGAGGTGTGTGTGTTTTTTAGGGGATGTGTGTGTGTGTCTGCGTGTAAGGGAGTGTGTGCATGTGTTTGGGAGTTGTGTGTTTGTTAGGGTGTATATGCGTCTGTGTGGGGGGGAGGTGTTGTGTGTGTGTGTGTTTGTTAGGGGGTATGTGTTAGGAGTGCGTGCATGTGTTTGTGTTTGGGAGGTATGTATGTTTGTTGGGGGTGTGTGTGTGTGTATGCATGTGTGTGCTGGACATGGGTGGGAACAGGGCTGCATGCCAGGGCACTCACCCATTTTCCAAGTGAGAGAAAGAAGAATTGCTGTAGTTAAAAGCACTGCAACAGCGAGGATTCATCTGCAAGAGAGAATCAAGAGCTGTGTCCTACAAACATTCCCTAGGGGCACTGAGCTCGCTAGCCCTGACCTCCAGGGAATGCCCCGAAGAGACGTGTTTGCAGCATTGGGCGCAAACACATCTAAACTCTCATATATGAGAGTCAAAGAAGAACTGCAACATGACTGTGCTGAGCTGCGCTGCAGGGAGAGTTCACACAGCCTCATGCAGCTCTAGATAAGAACCAATAATCGTAGGTGCTGAAACCAGTCATGCACTTCCTTGTTGGCTGGGGGGCGCTATGTTCTTTGAACAGGGTCCCTATGGTTGCTTCACTGCACGTACGCCCTCCCAGGGTATATGGGGCTGTGCAGGGAAACGGCCCTGAGTGCCTTCTGTGCCTCGTGCATAACTCGGGTTGGAGGGCATGTCTCCCAACTGTGTCATTTTTGCTTGGCTCTCAAATCTTGAACACAGAAGAATCAGGAGACAAATTGAGCCTGCTAAGGATGGCGCGCTCACTTCGACACAGTTCTGACTCAGGACAGGAGACGCCCCACCCCATTCATCTGTCTCTGGGCTCCTTCGATCTTGGCTAAGATCTCTCCAGGGAAGGGGAAGACCTTGGCGGGTCCAGGAAAGGCTCTGAGAAGAGTTCAGTCTGCCAGCTGGCCCCCAAAAAGTCCCCATCTCCCACTAAGTCTACAGCGTCTGAGGCCTCGACTTCTTGACTCAGTGCTGGGAACGCAAAAGACCCTTCCTAGAGTACTGGTGGAGCAGGGAGATTCTGGAGCACTTCAGAGAAACGCGGCTCCAGCAGGGCCCCAGTACCATCCATGAAGGACAGGGAGGTACAGGCCATGTGCTCCTCCAGAACGGCATCATCCACATCCAACTTAACAATGGTAACTTCCCGTTTGGCTCCATTGATGCTGACAAAACCAAAGCCTTCAGCCTCAGCGCCTATGTGTCCCAAACCCACGGTACCATCCACGCCAGCTGTTGCCTCAGGACTGACCATGCAGTACTGAGGAATTCCCCTTCTCCAGGGACTTGTCAGTGTTAGACGAACCAGCATCCCCACTGCTTATGGGTACCCAACAGCTCTCAGTACGGAGACCCCAGTCTCTGGATTACCATCGCTTCCCAGTAGCAGAGGATTCTCTGCCTGTTTCTATTTTGACCCCCTGACCCCTCCGCTGAAAGACATTGAGGAGCATGAAGGCGACATTCAGTTGGTCTTCTCCTTGTTAGTGCAGGGTTCCTCTCTGCATCATTACCGAAACCCATGCTTTGACAAGGATCCTCGTCCATGTCAGGGATGATGGGATCAGTCCTGGTATGCTCCTAGCTCCCGTAGGATCCTCTCCACTGGTCATACTGGGATCCTTGAGCAACACATTGGCAGCAATTTGCTAGACCTCCAGTTCCATTCCACTGAGAGATTAGGGCCACACAGTCCCATAATCCAAACTGCCAACACGAAGAGACCTTGGAGGAACAGGACACTAGGGTGGAGAAGGAGCCCGCCCCTCACACCAGATTTCATCTTTGTCTCCAGATAAGACAGTCATGCCCTCACCACTGACTGATTCCAGTTGCTGGCATTTCTGAGAGAGGCTCAGAATATTGCATGCCACTGGCCTCCCATCGACAGGCAAAAGCTTTTCTTGGGATCTCCAGAGGTGTCTCTGCACATGCTGAGGAACTCCAGGGCTTTGTTGAGGTCCCTGATATATACCCCCCTACAAACGAGGAGATTTAGCAGCTCTCTGACTGCCCTGAGATCACATCCACGTCAGTTCTCTAGTTTCCACAGAACCACCAAACCTGCTAGAAAAAGATAAGGGTTCCAGAGGAAAAGAGCTTCTCACCATCCTTTAGCGGGTCCTCAAGTCTTCATGAAAACAGAAATTTTGACAGGTTGGTTGAGAGTTCGACCTCCTTCCTCAGCTCCAGTTTGCAAGCTAGCAAGCCTTTACCCACTTCTTCTCTTTTGGACACCACCTTCCCATTTCGAACACACCTGGTGGCTTAGTGCAGCAGACAAGTGGGTTATGGAGGTTATAACATCCAGTTACACTATCTACTTCACATCCACCCACTTCGTCCATCTTCAGGGACCCCTTTCATGATAATATACTGATCCAAGAGGCACACTCTCTCCTTCATTTAGTAGCAATAGAACACCTCCCATCCCTTCGCAGGGGAAAAGGGTTTATTGAAAGTACTATCTCATGCTGATGGAGGGTGGAAACCGACCGTAGTTCTAAGACAACTGAACAAATTTGTAAAGCCTCAGAAATTCAGGATGGTGACTCTGGCAGCTATAAATCACTCTCTAGAGAAGCAGTAGATTGGTTTTCAGCCCTCGACCTACGACGACGCCTATTTCCATTTAGCAATACATCCTACACACAAGAGATACCTGTGTTTTCACCATGGGACAGGCTCATTTCCTATGCTGAGTATTTCTCTTTGGCCTCTCTTTGGCTTCAAGGGTATTCTCAAAAGTTCTAGTGGTTGTGGCAGCTTACCTTGAACCGGAAGCAATTTCCATCTTCCCTTATCTCAAAAACTGGCTCCTTAAGGGCCGATCCTGTGGAGCAGTGCTGACCTCCACCCTGACGGTTCTTGCTCTGTTCCAGGAGTTGGGTCTCCAGCTAAGTGTGAAGCCGTCCAAGTCGGCCCCTGTACAGAGTACACAATTCATAGGGGCATGTTTGGATTGGTTGCCAGCCTTCCTTCTCGAGAACAGTTTCAGAACTCTGTCACGTCTGGTCAGGGAGATCCAGGGAAATCCCCGTACTACAGCAAGGAACCGTTTGCAGCTCCTGGGTCGTATGGCAGGTTGCACCTTTGTGACTGGGCAGACAAGATTACGCCTCCACTGCTTTCAAGGCTGGTTCAGGAGACAGAGACAGCTTAGACAGACTGGTTATAGTTCCTCTCCAGGTGAAGAGCTCCCTGGACTGGTGGAAGGATCAACTCAGTGTCTCAGTCCCTTCCATCCATCCAGCTCTGACAATAACTATGACAATCGATGCACCATGGCTAGGGTGGGGAGCACACCTCAATACCCTCGCAACTGGGAGCCGATGGTCACCTCAGGAAACCAGTCTGCAGATCTGCCTGTCGGGACCTCAGGCAGTCAGGAATGTCTGGCTTCAGTTTCTACCTCTCATCAAGGGCAAGTCAATCAGGCTCAGAACAGACAATGCGGTGTACATGTTCTACAGCAACAAACAGGAAGAAGCATGATCCCTCCCCTGTCTGTCAAAGCAATAAAATCGTGCAGCTGGTGTATAGCTCGGCAGATTCAGATCTGTCATTTCCCTTCCTGGAGCCCAGAATGTTACAGCTGACACAGAATCCTAGAAAATGAGGGTTGGAAGGAACCTCAGGAGGTGTCTAGTCCACCCCCTGCTCAAAGAAGGACCAACCCCAACTAAATGATCCCAGCCAGAGCTTTGTCAAGCTGGGCCTTAAAAATATCTAAGGATAGAGATTCCACCATCACCCTAGGTAACCCATTCCAGTGCTTCACCACGCTCCTAGGGAAAAAGATTTTCCTAATATCCAACCTAGACCTCCCCCACTTCAACTTGAGGCCATTGTTCCTTTGTCTGTCTTCTACTACCACTGAGAACAGCTAGCTCCATCGTCCCTGGAACCCCCTTTCAGGTAGTTAAAGGCTGCTATCAAATCTCCCCTCATTCTTTTCTTCTGGAGACTAAACAAGCCTAGTTCCCTCAGCCTCTCCCCATAAGTCATATGCTCCAGCCCCCTAATCATTTTCATTGCCCTTCACTGGACTCTCTCCAATTTGTCCACCTCCTTTCTGTTGTGAGGGCCACACAACTGGACACAATACTCCAAATGTGGCCTCACCAGTGCCGAATAGAGGGGAATAATCACTTCCTGTGATCTGCTGGCAATGCTCATACTAATGCAACCCAATGTGCTGTTAGTCTTCTTGGCAATAAGGGCACACATTGACTCATATCCAGCTTCTTCTCCACTGTAACCCCCAGGTCCTTTTCTGTAGAAATGCTGCTTATACAGCTGGTCCCCAGTCTGTAGCAGTGCATGGGATTTTTCCATCCTAAGTGTAGGGCTCTGCATTTGTCATTGTTGAACCTCACCAGATTTCTTTTGGACCAATCCCTATTTGTCTAGGTCACTCTGTATCCTATCCCTGCCCTCCAGCGTATCTACCACTCCCTCCAGTTTAGTGTTATCTGCAAACTTGCTGAGGGTGCAATCCACCCCATCCTCCAGATCATTAATGAAGATGTTGAACAAAACTGTCCCCAGCACCAACCCCTGGGGCACTCCACTTGTTACCAGCTGCCAACTAGACATTGAGCCGTTGATCACTACCCTTTGAGTCCGATGATCTAGCCAGCTTTCTGTCCATCTTATAGTCCATTCATTCAGCCCATACTTCTGTAACTTTTTGGCAAGAATACAGTGGGAGAGCATATCAAAAGCTTTGCTAAAGCATATGGTTATCAGGTGCTCCCTGGACTACAAATGGGAGTTGGACTCTCAGAGCTTTCCTGGGATATTCCCGAGGTTGGGACTATTCACTACATTCAACAAGAGGTGCTCCCTATTCTGCTCAAGAAGAGGCTTAGGTTGCCTCTCTTTGGAACACGCTTTTCTTTGTTCCTGGTTGAAGGGGCTGTTTTACACATTCCTTCCAACACCACGAATTCTAGTTCTGTCAGATGAGCACAATCAGACAAGACAGGGCTTGGGTTAGCCTCGTAGTACCAGCTTGGCCAAGTCAAGGTTGGTATCCTTGCCTGCTTCACCTTTGTGTGCAACCTTATGGGCCCTCCATTTGAACGTAAGGGCACCTGTTCCTTGCTTCTTTTATCGATGAAGACGGCCTTTCTAGTAGCTGTCATGTCAGCCTGCAGGGTGGGAGGGATTGGATCTGTAATGGCAGACCCCCCATTTATGGTATGTTTCAGAGACAAGGTCTCCTTATGGCTGCATCTGAAGTTCTCATCTAGGTGCGCTCAGATTTCCATCTTAAACCAAGTGTAGTCATCTACCAATATTTTTTATAACCCCCAGGGACCACACGAGACCTCCTTTCATGGGTTAGATGCACAATGGGCATTGGTCGTTTACCTGAATAGGACCAAGCAATTTAAGAAATCATGCTACACGTCACTGCATGCTTTTACTGAACGCCATCCCTTGGTCCACGCCACCAGATCTGACGTGGCCCTTCGTTCCGCTGCCCTGTCTTCAGTCTTGGACTTGATTCCAAAGCTCCCTGAGAGGATGTTGCTCGGGAATCACCGGAAACGGAGTACCTGTAGGCACACTACTTGAAGAAAGTTATTCACCTGGGGCAGTAACTGTGGTTCTTTGAGATGTGTCTCCGAATGGCTGCTTCACTTCCTGTTCTTCGTGCCTCCTGCGTCTGACTGTTCTTTGTTGGGATAGAGAAGGAACTGAGGGCACTTGACCCGCGCAGTCCTATATACGCTCAGAGTGCGCCACAAGATGGTTTAAATGCACGCGTGGGCTGAACGGACACCGCTTGTGGAAAAATCTCCACTCAAGGACCCAAAAGGCTTATGCACCCCTGAAGTGGCGCACCCATTGGGAAACCCATTTTGAAGAACCACACTTACAGCACAAGGTGAATAACCCTTTCTTCACATGCAACAAACTGCTCTATGCTTGGCGTTCCACATCGGTGTCTCCACGCTTCAGTGTAAAAGAAATAATATTTCCTTATGCTGGCAATGTTTTGTGTGGCGTGCTACCTGTGGAGGACACCTCCTGGCACAGTTCAGCATCACCATTCCTTGCAGTGCTGGCTGTGATGGGACAGCTCGTTGGCTGCAGAGATGGACATATGCACCCGAATCATCACTGCCAAAAGTTAGGCAAACTAGAGCGGGGCATAGTTTTTTTTTAACCAAAAAACATGATACGGAGCACTGTTTATCAACTACGTCCGAAAGCTTTGAAAACTGAACATTACAGTAATAGGTTTTCCCAGAAACTTCCAGACATGCTTTTTGTGATAAAGCATCATTACTTTCCAACCAGCTCGGATCACAACTAGACACTTCAGAGACAACCTTCTTGATAAATACAATATCATGCCTTTTCATGTCAGCACAAGGTGCATTTTCTTTATTTTTGTTTTTATTTTTGTTATGTTTTCCATTCAGAATAAATTATTTAAATTATTTGTCAGCTAAAGTAACAGGGAAATAATTTTTACAAGGCATTTTTGAGTCTTCTTATTGATTGTATTTTTGTTTATGCATATGACCAGGGAGCCTAGAAATTGATCAGCAAAGATGGTTCTTAGCCAGTTATCAATAGACTTGTTGATCTCAATGTTTACTTGAAAAGATAATAGTTGCAATTATTGTTTACTAACAACCTGTTAGAGAACAAAAACTATCTAATCAGCACTTGAATATGGTCTTTTAAATAACACCTGAGTGTCAATGTAGACATTGAAATGCGATTCATTCTGGAGCTGAAATGTAGTCGTAAATCTTCTACGCAAAGAAACATAATGGCAGATATGGTTTATGCTTTATTAATCTGTGCCTAAATACGTGTGAATGACAATTTTGACATTGATTCTTAAATTCCTTGTATCTTTGTAAAAAAAAATATGAAAAAGGGAAAAAAAAACCACTGAAGAAAAATGGAATTGTGCAATGTGTAAAGCAAATGTAACTAAAGAATAAATAGCTGGCTAGAATTTTACTTTTTATACACTGAGGGCTTGCTAATGGTTAATTTTACTTAAATTAAAATCCGTCCTCCAAGGATTACTTGAGAAGGCTCAGCAATGAGTTTCTCTTACTGTTCCCTTTGCTCATGTGAATCTGTGGCCTTATATAGTCGGCAGGTATGGTACATTATTGTAAATCCATGTATTTCTTCCTATGAACCTTCTCCCCTGGGCCCCCTAGATCATCTAGGGCAGTCATCTCAGTCCCCTTTATATTCGATGGCTGTGTTTAGCTTATTTCTAATAAAACTAATATTTAAACGTGGAAATCTCTCTCTCTCACTGCTAAGCATTTCCTGCTTTTCAAGCATTACGCTTTTCTGGGTACTGAAATGTTGATGCTGAGCCCTAGACTTGAAGGAACCATAGTTAGGAACTCAAGCTTTGCATAACTTTGCATTTCCCGTAAAGAGAACCACTGTGAGACATTCTGCTGGAGAATGGGTAGAGAGAAATTGCCAGCAAAAGAGCGTCCTGGTCCTCCCCCGTGGAGCAAGTATGCACGTGTCTATGCCCTGGAGAAAGTTCCTAATGTGCCAGGCTGATGGGGTGATGGCCAGCCCTGCTTTGGCAGGCACAGACTAACCCAACCCTCTGCACAGCACTTTAGGATACTGCAATGGGCCAGATGGAACCAAAGTTGGGGCCAGAGCTTCGGCAGGTGGAAATCAGCTAGAGAGCAGCTCTCGGGTTTCATCACACAGACCATTGTTGGGTAGAACTCTTGGGCCCCTCTGGAAATCAGGCCATTTATTCAGGTGCTGAGTTCAGGATTTAGGTGTCTCACTGTTGGCCCCCAAGCCTGCAGTCCTTGGCTGGCTCCCTGGTGTCTGCACTGTGGGGAATGGGTTTAGGGGTGCCCACTCTGTCGCTGCTATCTACGGCCCCATGAAAGCTCTGCAGCCTGCAGGTGCAACTCCCCCTTGGCCACGTGGGTTCTGTATCCCACTGTGACCAAACACACCCCTGTATTCACGCCCTACGAACCACTGTAACACCCTTTGTACACAATATGCCGTGTGAGATTGCATTTGGAAATGAGTAACTTGCTGGTCAATAACATCATGGAGAAATGTGTGTAGCAACATTATCTATAAAGTTATGAATTCCCCCTGTATGATGTTATTAGCACAGCCTTGTCTAGGCAAATGCTGATAAAGAAAGAAATGTGTGCTTACCTCAATTTATGTAAGTAATAAACAGGGTCCCTGAAACTGCCGGGCGAGGAGATGGCAGGAAACATTTGGATTTCAGCAAACATACCTGGGGGAAGAAAGATCATGGAGCCTCTTGCTCCACCAGACTGCTTGTCATCTTCTTTACTGCTTGAATAAACTTTATTGAAGGGCGACCCTCAGAAGAGTGCACTTCAAAGGTTCACTGGACTATAAAGGAAAGGGGCAGAGCACCTCACGTTATCTCACTTTCACCTCAGACGAGAAAAGCACTAGCATCTTTGGGTCTCTGGGAGAGCTCCTGAGCAAGGAAAAGTCAGTCACCATCTTGCTGGAAGCCTGTGGGGGAGAAAGGCCCTCTTGAACAAAGCCTCCAACCAAAACTTGCTAGATTAGGTTTTAGACTTGTAGGTGCGTGTTGTCACGTCAATTTGTTATAAGCATTTCCAACTTTATGTCCTATACTTGAATTCATGTCAGATCCTGTCTTCTTTGGTTAATAAACTGGTTTTATTTGTTTACTTTCAACTAATCCAGTGCCGTGTTTAAACTGAACTGTTTGGTATCTCCAGTTACGTAGCAAACTGTTGAATGTTGACTCCTTATAGGTGCAACAGCTCGTTTTATGTGAACTGCCCAGGAGAGGGCTGGAGTGTGCGGAACGCATGTTTTGGGGGGTTCACCCTGCTGCTAGTAATTAAGGTGGGCAGAAGCCAAAGTGTAACTGGAGTGGTGCTGCTGCGGTAGCGGCTGCTGGACCAGGGTCACAGCTAGACACAGACATCTGGGGTTTGTCTTGCATCAGACTGGTTGTGAGTGGCCCAGGTTGGACGCTACAATAGCAAAGCAGAGGGAGGCATCCAGGGTTACAGAGCGGACACTGAGACACACCCCCTGAGTCGTCTGGATTGCACCCCAGCATGTGACAGTGGCATAGGCGGCAGGATTTATACTGAGCTTGTTAGAGCCAGAACGTGGGGTGGATGTGGTAGATTCAGGTTGTGTTTCGTGCGATCACACTGATGCTGAGACGGTGGCAGGCGATCAGTTCAAGGCAAGGGATGGCTCCACTATTAAACATGCTGATGGGTGGACGAACTAAGCCATCATTTTACACAAATCAATAGGGTAAGAATAAAGGCCCACAAAAGGGTAGGGGCCCCTGAGCGAAGGGAATAATCTGGCTGATACTGAAGCAAAGTGGGCAGCAACGGAGGCACCCCCACGGCTCTGGGAGCCACAGCCAAGTATACGTAGATACGGATTGGGAAAATGGAATTCGGGAATTGCAGGAATCTGACCCAGGACTGGTGGGCCTCACGCAGCTGGGGACCAAGCATGTACCAAAGGTGGAACTAAGAGAAGGGGTTTGGTGTGCTCCAACACCCGAGGGACAAGTCATGCTGTGCACTCAGGGAAGGCGGACGGCTTGCCTAAGCTGAGTGCATGGGAGCTCAGCCGGGGGGCACCTTGGGTTTGAAGAAGCACTGGGGACTTAAAGCAAGTTGTGTTGGTGACCGGGAAGGGCAGCTGATTTAAAATCACATGGGGAATGCTGTATAGAGTGTGCCAGGCACACCCCACCACATACGATGGTTAAAAGGGACTTAATGAGACAAGTTTCACAAGGACCATGGGAAAGGCTACAGATGGATTAAAAAGGGCCCCTACCACTGGACCATAAGATGAATCAGTTTAAGCTGGTGGTGGCAGATGCCTTTGGCAGCTGGCTACAGGCATTCCCACGAAAGTACCAAACTGCCAGGGTGACAACTGAACAGTTTGTACATGAGGTATTCACTCACTGGGGGGACTCACAAAGGAAATTGACTCCGATCAAGGAGCTGCTTTCTGATCAGATGTGCTGGCAGAGCTCACAGCACTTACTGGCAGGCAACGAGGTCCACTAGCACCCCCTCCTCCCCAGAACCTATCTTCCCAAGCCCCGCAATGGGTCAGTCCCACTGTCGGGGAAGTCCTGCGGGATGTGAAATCCCACGCAATGTGTGGAAGACAGTGAGACAAGTTCTTAGGAGGACTCACACAACCCACTTCCAGCCAGGTCCAGCTGCCCATCCCTCCTGGGACCCTGTCCCACCTGCGATGTGTCAATCTGCAAGGTCCTGTGGGGTATGCAACCCCCCTCCTGATGGATGGAGGGCTGCAAGTTGAGTGCTTATCAGGGTCACATGACCCACATCTGGATGGGTCACTTGCACCTCCCCTCCTGGAGCTTGGCCCACCCACCCATGGCGCAATACACTCTCGCAGAGGTCCTGCAAAGGGGGGGGGGCTCTGTGTGTGTGTGAGAGAGAGAGAGAGAGAGAGAGAGAAACCTCTCTAGATGTGTGGAGGACAGCAAGCGGCATTCCTAGCAGGGGTCAAATGACCCACTTACAGATGGGTTTCCCCCCTCCACACACTTTGTTTCCACCTGGAGCCCGGTCCCTTTCCACCGCAATGGGTCGATCCTTTCGCGTGCTGGTCCAGCAAGTGGTGAAAAACTCTCTCGATGGGTGGAGGGTGACGAGACAATTTTGTAGAGGAGTCACAAGACCTACTTCCAGACAGATCAGTTGCACCCCCTCCTCCCCATCCCCGGAACCTTGCCCCCCCAATGTGTGATGGGTCATTCCACACTCTGGAAGGTCCTGTGGTGGGGTGACAACCTTCCCGCCGTGTGGAGGGCACTGAGACAAGTTCTTAAAGGGCTCACATGACCCACTTCCAGACGGGTCTCCTGCACCCCAGAGCCTAGCTCCTCCCCACTGCGCACCCAACCCTCAATCCACTCTTGAGGCGGTCCTGTTGTGGGGCGCGGGGGACCCACTCCCGATGGGTGGACAGGAGGGAGATGAGTTCTCACGGGGGTGGGGTGAGGAGGTTATATGACCCACGTATGGACAAGGTCACCAGCGCCCCCTCCTCTCTGGAACCTAGCCCACTTCTGCTGATGGCTCACTCAGCTGCTGGGGTTGTCCTGCAGGGTGTGAACCTGGGATGAAGGGCCTCTGTCACAGACGCGGCGGGAACTTGCATGCCATGGTGTTGCTAAACCCCTTGGGAAAGATGCCTGTGGGAGAACGTTCCTGTTCCCGACAACGTAGTGCCATGGGGAAAGCAGGCGCCAGCTGGTGGTCCCCCAGAAGTACCACCGTGGACTATTGTACCTGGTCCACGATGTTCCTCTCAGGACACAGGCGGTGCCAGCTCACCGGGCAGCGGCTGCTGCAGAACTTTTACTGGCTGGGATCTGTGCTGCCGGCCGGCTGTACTGCCGGGCCTGGGATCCTGCCAGAGGGTGGGGAAGGCCCAGGACAAGCATAAAGCAGTCTCTGAGGCCCCTGGAAAGCAACCTTTCCAGAAGGTGGTGATGGACATGGTGGGGTCCCTCAGCAATGCCACGCTACTGAGGCCGCCACCGTGGTAGATGCACTGCTGCCATTTTCAGCAGGTTTGGGTTTCCCTGGGAGGTCCTTGCTGACCGGGAGGGGCGGGTGTCCAGTTTCATGTCAGCCCTGCTTCAGTGCTTGTGAGAGAAGTGTGGGAGTCTGGCGTGCCTTGGCCCTCAGACTAGCACCCTCAGTCTGATGGGCTAGTGGAGGTTTAATGGGACCCTGAAGCTGATGCTGAAGACTTTTATAGTACCTGTCTCAGCTGCTGTTCACATACGAGACGTGTCCCAGGCAGCCACAGGGTTCTCCCCTGTCAAGTTGCAGAGGAGCTGCATGGTGCAGGATGAATAGGAGGGAATCGGTGGTGGAGTACGTACTAGCTTTCCGGGAAAAGCTTGCTGAGCTCATGGCTTTGACCAGGGAAAACTTAGCCAGGGCTCGATGGAAGCAGATGGTCTGGTATGCCTGCATTGCGCAGGCCCCCTCCTACAGCACTGGAGACCAAGTGATGGTTCTCATCCCGGTGTGGAGGAAGAAGCTACAAGCTGCCTGGAATGGGCCCTTTAAAGTCATCAAACCCCAAGCTGATATACAGCCACCCTGTATATCATGGCAACATGATGAAGCCGTACATTGCCAGGCAGTGGCAGTCAAACAGGAAGTGTGGGGAGAAAAATGTACTGGTGTGAAGAATTGAAATTGATGCTCACGTGATTATTCCAATAAACCCATTTTATTGCCTGCTGCCGGACTGTGGACTTCTGCTTCTGTCAGCGAGCCAAGAACTGGGGTGGGGGTGGAGGGAGAGCGGGGGCTTACCTGTCCTGAGCAAAAGGGTGTCCACCACTGTCCCGGGGATATTATGCTACAGCCACCCACACCACCATGTCAGGCTTTTCATGATGTTTGGATCAAATTTTCCTTTCCCTACTTTCACCCCATCACACTCAGTTATAGCCCCCCTCTTTCACATTCATCTGAATCTGGCACTGCAGGTTCTCCTGGGCATTGAGGGAGACCCTCAGCATGCACTAGGCACAACTGCTAACCGTGCTGTTTATGCTTCCTTTGTCATCCTGCTTTCAGCAGCGCTAATCCCTTCATGCGGCTGAGCATGCTGTATAGCATGCATACTTTGCACCTGTCTATACAGTCCTTGTTCAAATGTTTGTTGTGTGAGCAAACTGTTCAGGTGAGAGGCTGCAGTCAGATGGCAAAGCACGCCCACCCACACCCACCCACACAGACGTTCTCCAGCCTCAAATGTTAGGACACCATCTCACGCTCAGTATCAACTACAAGGGAGACTCTGTCCAGAATGAATGGTGCCAGCCTATCAAATATGGGGAGATGTTATCCTGGAGGCTTCCATGGATCTTTAAGCAAACATTGACCGTCCTGACCTTCTAGCTGCAGCGTAGGACCTGATCCAAACCCATTGAAATCACTGTGACTGTCATTGACTAATGGGCGTTGAATCAGTCCCTCAATTCTAATTCTGTCTGTGGCACCATGGCCATCTAATTCTGTCTGCGCACATGGCCATCATTGTGCGCAGACGTCAGTATTACCAACCCCTTGAATTAAAAAACCATGGGATTCAAAACAAATGATACATTTTGCATTCATTGTTTTCTGGTCTTCTGGTTCCTGAGCATTTAGAGTGCACTCAGATCATATTTCCAGTCTCTGCAACCATAAAGGCAAGAAACTTTCTTTGAAAAAAACCAAAACCAAAACCATGAGAGCTGAGATTTCCAGCTAGTAACAGGAATCCAGGACTGGGGCTCTTAAGAAAAACACCGAGTATTGTGAGACAGGTGGTAAAGTCGTGAAAGACAGTAACACAGACTTTGGGAACAAAGAATGGAGAGGTGCACTGACGTTATTCAGACTCTTAAATATGTCCCCATACTTCAGTGGCAATTATTATTATGTGCATAAGAGTAGCCACTAGACGCCCCAAGAGACGTCAGAGCACCATTGCAGTAAGAACTATACATACACGTAGCAAGACAGTCTCTGCCCCAAAGAGCTTACAGACAATAGACAACACAAAGAGTAGAAGGGGAAAAAGAGGCACAGAGAGGAGAAGTGACTTGCCGAAGGCCAGATAGCAGGTCAGAGGCAGAGCTGGGAATAGAATATAGGCTTCCTGGCTCCAAGTCCAGTGCTCTAGCTACTAACCCCCTCTGAGAATCTATATATATCTTGTGGTTATTTCATGCTCTCTGCCACGCAGTAGATCAGTGGTTCTCAACCTTTCCAGACTACTGTACCCCTTTGAGGAGTCTGATTTGTCTTGAGTACCTCCAAGTTTCACCTCACTTAAAAACAACTTCCTTACAAAATCAGACATAAAAATACAAGTGTCACAACACACCATTATTGAAAAATGGCGTACTTCCTCATATTTACCATCTAATTATAAAGTAAATTGATTAGAATGTAAACATTGTCCTTACATTTCAGCGTATAGTATATCGAGCAGTATCATGTATGTAGTATTAAGCCATTTTATGAAATTTTAGTTTGTACTGACTTCACTAGTGCTTTTTTCATGTAGCCTGTTGTAAAACTAGGCACATATCTCGCTGAGTTGAGGTACCCCCTGGAAGACCTCTGCGTACGCCCACTGGTACACACACCACTGGTTGAGAACCACTGCAGTAGATGACTGACAAAACATTATAAATGATGCTGGCACTGTTTGCTAGGTGGCATTGCCACAGGCTCTATATATAACTACATGGAGCATGCAACATCCCAGAAACATTAGATTTCCTAAGTTACTGCACTGCACTACAACATCCATGTCTATTCATACTTTTCCTATATCCAGCACTTAAATGTGCCCGAGCTGGGGAAAGCTGTTGTTTTATCCCTCTCCATTGCCCTTATATAGCTATTCTGTCTCCCTCCACTTGTTCCCCGACCCAACCCCCTCCCTGCCCCACCTTCTCTCCATTCCCACCACCCTGCTTTCCCAAATCACCCACATTCCACTAATAGCCCACCCCCTCCACACCACCAGGTACCCCTAGGTCCCACCCAAACTCTTCTCTTTTAAAACTTCTATTCCAGTCTCTCCCACCATAGACCATGAATCTTCCCTGTCCTTCCTCTCTGCTACTACCAGTTCCTCTCCTCCATCATTCAGTGTCCCCCCACCCCGAAACATTACACCACACAAAGGCTGGGCTCATCTTGGTCCATCAATTGCAGAATAAGACACCTATATTCTTGGGTGTCAGGGGAAAGCAGGGAATTCTAATTTTTTCCCAACACAGTCCACTTGCTCCTCTGATGTTCAAGGCATAAAATATGATATTTTCTAATTTATACAAAAGAAATACGACCCAGGCCAAAGTAACCTGCTTTCAAAACCAAACAGATCTTTAATGCAAATAATGAAAGCCGCTTCCAAAGGCATCTGAGGGTCTGAGTTCTCATTGCCTTGCCCATTGTGCAGAACTTCCACCTACCCAGCCGGGAATGGTCCTGGTTTTACCTTCACCGTGCACAAAAGTAGAGAGATGCCTACCCAGGGCACAAGGCAAGAGAGAATCCGTCTCAGCCATTTTTATACTCAACACGTCAACTTCCTTTGAAAGCAGGGTGACCAGATGTCCCGATTTTATACGGCCGGTCCGGATAGTCAGGACTTTGTCTTATACAGGCGCCTATTAGCCCCCCAGTCTCCATCCTGGTTTTTCATACTTGCTGTCTGGTCACCCGATTTCAAAGGGACACATCGGATTAAAGAATTTGCCACATGGATGAAGCTTAGCCCATCCCTGGCCTGAGAAACTCCAAACTCATTCCAAACTCTTGTGACGCATTTCTTTCTACAGCTGCCAACAGCCTTCCTCTGGCAGAATTCAGTGCATCTAAGTCCTGTTGGGTGACCTCTACTGGCTACAGTAACTGAAGTGCTATAAAAAACAATACTAATCAAAAAGTCAGCACAGAGAACAGATTTTTTGCTGGGATCTCCTTGTCCGGGTCTTCCAGGAAGAGCGATCTGCACAAAAATGATAGCCCCATTAATATAATGAGTTTCCTGAGTTTTCCTCTGCAGACTATTCAGCATCTAGAAAATATCGGATTCCTGGGGCTGCTGCTCTGTTTTGCAATAGAACTAGCGTGAAACTGTGGAGCCTGGATTGGCAGGAACTGGCACCTCTCAAAGGGATTCTCTGCATATGTAGTTTTCTAGAGAAATATCCTGAGCTCCAGATTTTTAGCCTGGTCTCGAAGAGATGCACAAACTGAAAGTAAAAAACAGCATAGCAACAATGGCTTAAGAGCACCGCAGTGTTCCTGAGGTAAGGGAAAAAACAAACAAAACTCATCACTGGTGGATTTCTTGGTTATCTAACAGCATAGGATGCAGGGATGCTGCAAAAGATGCAAAGAGCCCGTAAAGGACTGAGCAGGAGACCAGGCTCAGCAAACAGCCTTTGATTGCTGTTATGAACTGGATTGTTTAAACAGATGTAGTTTGATGTTGGAAAACAAAGAATCTTTTGCGTTGTGGGACTGTAAGATCAGGCATTTTGAATAGGGAAGGTTTCCAAAATGCACGTGTGTGATTTTAAATGAGCTTGTTTCACTTCATGGGCGAGTAAAAGTTTGTAATGTATTCCAGCCATTGTGCAAATCCCAAGGGTCCTCTCCCCATTTTAAAATTAATTGGAAAGTCCTGATAGTTACAGGTCTCCTCTGTGCCTGGCCAGCTAAGCTTTCAAACTAGGGGTGCTACCCTTAAATAAATAGTTTCAACTACCTTTCAGCGAGGGTTGCTACCATAAAACACATATTTATTATAACCACGCTTCAAAAGTTCTTAACTTATTTTGCGTATTCAGGATGATGGCAGCACATCAGCACATGATCCCCCCAATATCATCACAGATAATAGACACAACATGCTCATATGCTAATAAATGCGCCCCCCCCCCATTAAGAGCTCTAGCCTCATTTCTGGCTGGAATTTTTTACTGAATCAGATTCTTAGTTTTGATTTAAGTAGGAAAAGATAAGGTGCATTGTATTAAATTGAGCTAAATTCTGCTGTGCTCTGGATCCAGTTATCGTGGATTTACACCAATCTAAGAGTGTAGAATGGGGCCCACTATATATGCGCACTTTGTTTCCCGTGCGCTTCAAGCAACAGTGCAGAGACTGTAGCTGCAGCATTGCCAAAGCGTTCCAAAGTTATGAGACAGGCCTTAAATAAAACCAAACCGTTATTTTTAAGCCAATCTCATGTGATTTTAAAAAAGACATTTTGTGTTCTTTGTCTCCTGGTTGCTCAGCTTTCAGAGTAAACTCATCATGTTTTCCAACTCTTCTGTGCAGTGATAAAGGCTTGAAACTTACATTTTTAAAAACAAAGCTGAGATTCATATGTATTTATGTGACCTCAAGAGCTGCAGCTTTAAAAAAAACGTTAAATCCATGAGGCATGCAATAAAAGTATGGCCAACTCTCACCAAGTCGGCTGGAGGACCCTAACTTTAATTTTTAAAAGCCCTGGCATAGCGTATTTAATGGCTTTCCCCTCACTTATCAAGGGAACATTTAGTGCCAGATTTTCAGGAGGGCACAGCATCCAGCACGCTCACAGAATAGTAGGAGCTGTTGAGGCACAGAGAACATTTTCAGATGGCCAGTTCATTTAGGTGTCTAAATGGGAGCTGAGCTCTTTTGACAATCTGGCCTTTAATATTGTGAGATGAAGCAGTACAAAGACGTGAATGCACAAAAGGCTTTAGGCACCCAGTTACGGGAAAAGTTCCTTCAGCACCTATGTTTCTGCCTGTGAACATGTGCATTGCTGACTCCCGGTGAGCGTCTGGATAGATAGACGTTCATCTCTCAACCTTTCCAGACTATGGTACCCCTTTCAGAAGTCTGATTGTCTTGCATACCCCCACGTTTCAGCTCACTTAAAAACGACTTGCTTACAAAAGCAGACATAACAATACAAAAGGGTTACAGCACGCTCTTACTGAAAAATGGCTTACTCTCTCCTTTTTACCATGTAATTACAAAACAAAGCAATTGGAATATAAATATTGTACTTCCATTTCAGTGTATAGTATATAGAGCAGCATAAGCAAGTCATTGTCTGAAATTTTACTTTGTACTGACTTCACCAGTGCTTTTTATGTAGCCTGTTGTAAAACTAGGCAAATATCTACATGAGTTTACGTACCCCTGCATGCGCTCAGGGTGGGCGTATGCCTGGTTGACGACCACTGCTCTAACTCATCTTAGGGGCCAACCCAGTAGATGTACTCAGAGGCTGCCTTCTGGATTGGATCCCTTAGGCAAATTCATGCTGATGACACCACCCTTACAACTTTTAGTCCCATGGTTAGGCCACTCACCTGGCATATGGGAGCCCTGGTTCTAGTCCCACCTCTGCCTGAAGGGGAGGCGGGATTTGAACAGGGATCTGCCTCTGCTCACAACTGCAAGTGAAGTCGATCAGAGCTGTGATTGGAACGTACAAAGTGCTAAGCGAGGCTAAGTCCTCTGGAAATTCAGATTCTAAGAATCACAAAGATGGGCATCCAAAGCTAGGGGAGACTGGCCTTTCAATCGCACAGTGGCTCAGCTCTCCAGCAAGAAAACTGGAATAATAAAACCACCTAATCTCCCAGGGGCGCTGTGAAGACAATTCATTCCTGACTATGAAGCACCCTGATACCATAGTGAGAGTGCTGCAGATGTATCGCCCATCAGGAGATCGATGACAGATTCTCCTCCCACTTCGCTGGTGAGCGTTCAGCTAGTACTGACTTGAGCACGGGGTTTATTTGGTTTTATGGCTTCTCCCCCCGGCAAGTGAGTCCAATCCTAGATTTGCAAATGCAGTTGCATGTGTAGTCATCATTGACCTCTCTGGCTGGGTCTGCCCCGTGCAGCAAATTTCCAGGTTCTAATGGCCATCTTGCAAGCTTTGGCCTTCAAGGTGTGTCTGTATTGGAGGATGGGTCAACCCTTGGAGTGGGTTCCCATGCTCAGTTGGCTGTAGAGCATTGCTTTTGGTGCACAGGAAATCTTCACGAGTCTGACCCACTGAAGCTGAGCCCAGATGAACATACTTTTGATGCCAGGAATTTGGCACCCATCAGACTTCACTTTTATGGATCCTGCCTGCTAATTGATGTTGCAGATGGATCTAAGGCAATGAAGGTGGGAGCTCTCCAGCTGTTTGATGTGGCATCAGTAAAGGATCCATATCTTGCAGCTGTAGAGGAGAGAGGTGAGAACAAGAGCGCAGTACATTCTTATCTTGGTTCTGAGGCAGACTCCACGCTTCCTCCGGGGCCGGTGAGCCTGCCAGCGGCTCAAAAAGCTCTGAAACCTTCTAGTTTTCCATTCATCACACTGCTGAGATGTATGCCCTCGGGCTCAGTCTCTTAGCATGCAGGAGATCCAGTATTAGTAAAACAGCGCCTCTCACTGAATGAAAACATTGAAATAGAGAGGGGGAGTTCGTAGTCATTGACACAGTTCATTTCTTAAAGATGCATAGGCCAAATCCTGATCCCGTGTCATGTGGTAGTAAGGGCTGTTGCCCAAAACAGCCTTGGGATCCAGATGTGCATTATTTGAAGTGGGGCGCAATACATTGTAGGGGAAAGAGAATGTCTGTGTTCAATGAAAATGGATGTTTAAGTTTGGAAAAAGGGTTCTTTTTGTGCATGGTTAGTAGAGACTTTCCATACATCTTACATAATTCATCCCAGGCCAAGCTTGCAGACACGTCGGATGCAGACAAAGCCGCCAGGACTGAAATGTCAGTTTGGCCCTGGATTTCAAATCTCACTGGCAGTTACAAATTACAGGCCTGACTCCTCCAGCCAATTGTACCATGCAAAGGGCCAGTCAAACACTCCCAAATCCATCACGCTAATATTTCACGCCTAGGCTGCAGAGATGTAGAACATGGAGGCAAACTCATAAGTGGTTTCTGACCGGGTGGAGAGAGGTATTTCTCACTCTTCTTGTTAGGCTGAGTTCTCAGGCTAGGAGGTGTTGGGTAAATTGTCAAGCTCTGGTCATGTACACCTGTGTACGGGGAGTGCGAATTGGAATCCTCCACTCAGGGACACAGATGGTGGGATTTTACACACGTTTGTGCACTAGGAGGTTCATGGGAATGGAGACTCAGTCTCTGTCTAGTTTGTTTTCTTAGGGAGCTATAAGCAGGCCTAGCTTCTACCTGAAACCTACGCAGTAAAGGTATCAAGCGAAGTTCCTCTCAATGTTCCACCCGGTACCAATTTTAACTGCCCTTTTGTTGACAGCTCATAGGTTTCTAATATTTGCCCCTTCACTGTGTGTTTGATTCAGCTAATGCATCCACCGCCAACGTATCGTCGGCTCAGAAAGCTGCTCTGACGTCTGCAGAAGAACACAGTCCCGTCTAGACACTGACCCACACACTGAACTGGGAATGCTGTCCTTGATGGAACCCCATTCTCAGCAGCTTCGGCCACAGAGAAAATCAAGGGCTGAATGGGAAACGGCTGACGCTCTTGGAAGAGCTGGTATCCTGGATAACAGGCCTTGACTACCACTTGGCACGCTGTGTGCCTGACAGTGCAGAATGGTTAGAATTGGGAGGAAGAAACTTTGGACATCTTTCTTCTGCGTTACGGCCTTCTTTTTTCTTCTTGTTACCCTCCAGGTACCGTTAACCCTCAGATCGGGTAGCTTATGAGTTACAGCCTTGGAAGGGGGGGAAGAGAGATGCATGTGGTTGCACTCAAAATGTTACATAATTGCCGCAGGATGAAGATGTCGTTAAAGACACTGAATATTTTCATTCACAAATGACACTTCAAAGAGAATCTGCATGAAGAAATTCTCCTAGTTGTGCATTTCACTGAGAGCACAGGGCTGGGGAGAAAAGGGAAACGAATCTATAACTTACTTATAAAATAAGGGGAATGGACAAAGCCCAGCATATCCCAGGGCAAAGAATCAATGTGGGTAATAAGGGCTTAGGAAACTTTAAACGCTACTAATAATTATGACCAGTCTAAAACATTAAGACCAAAAGGCATCAGTTCCTTTCAAGTCCAGTCTTTCTACTTTATATTATTATTATTTATCGGCATGCATCAGTAGCCCTTCTCCGCCAGACAAATGACATTTGGACGCATGTTTAAAGGGGTGTCCAAAGCCATTAATGAAGTTTGGACTTAGCTACTCACGGCAAACTGTGCTGGGGATGTCCTGACCCAACTGGCAGAGTTGTGCAAGCATTCTCCGAGCTGTGCCTCTCCTGGAGCATTGTCTGCAATGCTTTGTCCTTCTGTCATAACATCACAAAACTCCGAAATCCGTGGCAGTTTGGACCTGCAGCTGTTCCATATTAGACTGGGGTACGCCATATCCCACGAGGCTGGGCCTGTTCAATGCTTCAATAGTAGACCACCAAGGAAAATGCAGGCGCTGCCTCCAGGTCCACACGGACCCAATGGCCATTTATGGTGGTAGGAAGCACAGTGTCGGGCCAGCAAAAAAGCCTGATGTGAAAGATAAATACGTTCGTCTTTTTCCAGAACAGCCAGCTGTATAAATAAACTTGCCCACTGCAGAGTAGATTTAATTAGCGCATCTTTGGGCAGCAGAAAACAAGTCCATTCCTGCTGCGGTAACTTCAGGGCAGCTCCTCCTCTTCTCCTGGGGAGACTTGGCTTCACTGCCTCTGAGGTTCCCCTCTTTCCCACCCCAAAATTGTTCTCTTTATCCTCCGTTTGCTGGCCCTCTTCTCCTGAAGTCTGAGCCCCTCCAGGATCTCTCCCTCAGCCTGGGGTGTGCCCACTTACTTTCAGCCAGAGCAGCTGGGAGGAGACCGGGGCGAGCCTTGCCTCTGCCCCACAACTGCTGACCCAGCATGGCGGTATCTTAATTTGCTGCTGGTTTAGCTCAGACTGTCCCTTAATTAATAGGTAGCAAACATGGCCAAGCTAAGTCCGTCTTGGCCTGCCCTCAGATGCCTCGCGGCTGCGGTCTCAATAGCTCTCACAAGCTAAGCAGCTTCATTTGGGCTGCTCAGGAGTTTTATGATAAGCTCATTGAAGTTGGAGTGTAACCCTCCCTCCCCGACACTTACGCAAGCTAATCCTTCCCCCTGTGAAGGCAGGATTGTTCTCTGCCTTATGCAATACAGCTGCGCTTTGTGCAGCCTACAGGTTCCCGGCGTCTCTTTGCTGTGCCCCCCATCAGAGATGTATGTCCCATGCGCGGCCCTTCCTTCTCTCCTCCCATTCTCTCCCTTCCCCAGCCCTGTACTGCAGCCCACTGCTTGCCCTTCCCACTGGCCCAGCATCTGGTACAGGCTGAAGCACTAACAGATGCTGGTGGTTGGGGGGCAGGCCTGCTCTCCAGCCCCTCCCCTGCTCCTGCCAGCCTACAGGCGTTGCCTCCCTTAGCGCCTGCTCCTGGGAAAGTTGCCAGGATGTGGGAATGTTCTACTGCATGTCTGGTCCTTGTGCCCCCCCACAACCTCGCGAGGCCCTCCTATGGACCATTAAAATCCTATGAGACAGCCTCTTATGTACAACATCCCAGTAGGTTTCAGATAATGCAGATACAAAGTTACAAGTGCAGCAATTACATAGCACACGGGAAAGCGAATGAGACAACAGACAGACGACGAAATGCATGCAGGAGAACGCAGGCTTTGTCCAGCTTCACGTAAGCAACCTGCGTCTCTCACCTTTTCTCCTCCAGTGCTTTCCCAAGCCTGGCTGCTGTCCGAGCCAGGGCGACACAGACAGAAGGGGCTCGCTCCCCTTCTGATTAACGTCATGCCTTCTGTGGGTGGCATTAATCGCTGCATGTGAATAGCAGCATGCAAAGAGCCATTTACAGTGCCAACTAACAAGAAGGTTTTAGTGACCCTGCAAAACCCAGGACAACATTGTGTATTCTCGAGACCAAGTACTTGCAGCTTCTCTTGTAATTTCACTCTTTACTGACATCTCCCTTTTACAGAGCACTCCTGAAGCAGGTAGGGCTAATTTTAAAAAAGGACTGTCCTCCATTTTCTATTTCTTTACCGGACAGATAGCAGAAGGTATATTATAAACCACTGATACCCTGGCCAGTTTCATGCTGAGTAATTTACTTGGTCTACTTAAATTCCCTTTACCATTTTTCACTTCCTGTACTAAAACAGCCGTGAAGTGCTGCTTAAGACTATTAAATAGCTGCCAAAGTCCACCCAAGAGATGGCTGCATTTCACAGACAAACTTTACACAAGGAAATTAGTGTCAGTTAGCCAAACTGTATGTCCCTGGCAATGCAAGTTCTGATGTATATGTGTTTTTCTCCAAAGGTGATTACTGAACTGGGCAAGTCTGAAAGGAAGATAAAAATTGCCAGTTTACAAGATGGTTCATTAAAACGGGAGGAGCCGCAGAAACATGCATATCAGTTTTTTAAGAAGCCGAAACTCTACAGGAATACCAGGAGAGTTTTAGATGCCGACAGATACCCTATCCTGCTCTGGTGGTCCCCGCTGACCGGGGAGACTGGGCGGTTAGGTCACTGCGGAGAGGATGTGTGCTTCTTTACTATCAAGAGGACCTACCAGCATAATCACATGACAAAAGCCTTCCTCTTCTATGGTAAGGAATTAAGTCCTTTCAAATGAATGACTTCCCCCTCTCCCCTAACTCCTCCTCTGTTACAGATCAAGTACAGAGCAACTGAAAACCTCCACAGCAGCAGTTGTTAAAGATTTGCATCAGCAAGTCTCTCTCCTTGCACCGCAAGGGCAGTTCTACTCTAAATAGTGGGATGGTATTGTGGGATTACTTTGTATTATCTCTCGATGACTGCTAGATCAAAGGGGCCCTGTTTACATGTGAAATGGGCGTTCTTCTCATCACAGCCTGACAAGCCAGTCTCAGATCTGAAAGTCGAGCGTGTTTCTGTCACAGCCTCATCACGTTGTCTTCACATTGTGCTCTCTGCAACACCAGGGCCTTTGCTTTCCATGCCAAAGGTGTAACTAGTTGACGGTGAGTGGAACTCAGTAAACAATTCCTTTGACGATGCCCAAAGAACAATCGACCTGTCTCTCTGACCACTATCGGCTCTGTCAGGCAGCAGGAGTGGAAAAGCAGACATAACATTTTTGTCACGCATGTGAGCAGATATAACTCAAAGTGCATCAGTTAAGAAGTTGCAATTTTTATCAAGTTTCTTTTTAGAGAGAAACGACATTTCCCACATTTAGTGGTACGGGCAAGATTTTTTATTCCCTGACTGGTGGGCTGCCATCAGCTAAAGTATCTGGTATTAGAAAACTATTTCAGGGTGCAGTACCTTGATTCATTAGCACTGGGGGGGCTCACGTGTGGTTTTTTTTTTTTGGTTATTTTTTAAACAAAATGTGAATGGGAAACAGAGGAAACAAATGGCTTTTGATAATCAGTTTGCTTTATTTAACAGTGAACTGCAAATTTCCCATCTCTTCCATTCTGAGCACTCCAAATTATGCCAAATTCCAAAGGATAAGCAGGTCAGTTTAGTCTATCAATGAGACTGTGCTGAAGTGTGAAGAGGAAGAAAAACTAGCAAAGGAATCAAAAGCTGACCCATTTTAAATAAAAGGGTACCATCGCACGAATACTATAAAGTCAGTGATATTTCTGGCCTATGCCAGTGCTCCTGTTGGCCATCCCCTGCTCGAACAGAACTACAAGTGCTCATTGTACAAGCTTTGGGCAACGATTAATATACTTACTTAGAAGGAATGAATATATTAGCAGAAAGACCCTCCAAGTACTTTTTGAATTGCAGTGACAGTGCACATTTTGAAACGTTTGGAAAGGCAAATTCAAGAAGATTAGTTTTTAAAACAACAGGGAACAATCTGTCACTGCCAATAATAGCAGACTCAAATCTCACGTATTCTATTAAATGCAAAAAAGAAACCCTATATTAATGCAAGGCTGTTACAGATTTAAACGCAGGACAGTTCAGAAATGCCGAAAGCAAACTCTCCTGTTAGCATTAACTTGCCTTTATTGTATATTCTGTATAAGCTATTCAGTAAGGCACCCCTCTCTTTGAGGGTGCAATTTGCTCCTGTGACGTTTGCACCTGCAATCGTCTTGTGGGTGCAAAGCTGGATGTTTGCATCTCTAGATACCTGCGGGGGAATTGCATCCTCAAAGGAGAAGCTTCCCTGCTCCCCTTCTGAAAATGTTGCCTGCGGATATTCACAAGATTTCCTATCTGAAAATAAAAAAAGAAGGGGTGGAATACTTGCTTTGGTGTAAGGCAAATCATCCTTGTTTTCTCTCCCAGGCATTGTCTGGGTGGTGTCTTTAAAGACAGGGAACCTGCTGACCTGTCCTTTTGCTTTTTTGAAGAATGTCACACAGAAGGCCCGCTCCTCGCCCCGGAGTTCAGGGTTTTGTTCAAAGGTGAAGGGTTGCTCCCGACCATGGTCTTTACTCCTGCCCTTGGGATGGCTTTTTAAAAACTGGAATCACAGAGTTTGCAATTGAAGGAAGAGCACCTGCTTCCTGGGTATTCAGAAGCCAACCAAGGGCACATCTACACTGCAGTCAGAGGTCTCTGGTGATGTTCTGCCTTGCTTCAATTTAGCTAGTGTGGCAAAAATGGCAGTGTAGACGTGGTAGCACAAGCAGAGAAGCCATGGCAGTGCAATCTCCGCAAAGGCTGGTCCCGCAGCTTCACTGCGATGGTACCTGAGCTAGCTAGATTAAATCTAGCTTGCGTATGTCTGCACGAACTGCAGTCGCACCCCGTGACTGCAGTGTAGACACACTTTACAAGCCAGCGGAGCTCCACCCTCAGATTCTCTGTGTAGGGTGCTTTTAAAGAAGCAGCTCCCCTTTTCACATTCACCATTCCCCTCTGCACTTTGCCACGTATCACAGACTTCCTAATGAATACTTTTGGAAATTAGAATGAAGAGTGATTTCAGTCTTGTTCCACCTTCTTTCTCTCATCATAAACCTATTAATCCCCCTTCATCCCACAGTGGCAGGTAACAGCAGCAGATACTGTTATCATCTCTTTAATCCTTAAAAGCTTTTTGTCTTCCAGCTTGATTAAGATTAATTAAGTGTGTGACATTGGACTCAAGCATTTCAGTGCTTTTATCCCATATTTCTATGGGCTTCCCTTTGCCTTCCCTTCTCAGTTAGTCAATTTTACACTCCCATTCCACTCCCCCATCTGACACTGCTTTCTTGCATCCTCTTTGAGTTCCTCTTTTTCTTGACACTTCCTCAAAGAGGGAGTGTACATGTAGAAGTCAGGTCTGAGTAACCTTGACGTCAATCTATGGTATTTCACTATCCTCTGTTCCCTGCTGCTTCTTCATCTCTTCCTAGCCCCACCTGAAAGCACCTTTTTAAAAAAATGGGCCTCAGGAGCCACTGTTCTAATAATTCACCGCCACTGCTAACAGCTCACACCGCAGTAACTGCAAAACCAGAAAAACCAAGGGCATTTTCCTATGTGCCGTATGATGCCTTCTCATGGGAGCGTACTGTCACCATTCAGGATCATGTGTCAAACAGGAGGCTACAGAATGGTTCAAACTCTTCCAGATACCAGCCATTGTCCTTCGTAGCACTGTTGGTATTAGGGTTTTATACTGCCCCCATCAGTGCAGTCGCTGGTTGGGTTGAAAGTAGAAGGAAGTGTTGTTTTCATAATGGAAAGGCTGTTTCAATGAGTAAGATCTTGCTGTGTTTCCTAAAGAGGGTCAGATTTTGGCTTCCCCCGATGACCTCTGGACATTTGTTTCATAGCCAGATCCCCTCGATTAAGAACAATGATAAAAATATCATATCCAAACTACTAACACTTAAATGGAAATCAAATAATTTAGACCATAGCCCCCAGCCAATGAGGAGTTGGCTTGACTTTTTTTTTTAAGCGCTTTGTAGTTAATCCCAAGACACAAATCACAGACGAATCGAATGAAACATACGTCATGGAGAGACATCATAGAGCGTGATGCAAAACAGCCAACAACCCAGGCTAAGGCGCCAGTTGAAAGGCCAAGTTTATGGCTGCTTCGCATTGCTGGAGCGGTACAACTGAATCTGTCTCAAGTTTCCATTTGTCTGGATTGATTCTCTTAGTTGTTATAACACATTGGTATTTGGTTACTAGAGATTTTTGGAGTAAATGTTTTACTGTATCTTATCCAAACTCCAATAAGCATCTGTAATTATTGGGGGTTCTGTGTGCCCCAGCTCCCTAGGGGTGCCACTAGCACGCCTGGTGTACCACGTTTTGGAGGTAAGCGCTGTAGGTGCTTCAGTGACTGGCCCTTAGAGGCACTGGGTCTGTCGGGTCCAATAACCAATCAAACACAAGGCTAACGGAGAGGATTTTAATAGGGCTGGCGGGAAAGGAGAAAGGTTGCAGATACCCTAGGTACCGTTCGCAGCGAGCAGCAGCAATTCTTGTTTGGGCCCCAGGGCTGCCACCTCCGAGTCCAGTCTGGACTCAGGCAAAGAAGCATCTGCTGACTTCCAAGCTGGGCTCAGTTAGTGTCTCCGCTGCGGGGGGGCCCTTTGCACTGGCTCTCTGCCCAGCTGCTGCTGCTGCTGCCACTCCTAGGTCCCAGACAGAGACCTGCCACAGCCTGGCCATGGAAGGGGATGTGCTGTCAAGTGACCACCTTTTCAAAATGCAAAACATGGGACACGTACAGAAGCCCCACCCCTGCTGTGGCCACGCCCCCGGCTCCTCTTCCCCCTGAGGCCACGCCCCCTGACAAGGGCAGAAGCCAGAGCCGAGCAGCAGCACGAGCCACCCAGGGAGCCCAGACCACTGTGGAGAGCCCCGGATCCTCCACCTGCCCTGGGCAGGGATGCTCAAGAGCAGCCCCCGGCCTGTGTCCCTACCCCGTGGGGTGCACCACCCAGGACAGTTGGAGGGTCCAGTGCTACTGCCCAACTCCGGCTTCTGGTCTGGCCAGGGGCAGGGCATTGGGGGAGAACAGGAGGAGCAGGAGGCGGGGTCTTGTGAGGGGGGAGGGGCTAAGGCCCTCTTCCACCCCCTCAGCCCCCACCAGGAAGAGGCTGCCATTGCCCCTGAGCCTTGGGCAGGCCTGGAACGGCACCGCAGGGAATCCGGGACAAATGCTGTCCTGGAGTCATTCAGCCCAGGAGCGGGACTTGAATTTTGGGACTGTCCCCGCGCAATTAGGAATGGGTGGTCACCCTAAGTACAGTGACGCAGGGGCTAATAGCATTTGAAGTCCCCAGCTTTGCAGATCCATCACATATGATTGATCTTAATGATTACTCATACGCTCAGATAAAATCATGTGAGTTGGAGAAATTGGTTACATGAGAACACGTGGTACAGATACTGTTGTGCTGTAATTGTTGGTTTCATAACTATGGCTATTGCATCTGGAATTGTATTTGATCTCTGTGGTCCATTATGCCAGAGCTGCATGCAATCTTATTATTTCTAAGCATCTTACAACATTTAAAGATAATAGCGAGTCCACTAAACTGCAAAATGAACACAACCCTTTTGGGCCTAGTTGAAGTCTAAAACATTTTGCTATTCCATTACAGATTTTATTGGAAATATTAAGTGCATAGTTATGCCACCTTTACTTATGGTGAGCAGTACCTGTTCTTTTTGCAATCAACAGAAACTTACTGCACATACAATCCTATCAATTGTGAGTAAGAGTGGCGTAGTTAGTCCCGAAGTAAATTACAGCTGCATTTTACAGTGATTTAAAACCGTATTTTTTTCCTAGTTCAATATATTAAAGATGTGGATAGTAACATTATTTGTGTTTGTCTAGGTACTGACTTTAACATAGATAGCTTACCCCTTCCTCGTAAACACCATCATGACTGGGCCCTTTTCCATGAAGAGTCACCCAAAAACAACTACAAGCTCTTCCACAAACCTACCATCACCTTGTTCAATCATACGGCTACGTTCAGCCGCCACTCCCATCTGCCCCTGACTACCCAGTACCTGGAGGGCATCGAGGTCATGAAGTCTCTGAGATACATGGTTCCTTTGCAAAAGAAGAATAGCTTGCGAAAACGTCTTGCACCTCTTGTGTATGTGCAGTCTGATTGTGACCCTCCTTCAGACCGGGACAGCTACGTGCGTGAGCTGATGAGCTACATCCAGGTGGACTCCTATGGTGAATGCTTGCATAACAGAGACCTCCCTCAGCACCTCAAAAGCCCAGCCTCCATGGATGACAGCAACTTCTATAGAATAATTGCTCAGTACAAATTCATTCTCGCTTTTGAAAATGCAGTCTGCGAAGATTACATCACCGAAAAGCTCTGGAGGCCCCTCAAGTTGGGAGTGGTACCAGTGTACTATGGGTCCCCCAGCATTACAGACTGGCTTCCTAGCAATAAGAGTGCAATCCTCGTAACAAGCTTTTCACATCCTAGGGAGCTGGCGCACTACATCAAGGCACTGGATACAAATGACCAAGAGTATGAGGCCTACCTGGAATGGAAACTGAAAGGGGCCATCTCCAATCAACGGCTGCTCGCTGCTATCAAAGAACGCAAATGGGGAGTCCAAGATATCACACAGGACAATTATATTGATGTGTTTGAGTGCCTGGTGTGCAATAGGGTATGGGAAAACATCAGAAGGCAGGAAAAGGTACTCCAGACTATCCTTGTGTTTTGGGGTTGTTTTCTTTTAAGTATAGCTAGCTTTCGTGGAAGTAATCAGCCTGATTTTCCAGCAGGGCTAAAACTCTGGTGCCATGCTGACACACACAGGCTGAGACACATGCTATTTAGAGAAAAATGCCTCTCGAGTTCATCAAGTGAGGGGCCACTTGTTAGGGTCGGAGAGTATTCTGTCTTCTTGGAATCTCTCCTGGGAGTGGTAGATGTGGTAAATTTTTCTGATGTGAACATAAGCTCATAAACTTTAAGGTCAGAAGGGACCAATATGATCATCAAGTCTGACCTCCTGCACAACACAGGCCACAGAACCTCACCCACCCACTCCTGTAATAGACCCCCTAACCTATGACTGAGTTATTGAAGTCCTCAAATCATGGTTTAAAGACTTCAGGATACAGAGAATCCACCCAGCAAGTGACCCATGCCCCATGCTACAGAGGAAGGTGAAAAAAAACTCTAGGGCCTTTGCCAATTGGGAAAATTCCTTCCCGACCCCAAATATGGCGATCAGTTAAACCTTGAACATGTGGGCAAGGCTCACCAGCCAGACACCGGAGAAAGAATTCTCTGTAGTAACTCAGAACCCACCCCATCATGGCACACCCGGAATTAGACTGAAACCACAAACTCATTTCCTGTATGCCTTAATCCTCACACCAATTTCAAGCACCAAGAATGGAGACACCCAAAATCTTTTTTGAAAAAGTTCCCCATGGTCATTTATCAATATTATTTTTACATCTGCTTAACCTAATCAGGAACTGCGCTTTCATTAGCTTTTACATTGGCACACAATCTGGTTTGTGGTATCTCCACAGCTGTTTTCTACTATGGCAGTCCGAACTATGTCTTATCAACCAGCCAGGAGAGATAGAAAAACCTCCTACAATTAGGAAGATTAATTGTATTCATGTGGAAAAAGGGACTAAGAATCATTTTCAGCTAGTTGTCTGTTGATCAGTAGTTGCGGAGGAGTAGACATTTTTCCATAAAAGTTATTGAGCATTCAGCTTAGCTGGGATGGCCAATCCAATGGAGTCTTCAACTGACGCACGTGTAGGAAACAGGTGTAGGAGAGAGTAACCATAGAACTGAAAGCCGAGATTCTCCTAGTTCCCACTTTGCTATGCCTCCCTTCCAGGCCCAAAAGGCCAGCTGAGTTCACTAGTGTCTGCGTCAAAGCTCTTTCCACACAATGCATATATCTTGAAAGGATAACACAATTAACTGCTAAACTCTGAAGCGTCAGAATCACAGCTGGCATAAGTTAGTGTCACCAATTTATATGAGCTGAGGCTCAGGCTATTCTGTGGGAATCTGCTCCTGACCCTCTGAAATCAGTGGGAGTTTTGCTAATGGCTTCAATGGAGTTAGGGTCAGGCACTAGACCAGGAATTAGACTGTTTTCCTGAAATGACTCAGTGGATTGCTAGATACATAGACCCTTTTTCCATTAGGTTGTCACAATGTAGCCCAATTCGGTAGCATCTGGAAGCTTTTCCCTCCAATTCCTTATTTCAGTGACCTATGTGAAAACGAATTTGGTTTCACTCCAGTTCCCTGTGGAGAGATGTCTACCTTCGAAAAATCAGCGCCATGCCTACCACTCTAGTGGACGTGAGAGACACAAGGTGGGACCATCTTGTATTGGACCAACTTCTGTTGGTGGAAGAGACAAGCATTTGAGCTTTCACAGTGTCCTGAAGAAGAGCTCTGTAAAGCTTAAAAGCTTGTCACTGCCACCAACAGAAGCTAGTCCAATAAAAAGACCATCTACCTTGTGTCCCTCATGTTCTGGGACCAACGTGGCTACAACAACACTGCAAACAACTCATGTAGATGGACAGGGAAACCGAGCTACTCTTTCACTCTGTAGTGCATGGTTAAGGTACGTTATGCAGGGCAGGGTGGGGAACTTTTCAGTTTCATTGCATAGGTTGTGCCCATTCTGTCAAAGCGGTCAGGCAGGCTACAATCCAGAGCACTCACTTCACCAAGAGGTGTTCCTAGGGTGCAAGAAACAGTGAAATATTCTTTCACAGAGAAAGAGAATTTGGGAGGGGAGAATACTTTCTACTAATTGCTTCAGCCATCCATGAGATGGACTCTAACTAAACCCTTCCTGTGTTTCTCCTCCATTGCCAGGGATTGTCACCCAGGAGGTGGAATGCACAGGTTAACCACTTGAGCTGCCCGGAACCTGAGGCTTTCTTCTCCCTTCCAAACGTACGCTGGACATCTCTGCAAGAGATGTGGATACCAAGCTTTGAGCAATCCAAGAAAGAAGCCCAAGCGCTGAGACAGCTGGTGGAAAGGAATATGAACTTTACGGCTCAGGAATTTTGGACACTTGTATTCAAAGACTAAACAAGACAGGCCAGCACACAGAGTGAGCTGCCCAAAGGAGCCAGCGATGTAATACTCTTTTGCAGACAGCTTTAACATTTGTAGGCCTGTAAGTATAGGAAGGAGTGACATTGTCCTGTAAGATAGAAGTTAGTAGGTACTGATAAACTACAGAATTGCCCTGCGTGGTCTTTTAAAAACTATATTTTATACTAATTGTCATTCAGACCTCCTATTCAGGAAGACGCTTAATGCACATGCCTGATTTTAAGCACACGAGTAGGCCCAGTGGCTCTCATGGGACTAAACTCATATGCTTGGTATCAGGAATTTCCTTGCATACCTTGCAGAAAGAGGCCTTTTCTGATCCCAACTCCCACAACCCAGGGTTGACTGTCACAGGCCATGGACTAGTTTGTACAATCACATTGGTGTGACCTCTGTGGCAGAGTGCCTTTGTCGGGGGTGTAGTGATCGGGATTGCTGCTCCGTATGTCTATTTATCATCAGTCCCCTTGGCATCCCCAGGCTTAGTTGAGACTTAGCCAGCTAAATGCCGAGTATGAATGGAAAATGCATCAGCGTTTAGTACCAGGTAACCCCATCTTCTCGTGTCCAGGGACAGAATGAATGAAAAAATACTGGGTAAGATTTGACTACTGTCTCCTATTGAAAACATAGGACAAAATGTTTGCCCGCAAGGGGGTCACTCCAAGCTAAATAATTCTTTTTAAGTGAAAGAAAGATGACCGTAGAATAGACAGTAGGAGCAGCATATAGATGAAAGGATGTGATTGGGTGCTGCAGTGATTAAATTAATGGCCTGGTCCTGCAGTAAAACCTTACTTATGTCTACACTAGAAATGCTACAATAGAACAGCTGCAACAGACTCTTAACTACACTGATGAAAGGGCTTTTTCCCATCACAGTAGTAAATTCACCCCTCCAAGAGGCACTAGCTATGTCAATGGAAGAATTCTGTTGTTTTCCTAGGGGGTTTGCACTGGGACCTAAATCATCTGCACTGGGGCCTAAATTGGCTTAATTACAATTGCAGAGCCCCCAAAGTTTTTCACAGCCATCAGAGATGTAATTAAACTGACCTAATCTTGTAGCGTAGAGCAATCTGGCATTCCAGTTTGGGTCAAATGGTGCCATCTTTTTTGAAACAGAGCTCTCCATTTACATCAATATGCAGTTCCGCTTAACTGGTGGTGTAACAAGGCCCATGCAGATTCTCTCTTACCTCAGTGGGAATTGCCCAAGGGAAGGGCTATTCATGGGATTAAGAGGGACAAAATCAGGCATCAAATGGAATAGTTGAGATAAAATACTTTTCGATGCTGCTGAGAAATCAACTTTACCCCCTTCTGACAATTTAAATACAGCCATCCCATGCCGTTGATCATTTTATGATGATTAAAAATGTTTGGTAAATCTATGAATAGGCAACAATTGGAAGGTGGGCAATAAATGACCAACATTTAAAGACAATTACCCAAAAGATCAGGTCACAGAATGCACCCTGAAATCGGTGACCTTGAATCTCAATCTGCTGGGAGTCAGCCTATGAATAACTAACGTGCGTCACTTAAAGTTATCCACGTGTTTTGCCAGTCTGGGAACCGAGTATCATCTGGGTATTTCTTTCCATAAGACCCACAGGTCTTTAGGGCAGATGAGTGACTCTCATATTCAGGAAGCCGTCCTTATTCAGGAAGGCAGCTTAAACACACACTTCAAGTTAAGCACATGCTTAAGCAATTTTCTGAATCAGGGCCTAACATCAAACCCTGATTCCTGCAGCACTCCCATAAATGTCTCCTACCATTTCATTTGTTGTCATTTATTATTATACTTTCTATCCAGCCAATACGGAACACCGGGACGCATTGGAATAATTTTGTGATCAATTTTTCATGATATTCTATCAAATGCTTGACCGAAAATCTGGAGCTATATTTTCAGAAGTGCTCTGGCTTCACAACTGGGGCACGATTTTCAACAGTGAAAACAATGGGAGCTGAGCCATCTATTGACTTCCCTAAATGGGAGCTGTTGGGTGCGACGGTCTTTGGAAAACCTTGCTCAGGCTGGAACCTGGACTCTGAGCCCAACCCCGCCCCCCTCACGCCCGGTTTCAGAGACCAGATTCCAGCACAAGCATGATGTCTACACGACTGTTTTGAGCCCTGTTCCATGACTCCATGAGGAGTCATACCATCACATGCAATATTCTGTCTCCATCACATGCTCGTTGTCGATCAATGTTTTTTTATGATAAAAGATAAAAAAGCAAGACAGGCAATTTAACATAACACCAACAGCTATAAATATTTGCTTTGTTCTCTCTTTTTTAAAAAAAAACCTGTGAAGAGGGTTAATGCTGGAATGACCAGGTCATTTGAGAGCAATGTATTATCCATAAAATAGGAGAACTAACTTAGAAATCTTACTCTGAATCCATGGCTAAGAAAGTAAATAAAGATATACAATGTAAGAATTACTCCGTTAATTTCAGTGTAGCATGGGCCATGATCACACTGTGGGTGAACGACTGTGCTCTCTCCTGCACCCAGAGCAAAATTTAGGGTACTAGGAATGCCGACACGGGGTGGCACCTCTTGGAAATACAGCCAAATATATACTCGTGGGAGGCATTAGAGAAAGGGATCTTGAAGGCTACAAGTGCAGCACATTTACCATGTGTGTGGTGCCTTTTACCAGTCATCAGCTCTGCGTCTGCCTTACATAAAATATGGTGATACAGTGGGTGGTCTCCCATCTGCCTTTGTAGCAGTGGACTGGGGAGAACACCATATGAGGCATCTCTGTTTGGGTCTTAAGACATCAGCTGTCCTTCCCAACACATTTCTGCCCTCTGTTGTTCTAAGCAATTAAGTATAGCATGTGGATTCAGCTACTGGGCCACAGAAGTGCGAAGCACATGGTCCTTCCTGGAGAGTAGCCCTGCGTAACTCAGCTTGGGTTCTGGCTGCATGCTGTGCTGTATGTGATGATTTCCACTCCATATATCAAACTAAACACAGAGTGTGAATTAAATATTTCCAAGTTTCTAAAAAAAACTGTTCCTAAGAGTAACCCTCCCTTCTCTTACTGGCCAAATTTAATAATATCTCTTAACCGTTTACCTAACAGCCCTCTTGGTAAGAAACCAAACATTACAAAAATAGTGTAGTAACACCAAAGCTTACACATATACAGAAGGGGTAGGGAAAAGAGCAATGTTATGATGGAATCTCTAACTGGCCTACATTTTCTGCTGAACTTAAAAATACTGACCTTTCACTTTCAGGCAGCTGGGTAAACATGTCTACTAAACAGTTTTAATTGACCATTTATAATATAGTTGTTTGCCATCCATGAGTATAATAAAATAAAATGATCCAGACACGCTGCATTGTTTCTTTACTGTTGTAAACTGTACTGCTGTTTCAGTCTCTTGTTTTCATAACTTTTCATTCAGTTTATTTTTAGCGTTTCCCATATGTTCTACAATTATCTGCCTTCGAACGTAACCTACAGCCTTGCTGCATACAGTGCAGAACAGCACATCACCATCAATGTGAAATTTGTCCTTGCCAAACTCAATAACCCGTCTTTAAGGGTGATTTTTAAAGTTTAGGCATCTTTTCATAACTTTAATTACTGACATCTGGAAGCTGATGTGAAATTTGAGATGCATTAAAACACAAATCCTATAAGTTGTTGAGTAAACTCGATCTACCAGCAGCAATTTATTGGCACATGTTTAGCTATGTAAATTTATAGCACATTCAAAAAATAAACCACAAGAGGGGGCAGTAGTGCAGTTGAATGAAGCTGCATAGGCAACCTTAATTCTGGCATTTCTTAACTTTTGAGCGCTTGGCTTTGAAACCTTTATGATCTTTACAAACAGAAATTTGTAAAATTGCCTAGATTTTTTTTTTGAAGAAAACTAAGAAAGCAGAAATTCCATAATATGGAACCATATTGATGCTTTGTCCAGTTTTGAGGTGCAACCCAACTGATGAGAGGTTGTGCTACCTTTTTTCTCTAATCCCGAGTGCTTTAAAATGCTCTGATGCTGTAATTCCCCGTCTGGATGTTCCCAGCCAGCACATAAGCATGCACTGAGTGCCTGTGTGATAACTAAGGTTAACATTTGTCATGATTATTTTTAGTAAAAGTCATGGGCAAATCCTGGGCAATAAACAAGAATTTACAGAAGCCTGAGCCTTGCTGCCTGCCTGGGGCTGACAGTCCAAGCCTTGACAGTCCATTACCTGACAGAATTGTAGCCCTGTTTGCTTGCAATCCCAGCAAAGAGGCCAGGTCTTGTCAGGGAAAATAATCCATCTTTATTAGCTCATGACATATGCTGCAGAATGCCTAGCGGTACTGAAAGCACTCACAGCCTTGTTATTGTGCAGAGGAATGGAGCTCACAGGATCCGTGTCAAACGGTGATATACTCATAAGTGTACAGCAAAACACCATACAATTCCTAAAAGACCCCAAAACTTCAGGGCCAGTCCTCTGCATCGCATTGCTGTGGGTCACTGTTAAAATGCGCCTTCGAGGCCTCTGCCAGCCACACAGCTCCATGCCAAACACTTTTAACAGCCCTTGTCCCTGGCTGTTTAAACTCACAAACAGCCGCTCCCCGCCATCGGCAACGTTCCGCCCTTTGCCTCACAGATATTGTGCAGGACACAGCAGGCAGCTCTGACCAGAGGGATATTTTTCTTTGCAGTGATTCAGTCTTGCGACTAACCGACGCCAGTGTCCCTTCAACCTACCCTAAAGCACATGCAGCTGATATTCTGCACCTTCTGAGCCAGTAGCTGAAACTTTCCCTGGGGGCAGAGGGGCGGAGGAAGTTGGTGTATGGTTTCGCCTTATTCCACCCCAGGAAATTGTCTGAGCAACCACACAGATTTTGGCCTGCTGCAATGCCAGCTATGAAATTGCGAGGCCAGATTGCCTGCACCCCAGGTCCTTACACAAGCCAACATGGATGTCTTTGAAGCGTCTCTGGTGACCCACCATAACCATACAAAAGCAGCCTTTTCTGTTGATACACTGTGGGTCAAGATGGGCAGGTGACAAAATAGGATATGTGAACTGCTTATCGCGCCACTGCAGTTCGGGAACTTTATTGCTGCAAATCCTTTCACTGTGTCCTGCATGTTGTGTCCTGCGTAGCAGGAGACAATTAGTGGCCCTTCCCAGTGGATTTTCCAGCTCCAAAATGATTTCCCACTGACTGGTAGCAATCTGCTATTGCAAGATTCCAGAGTGCAGCCACCTTTCACTTCCCCACTGCCAGTGCAGCTCTTATTTTGGTGTCCCTGTGCTAGACAACTGGGGAGAGCTTGGACCACGGATCCAGGAATCTGACCTTTTGCATCCCAAAATTCTGCAGCCATTGTTTGTCATCCCAAATCTTCATTATGATGAGATCTCACCAGTCAATGCTCGTTTCTTGGGCCCAGAAGCAGCGCCCCACCATCTGCAACTGCTCCACAAATGTATCAACAATTCTGAATTGGTTTTTGCTATATCCCCCAGCAATCTGTCCTCCATGAAATTGACATGTTCCCCACTGACGCGGTACTTCTTGCGGCTCTGCAAATATCGGAGGATCATGTGACATGTGCTTGCAACTGGGCCTGAGTCAATGTTACTGAAGTCGGTGGAGAGCCTTCCACTGATTTTTTGGGGGGGCTTTGGATCTGGCCCTATGTGAACATTATGGGGTGGGTAGTGGGGCAAAGGCATTAGTTAATAGTCTCTGCACTCTGGTGAGAAAGGGCGGGCCAATGGTTAGAGCACTCACGTAGGACTTGTGAGGTCTGGTTCAATGCCTTGCTCTGCCTCACCTGGTCTGTGTGACTTTGGGCACTTGAGACAGTGGGTCTGTCTATACTGCAATCAGAGGGCTGACTGGAGCATGTGCACACCTGGTTAAGCTACCTTTGATCCATCTGGCTCGAGCAATAATAGCCGTGAAGCCGCAGTGGCATGGGTGGCAGCCTCTCAAGTACGTACCCAGAGTCATGAGGGGGTGGGGTTAGCAAGATCAAAAGTCGCTTGAGTGTGTTTACAGGGCTACCATCTACAGCTCCTGATTGCAGTGTAATCCCTCTGTGATTTTTGCTTTTCCCTACCTCACAGGGGTTCTGTACAATGCTGAGATGCTACAGGAATGAGGTTATAAGGAACGGAGACAGACAGAACTTAGGACGCTCAGAGATGTGAAAGCCAGTCTTTTCATTCCAGTGCAGATTAGCTTTGACACCACGTTATTTTTGCACAAGAAAACTTCCAACCACATCCTGAGAATTGAAGGCAATTTCAGCAGGAGAGGATTTGTCAGGGGCTTTTTCTCTCTGAGTGGCATCCAAGCAGGCCCCGTTCAAGGGGTGTCAAAGGATGAGCTCTTGAAATAAGTAATCTGCACTTCCACCACGAGATGTCACTGTGGTGCAGGGTACCACAGCAAGATTAACAAGCAGACCTCAAGTCCTCTTCCAGCCACTTCGGAACTGTTTTAATTGCTTCCAGTTAGGTTACACACTTCTCGGTAAACAGACAGCAACAACAGTGACACTATAAATGACTTTGTGTTCCTTTGTCTAAATAGGATATGGATGCCCAAGCTCATTCATTTGCTATCTGTGATTTCAAATCCGTTCTGGACACAAAGTAATTGGCTTCCCTTTGTTTGCAATCTCAACAGAGGCGCCAAGACTTGACCATGGAGACTGAAAATCCTCTGATCAGGAGAGACAGTCCCACAATGGCAGAGCAGTGTAAGGAAGCTTGCGACACGGTTACCCGGATGTGCCAGCTCTGGGAACAAACATAATTTAAGTCTCCTGAGCCATCAATCCAACAGCGCCTTCGCAAAAAGCAAGGTCAAGAGTCTCAAAAACTATTTAGGTGCCCGGCTCCCTTCTGGGCCTAAGGTTGAAGGCCAAGATTTTAAAATAGGGGGGCCTTGAGTTAGGCCCCTGGACCCATATTAGGCACATAAATAAATGTTTCACTTTTCACAGATGCCAGCTCCCATTAAACTCTCTCGTACAGTTTCATCTGCCAATGAAGTAGTGCCAAACTGAATATCCAGAGGACTGAGGAGCTAAACTGTAAATCCCCACACCAAAAAAATGGGGGAGAACATTTTTTTAAGAGTGCCCATGTGACTTAGGAGCCTAAGAAGTCCCATTAACTTTCAATGGCTCCTAATCAGACACTTTTATCCTAGGTCTAAATTCATTTGCAGTTTGCACACTGACTACCTCAAGGGCCAGCTTCTACAGCCGAGAAGCCAGTGGAAATTCTGCCATTGACATCACGGAATGCAGAATTAGGCCTAAGAACCAGATTCTCAAAGTTATTTTAGGTGCCTAACTCCCACTGGAAGGTAGGTACCTAAATACCTTTGAGACTCTGGGCCAGAATGTCTACACTTAGAGACGTATTTAGACGGTTATTATAATCAAGTCTGATTTATTCGCAATTCCATAAGCTATCCATTATTAAAATGTTAGTGCTCATTAATTAAATAACTATTAAATAACTAGGAAGAGAACATCACAGAACACAGCACAAAAATGCCATAGCAGTATTTCCTTTTGTAGTCCACTATCGGCATTAGAGGACTCTGATATAAGTCTACCAAATGCAGAATAATGACATTAATGCAACTTTCTAGCTGAACAAGTGAGTTCCTAAAGCAATGTTAAGCTGGCCACATTCAACATGCCAGATATACAAAAGGTATACATTTCACTACATACAGTTTGATCAGAAATACTACTGTATATTTGCTGTGATCAGAGTTGAGTTGACATTGTTCTGAGAACATTAGCCCAGTTTGTGTGTGTTTATGTTACCAGCCTCCATGTGGCTTTCATTGCTCTTTTGTTGTTTCTATTGTGGTCACACCCGGAAAACGTAGTCTGGATCAGGCTCACACTGAGTTGGGTGCTTTACAGATGCAGGGTAAGAACACAAAGCGCCTGCCCCAAAGATCTTGCAACCTAATCTGAAACAAGATGTAACCAGTGAGTGTCATAAACCGTAGGCGGAAGGAGAAAATGCAGTCGTTCCGTGCATTTTTTTTATTTTCAAGGAAAAAAGAGGGGTGAAAAGAAAAGTAGGGAAGCATGAAGGCTGTCCAGTAAAAGTACAATCTATGCCGGCAGACGGGACTGTGCAGTAAAGAAATGGCAAGTTTTTCCCTTCTCAATTTCAGTGGGTTTCCACTTTTGCACAAAGATCCCATCTGCTGGCACAGGCTGTTAACTGCCAAGGCTTGCGTGACTGCCTATGGCAGCAGGTATAACGCTCTGCCAAAGTCACACAACGGGTCAGTGGCAAAGCTGAGACCAGAACTCGGATTGTCTAAACCAGCGCCCTACCCACACGGTCTCCCCTAGTCAATTACAGGATTTAAAATAGTTCAGGGGTTGTGGTCTCCTGTCTGTTTCACAAACTGCCATTTTCTGCTGCACGTGCCTGTCTACAGAGCTATCCTCACTGCTGTGCCCATGCTGTATGCACCTAATAAAAGCTATTGGATTGCAATAGGGTTTCTCTTTTTCTGTTTCTATAAATACATTATTTCTTACTTAGAAAATCTTAGCCCAGGATGACAAGAGCCATCGCCCCCCCCCACCTATGTGGAAGGCAGTGTAGATTAGCTGATAAACTCCTGGATTGTGACTCAGGAGACCTGGGTTTTAGTCCCTTGCTGGGTCACCTTGGCTAAGTCACGTCACCTCTCTCTACCTCAGTTTTCCCATCTGTAAAATGGGGATAATATAAAAGCGCTTTGAGATCTATGGAAGAAAAGCATGACAAGAGCTAGTTATATTATAAAGTAATAAAAATCCAGTTAAAACATGGCACGCTCCAAAATTTTAGAATGTGCCAAAACATTGTAAAGATCTAAGAAACCTATGATCCAGACCATTGTTAAAACATCCAAATGTATGTGAGGTGCCTCAAAAAAAGCCTAGTGCCACAGCAGAAAAATGGAGTTGGCCTATAGTATATTAAGAATTGGTTCACACTTTATCTTATAGATTTATATTTACAAATTGATTATTGACCCTTTAGAGATGTTTTAATAATTGGCCAGTCAATTGTGAAGTCAATAGGCTGCTTGTAACCATCTGACACCTTTCCCGATGTGTGTCTAACACATTCTACTCATGTCTGTTACATGCTTAAACCTTTAATTCATCCTTTATTACCCCATTATAATTGGTTACCTTATATGAATGATGCTATGGCAACATCATACGTATTGTCCAAAAGTGCCCAGTGATTTTGGGTACCTCAATTTCCAGGTGTTCAATGGGAGACACCTTGAAAAAGTCTGATCTGCAGAAGGTGGATGCTCTGCAGTTTCTGAACCTTGGAGCCCTTAAAGGTCTCTCAGGCTGGGCAGCCAGCATCACTAGACACTTGGGAAACCCGTGAGTCCTTTTCCTCAGGCCAATGTTTTCACCAAAAGTCCAACCTTCCACGTTGCCAGAGATCTGTAATCCTCAAGTGCAAAGCTGATGCGGGAGGTTGCCATCAGTTTGTATTGGAAAATCCCCCAAAAGTCAGCATCAGCGCAAGCTCTACGCATCAGATGCGGATTTCCCGTGTGCAGGCGTTATTAACATGAACGTTAGGCAGACAGCTCTACACCAGTGACACATGAAAGCTGGGGAAACACGCTTATTTTAAAAAGAAAAGTTAGATTCTGTTGCCATCACATGACTGGAAGTCAAATCCCTATGCTCATGGCTATTAGCTCTATGCCTAGATGTTTTGGTTCGGGGTGCCTTATCGCCTGTACTAGGGGAATAAAAACACTGCCCTACCTCACTGGGGAGTTGTGAGGGTAACTGCATTAAAGACCACGAGGTGCTCAGGTACCACGGAGATGCAGGTCATGAGGTAAGTACTAAGACAGAGAGTTGCAAAAGTTATGCTAAAGAGCATGCAGGCTTATGAAGAGCAATATGTGCTCCTTTCAAAGGGGAAGAAACTCAAGGAACGGTGAAAATGGGGTTGCAAGGGAATCTTTATAAACCACCTTAAGAAAGAATTGCACTCTCGTACATTTGCAGTGTAGTGGTTTGCACTTGAAATTGAAACAGCCGAGGAGAAAAGCACAATTGAACTGGAGGGAAAGGAAGGGAGGAATTAAAATGAATCCAGAACAGGAAGTCGACTGTGTTCACCTGCTTGACAATCCACCGCAGAATCATGGAAATGGAGGGCTGGACGGGACTGCAAATATATCAGTCCTATGCTGAGGCAGGATCAACTACACCTAGCCCATCCCTGACAGGTGTTTTTCCAACCTATTCTTTAAAACCTCCAATGAGGGAGGATATACAACCTCACTTAGAACCCTATTCCAGAGCTTAACTTCCCTTTTCCCTAATATCAAACCTAAATCTGCCTTGCTGCACGTTAACCCATTGCTTCGCATCCTGCCTCTAGTGGACATGGAGAACGGTTGTTCACTGTCCTCTATAACAGCTCTTAATATATTTGAAGGCTGCCCGTTTCCCCCAGCACCTGTCTTTGCTCAAGACTAAACATGCCCAGTTTTCTTACCCTTTCCTCATAGGTCAGGAATCTTTTATCATTTTTGTAATTCTCTTCTGGACTGTCTCCAATTTGTTCACATTTTTCCTAACGGGGGGTGCCCAGAATTGGACACAGCCCTCCAGCCAAAGCTTCACCATTGCTGAGCAGTCCCTCCTGCACCTCACATGCAACACCCTTATTAATACACCCTAGGTATTTTTTGCAGCTGCATCACAGTGTTGACTCGTATTCAATCTGTGATCCACTATAGCTCCCCGATCCTTTTCATCTGCACGGCCACCTAGCCTTCCCTATTTCATAGCTATGCGTTTCATTTTTCCTTCCTAAGCGAAATGCTTTGCACTTATCTTTATTGAGTTTCATCTTGTTGCTGAATTCAAACAAATTCTCCAATTTGTCAAGGTCGTTTTGAGCTCTAATCCTGTCCTCCAGGATTGTGCTCGCCATCCTTCACCAGCTTGGTGTCATCTGCAAATTTTATAAGTGTACTCTTCTGTCCATTATCCAGAGCAGTAATGAAAATATTGACTAGTAGCAGACCCGGACTGACCTGTCAGATCCCACTAGATACATCTTTAAGAATAGTCTTTCAACCCTTTGAGCACCCATCTTATAGTCATTTCATCCAGCTCCATTTCCCTAATTTGTTTATGAGAATGTCATGTGGGACTGTGTCAAAAGATCGAGATATGTCATGTCAGCTGCTTCCCCCTATGCACTAGGCCTGTAATCCTGTCAAAAAATGGAAATTAGATTGCTTTGGCATGATTTGTTTTGGATAAATCCATGCTGGCTAGTCCTTATAACCCTATTATCTTCTAGAATCTTACAGACTGATTGTTCAATAATTTATTCCAGTATCTTTCCAGGTATTGAAGTTAAGCTAACCAGTCTATAATTCTCCTGGGTCCTCTTTGTTCGCCTTTTTAAAGATAGGTACTGTATTTGCCCTTCTCCAGTCCTCTGGGACTTCACCCGTCCTCCAGGATTTCACGAAGATAATTGCTAACAGTTCCAAGATTGCTTCAGCTAGTTCCTTAAGTGCCCTAGGATGAATTTCATCAGGCTCTACCGACTTGAATATATTTAATTTACCTAAATATTCTTTAACCTGTTCTTCCCCTATTTTGGCTTGCATTTCTCCTCCCTTGTTGTTAATATTAATTCTGCTGAGTATCTGATCATTATTAGCCTTTTTAGTGACGTCTGAATCAAAATAGCCATTAAACACTTCAGCCTTTTTTATGTCATCAGTTATCAACTTTCTTTCCCAGGTAAATAGAGGACCCGGACCTTCCTTTGTCTTGATCTTCAGCTTTTGCAAAATGTTTGGCCATTTGCGTTGAATAATCTGTATTTGGCTTGTTGAGATTTAAACTGCAAGTGACAAGTTCATCATGACAAAGTTAGCCAGCTCGCCCTTAACTGGAAAAGAATCCATGGACAAAATTAAACAGAAGAAAAGACCACCAGTATTGAAAATGGTTATTCTCACTCCAGGAGGTCTGTGTTGACTGATAACTAAACATCTCCAACTAGGAGCTTGTATTTGTCAATTTAATAAGGAAAGTACTGGCAAAGAGAGTGAGAAAAATGCTACTGTGTATGTGACAGCTTGGGCAGCTCTCGGACAGACATGCTATAATAAAATCCAGTTTATAGCAATATATTTGCCATGCCACCCTTTTAACAGCTAGAAAGAATTCATAATAATTTGTCAAAGCTAACGAGCACAGAATTGAACATCTGAGTGTGAATGTGATGTGTCTGTCTATCTCTCTACCAGATTCTTGTCGTAACTGGCCAGCACAGAATTCTCCTGCTGCGAGGGTACACTCTGCTAGCATAAAGGCAGCACTTACAGACACACACCTGGTAAATGGGGCTTGTCAGGGGAGGGAAGGAGCGTGCTAGGGAGGGGGAGGGCTAGAAGAGGGATGGTAGCGGAGAAATTAGCATGCAGCTGTGTGAATGCCAGTATGTTGGACAGAGACAGAATATTTAAGCTCTTCCCGCAGGGACCATGTTTCCTAGCACTACACTGATACAGAAGCTAGAATTCTATGATTTAATTGCCCCTTTTCTATCCCAACGGCTAGTCAAAACTGGGGCTGGGGGGTTCCAGTTTGAAGCAGAAACTGATGGAGTCTGGTTTTTCTTTGATGCAATCTTGTTTCTTTACAAGGAACGTACAAAGAGCTGCGTCTGTGAACACCGAGGGAAACTAGAACAAAAGGAGCAGTTTCTTAGCTTACAGCCCTCAAGCCTTTTTAGCCAACCCCAGACCCAAAAGTCCTGTTTCTAGCTTCTTTCAGGATCACACTGTGCTTACAGATTCCTGCTTTGCTTTCTTGCCTCTCCCTCTCTCTGTTCTCAGTTTCTGTATGATCCCATCCTGCTTCCACATCTGGTCACATCGCAGTCAAATGCTCCACCCACCTGGGGCCAGTTTTTGGGCAGACTATTAGGCTTTGTTTTAGATGAGGCCTCTTAGCTGTCGCTTACCCCTATATTAAATGGGGGACTCGGTCACACATCATTTGAACAAGGTTTCAACTCAACCCATAATAAGGTTTCACCCAGTTTATAATAGCTGGGTGTCCATTTATGGGTTGAGTGCCAGGTCTTGCAAGAGGTGATTTTTTTTTGTTTTTAAAGCCCCAGCTCCCGAAGTTCCGTGACTATGAGAGAATCCCAGTTTACGTTAACACAAATGCAAATGTCTAAGCAGCATGCTTGTGGAGAAAAGCTTGAAAATGGGAACGCTGAGCAGCCAAAAGTCAAGCCAAATAAAGAAAGAACCCGCATTTGATTATTTTGAAAATTCAGTGACTGCGGGGAGAGGGAGGTATGACTCATGGTTTTTCAAACACTTGGGGCCCACAATACTGACAGCTCCATTGACTTCCACGGTGCTGCCTCAGTTTACACCAGCTAAAAGTCTGGCTTGTAGCGTATAATGACAAACACAAGGCGTGTCTGTGCTTTGGTAAGAATTATATAGTACAGAGATGGGCAGGAGTCAAGACCTTGGGAATGGAAAACCCAGGGCCTCTTTGTATGCAAAGCAGAACTTTCTCCATTCAGGGCCTTCTTATCCCATGGCAGGCTCTGAATGTCCCATGATTCGTGGGGAGAATGAGGCTGTAATAAGTTTATAAAGCTCTTCTCAGAACCGGTGTTCCATAGGAAAGAGTTTTGAAAGACACACCGTTCCGTTAAAAGCTTGCGTTTGAATTGTAGCTACACTCATGTGGGTATTTAACTGTATGGCTCACATACTGCTTTAAAAGAGGAGTTGGAGAGGTTTGTAGGGAAATGAAAGAGCAAAGCATCCAACCATCATGCATTAGGAAAGACCACAATTGCACCTGCCCCATTATGATAAGCTCCTCTATTAGCCATTTGGTAGCTGTTTAATCAAAACAATAGACCAGAACAAGTGATGTAGTGAAAAAGAGAGGAAAAAGGGAGCTGGAAAGATTGTCTAAGATGTCAGCCTCACAAATTTAACATCAGGTTAGTTTGGTTTCCCATCCGGATCTGCAGTAAGACTACTTGCAGATATAGATTGCTCTCTTTTTCATTACTGTTGTCAAATGAGGTATCCATGCTGCAGCTACAAAATGCTCTGCCCTATTAAGTGGATTAAGTAACCTGGTGCCAGCAATACCTGGTTATTTTTTATACTAAGATCTTGCAGCCTTCCAGATTTCTCTCTCTCTCAATATCTAATTAAGATATTTATGTTCCAGCCAGCTGGCCACTTCTTTATTAGCACGTCATGATTTATAGCCACTGCAGAAGTGGGGATGATTCTGAGAAATGGTGTGGCACCAGTTCTTCATGTTGTGCTGAACTGCACTCCGCACAAGAAGATCCCCCGTGAGCATGCTGGCTGACTTGGGTCCCTGTAAGCCCATGTACTGGGTCCCCCTCCCATGTCTACTGCACCGGTGAGCATCCTTCAAATTAGTTTGAATGGCCAACGGTGTCACCAGAGAAGCAAACACAGGAAAAGAGGAGTCTTGTGGAGCTCTGCAGGGTTTATTAAAGTGAAAGCAGAGAGAGCCATTTATCCCTCTCTCTCAGACACAGACGCACAGAGGAAGAGACCAGTAAAAGAGTCGGCCATGACTCCAATGGTGGCAAGTAAGGGTCATTAGCAGGACAAGGTGCTGGTAACGAAGTGATCTCATGAGGGTTCCAAGCAGACCAACCCATGACATTCAAAAATACCATGAGTGAGCTTCACAACAATGATATGGGGCCCCAGACATCTTCCTCTGCTTGGAGCAGTTCCCAGATGAAGGCTAATACTCCTGTCTATCTGACAGGTGCCTGGCACCCTGCAGACGTAGAACAAAGACGTGTCTTCACCACAAAGAGTTTCTAATCTAGGGCCCTGATGCAACATCGGGATCTGCCAGCACAGACTCCTGTTTGAGTGCAGGGTCCCACTGACTCCAATGGACTCGTTACAGGAGTGCTCCTCCCATGCGCGGCCTCTGTATAGCGGTAAAGAGTCAATACGTTAGGTGCTAGGAGCTGGTGCACAGCCCTAGGCTGCACTGCTCCTGGGTCCTGTGGAACCAAGAACATGTCTAGCGGTTGCACTGCAAATGGCTTCTCGTGTGCAGCTCTTTGTCCCAACGGCGTTCTCGACAGGAATCGCACAAAGCCTTGGGGGCACCGACTAGCGGATCCTAATGAGGGGCTGTGGCCTAGATATAGAAAATGCAAGCCAGGGGTGAGAGGAAAGGGCAGCACAGCTCCTTAAAGCAGTGGCCTGAGATTCAGGAAACCAGGGCTCTATGCTGGTCCTGCCATGGATCTCTGCGTGAGCTTGTGCAAGACACTTCCCCCCACTGTCCCTTCTCACTCTTTGTCTGTCGGGTCAGTTTAGATGGTCAGCTCTTTGGGGGCAGGGGCTGTCTCTCACTCTGGGTTTGTACAGTGCCTAGCACAACGGGCCCCCAGTCTTGGCTGGAGCCTCTAGCTGCTACCATAATACACATAATAATAAAGGGATGAGACAGAGTGCTTTTTTCTCATTCGTCCCCATTGTCTTTGGCCTGCTCTTTCCTGTTTATTCCCTTTGCAACCAAATGTGGTTTAACTCCTCCTTGCCTGTGTTTTGTTCGCCATTCCCTACACACACTTTTTTTAACCCTCACTCACCACCACATAGAACCACTTAACCTCTCCCTCTGCCCCAACCCCTCCATTTTATCTGCTCCACAGCCACAATCTGCTTCCCAGCAAACGCTTCCCCTGAGTCAATGCCAAACCTGGTGAGAGGATTCCTGGCCCAACCCCTCTTCCCCATCACCAGTGAGGTGGATCCACTGACACAGGGGGTCTCAGAGCTGGAGCTGCTACCATCCCAACTCCACCTTCCTTAGAGAAAAGGGGCTAGAGCTGCGCAGGGCCTTTATACAATGCTGGAGGGGTGTGGTTGGGAAAGAACCAATGAGGGCCTGGGGCCCTGTAGTCTTAAAAGAGCAATAGGGGGGACCAGGCCAGCTACATGGCCTGCCCTTCCTGTTCCTACTACAGCTCTGACTCTGTCCACTTATGAGAGTCGGGGCCTTTTAAAAAGCTCCCCTCGGGTGTTGGTGCGATGCTCCTGCCCAATGTATCACAGAGAGGGCTCAGGGAGGCACACTGTGCCTCAGTTTTCCCCAGGCGCCTGGAATAAAATCCTTTCTATCTCCACCACAAGACCCCCATAGAAGCTAGGGCCCCTTCCCTTGTTGCTGTAAGTCTAGTCAAACAACTTCACGATCCTCTAGGCAATGCTGCGCCCCATTCCCATTACTAGCAATAACTGCCTGAAAAGTTATCCGTGAGCTTTACCACAGAGCAGGTAGAGGGCTAGGAAAACCAAGGCACACGCTCGTGGCTGTATCATGAGCTCTCACCTTCAAGGCTCAGTGCGATGGCCAGGCTGGAGGGGAATTTTTTCTCTCTCCTCATTCCACAGAAAATATGAACTGAAAGGACAAGGCCTATCAGCGTTTGCCTTTTACACAGGGCAGGGGAGAAGAGCTCAGAGATGGTACTAAAAACAGGCAGCAGTTCACGCCTGGCTCTGAGCTTTGGGGCGTGGGCGCGCTAATGAATGGGGCTGTGTTGATGATGCCTATGGTGATCTCTTCGCAACCCATCTCTTCTTGTTCAGCGATAAATTCCGTGCGTCCCCTTCCCTCAGCCTTCCCACCACCGGGAAACCAATGGAGGCAGCTCCGCCTCCGGGAAAAGGCTGTCTCAAATCAGTCTTGAGCAATCCCCTGTGGTCTATTCATAGGGTGGTGTTAATGGGCTCTGGATGGATCCACAACCAGCCTGTTTAGCCAAAGGGAGCACTGCCACAGTATAGGGGCCTCTGAGGGTGATGGAAGGAAAAAAGCAGTGGCTTTTGGAGGAAGACTCCATCCCCCTCCACATAAAAAAATAACTTCTGGGTATTTCCTACAGGAGGATGGCCTTGTAGTTAAGGCCTTGCACTGGGGCTTAGGGTAAGTGGATTTAATTCCCAGCTTTGTCACAGTGACCCTAGGCCAGCCATTTAGACCCTCTGTGCCTCAGTCTTCCATCTGTAAAATGGAGGTCATACATCCCTCGTTTTGTCTAGGAAGACTATGAGCTTTCTGGAGCAGGGGCTGTATCTCTGCATGTGTGCGTACAGCGCTTAGCGACATGGATCCCTGGGTGCTGCTGTAATACAAGGGACAATAAAGGGTGTGGTTCCCTGTTTACAGGCCCAGCCCCGCTGAAGAAGTTTTCACATCCTCTTTTCTAAAATTCTCAAAACGTTAGCACAGCAGCAAGCCATGACTCTTATGCATTCGTCTGTCCCTAGCCCCCTCGTGCCTGTGATAAATCAAAGGGAGAATAGCATCTTATTGTGCAGACAGTGGCAAACACCAGCTCTGTTCCGGGGCGTGTGGGCATGTGTGCAAAGCCATTCATCTGCAACGTTCTGGCCTTTCCCTGATTTGCATATAGCCAGTGACAGAGAATTGTTTCTCCTTGTCACTGCCCTCCCTTCTCATGTGCAGCCATGCCACTCGTCCCTTTCCACCATGTCCTGGCCCCTGCAATAACTCCCTTGTAGAGATACCTGCTCCAAGCCTCACATGCATTCAGGTATTTCTACGCTTCCTGGCTGTGACATTGTTTCCCGGCATACAGAGAATTTAGATTAAAAGAAAGAGACATAAAAGACACTTGCTGGAAGGCTGCAGTGCAACACCCCTTGTAGTCTTAGAGTGCAGCCCTCTAACACACAGGAACCCCAAACGGAAAGAGACAAAGCAGGCTGCTCCCTAATGCAGACAGGCACAATCGCAACCACCCTGCTCTAGAGTGACTGCTGAGACCTAGATCGAGGCTTCCCGGCAGAGCCTCCCCATCTTGCAAGTAGGCCCAGGAACCTCCCGCATCTTAAAGTGACAGCTTGCCATTCTAACATAATCCTCAATACGCCACACTGGTCCTGTGTAAGTTCTTTCTATGAGCAAGCAGGCACCACCCAGACGGTCTTGGCTCCCTACTAAGGGCTAGGGCCCAAGAGCATGCAGCAACGCTCTGGAACTGGTGGACGTGGCAATTTCTGGGTCCCAGACCCTACTGTGTCAGCTGCCTTTTGAAAAGCGGAGGCTGAACTCCCAGTCACCTGCGGCAGCCAAAGCAGGGGAGACGTTCAGAGCGTCTAGATCACCCACCCCTTGGTCTGAAACCGCCATAACTCGGTGTCCCAATTCCCTGCAGTCTGTCTCCGGCACAACCACCGGGCATGACAGCCACGCAGCACAGCTCCCGGGGATTGCAATACCAGGGGATTATAACCAAAGCCCAATGCGCTATTTAATTTACAACACTGTTTACGGCACACAGACTGAAGTTAAAACTGAAATGTCAGAAAGCGACAGCAGGGCAAATATGAGACAGTTCCGTGAGCTTGGGAGTAGTGTGTAAAAATAGCACCAGACAAGAAAGGCTGGCGCTGTAATGTGCTCTTCAAATAACAACAATATTAACCTCGAGGAAGTGGAATAAAGGGCAGAAACATGAGTTACAATCAATAGATTTTGTTGAACATTAGAGGGGGTGGAAAAGTAGGGGGATGATGAGTCAGCACTATAAATCCAAGGATGACAGGACAGTGCTGATAAGATATGGTGCACAAGAAGCGGGCAGGGTTAGTGGACGCTAAATAAGGCTTTAAAAGGTCAAAGTACTTCTGGGGGCTCATTGAGCCTATTATGAAGACAACTGGAATAAATGGAAAGATTCCCGTTGGCTTCAGTGGACTATGGACCGGTCTCTTATTGCTGTAGCTACAGAACAGATTCCATTTCACGTATTCAACGTTAAGGAGAAATCCGCCAAGTCACTGAGGATGCTGGATGCCCAACTCCCACTAATTCTAAGGGGAATTCATCATCCAAATTCCCTCAGCAGCCTTGGAAATCTCAGCCTCACCGATCTGAAAAGGAATGACCATGAGAATACGGAGAGAGAAGGATGGAGGGCCTCAGCTAAGGTAAATCTGTCTCACTACACTGAAGTCATGGGAGCTATGAGAGTGCAGAGAGAGAAAGAGGTATAGGCTAAATTGTCGGCTGGTGTAAATCAGCATCTCTTCATTGAACTCACTGGAGCTATGTGGATTTAAACCAGTTGGGGATCTGGCCCACAAACACTTCAAAGTAAGTGAGTTTTAAAAAAATGGCCCAGTTAGATTGAAATACAAATCGGACTCATTTAAACAGCTAATTATTTATATTTAGACCAATAAAAAAGGATCTGTACCGCACCTATGTCAAGTCACATGGAAGCATATTTTCAAATACATCAGCTACCTGAGCACACAAGGCGAATATAACAAAACGTAGCCCCCCCCAAAGTTACAAGGATGGGACTGTTCGGGTAGGAAACTGCAGAAAACAAAGCTCTAATGGTACAGATTTGCTTTCTTGGATGCATCAGTGATATTCTTCTATTACTTGGCACAGATAGAATGCCTGGGACAAAGGATTTCAATGCTGAACAATACAAAATCAAGTGCAAAATATTACATAGCACTCAGAAACAATAACCAGCTCAAAAGCGTGGTCTAGAAGACAACAGAATCCAGCCCAGTGGAAGTATAAAAAAGATTGCCTCTGATAAGAGCTGACGACTCTGTTTATTAGGGGGGAAATAATGATATAATTCTCTAGCGTTGTCAGTAAGTGAAGTCTTGCAGATAGAGAGCCTCCTGGCAAAAACTTGCAGGAAAACACTTTTTCTTTCCAATCTTTGTAGGAAGAAGATGAGTCCTAGCTTGCCTCACTTAGCCAGGCCAGAGGATTAGGTATGAGTGCAAAAAGAATAGATTCTATTCTCGTCTGTGAGCTCACGCATGAGCTTGGCTTGATCTCAATGGCCCTATCTTTCTAGACTTTCTTTTTTTTAGAAACCTCGCTTCTTGCGCTATCACCAGTGCAACTCCTCTGGTGATAGCTGTTGGCAGCACTAGCATAAACAGGGCACCAGCATTCACTTGCGTTTTCACCCCTGCGTCGTCTAGACTGGCTCTGATCTAGTGCTGCCACAGTTGCTACTGTGGGGGCGCCCTGGACCCATAATAGTGCATGTATGGGAGCTATCTCTGGGAAGTCCAGTGTAGACACAGCTTTGTGTTTACCCTTAGATCCCTGTATTAATCCATGAATAGCTCGCCCTCTTGAGCCCTCTAAGCCTGGGTGTGCATATAAATCTAATGGTTCAAATAGTTATTTCAGGGTATTCTCATTTTATTAAAAACTCTTCGTTGGAATTAATATCAAGCCCCAAGGCAAAGGCAGAAGGAAAACCCAGCTCCAAGGTGCAGAACTGTGTGACATGAGCTTTGTCACTGTGACGGAGAAACCATTTGATGCCAACTAAAGATAGGTCACCAGAAGGAGATAAACAGATTCTAGGCAAGAAGCAGGGAGTGAGCACATCTCTCTGTCAGGCCATTCATGCCTCCTGGCCAACAAAATCAGCATAAAAAACAATGGACATACGTGGAGACAGGCTCTGTTTGCTGTCTGGGCCAGGTGCGGGCCCCAGGATTTACAAAGACAAAGGAACCCTGAGATGAACCTCTGAAGAGGGGCCCTTCTGGGGTAAGGGACCATATTTCTGTAATAGCATGAAAGAAGGGAAGCGGGGACAAGATGTCATCCTTCAGTCTGCAGAGGCAAGCTTCCCCCCAGCTGGATCTTATGAAAGGTCTCAGCCAGCCTAATTGAAAACACCTGGAGAAGGACGTGGGGAAAGCCACCAGTCGGGGACAGGGGAACATCTTGTGAGTTAAGTTTAGGCTGTAGGAAGCGTGTTACGATTTTGTTTTATATGTAACCATTTGTTTCTAATATTCTTTCTTACTTATCCTTTGAATCTCTGGTCTTTGATAATAAACTTGTTCTTGTTTTCACTATATGTATGTGTTAAGCGGTGTGGTGATTCTGTGGTAAAACTAGTACACTGTTGTGTGCTATTCCTTTTGGGAGTGGAGAATCTGCAAGTGTTCACTGGAGAAGGGGCTAGGCAATCCAGAGGGATGTGTGGAGGTTGGAGTGAGTCTATCTCTTACTTGCAGAGGGATGGCAGAGCCCGTCTGGGCTGACAGGGAAGTGCTTGTCCGTCTATGGCCAGAGTCATCAGGGAGCTGACCTTGGTACATATAGACAAGATCCTCTCACACTAATGGCAGGTGATAAGGGACTTCACAAACCTGGGTGCCTCTGTGGAGCATCACAGCCACTTTCCAAGCTCTTGATGGATACCAGGCAAATGCTGGCAAACCTTAAATCTCCATTAACCAAGTCATTTAACAGTGACTACCTCAAAAGGAGCCCAGGCACTTCTCTATCCAGTAAGGAGGCTCTGCCGTTCCAGGTTTCCTCCAGGTCCAGGAGCAGCCAGAAAGCCTTGGTGGTAGACACCATGTTAGGGGCTTGTGAGGACTGCTGCACCACTGCCTGTTCACCTCTTGTTCATAGGGAAGCAACACTGTAGCTTTCCTTTGGGGACTGCCCCAGACCAGGTGGCTGATTTTGTTTTCTTTCATGTCCATCACGTTATTAATGATTATTATTAGGGGAAGATCTAAGAACCAGAACCCAGCTCTCCTGACCCTAAGGCCAGCAGCTGAACCAGAAGATCAGCCTACCTCTCCTTGGGTGGATAGCTGGTTGGTGTTTGGGCCAGGGAGAAGCTAATGTGGCACATTGCTTTTAATGACAATTGACATGCACAAAATCAAGGAAAACAATTATATTAAAAAAGTCCCCCCATGGAATAGGGGAAAGGGTCAAACCCAAGGTTTTATAATATTGGGGTTCTGGGCCAGGCTACTCCCAGCAATCTTTGTAAGACAGACTCTTATTGTCTTTCTACCATCAGTAAATCAGAACCCGTCTACGGCCACATTTTCACATTGCGGCAGTCATGTGAGCTTTAGTAGTAGCCTTTGGTCTTTGTGCAGGGTACTCAGGGGGCCAGATCCTCAACTAGTGTAAATTGGCACTGCCCCACTGAAGCCAGCAGAGCGGCTCTGGTTCACACAGCTGAGGATCTGGTCTCATCGTCTGTATGAGCTGCAATAAATAATAATTCTGACAACATGCCACGGAGCCAAAGTGCAGTGCAAAATTTTATGCAAGTAGCTGGAAGCAAATTATTGTGCAGACTCCAATAGCACTCTTGGGGACATGGAAAATTAATGAGCAGTACTTAAGCTTATCAGCATTTGAAAGAAAAAAATCCCTCCGACTGCTTCCAAATGGTACCTTTTTGTATTAGTCTTCCGAGACTGGAACGATATGTGCAGGTTTCAAATGCGTGCACAAAATTTAGAATATAAAAAAGTCACAAATTTGTTCCAGAAGATAACATTGCTTTCACAACGCAGGAACAAGGGGACAGTCACTTAAATTCAAAGGTGGTGAATTCAAAATTGATAAAAAATAAATACCGTTTCACACAACACGTGATTAGATTGTGGAACTCAATGCTACAGGATGTTGTCAAGGCCAAGACCTTAGTGAGATTCAAAATTTGGACATTTGTATGGCTAGCAAGAAGAATATCTAGAGTTATTACAATTAGCACAAATACATTTTGGAAGGGATAAATAAACCTCATGCTTCAGGCCTTAAACTAGTCTCTTATTTTAGGGATTAGGATGAGACATTAATGAGAGCAGAGTATCCCACATAGGCCTATAGAGGTTTTCTTGCTTACAACAGGACATAGGACTGCATTGCCCTTAAACATGTCCTTAAGCATGATCCAATCTGGTGATTCCTATGTTCATATAGATATAGCCCATCATTCCGAATCCTTTATTTTTACAATCTGATTTTACAATGTGTTTTATTCTTACATTTCTTGTGCTCCTTGTATTTTATGTCCAGGAATTTTAGCATCTACATAGCGGTAGCTTTTGAGAATTCCTCTAGTAACTGGCAAAGTTAAAAGCTTCAACTGTCGATAGACATCACTTCTAAAAATGAAATAGGATGAAATTCAATAAGGACAAATGCAAAGTACTCCACCGAGGAAGAAATAGCCAGGTGCACACACACAAAATGGGAATTGACTGCTTAGGAAGGAGTACTGTGGAAAGAGATCTGGGAGTCGTAGAGGATCACAAGCTAACTATGAGTCAACAGTGTAACACTATTGCAAAAAAAGCAAGCATAATTCTGGGATGTATTAGCCGGAGTGTTGGAAGCAAGACATGAGAAGTAATTCTTCCACTCTACTTCGTGCTGATTAGGCCTCAATTGAAATACTGGGTCCGGTTCTGGGTGCCACATTTCCAGGAAGATGTGGACAAATTGGAGAAAGTCCAGAGAAGAACAACAAAAATGATTAAAGGTCTAGAAAACACGAAGGGAAGATTGAAAAAATTGAGTTTGTTTAGTCCGGAGAAGAGAAGACTGAGAAGAGACAAAAAGTCCATAAAAGGCTGTTACAATGAGGAGGGAGAATAATTGTTCTCTTAACCTCTGAAGATAGGACAAGAAGCCATGGGCTTAAATTGCAGCAAGGGAGGTTTAGGTTGGACATTAGGAAAAACTTCCTCATTGTCAGGGTAGTTAAGCACTGGAATAAATTGTCTAGGGGGGTTGTGGAATCTCCATCATTGGAGATTTTTAAGATCAGGTTAGACAAACACCTGTCAGGGATGATTTACATAATGCTTGGCCCTGCCATAAGTGCAGGGAAGATAACAGATTTTTTTAGACATGAGGAATGCAGTGGATCTAATGTACCTAGATTTCAGTAAGGCATTTGATACGGTTGCACATGGGGAATTATTAGTTAAATGGGAAAAGATGGGGATTAATATGAAAATTGAAAGGTGGATAAAGAACTGGTTAAAGGGGAGACTACAACGGATCATACAGAAAGGTGAACTGTCAGGCTGGAGGATGGTTACTTGTGGAATTCCTCAGGGATTGGTCTTGGGACCAATCTTACTTAACCTTTTTATTACTGACTTGGCACAAAATGTGGGAATGTGCTAATAAAGTTTGCAGATGACACAAAGTTGGGAGGTATTGCTAATACAGAGAAGGATTGGGATATCATACAGGAAGATCTGGATGACCTTGTAAACTGGAGTAATAGAAATAGGATGAAATTTAATCGTGGAAAGTGCAAGGTCATGCATTTAGAGACTAAGAATGGCAAAGGCTCTGGGTTTTTTCACTTTCATCTGTAGCACGGGGCAGGGCTCAGTTGCTGGTGGATTCTCTGTACTTTAAAGCCTTTAAACCATGATTTGAGAACTTTAATAATTCAGTCATGCATTAGAGGTTTATTACAGGAGTGGGTGGGTGAGAAGGAGGTGTTAGTGCCGTTATATACGGCGCTGGTGAGACCC
>ML675650.1:6189454-6280878 GCA_007922155.1 Mesoclemmys tuberculata
TGGTCCCTTCTGACCTATAAGTCTATGAGTCTATGAGTCTATGAGTCCTGTGGCCTGCCTTCTGCAGGTGGTCAGACTATCATATTGGTCGTGTCAGACCTTAGAGTCTATGCGTCTATGAGACTGGACTAGACGACCTCTCGAGGACCTTTCCAGTCCTACGATTCTATGAAATTCATTGTTCACTCCTATATGAAAACACACTTTGGGTAACACCAAAAGGACGGGATTGTGGGTTCAAGCGGCAGAAATGAGGTTTCTCCACAGGGTGGCTGGGCTGACTCTCCAAGATAATCTCCAAGACTCAGCTATTCAGGGGAGCCCTGGCATATAGCCACTTCTCCTCCGGATTGAGAGGAGTCATCTGAGGTGATTTGAGTACCTGATAAGATGCCCACTGGGAGGCTTCCTTTGGAACTACCCACTATGAGGAGGCCCTGAAGCCAACTGAGGACATGCTGGAGCGATTATATCTCCTGGCTGGCCTGGGAACAACTGGGAATCCTCTAGGAGGAGCTGGAACCTGTTGCAGAAAAAAAGGAGGTCTGGTCCTCCCTACGCTCCATGCTGTCGCCGCAACCTGACCAGGATAAGTGACATAAAGGAAAAAAGACGATGTTATGGAGATTAATTAATAAACCTTGATAACTCTGGAGATGTGCGTGTATATGGGAAATACCATTCCAGAAAGAAGAGCCCGTCACAAATTTCCTGTCCAAATTTTTTTTGTAATCGAACAGTGGTTTTTTTTGACAAAATGGACATTCACAGCAAATGCCTGATTTCATCTAAAACTGTTGGGTTTTCTTTTTAAAAAAAGTTTCATTTTTTGGGGGGTTTTCTTTTTCTTTTTTTTTTTTTTTACGAAACCTGAATAATTTTGAAGAAAGTGTTTGTAAAAAAATGAAAACATTTTAATTTTGGTTGATAGTTGTTGTATGGCAGGGGTGGGTGGGTGTGAGGGAAAGGCAAGCCGAACGGCTTCACATGAAATGTATCTGCCCTGTAAGCCTCTGACCTTCTCATAAAGGGTCCAAGCCAACACATGGTGGAGTCAATGGAAAGACTCCATTTGACTTAAGTAAGAGTTGATTTGGGGCTATGATCCTGATCCAACAAAGTACTTAAGATGTGAGAAATCAATTGAAGTCAAAGCCACTACTCATGTGCTTGAAGTTTGAGTTCTTTGCTGGACTGGGACCTAGGGGAATGTTTATTGAGTGCAGATCAATATGTTTGGTTAGTTGGTGGCTTGCAGCTATTGTAAAGGCCTATCCTCAACAGGCTACCCATTTCTAAATAAAGTACACAGCATGTCTTGAGTCGGTGGTTGGGCAAGCTATCCCAGCTGTTAACCATCATCGGCCTAATTGATTACTGCGCATGAACTGCAAAAATAGTGGTGGAATGACACCTCTTTATTCTCCCAAACCTTAAATGGTGATGGTTTATCCTCCTTTTCCCCCAGTGTTTTTCTCCTTTGTTCAGCTGACAAGAGTAAGAAGCGTGACTATGGCGCACACACTTCTGTTCCCTCTCAAGCAAGCAGGGAGGTAAGGTAGCTTTGCTAGGGTACGTTAATCAAATATTTTGGCCCAATACTTCCTGTAGAACAGCTTGCTCACCAGTACCAGTGAGGGGTTCAGTACCTGTCCCTAATTTACAGTTTCACTCCCAAAGCCTCTAGAGAGACAGCTTGTCTGGCGCTTAGGCTGGAAAAACCTTTTTCACTCAGGGGTATGAAAAAAAACCCACCCTGCTGAGCGACCAAAGTTTTGCCAGCATAAGTGCTAGGATAGACAAGCTCAGAATTTCCTTTAGCTTCAGATCTACGGGTTTGAACCTCCTGCCACTCCTCTCACAGAATCTGTCAAAATACCAAATCAGAGAGGAAGAGCCACCTTGGGTGACTATAGTGGGCAACTCATTTTACACACATCCCTCTTACAGAATGATCTATCAGGTTTGATTTTTGTTATCGGTGATTTCCCCTTACTTCCCCCACTTGTCTAGGTGGCAAAAAATACAAGACGCCTGGGCCTGTAGAATTACCCCCCCTTCCCACCTCCCCCAAAAATGGCTGTATAAATGGTCCCACTTACCACCATAGCACCCCTGGCACCAGACCATGAGAGGGGACTTAGTCCAATGTTTGGTAGGGGGATGGCCTGTCTTTGTCTAGATGTTCTGTGGCCCAGCCCTCCAGGCAGGTTCCCACTTAAGTTTATTCCTCTTCTGGGGTAAGGAAAGCCCAACTGAAAATCCAAGCAAGCATCTAAACAGATGGTTCTTCTGCCTCTCTTGGGCAATGTTGAAATTCCCCTGCTCTTCATTTCTACTCCCGGCCCCTGCATGGTCCATAGCCTGAGCACTGCCTCCCAGCACTTTTCCTCCCATGGCCTCCTCCCCTTCCCAGAGTTCCAGGCAGCTTTTCCCAGGCAACCTCCCTGCATCTTAGAGGCCCTATATCTCCAGGCCTCCCACAGGAGCTTCATCTGCTCCCTGGAGACCCCCTGCAGCCTGCCTTTACCAGGCCCTTTCCAGAGAGAGGGAGCTCCCTAGTGCCTCTCTCTTGAGTCTCCTCATTTTCATTGAGCTCGCCTCTTATCCTGTGCAGTTCTCTCTAACCCTTTCATAGCTGGAATCGTTAGCTGTAATTATGTCACCATTTCAAGATTAGCTGGGGGGATAACTGCTATGTCACAGGCAAGGTGGAGCCCAGCTCCCCAGATAGGGACAGTCATCCCCGGCTAGGGACAGAATTCATCTATAAGGCTTCTACGTTCTCCAATTTCAAGCCTTCCTTAAAAACCCACTTCTGTCATGTTGCCTGTAGTAACTCTCATGGACTTGTGTAGAAAATCCCTTGTTGTTCTCCTTCCTGGCCTCTGTCTATCTGCCTGGTTGTCTGGGCTTAGTCTGTGAACTGCTGGAGGAACCCAAAGGCCTTTCTATGTTTGGAAAGTGCCTTGCACTTTCTGGGTGCTGCCACAACCATTTTATGTTAATTATAATAATTGTTAAAAGATGTCCAACGCTTAAAATTGGGTGGCAGGCCAATGAAATTCTGTCATTTGCAGAGATGGGTAAAATGTTTTGAACAAAAAAAATTTCTTTTTAGCAAAAAAGAAATGCAGATTTGGAGACAGCAGAATATTTTGAAGAGTCATGTCAATTTCAAATTGTTTTGATAAAAAAAGAAAAAATATAAAAAACATTTTGAAAGGAAATGTTTTGACTTTCCTATTTGAAACTTTTTATTTGAAAATTTCCTTTAATTTAAAGACTTTAAAAAATGTTCAAAATCAAAACAAAATATTTTGTTTAAGGTCGAATGAAACATTTTGTTGGACCCCAAAATCATTTTGTTTTTAATTTTAGATTTGCCAAAATTTTTGAAAAATGTTTTTGGTTTGACCTAAAACTATTTCCCTAATTTTTTGGAATTGCCAGCAAAGCAAAAAATCCATTAGTCACACGTTTAGTCATTGGCCAGTGACAAACTCAGCAGGCCTTTTACAGGCTCTGCTTACCACAGGCCTATGGTATCTTTCTAGTAGGGTCCCAGGGAAATCTCTTTGCAATTGTGCTCATTTGCATGCCACGGCTACCTGCTTCATATCCCAGACTTCCCCACCATGATCTAATCAGCTGACAATCTCTATCAAACAACATCCTTTATGCCAGTCCATCTCCCACAGTTCCTTCTGAGAAAGAAGACACAATATTATTTCCTCTGCTTTTAAATATAAGACACAAAGTTGCCAACATTTCAGAGTAATGATGAATGTGGAAAAAGCACCCAGGTGATTAATGAGAACTTTACAGGAAGCTTTTAACATAATTAAACAATGTCTCAGCAGGCTCTCACCATCTTCTCTCTTAGGCATGTCCTCCCTCCACTGACCTGTGTTGCCAAGTTTCAATAAGATGCTGGTAAGAGAACTGTATGGGCAGCGTGGCTACTGGGCTTTGTGTATAGTGATGTCTGTGGGCTGCTCCTGTTCAGTTGCATCTATCTATCTATCACCATCACAAATTCATCATCTATCATAGCAAAGCCAGAAATATTTTTAAAGCCCCATGGGACCACTGTGACCATCTAGTCTGACTTGCATAGCAGAAGTGAGGGGATTGCGCGCCCACTGATCCCTTCAGCAGAGGGAGTTATTCTTTCCTGCTGTCTCAGTGACCGCTGCATCAAGGTTTAAAAGGTATGTTTTAGTTCAAAATATAACTGCAATTTAAAACTCTAGCTGCTGGAAAATGTACCAATCCCTGGCAAACCGTTCCAATGGTTAATTACCCTCGTGGTTACAAAATTGCAGCGAATGTCTGAGTTTCATTTTTCTAACTTCAGCTTTCAGCAGTTGAATCCTGTTATTCCATTGCCAGCTAGACCAATGTGATCTGATAAGTATCTGCACGGAGAGAAGATATCTGACATCTGTGAGCCAATCACTTAACTTTCTCTTTGATAAGCTTAATAGGTTGGGGCTCCTTTTATCTCTCATTAGACGTTTTCAAGAGCTCAAATCATTTTTGTATCTCTTCTCCCTATGCATGGAACACCCTCATCCATAAGATTATGCTCCACTTTCAAAGCCCTCATCAATATCGATTCCACTATGAGCCATACAGAAAATTTTCGTCTGACAAAGGCTAGGTAGAGGCAGCACCACGGGGATTGCTTAACATTTATTTATATTAAAAATGGAATGATTCAGGACCATCAAATAAATAGATCAAGTTATGCACACAGAATAGCTATTTGCTACTCTCCTCTTGACTGTGACATTCTCTTGTTGTGTCTTGTCTTGAACTAGGTTCTAAATCATGGGTAGGGACCACGTCTTCCAGTATTTGTACAGCATCTGATACAATGGATCTTCAATCCTGGCCTCTGAGGCTTTCGGATGATAACAGCTGCAGAAGTAACGATGATGAAGAGATTCCAGTCATCTGGGAAACCAAATAAAAGGAGAAACTCTCTCTGGCTTTCCAGCTCTTCTGTGTTTGGGACCAGGACCCTGGAATGAAGGCAGCGTCCTTTTCAAATACAACACTCTGCCTGGATAGAGCCGGGACCGCAGCTTTAGCATTCCAGGCCACAAAGACGCTCTGAGTCGAGAAGGGGGAAGAGAGGCTGATGCAGATAGCGTCAGCAAACTGACTGGATCTGAGCACTCTTACCTCCCAGCAGCTGCGGTGTAGGTGCCTTGCTGAGAGAGGCGTGCAGCCCGCGGCTGTCATCTGCAGCCACAGCACAGAGAAGAAGGTACCAAGAAGTCACTACTGCCTCCGTGGGTGAAATGCTAGACGATGCTCTTAGAAACTGTGCCTGCCTATGGCACGGCAGCTTGTGAGTGACTCCACGTCTGAGAACGGCGCATCACGCACCCCAGGGCTCTGCCCCAGAGTGACGTGATGTGAACACAAAGGGTGTGACAGCAAGACTGGACATGGCCACGGCTACAGGGATTCGTGTGTATTATTTCTAGGACAGTAGAGTGGAGAGGTGCCACCCAAGACTGGAGCGCATTGCATTAAGCACTGTACAGGGAGGAAGGACGGTACAGTCATTATGACGTTAACCTGGGACTCGGGAGGTGAGGCTCAATTCTGTTTCTGTGTGACCCTGAGTAAGTCACGTAGGCCTAGCTCCTCAAGGGTATTTAGGGAGTTAGGTGCCTTGCCTTGAGGATATGGGCCTGTGATAGGGTGTCCACCCCACACAAGGCCTGAAGGATTCAGGTGGCTAGGTAGGGCCCTGGAGGAGAAGTGAGGGAGGAGGGATTAATTAGACAAGGTTCAGCTGGACAGGAACAGCCCAGGAGCTGAGAGCGGCGAGGGGCTGCAGGGAAATAGTGAGCAGTCACTCCCTGGGAGGGGAGGCGTGTGTTTGGGGCCATAGAGACAAGTAGCCTACAGTTAATCCCTGGGAGGAGGGAGTATGAGCTGGCAAACCCAGAGAGTGGGGAGGGGGGGGAAGGTTGGAAAGGCTCAGGAAAACAGCAGCAAGGTATAGGATAGTGCAGTCTTTGGCTACTGGAGAGAGACTTCCTAAACTGGAACTCAGATTAGAGGGTGGGTCCAGATTTCCCTACTAGCTATTGGAGAGGTGGCACAGACCAGGCAGTAGAAAGTAGACTGCCTGGGACAGTTGGCTCTGAAAGACTTTGAAACTCTGGAAGGAGAGGACTCCACTGACCTGGTCAAAGGACCAAGTGAGGAAGAGGAAGCTGCAGGTCCTAGAATGAGAGGGGCCACGGGGCGAGAAAGGACAACAGGTGAAGACAGGGCAATAAAGGAGCGCGTAGCATCTGGATGGTGCTAATCCCTAGAGCAGACAGGAGGAGCCGCCCTAGCGGTGAGTGGCCCCCATGACAAGGCCTCATTTGGAAAAATGCAGATGATAGCACGTCCCTTCATTGTAGAGATGTTGGGAGGCTACACTAGAGTGCAAGATGCTCAGTCATTACAGAAATGGGGGGTGGTCATACAAAGACAGAGGTACATATACACAGTGAGAGACCGTTCCTCCCACAAAGAACTTACACTCTAAATAGACACAGGGTCGGGAGTGGGAAGAAAGAGAGGCAAAATGATTTACTTCAGCTCATACAGTAGGTCAGGGGCAAAAAAGAATGGAAACCAGGTCTCTCGAGCCCAAGTCTAATGACCTATCTGTTGGACTACCTTTGTTCAAATGAAAGTGCTTGGAAAACTAGTCATGGAGAGATTAAAAGTATCAGGCCACCCTCAGGTCACCGTATAGAAGATAATACAGATACCTCCTTCTCATGATTGTTAATTGAGATTGAAGGCATTCCCCACTACAAAAAGGATGTGGACAAGTTGGAGAGAGTCCAGTGGAGGGCAACAAAAATGATTAGGGGGCTGGAGCAGAAGACTTATGAGGAGAGACTGAGGGAACTAAGTTCATTTAGTCTTCAAAAGAGAAGAAGGTGGGGGGGGATTTGATAACAGCCTTTAACTACCTGAAAAGGGGTTCCAAGGAGGATGGAGCTAGGCTATTCTCAGTGATGGTAGATGACAGAACAAGGAGCAATGGTCTCAATTTGCAGTGGGGGAGGTCTAGGTTGGATATTAGGAAAAAAATTTTCACTAGGAGGGTGGTGAAGCACTGGAATGGGTTATCTAGGGAGGTGGTGGAATCTCCATCTTTAGAGGTTTTTAAACTGTGGCTTGACAAAGCCCTGGCTGGGATTATTTAGCTGAGGATAGTCCTGCTTTGAGCAGGGGTTTGGGACTAGATGACCTCTTGAGGTCCCTTCCAACTCTAATATTCTATGATTCTAAGGAAATGGGCCTTCGATGACTGGCAGAAATTGGCTGAGCAAACTCAAGCAGAGTGGAATAATGTGCACCACTTGTTGGGCCCCAAGAGGAAAGGAAATGTAGAAGGATGGGGTTTTCAAAAGCATTCAGCACTGGCCGATCTCAGTTCCCACTGAAGTCAGTAGGTGTTCAATAGGAGCAGAATCAGGCTGGAGTAGAGTGCTGTTAAAAATCCCACCTGAAATACTGCTCTAATTGAAAGTTCTTAATGTGCCAAATGATAATTTCCCAGTAGCGCCACAGCACAGAAATCTGGCTGGGGTCTGCTTCTTCTGACATTTCAGGTTACATTTAAGATAATCCTTTTCCTACATTTTAAATTAAGATGAAAACTAACTTTGAAACGGTAAGAAAAATAACCTGGGTGACTTTAGCTTTCAAAGCAGCATAGGGAACACATTTCCTGCTAGCTCTGTTAGGTGTAATTGAAAACGTTATATACACACAGCAAGCTGACACTGGCTAAGTCAAAGCCAGGTTACTTTTATTATTACTAATCTTTGGAGTGGCCTCTCCCGTGTGGGAGAAAATGGCACATTCATTTTAACGTAATTATTGCAACAATGCTTATAACTTTAGTAATGCTAATCTCGAAAATTAAATCTGGAGGACCAGGCGAATGAAATGAAATGTGATCGATGTTAAAGCCAGAGAAGGAAGGAGTCATTTTGATTGCGAGGTCAAGTAAACTCACAGCAATAAATTCCGTGTTTTAAATTAACTGACCTAGGGCTATGCCGCTTCATGGCAATTTGCCCTGAGTTAGGGGTAGGCTTTAGGTGTGCTGCCCCAGAAGCAGCATAGGGGTCAGATTGTGACTATAACCGGTCAATCCCTGCTTTTCTCTTGTCCATGGGGGAAGTTAGCTGCGCCAAGCCGGTTCCTGTTGCAGATTGCGTCCTGCTCTGCTCTGACTAAACTGTGCTGTCCAGTACATAATGGGGTGGGGGTGGGGAGAGAGGACCCAGTTTCACTCACCCCTGCCTCCCGACTCCCCACCAAGGTATGCAAGAAGGGCAGGATAGCTCTATGGCAGCTGCTTTCTCGCCAGCGTTGTGATGCTCCATGTCCGTAATCAGTGCATCAGAGTCAGAGGGCTCCTGTGGCAGGCACACAGTCTGGCTCACGCTCAAGCCCTCGGAGAAAAAAGAAGTGAACAGCCATGATCATAATTCTCCTCTCACGCCCACCGGTTTTACATCAGCGTAATGCCACTGACTGAGGCTGGATTATTCCTGATTCACCCCAGGGTGAGTGAGGGGAAGCAGGCCCCAGGAGCGGTCCTGGGGATGTCTCTTTGAAAGTTCTTTGTCACGGCGGAGCTGTAGGGTAGATTAGGTAGGAGTCAAGGGAATCTGTTGACTTGACATAGTCCTGGAATTGACCCTGGTACCCATCCATCAGAATACTGAGAGGAAAAGACGCAGGATCAGATCCTCAGCCAGCTACAGCTAAGATACAGGATGTGGATCTGAGGGTGAAGTGGATCCTAATGGGAGCAAGGAAGAATTCACTGATTGTCCTTCACGTGGGAACAAATGATGCTGCTAGATTCTCACTGGAACGCGTCAAGGGAGATTATGCCAGGCTGGGGAAGATGTTTAAAGAAACAGACGCTCAAATGATCTTCAGTGGGATTCTACCTGTCCCTAGAGGAAGAGAACAAAGGGGAGACAAGATGATGGTGATCAACAGATGGCTCAGGCAGTGATGCTAGAAGGAGGGTTTTGGGATGTTCAACCACTGGGAGGCATTCACGGACAGAGGACTTTTCTCCTGGGATTGACTCCACCTGAGTAGGCCTGGAAATAAACTTCTGGAAAGGAGGCTGACACAAGGGATTAAAAGAGCTTTAAACTAGGAACTCATGGAGGACGGTTGGGAGATGCTCATGTAATCTCCATGCCTGAGTCTAACATTGACAGGAAGGAAAACTAAGAAAAAGAGACTACAGCAATGGAGAAAGGAATAGCCCTGTCTGAGAGAATGGCACTCTCTTTCCTCATAATGTCCAAGACCAGTGAAGCTAACAGTCAGGTAGGCGATACAGAAGAATGACTGTACCTAATCAGGTGAAGAATCGGGGCGAAGCCCAGCCGAAACAACTAAGATGTTTATATACTAATACAAGGAGTCTGGGTAACAAAACAGAGGAAGAAGAGCTACTGATGCAGTAAGTTAAACCAGATATTCTAGTGATAACAGAAACATGGTGGAATAGTAGTTATAACTGGAGTACAGATATTGAAGGGTATGTGCTGTACAGGAAAGACAGAAATGAAGGTAAAGGGGATGGAGCAGCATTTTATGTTAATGAGGAGATAGACTGTTTGGGTCAAAATCACGTTGAGGAACGAAGCTACCAGTGGCTCCCCTAGGACAGTGCTTGGAGTCTGCTACAGACGCCCAGGATCCAGTCTGGATATGTAGAGAGACCTCTTCAAAGCTTTTAATGAAATAAATACTGCTGGGAATTTTGTGATTATGGGAGATTTTAACTTCCCAGATGTAGACTGGAGGACAAGTGCTACTCATAAAAGCAGGGACCAGATTTTCCTGGATGTGATACCTGACAGATTGCTCCACCAATTAGTTGCTGGACCTACAAGGGGGGATGCCATTTTACATTTGGTACTGGTGAGAAGTGAGGACCTCATAGAAGAACTGGGATGTAGAGGACAAAGTTGGTTTGAGTGATCAAGAGCCAGTTCAGTTTAAACTAAATGGAAGGATAAACAAAAATAGGTCTGCCACTGGGGTTCTTGATTTCAAAAGGGCAAATTTTAAAATATGAAGGGAAGTAGGTAGGGAAGTGGCCTGGACCAAAGAACTCACGGATCTGAATGTGGAGAAGGCTTGGAATTACTTTAAAGGACAGTTGCAGAAACTATCTGAAGTCTGCACACAAGCAAGGGGGAAAAAATTCATAGGCAAGGGTTGCCGACCAAGCTGGACAAGCAAGCATCTCAAACAGGGGACTAAGGAAAAGCCGAAAGCCTTCAAGGAATGCAAGAAAGGAATGGATGATCAAGGAAAGATACCTCTGGGAGCTCAGAAGGTGTAGAGGAAAAGTGAGAACTGCCAAAAGCCACGCAGAGTTGGACCTTGCAAAGGAAACTAAATCCATAGTAAAAGATTCTATAACCATATAAATAAAAAGACAACAAGGAAAGAAGAAGTGGGACCACTAACAATTGAGGATGGGGTGGAGATTAAAGATTGTCTAGGCATGGCCCAACCCTTTGCATCAGTTTTTAATAAGGTTAATGAGGAGTTTAGGGTTTGTGGCAGGGTGGCTAATGGCAATAAGGATATGGAAGTAGTAATTACCACATCCAAGATGTAAGTCAAATTCAAACAGTTTACTGGGATTAAATAAAGAGGGGGCCAGATAATCTCCATCCAAGAATAATAAAGGAACTGGCACATGAAATTGCAAGCCCAATAACCAGGATTTTTAATGAAAAGTTCCAGAGGGGTAGCCATGTTAGTCTGTATACAGCAAAACCAACGAGAGTTCTGTAGCACTTTAAAAACTAACAAATTTAATTTTTGCAGGCATAAGCTTTCGAAGTGGGATTCGAAGTGCAGGAATTTTAATGAATCTATAAATTCGGGGGTCGTACCTGTAACCCGTCCGTGCCCAGGGTAGCCCACTGATAATGCCAGGGTCAGGGCAGGCTGCAAAAGGAGAGCAAATTCTCCCAACACTGGTGGGTGACACTGCAGTCAGACTTCCCAACCAGCCACAAACAGTGCTTCTGATTCCCCCACACTGGTTATCAAGAAGCCACTGTGCAAATACACACAGCCCCCTTTACTGCATTTCAGTCTCTGGCTCCCAAAACCGACACTAGGTCCAGTAAAGAGATCAGTTGCTTTAACTCTATGCTCTTTACTAAAAGATTCCCTCTGATCCCAAAGGACCAGCCACAGTACCAGTTCACTATAAGTTTGGATCTTACCCAAAATACCACGCTGCCAACCAATCCTTTAGTAACTAAAACTAAAGGTTTATTAGTAAAAGAAAATCAAACAATAAGAGAAATGTTAAAGGCTTAAAGCAATCAGATATATACAAATGATTTAAAAGTCCATATACATCAGGTTTCTAGAACAATTGTGGAGTTGCAGGCTTGTATGGTTCCTCTGGTGTACATCCAGTACCTGGATGGGTCTAAGTCCTTCAGTTCAGTTGCAAAGCGTGTTAATCCAGAGGTGTGTCCGCAGCTGGACAGGAGCAAGGACACAAGGCAAAGACGAAGACGAAGACAAAATGGTTCCTGTGGTTTGATCTTATATACCCTCTGTTACTGGCCATGTGGCTCGTGGAACTTTACTGGAACCAAAATGAAGTCCATAGTCACATGGGCCAATCCTGGTAATTCTTCAGGTATGCCTTTAGTTTCTTCCTAGGCCTCTGGCTTCTGTAAAGGTCTTGATGGGCCATTAAGCGGGCTATTGTCCTGTGGCCTCTCTGTCTGGGGTGTGTCTTTTACAGCACAGTTTGAAATACAGGATATCAAAGATCTCCATAACTTTCCTCACACATATCACACATGAATACAAATATTATCATCTTATTCAGCATATTATAACCTTTCTAACAGTACCTGACATGGTATGTCTCACATGAATCACTATGTTTTTGACATATTAATGTCTAATTACACAAATGCCCCCCCCTCCTAATGCAGCCCGCGTGACAGTACCGTATGATGGGAGAATGGCTAACATAGTATCTATTTTTCAGAAAAGGAAAAAAAAGATTCAGGAAACTACAGGCCTGTTAGTTTGACTTCAATTGTATGCAAGGTCTTGGAATAAATTTTGAAAGAGAAAATAGTTAAGGACAGAGAGAAAAATGGCAACTGGGATAAAATACAATATGGTTTTACAAAAGGTAGATCATGTCAGACCAGCCTGATCTCCTTTGAGAAGGAAACTGATTTTTTTAGACAAAGGCAATGCAGTAGATCTAAACTACCTGGATTTCAGTAAGGCATTTGATACAAGGCCACATGGGAAATTATTAGTTTAATCAGAGAAGATGGGGGTTAATAATGAGTCTCAAAAGGTGGATAAGGAACTGGGTTAAAGGGGGGACTACAATGGGTCATACTGAAAGGGGAACTGTCAGGGTGGAGGGAGATGACTAGTGGAGTTCTTCAGGGGTTGATCTTGGGACCAATCTTATTTAATCTTTTTATTAATGACATTGGCACAAAAACTGGGAGTGTGCTAATAAAATCTGTGGATGACACAAAATTGGGAGGCATTGCTAATATGGAGGAGGACTGGAATATCATACAAGAAAGTCTGGATGACCTTGAAAACTGGAGTAATAGAAATAGGATGAAATTTAATAGTGGAAAGTACAAGATCATGAATTTAGGGACTAAGAAGAAGAATTTCTGCCATAAGCTGTGGCCGTATCAGTTGGAAGTGAGAGAGGAGAGGAAAAACCTGGGTGTATTGGTTGATCACAGGATGATTATGAGATGCCAATATGATGTGCCCATGAAAAAGGTTAATGTGATTCTAGGATGCATCTGGCGAGGTATTTCCAGTAGAGATAGGGAGATGTTAGTACCATGGTACAAGGCGTTGGTCAGACCTCATCTGGAATACTGTGTACAGCTCTGGTCTCTCATGTTTAAGAAAGATGAATTCAAACTGGAACAGGTGCAGAGAAGGGCTACTAGGATGATCCAAGGAATGGAAAACCTGCTTATGAGAGGAGACTTGAAGAGCTTGACTTGTTTAGCCTAACCAAAAGAAGGTTTGCTCTCTCTAAATACATCAGAGGGATAAATACTAGGGAGGGAGAGGAGTTATTTTAGTCAGGCACCAATGTTGACACAAGAACAAATGGATATAGACTGACCATCAAGAAGTTTTTAGTCTTGAAATTAAATGAAGATTTCTCACTGCCAGAGGAGTGAAGTTCTGGAACAACCTTCCAAGGGGAGCAGTGGGGGCAAAAAAATCCTAGCTGGCTTCAAGACTGAGCTTGATAAGTTTATGGAGGGGATGCTATGATGAAACTGCCTACAATGGCATGTAGCTGATCTGTGACTGCTAGCAGCAAATCCTTCCAACAGCCGGTGATGTGACACTAGATAGGGAGTTACCACAGAGGAGTCTTCCCAGGTGTCTGGTAGTTGGGTCTTGCCAAAATATGCAGGGTCCAACTGATTGCCATATTTCAGGTCAGGAAGGAATCTCTCCCCTGGGTCAGATTGGCAGAGACCCAGGGGAGGAGCGTTTCACCTTCCTCTGTAGTGTAGAGCACGGTTGCAGGTTTAAACTAGTGTAAATGGTGGATTCTCTGTAACTTGAAGTCTTCACATCAAGATTTGAGGACTTCAGTAACTCAGCTAGAGGTCTGTTAGGGGTCTGTTAGAGGAGTGAGTGGTGAGATTCTGTGACCTGCAATGAGGTGTGGTTGCAGCTTTAATCAAGCTACATGGCTATAAATAGCAGTGAACACACGGTGGTAAAGGGTCTGAGATGGGTTTTCAATGCAACTTATTAACCAGGTTCTGGGAGGGCTTGCTAGATAGATTAAAGCTAGCTTGAGTATGTCTCATGACCTGAAATCCCATTTCCGATTGCAGCGTAGCCTTATTGATACCAGAAAAGCAGGGTCATGAGCTCCATCCCCAAAATTCACGTACAGCACACGTTGTATTCAGAAACAAAAGGATGCAAAGTCCAACATCCAGCACTGGCTTTTTCTAGGGCCCCCCCGATGCACACTTTGTTTTGATTTGTCTGTTAACTGGCAAATTATTTACCAAACAATTGGCTGGATTAAGAAAACTGCTTTGATTGCATGTGTCCACCAAGATGCTCTCTGGTGACATTCAAGAACAAAAGCAAATTGGAGAAGGAGGAATCCCAGAGCAGCCCTCAGTAACTCCAGGAATATTCTCAGCGCAGGCCTTTCATTGAAATCGGAATGGTACAACAATGAATACATTGTGGCTGACATTTAATCAGTGACTCACTGCCCAAACATTTGGAGAGGAAGCACTGATCCTTCTGTGCTGGAAAACCCCAAAAGCTTTGCTAAAATGCCTATTTTAATGTAGCCCTTTATAGCCTTTTAAAAAATACAATTGTGATCCTTTTGTAACTGCTCTCGGGGGTTTCTTGACATCATGATCTCTTCATTCCAAGCTTTCAGCTCAAATATTTTCCCTTTTCTTGCCTTCTCATTCTTTTCCCTAAGGAAAACAACGATGCCATGCTTCAGAGCCCATCTCTGCATTGGCTGACAGGGGCACTGTTGCTCACAAATATGTTTGTACTTAGATAAATTAGGAACCCGTTAGGCAAATCAAGTTTTTGGGTTAAAATGCCACTGTTCGAATCTACGAGACAGACCGTTATTGCCTTTTTATTAGAGCAAAACAGAATTAGAGCAAGATTTCAGACAATAAATAAAATAACAATAAATCCCTTTTTGAGTATTTAATGTTCCCTAAAAATGCAATGTAACTTTGAAATGAAAATGCAAACTTGGAAACTGGCCGATCCCTTATCTGCTGTGACCACATGCAAAGGGATATTGTACCGCTGTGTACAGAAGTGGTTATAAATCAGGAATGAAAATGTCGTTAGCAATCAGCTCATAGGATAGACAGAATTGATCCTGCAAAACCTCCTATGCAAGCGATGGAGACAATCTGGTCCACAATGGGAAGTAATGGCTGGTGACTTGGCTGTCAGGACACCTTCCCCTGTCTCCTTTCAGCAACCTTTTCCTCTCATTATTTAGGTAGAAAACCCTCCTAACAAGGCAGCCAAACAGAAGCCAACAGAACCCTGATTTTCTGCACGGCAATGGGGCATCAGTATAGGAGAGTGGAGGTCATTATTTGACACTGGTGTCCCCCTATAGGGGCCAGGGAGATATTTTCTGCATCCCCGTTGGGACCAGTCTGGGAGTAAGTGGGGCAAACAAGTGGAATTAGACATAGAGTAGGTGTAACACAGAAGTTGGAAATCTTTCATCACTTACATTTATGACATAGGAATTGCCTGAGCAGATCAGACCCATGGTTCATCTAGTCAAATATCCTCTCTCCCACAGTGACCAGCAGCAGCTGCTTCAGAGGAACTTGAAAGAAACCACAAAAGGGCAATTATGGAATAGCCTGTCTGGGAGGGATGTGTCTTCCTAACCTGTCAGCCAGAGATTGGCTAGCGCCCTCAAGCCTGAGAGTTTATATGCCTTATTGAAAAAATTAATCCTAACTAACACAGCTGCGAAAATTCTCATTATCCATATAAATGTCCAATTCTCTTGTGAGTCCTGCTATGGCCTTGGCCTCCATGATATCAGGGGGCAATGAGTTCCACTGGTTAATTATGTATTGTGTGAAAAAGGATTAGTTTTGGTCATGTTTTAATTTCTTGCCATTTCAGCGAACTGCCGCCTTGTTCCATTCTGAGAAAGTAAATCAGGACTTTCTATTCACCCTCTCTCTGTGCCATTCATTATTTTTTACACCTCTGTCACGTCCCTTCTCATTCATGTCCTCCCTAGGGCAAACTGGTTAAAATTTGAAGTCACCTGGGTGCTTTTGAAGAGTCCCCCTCTGTTGCAGTCTTTCCCCAAGCCTCTGACCGTTCTCATCACGTCCTGTGTTTAGTTTGTTATACAGGTAAATCTTGATGTTAGGAGGGCCGTGTGGACATCCGAAAGCCAGAAAAATTCGGGGGACCGGTTACATTGGCATTTCAATCTCAAGGATCTCCGAAGCTACACAGATCTAGAAAGCTCCTGTGTTGCTCCTCCGGTCCCTGACAGAGGAGCTGCAGACAGTACATTCCTGAAGGACTGACCCCACCGTCCATTAAACCAGGGTTTTGGGTTACTGGCGTTCAGGGCATTCTAGCGGCGTTGTACTTCTGGACAAGAGTGAGATGTTGCATCCAAAGAGCTGGGGCCTATAGGGCCGTGTTGCTCCCTCCCTTCCCCTGTTGAAAGCGGAATGTCCTTCAGAGTTTTGGACAGATGGCTGAGCTGACGTTACAGCCCCAAAGAGTCATTTCCACAGTGCTTAATGTGGCCTAGCCCTGCTCACACTGAAACCTATGGTAAAACTCTCACGGCCCTAACTCTGCTCCCACTGAAGCAGTGGTAAAGCTCCCAATGGCTTCCACAGGAACGGAGTTAGTCCGAATTGCACACTTTAGATAAACTTTAGGTAAACAAAGGAGCTCGCCACACTGTGACTTCTCAGTGCCCTTGACACTGCCCCAACGAAGTCTAACTTTCATCTGGCTTTAGTACATTTCCTTTGGTATTCTTGTTCCTGTTCTCAGGCATCAGCTTGATCTTGCTCCTTTTCCTCTGCCTACTTTCGTTAAAATACCATTTTAAACAAGAATTACAATTCCTAACAGGTTTGTAAACAGCAATAAAATGATTCAGAGAAATATGAGCTCTAGGAATAATTAAAAAAACCCAAACCCCAACAGCCTTTACATTACAAAAAGGTTCATCTTCTATCGTGGGTTGTAGTTACTATTATGCCCCACCAAGCAAATCATCTGAAACTGGGCTGTCCAAAATACCACTGGCTACTATAGGAAAATATTCTGTAGTCTGTATTACGCCAGATGGGGTTTGCTATTTTTAATGTTTATGATTAGCCTAAAACCAAAGTTCTACCTGGCAGATGATTTCAGTGATCTGGCATCTCAGTCCGAAGTCCTGGGACGTCTGTCTCAGTCAGAGAGAAATGAAGCATGTGAATAGTTCTGGGGCAGAAGCGGACCCTGTTTGCCAAAGACGGACATGGCACTCAATCAGCTTAAAAGTGCTGTACATTTTATTGTGGACATTCATACAACAAATTACACCTTGCTCTTCTTTTAAAAAAATGGGCTTCATTTAAAAAGGGAGGGTTTCAACTCTTAGCCTGGAAAGATTATGCTGAGTCAGACACACTTTGCAATCCGATGAAGATCCATGTTGAAGCCACGTATTATTCCAGTGCAGATTAGCAAACTTTTGCTGCATTTTCTAGTTACTAGGCCCAACTCTGCCCGGGTGTATTCAGGGCTACTTCTTGCCTATTCCCTAGCACAAGGCAATTACGCAACGCTTGTGAGCCCCAATCCTGCAGGCGACTGTTAGACAGACCCATGATCCTCTCCAGATCCCCATTGCGTTTTTGTCACCCTAGAATGGACCACTGCAGTGCAAGCCTCAGCTCCATTCTGGCTGGTGGAGAATTTAACTGCCCGCTAGTTAAGTGGGGTCTCTCATCATGAGAACCTGACACCAGTGCTCCAGGATCTGCACAGACTGCCCGTGGGTTCCTGACTGGAGTTTAAGATGCTGTAAAGCCTTACTGGGCTGGGGCCTGCCAGTTTGAGCATCCGCCCCTCTCCCTGTGCAATACCTGCTTCTGCAACGTTGAGTTCTGCCCACTTGCAGCTTCCAAGGGCACTTAAAGTATTGCTGCAAGAGAAGGCTACTCTGATTTATACCACCTGCCAATAGTCCCTCGGGGTTGTTACAGGATCCAGAAATTGCGGCGTCCCTGGGCTACCATGCTGGTGGGCACAGTGTAAGAACACAAGCAGAATAGGAAGGCTCTGTCCACACCCTTTTCTTCTAGTCATGCTCCTTAGGCCAGCTACAGGGAAGAAGGGTGGTGTAGGAGCTATTCCACTGAATGGCTTGCTACCAGAACATCCCCCATGCTGGAATGAGCCTTCTGCAGGTGGCTCGGACTGTGAGTGTGTTGGAATCCAAATCACGCTCTACAGCCAGCATAGGATGGCGATGCATGGTGCATAGGGGCTGTAGTATCAAATAGGTTGGTCTGGCACTTAGCCTGACACCTATGAAGAATCAGACTCTAGGTGTGCAGAACTGGGGTGGGGACCCAGTATTTATAACTACAGGCCTCTAGAACAGACGGGAACAGCTGTTGCACGTTTGCTAGGCTCTCAAGAAAAAAGAAAAAGAGGAAAAGGGGGCATTCCCTTCATAGAAATTTGAGCTTCTTTCTCATGCTGTTTCAGAATCTAATTGATCACTGATATTGCAGGTTGATGAAGTAGCAGGTGATGAGCTATCACCTAACTGCTAATGACGGCTTCGAAAACTCTTTATTTCCATTTGCAGCCCCCTAGCTTCATTTAGATTCAGAAATATTTGACATCAGAGCGTATTCGGTAGGACGTGGACATCTTTCATGTGCAACCTAACGTGATAAATGAGCTGGCTGGATAAAGGTTAATTGCTACCCATGGAGAACTAAGATATTATATTGATGGAATTATAGGCTATTTTATAAAGAGAACCTGCAGAAAGCACTCTACGCCAGGGCTAAAACTTAAATAATGACATCCCACATGCTTTACTGTAGGCTATTAATTTAAAAGACATTTTAGAAATGTAAAAGGTACTACAGAGTTCTATGTTATTTTTGGAACAATCCAAGTACATGACACAGCTCTTCTGACTGTTCTCTTGCTTTCACATTGTGGCTTAATCTATTGATAGTAAATAAGAAATATTTAGTATTTGAATCATTGTGGCTTAAGCTATTGATGTTGTGGCAATCCCATGCAGATCAGAGACAGGACCTACACCCGCAATAGAAAGCTATTTCAGAGTAAGAAAGCTCTCCCCTCTAGCCCCTTGGAAATGCCCTGGCTCCACTTACTCTGATAGTGGCTCATCAAAATAGATCATTTCCCCCCAGTTTAAATGGTGTATCTCAACCTCAGGAGATAATTAACAGCCAGGCACAGGGAAGACATCCAAAGGCTTCCATGGCTTTGTTTTCATAAAACAATTATGCTGGAATGACTACCCCAAAGTCACTTGGAGGCATAGAGTTGTCCTGATTTGTGTTCAGTCTAATTGAGTGCAAAGATATCATAGAACGATGGGAATATTTCCCAGTGATGCTGCATTTCTGTTCAGCCAACTCCTCATGCTGGCCATGAGGCCAGCTAAAGCCACGTGCCAACTCATGTTAATGTACATCACTAAGGAAACAGGTCCACCTCTGGCAAAGTCGTTCATATTGCTGTGGTTGAGAAACTGACATGCATTTGATTGGTTTCATGTCAAAGATTAACAGCGTGTGGACTTTTCTCCATGTTGTTATCAAATGTAGAGAGATCAGCATTTAAATGTTCATACAGTTCCCTCCCCCTCAGCGAACCTTTGAATGAAAAAGTGCCTTCCATTGACTGAATACCTAGGTTTTATCTAGGCTAGGATTTATTGGTGTGGAGTAAAACTGCATTATCTAACTCCATTTAATTAGCACCTTCTAAAACTCTAGTCAAGACAAAAAAAATTGTATTTTAGGATGTGTTAAACTGCTGGAGTTGAAGCTAAATTTAGCATGTTCTAAAGTACATTTGCTTTGTCTTGACTGGAGTTTTAGAAGGTACTAATTAAATTGAGCTGCTTTACATCACCCCTCAAACTCTTAGTCTAGACAAAGCCTTCCATTGCTCACAATGGGCCTGATCCCCAGAGAATGTAAATCAGCAGGTCTATGTTGACCGTCCATGGATTTTTACCAGTTAGGGATAATATACGGACCATTTGGTCATAAGACATCACTAGATTTAATCCAAAAGGAGTTGAGCTAGAACAAGAGCTAAACCATGAAACTGAATTGCCATAGTCGATCTGGATAATGTATTGGAATTTAATAACTACCAATCACCACAGCAAATTATTTCCAAAGGTTCAGAAAATATTTGTGTTTATTCTACACACTTAGACACCCATCCTGTATATATTTTTGCATATGCTTCATTTTACTACCGTGAGCAATCCCAAAAAGGGACTAAAGTTAATCACGTGCATAAGTGTTTGCAGAATGGGGGGCCTATGAATTCTACTCATGACAGAGCAAGAATACATGGAATAGAGATTTAGAGCCAGAGAGTCAGTGTAAATCCATCAGCTTGAATTCAATGGAACTTTGTTGATTTACAGCAGCTGAGGATATGGGTTTTATTATTCTGGTTGTTGGGGATTAATGTGTGTAAATCCCATTGATAATAATACTGTTATACTCCTTGCCTGTAGATGAAAGCTTAAATACCATAGATTGATGTTCTCAGAACATAATTATAGATCATTTAAAATAAATGAAGAAAGAGCAGAACGGACTGTAAAATACAAGACAGCAAATTAGGAAACATGCAGTGGTAAGCAGTATGGACCTTCTCTTTCATCTGCACCTACAGCAACTTGTGTTGCAGTTGTCAAAATTTTAGAGCCAGATCCTCAGCGGGTATAAGTAAGCTTATATCAATTTACACCAACTGAAGGTCTGGTCCTTAACATTGAAGATGCTCACTAGAAAAGCAATGGAATTAATTTTTTTCCCCCAGAAATAATTTTTATTGTTTTAGATCCAAAATAAGATAATTGCAGAGCCTAAACCACAAGATGGAACTAAGAGAAAAACAAAGTGAGATTTTATCTTTCTTCTTCCCTTCCCTTTCTGCCTCTCATATCACGAAACCACTGCCCTTATTCCTTGATCTTGCTGGGGTGGGAGAAATAAAGGCTGCTCAGCTTTGTTCTATTTTTGATACCACTTATAGCTCAGATGGATTGAAAAAGAGCTTGAAAAAGATGCAGAGTGCTATGTGAGTAATGTGACTGCAGTTAGCTGAAGCAGATGAGACTTGAGCTGCTAGTCAATAATGAAGAAGGATAGCCACATACAATAAAACCTTTTCTTCTAATTAGAAACTTCGGCCAAGGCCTGAAGAGGTATATATTGGCATAGCTCCAGTGAAGTCAATGGAACTATACTGAATTATAGCAGCTCAGGGTCTGTCCTAGTCATTTAAAAAAAATGAAACAACTCCCATGCATAGACCTTCTTTGTTTACCCAAAGGACTATTTCAGTTATATTTTCACAGTCTAAGGCTTTTTCCATTGGACAGCCCACACCTGACTGTTCAGGTCCTGCAATGCAATTAGCTAGCACAGACCTCTGCATCCGTGGAATCCTATTTAAATCACGGGGCTTCAGGAACCTGCACTACACCATCAGATTGAAGGATCTGGGAATTTAACTCAGGGGAATGGGTCAGGATTAATAAGGCCCTTTTGTATACGCCAACATTTATTAGAGGCCACCATTTTCTCCATTTCTCACCTGCAATGCACTGCGGTGGCTAGAAAACACTCTTCCTCTTATTCTAGCGGCTCCTTCCTGCTTTAAGACTAAAGACTAAACAAAAATACTAAACGTGGAATAAAAATGAAAGCGAAGGGGTAGATTTTCAAAAGAGATCAGCTTCTGTGGAGGTGGTTAAATAAAGCACTCAGCACCCAGCTGTTCCCACTGTGGATAAAGGAAGCTGTTGAATGCATGGCTATTTTGCAAATCTTTCCCACACCCAATTAAAAAAAAAAAATCAGCCCCAACATGGGATGCAAGAAGTTCCCTGGTAATAGCGAATAGAGATGTACTTCTGTTGACATGGGTCCACTGGCAAATGACTTCAATGGCAGCAGAGTTGGACCAGTGCTGACCACTTTTGAAAACACTAATGCCAGACCCCAAGCAATGCAGTTAACCCACGTACTCCCTGGGGCAGGGGCCGCCAACTTAACGGGAGCTCTACCGCTTCTCTGGAAGCTGGAGTATTTATGCTAATGGTAGAACCCGTCCTTTTGATGTAGAAGTATCTTCACTGAAGTGCGACATCTGCACAGATGTAGTGGTGCATCTGTGTCACTGCAGTGTTGTAACTGTAGATACGCCCTCTGGATTTTACTGGCATAACTACTTCAGTTATTTAAAAAATTTAAAAAAACCCACACTCCCACCAACACAATTATGTACATAAAACTTTTTAAGAGCGAACGGCCTGGCTCTATCTAGGTATAGTGGATTTTGTTTTAAAATACACTGGTCATTACATAGATGCCTTTGATGCAGGAGGAGCAAAAAAACTAAAAGCTTGTCAGAAAAGTACAGGTTTTGAACAGAGCAGGTAGAAATAATTATTTTAGATGAACAATGACTTTTCAACCCAAATGAGAAATTTACTGGAAAATTTTCATTTTGGTCAAAAATTACAAAAATTAAAAATTTAGTTTTGTTTTGTCAAACAAAATTTCTAATCCCCCATTTTTTAAAAGCTAAAAATTGTTTTATAATCAGTTAAAATATTTTGCAAAATGTTTTTTTTTAAATGAAGAATATGAATTTTTCATGGGTAGTGTTGACAATTCTCACTAATTCTGAGAGCAATGCAGGATGAATTTGTATAGCTCATGTCTTTTAGAACACGAACCAGATGTAATCTGTAAAAGAATGTAGGTGTCTAAAAAAGAGGAAGAGATTGGATGAAATTCTACTTTTCAGTTACAATGGTGTAAACCCAGAGTAACTACTGAAGTTTACTTTGGGGCTACTTGGTTAATTCAAGATCACAGTGGATTAAAAAAAGTTTGCAACCCTAAGAGAAATTTGCACACGTATGCGCACACACACACAGATTTCAGCATGTTTCAGTTATATTCTTTGGAATAACTTCACTGGTCACAGAGGAAAAATCAGATTTGCAGTTTAGAATATGGAAGTTAACAAATAAACATTATACAACAAAATAAAGGACTGCTTTCTTGATGGGTACCTAAAGAGATCCCAAATTAAACAGCGCTGAGCGTGTTGAAACCATGTGGAATTAAAACTGGACGTATCTGATAAGATGACTTTGATCTATTCACATCTCAAATACACCCCACACTGTGGGACCATATTTTTTTTTTTTACCTGTTCAGGCATGTTCTATAATAGAATAAAATTATAGCTATGCAAATTGCATTCTGGGCATTTTCCAGCCAAGATTACCTCAGTCCTGGATTGGTCTCACTGATGAGAAAATATGACCCTGAGGACTGGAAAACTCTTCAATCAGTGAATCAGTTGCTGTTGCTAGTTATATGACATCTTTATTGAATCTCCCTTAGTTACTGTGAATTGGCCTTTGAAGATGACACAACGAACACCATTATAATTTGCTAAACTTGAACCTTGTCTTGCATAGAAACAGCAGCATGGCATGAAAGTTACAGAAATTACTGATTAACATCTAAAGATATGATCCCACAGTTTCTGTGTCAAAGGCTGCTACTGTAACCCCAAGGAAGAATGTTACTAATCAATAGGCTCACTAAAAATACAGCAGTTATATGGGACATTACAGCAGTAAAGGCTTTTAAAATAATCTTTTTTCTAGGTCGAATTCAGACCTCTCCAAATCTCCAACCTTCATCCCAGCTATTTGGTTCCATAGTTCTCTGCTTACATGGAAGTTTCACTCCATCAGGCGGATGGTATCTCCTTTGCAAAGGCAAAAGTTGCTTTATTACTCTTTCACTGCACTGCTCTTTATAACTGCCATAAAAATGATAAACGTTTCATGTTTGGACAATGTCAGTAAATGGACTGATGACAAAGGCACTCCTTTGATCATGAACATAGGCAGATTCCTTTGAAACTCACCACAGTCAGTCAGTCTCGACAGGACAAATCATTTTAAAAGATGGAAAACGGTGTGATCTGGACCTACACCTTGAGCTTTTGAGTTTTTTCCTCCCTCGGCATTGTGGCATAGAATCATAAAAATGTAAGGCTGGAAGGCACCTCAAAAAAGATCTCCTCTGGTATATTGCTTCTGTTTAACCATTAAATCAAGGGGCATGTAGAAGGTGGTTGGCGTATAACCACCATAGGGCCCTCCAAGAGTTCAGCTGCAATAATTGCATAACAAATGTTAAAAAAATATACTTCCCTACAAGCATCAGAAAAGAAAAATTCCTTAGCTGCTCCAAATTGTCTCCTCATTTTTCTACCTGCTTCCACCACCTTCTGGGCAACGTATTCTACTGCTATCAGGGGACAGATATGACATTTATGCTGTTTAAAAATGCAGGCACACAAACTACCATACGTGATGTGCACTCAGAGGGGGGAGCAATGACCGGTGCAGCTAAAACAGGAGTTTCATTGCGACTGGGAAGACAGCCAGACTACAACCTCTGACAGACTGCAGCTCTGCCGCCTGATGCTTCTCCCCAAAAAACGCTGACACCATCCAATATTCTGAGTCACCAAGAGTCGCTGCTGTCAGGAGAGAAGGCACAACAGTGTTTTAGTCATTGCGGGAGCATTCATCTCAGTCAGAGTCTGCCTGGGTGCCTGTTAAAATGTAGGGCCACATTATAATGGATGCAGTGTCACCATGAAGGTAGGAAGGGCTGTGCAAAAAGCCCTCCCCATCCTCCACTCCCCATTGCACAGAATACAAAGGCCTTTCATAATACCAGTCCCTTCCACTCATCACAGGCAGGGATTTCCCTTGCGTGGGGAGCAAAATTGCTTTCAAAGGGACTGGGAGGGTCAGGACCCTTCTGGACTGGCCTGGAAAGGAATTGGGGCCAGCCCAGAGAAGGTGCATCAGGTGCAGGTCTATGCACACAGAGAAGCCCCAGAAGAAACTGAGACTGCCTGAAATAATTTTAATAGTGTTTCTAAAAGGCTGGAAAAATTAAGTAAGATCTATAGCACCTCCAGTGTTCGAAACTGGACAGGAAATCGCCCTGGGTTCAGAGAGGCAGCTTTTAATGTCCCCACGAAAATCCATTCAAACACAGCAGAGTTATAAGCTGTAGATCATTGCCACCTGCACACGTGCATTACAGGACCCTTTTGGGCATGTCTACACTGCAGGGAAAAAAACCAAAAACTGCAGCAGAGTGTCTCACAGCCACGGCCAATGGACTCTGGCTTGCAGGGTTCATGTTAAGGGGCTAAAAATAGAGTAGACTTTGTTGCTCAGGCTGGAGCTCAAGGTCTGAAACCCAGCAAAAGAAAAGGGTCTCAGAGCCTTACCTCCAGACAGAGCAGGAGCATCTACACTGCTATTTTGAGCCCAATAGTGAGAAGCTGGAGCAGATGAGCCGGGCTCTGAGACATGCTGACGTGTTTTTTTCCCCCTTTTGCAGTGTGGACATTCCCTTAGAGATTGTCTCATAAATTCTGTGAACAGTCTATCTGCACTGAGCATGCTCCCTTGTCCAACTGAGCTTCCTGAAGCAGCCACACATAACTGACCTTCATGGGACACATACAAAACAATGGATCATACCCTTCATACTCCAGATAGCCTCTGGGCTAGGGGAAAAGACATTGATCTTGCAGTCAGGGAAGCATGTGTTATGTCTTATCTTGTCTAGTGATGGGTGTTAATGATAGTGTGTTCTTTCCAACTGTTTTTATTGACAGTGGACTCAAACCTCTGATTTAGCAAGGAGGCAAGGATTAACTCCCACATTTTCCAAAAAAAGAGTAACTGAGGCTGCACAAAATCTCTTTGGGCCCAACTGCAAATAGAACCTCAGTTTTATCCACTTATTCACACTGTTTATCAGACCAAACCTGCTAACTCCATGTGCCCAGGCATAATGGCTGTAAAACAGGATAAATCCTGCATGTGTAACCCACTGTTTCAGTGTGTCCTCTTGTACATGCTAGTCCATAGAGAATTACTGCTTACTACTACTGCAGGGTGGCTTAGTTAGTCCTTTAGCACAAGTAGTAGCAATCTGTGCTGAAAGTTAGTGTTCAAAGCCGACTGATGAATTGCGGGGAGGGTGGGGGAGGAGAAGGGATTGTTACAGTTACACAGGATGGAATTCATTCATTTTTTAAAAAAAACTAGGAAATGACATACAAATTGCTAAGAGAATGGCAGGGTTAAAATTAAGCACTTAAGATTGGGCATATCAGAATCATTTGTCCAGGTAACCATAATTCAGCCCTCTTGTGCTTATGCCTTATGACCACATAGCTTTTTCCCCCTTCACAGGCCTCTGCCTCTTTCAGGGCCTAGGATGGTCAATGCTCTGGGAAGTAACTCAATACAACACAATTGGATTCCATGTCTTTCCTGCTAGAGCTGTAGTGTTAAATTACAGCACCCACATTTCAATGTCAGTGACAGAGTATACCCCAAAGCAGCAGCCTGTAAGCCCCATATTCATCACTCCTGTACTGTTGTAATGGTTCATACTAAGCATGCCATATAGGATATTTATAGTCATATTCTGCTAAAACCCATTGGATTGTGAAAATGTGTAGATTCGTATGCATCAAGTTATGAGATTTTGCTGTATAGTTGGTAAAGAAGTATGTTGTGAATTTAAGAACCTTTTCTATAAGGGCAGTTGGTCCCCAGCCAGGACAGTGTTAAGTGTCTACTCTCCAGCAAGGAATCTGTAATGGTAGACAAAGGATTTACAATAAGACAGTGGCACAAGACTATACAATAGAGGTTGCTCAACTCTATGACTCACAGGGGTGGGGGAGAATGAGCAACCTTGTGACTCAGTGGAGCATACCTGGACATTCCTGGACTAATATCTAGTAGGCACATGCTTAAAACATATAAAACAAGGGAGCGGGGCTGCATGCCTCCGCCTTTCTCCTCCCACACCTATGCTGGAAGCAATGAGAGTATTGAGAAACAAAGATTTCAACAGGAGACTGGCCCCAGGTTTGAGGGAAGAACCTGTGTATTAAAGAGCTGCAATATCCATTGGGGTGAGAAAACTGCTTGATCTAAATACTGCCTAGTGTTCTAAGGTTTAGAGTGTGAGTTTATCTTTAGTTTCTTTGGTACCTATCTCTGATCTTTTATGCCTACCACTTATACTCAATTAAAATCCTTCTTTCTGTAGTTAATAAATCTGTTTTATAGTTTAACTAAAACTGTGCATTTTGGCTGAAGTGTTTCAGAAAATCTCAGCTGAGATAACAAAGGCCTGTGTATGTCTTCTCCACATTGAGTGGGGACATGCTAGGTAATAAACTTATACTGGTCAGGCTTCTGCACAGGGCAGGATGGTGCAACTTTGGGATGCAAATCAGGGATTTGTGGTTAATTGGCTAGTGCCTTCCTTTGCGAGAGTCATGAGTGGCTCTGAAAGCATTCATGTCATCTATCTGGGTGTGGGGCTTCACCTGCTGTTGGGTTGAGTGCTAACAGCACCTGGAAGGGTTTGCTGCATGTCCCTAGCAAAGCATTGTGAAGGACAGCCCAGGTTGGAGAATTAAGGGGGAACAGGGATACCCAGTCCCACGTTGTACCCCAAGGGAATCCATCACAGTGTCATTTTAACAAATGGTATAGTTTGGAAATAGGTTTCAATAGAAAATAAGTTGTCTAGATGCAGCCCTTCAAAACATGTACTGCTGCAGAGAACAAATCAATCACTATTAGGTGCAGCATTATATCTGTGAGTGCTCTGTCCTGTGGGTCTCTCCTGCTCTTAGGGGGCAAGGTCTTTACATTTAGATCTAGAAAAAAAAATCTCAGGACATAAAAGACTTGCCAGCAGCCTGGAACTTGGAAGGAAAAAAAAAAGTTGAAACAAGATGGATTTTTCTTCTTTCCCCTCACACTGGTGTTTCTCAGGGGAAGATTTCAGCATGCCAAATAAGGCTTATGTAACTGTTCAGAAATTCTGCCTGGTTTCCACTCCATATTGGTGTAAAATGTCAAACACTATGCAACCAATAACCCCCCAGGATTTTTACTCTTTACTTCAGCAAGCACTGTAAACTAGTGTCCCCGGACATATGTATAGCATTATGTTATACTGAAACACTTCCTGATGCCCAGGCAATAACTTAAAAAAACCCCAAAACCCTTAGATGCAGCCTGAAAACACCTACTGCTCGCCAACATTTAACTCAAAAGCAGTAATTAATGTTGAATTAACTTTAAACAGAGACTAATGGCTGAGGTAAAACTGGGATGGTGAATAGAAACACAGCTTAAGATGAGGACAGATGGAAAGTTTTCAAGCTGGAAAGAGTTTAAGAGCAGAGTATCCCAGAGGTCAGATTTAGGACATCTGTTGTTCATAATGTGCGTCTATTTATATAAATAAATTACTTGGAGAGGGGTGTTGAAAACTTAGGCAACATTCAGATCTTAGTTCCATTTGTGTAAATCTGAAGTAATTCCACTGGCTTCAGTGGAGATAGCCCAGATTTACACTGGTGTAATTTGAGAGCAGGATTTGGCTTGGGACCTCTACATTTTCAGATGACGCAAAAATTGGAGGTTGAGCAAATAATCAGACAATGCAACCAGCTTCCAAGGGATTTGGGTTATTGAAGTTCTGGGGCCAGCAGATGGCAAATACAATTCATTGTCAAAATGATAAAATAATTAACCTAGGGAATATCTTGTTAAATGGAACAGCCATCCAATAGCAACCAGGAAAGGGAATGAAACCAACACTACACAATATATAGATAAACAAAATGCTGCACTAAATTGGATTAGCAGAGAGAGACTAAGAGACAATACCTTTGCCACATAAGGAACTTGTTAGGTAGACTCCATTTAATATATTGTCTCCAGGTCTTGTCATCAGAGCATGGGAAGACCATCATAGCATTCTCTCTGCCTCAGAGAGAGAGTGACATAAGGCAAAAAATAAATTGCTACCAGGTCTGGGAAATAGAAATTATGGACGAAGACAATGTAAATAAGGGAGGAGAAAGAGAGGATGAAATCTTGAACCCCTGATGTTAATGGAAGTTTTGCCATTGACTTCAATGAAGACAGAATTTGGAACCACACTTCTGGTGTGAGGGGTGAAATTGCTTTATTTTCTATGGATGAAGCCATAATCTTATATGTTGAAAGCACTGGAAGACCCTCCTCCTGTAATGAGCTCCATGTAGGCACAAAGTGCTGGCCATGTGGAGCTCATTGCTAGAGCTGGGTGAATAATTGAGTTTCTGGTTTTTGTGGCAGTTCCATAAAAGGGCAGGGAAGGGTGGAAATTTTAGTTTGAGTTGAACCAAATCTGAACTCAGACAAATCAGAAGAGTCCACTGGGGGTTTGTTCCAAACTGGGGATTTGAACTTCCATTTTCCACATCAGAGGTGAGCACCCTAATCACTGGGCTAAAGGTTATAAGGAGAGTAAGGGGCAGCAGCACCACCTCGTCCTCAGGCCATTTTGTGAATCCATGTCAAATTTGTGACTAGCTTTGGGTTGACTGAAACCGCATTCTTTTGGTGAATAAACAATTTGTTTCAAAAACATTTTGCCCAGCTCTAATCATTGCAGAATTAGGGCCTATGATCCGAAGAAGGGCACTTAAAGATATTGGTGAGTTCATTAAATTGAACTTCCTCGCTATTACCCAACCAAGTTTATGGTAAAAACGCCCCAAACCCCACAAATGGAGCAGGGGTCCCTTCATCTGTGGCTGATGACACTGTAGATTTCCATGGGAAAATGTTCCTGTGTCATGAGTCCAGGGACTCACACAGTGATTATATGTGCATTAGTAAACCTAAAAAGGTACAACTTGCCCACCTAAACTAACCCTAATCCACAAAAATCTAATTGCCCAACAGGGGAGAAAACCCCTCTCATCCCTCCCTCTCTCCTCCTTTGTAAAATGAAAGCGGAATCTTGCAATATCACTAAACTCAGATTCCAGCACCCAAAATTGGGGGAGCATGTTTCAGCACTGAGGAGCCCATGCAATGTCATCTACCTTCTTCCTTTGAACCACAGGCTGTTAGTTTGAGTGTCTTTGCAGACTGCAACTACAGTTTCTGATAATGAAAAATAGGGGACTCATATAGCCAGGTCCAAAATCATTAAGGACTTTATAAACTTAAGCTCCACCAGGAAGTGAACAGTGCTATATCCTAAGTACTTAGATAATACAGTGATGGGGGTTCTAGAAAATCAAAATAGATTTAAATGAGAGGCACAGCTTAAAAAGCATACAACCACATTCTGCAGTCACTTAAATTTCCAAGTACTTTTACAGTCACCTCATGCAAAGTGCGTTGTTTAATTTAAGTTTACAATTTTTTTTTAAAAAACTACTTTGCCCACTACTCTGGGTGTTTATACGATAAACTGGTCATTACCAGTTTGATCATGTTCTCAAGAGTTCCTCCTTACACAGTTAGCCACTCAAGACAAACAGAAATCACTCCTCTTAGCTCCTTGCCCCCATTTATAAGGTCTTTCCTTTTCCAGCTCTATCTTCAAAAGGAAGGGAGTAGCAAACTCACGCTCTGTCAGCCAACATGAGCAGATGAGTTCTAGAGTTGTAGATCTCTTACTAAGAACACCTTCCATGAATCTGATGGCATTAGCTAAGACACCTCCACTGATCTATCACATGAGGAGAAAATGGTCTTCTCAGGTGTCAGGGCCTTCACTATGTAGGACTCTACAAATCAACACCTTGAATTTTACCTGGACACTAAACAGGAAGATAGTGAAGCCCAGATGTAACATTTTCCCAGCAAACCACCTTGCTAAGCAAGAAAGCATCTGCCTTCTTCACTGGCTGTAGTTCTTCCAAATGATCTTCGCACATAGCTCCTTGTAGAGCACATTGCATTGATCCTGTCTGAAGGTGCAAAAAGGCATGGATAACTTTAGAGAATGGTCCATATCCAAAAGACAACCTCAAGGAGTCCTGGTCAAACACAGATGAGAAAAGCAGTCTTGGGAATAGTTGCTACCCAATCATTCAGAAGCAATGGTGGATCAATAAGACCTACACATTGTGGACTCCCTCATTTGAGGGCTGGTATCACCACTGCCATTTCTTGCACTTGCTTTCCTCATGTTGCCAACATTATCCCAGCATTACATGGGTTGAATCTGAGCCAGCGAGGTCTTATCCAAGCCCTTGCATCTGTCAAGTAGTGAGTGAGTTGCACAGCTGTGGGAGCTGAGTCACGTCAGAAGGAGGATAAAGAGCCGCAGCATGTGTTGCACACGTACTGAAGGCACTGCAGGCCATGCTCTCTCATTAACCCAGATGAGATCACATAGAGATCAAAGAGGAGAAACAAGCAGCTCTGTAGCACTCATCATGAGAACTCTTTTGAGGGCAAGCAAGCATTCACCCAATCCTACCCCTGGGACATCTTGGACAGAATGGAATGGGACCATACAAGAGCGGAATGGAATGGGACCATATGAGTCTATCTACCCCTACAAGAGGCTGCACGTGTATCACCAAGAGCTCCTCATGACCAGTATTACCCAAGGCAGCTGACCGATCTCAAAAATCAGCATGGACATTTGATCCATTACTAGAGGACGATCATCTACCTGGGCAACTTGTGCAGCTTTTCTATACCATTCCCAGCCCTGAAATCAAAGTGAGTGGAGTCAAGCTAATGTTGTTTGGTTCCTTGAGGTGCCTTAAAATATAAGTAACAAGAATAATAAAGGAGGATTAAGATTATTTATTAAATGGCAGGTATGTTGGGTCAAACACCCTTTCCCTGTTCCTAAATGTATGCTCATGTTAATTAACTCATTTCATGGAATTTTATAGAAATTAGAGATGTAAACCATCTATTACTGTAGATGGTCTAATAGTCCATTCCCCAGGGGGACCAGGACAGGATGATTTCTGACAGCGTAATTCCTAGAACTTTGTCCAATCTTAGTTTAAAATTTTCCTTTTCTTAATTTCTTGAATCCATTATTTCTAGTTCTTAGTGCTGGTTGGAAATTTTCTGACAGAACATTTTTCTATTGGAAAAGGCTGATTCATTGAAATGGAAACATTCTGTGGGAAATATTTTGGACACAACTCATGAGAAACTTGTCTGGTTTCCTGCCTACCTGCCTGCCTCCTTGGTTCCTTGCTGACTTGGTGAGGGGCTATCACAGGTCCTTGAAAGCCCACCTGCTGGGGAGCCTGAACTCCCCATATCCCAGAGCTCCTGGTTCCCTAGGAGCATGGAAAGGTGAGACTGGAAATTTTTGAAAAATTCTATTTCCGTTTCTCCAACATGGAATTTCTCAAAAATGTCTCTTCTAGGAAAAATTGTGCATATCTGACATTTCCTTTCAAACCAGAGTGAATTTTTTTTTTAAACACACAGAAATGCAAAGTTTTGCAAGGGTGGGAAATTCCAGTTCTGACTCAGCTCTAATAGTTATGTCTCTTCCATCCATTTCCCATGCAGTTACCATCTATGCCTCGTTTTAGCACTGGGATGCCCAGATCTGAGCACAACATTCCAGGTGCAGTCTCATCAGCATGACTACAGAGATGACAGAGTTATTGCTTTACCATTCACAAGTATACGGCCATCCCAAACTCATGGGTATACACCAAACTATACTATGTGCTCCAATATGCACACCCTTACCAACTTTACCTGGAAGGGGCTGAGACACAATGGTGATGGGCTGTGTCAAACTCTTAAGTTAAATTTCTCTCCTATGAGCCCCTGATCAAACATGCCCTAGTGAAACATTAATCATTTCATACAGTTTAAGGACAAAAGGGACCATTAGATCATCTCATAATGCAGGCCAGAGAATTTCACCCAGTTACCCCCAGACTGAGCCCAATAACTAGTGTTTTGCTAAGGCACATCTTCCAGAAAGACATCCAGTCTTGATCTGAAGCCATCACAAGCTGTAGAATCCACCACTTCCCTTGATAGTTTGGTTCCAGTCGTGAATCATCCTTGCTGTTAAAAATGTGTGCCTCATTTCTAATTTGAACTTGTCTGGCTGCACATACAGCATTCCAGGAGCAATCACACCCTTTCTGAGGCAGCAACATAGAACATTGACATTGATATAATTTTTTTATAGTCATCTTCCTGATAAATATCTTTATGGAACTTTTCTTGACTAAAAATCTGACAGTTGGAACTGGTGACCTTAGAAAAATGTCATCTCTTCAGACTGAAAGCCTTATACCCACATTACTGGCTTGCAGAAGAAACTGGTATACAATTTAAAAAAATATATTACCCCTCATAAACATGAAAGGTATCTGAATGGTTGCAGTCCACTAAAAATTGGTAATCTGTGATGGAAACATTGCATTTGAATCTGCTCTTTGGCCCATGATGAATGAATGCACAAAATTTCAAGATATTTGCTCAATGGGAATATAGGAATTAATAGAGTCAGTCAATGAGTGATCTGTTGCTAGCGCTTGTGATACAGATGTAAGCCAGGTCTGAGTGTCTGATTGGCACTCTCCCTGCTCAGCAGCTGAAAAGGGGGCATATTATTTGCATGTGCTCTGTATTTGCATGAGTACAATTAAGTACTCAGGATTTTGCATAAGCACACGAGGTGTTGAGCACGATGGGAAATGGTCACTGTGTCTGGTATTGTGTTACAAGTCACTTTTGTGTTAACTGCAGGGGTAATGAAATGTCCTTCGATTGTATGAACAAATGGCATCAGATCTGTGTTTAGCCTGTTCTGATAAAAAATGCACTCTCACCCAAATAGGGTGAGTAAAGGGTGGCAGATGGATGTTTCAGCATTGCAAGGAAAGCAGGAGGGGTGAGTAGTCTCCTACTGAGATTGCGCTAGCCCTGGCAAAGGGCTACTCTCAGGCATGGGTTGATGATCTCCTCTCACTGTCAAATGGCAGAACTAATAATTCCTCTCGGAGTCTTTTGTTTGTTAAAAGTAGGGATGTTGCTTCTGTGTCAGCAGAAGGTTTTCCCATGAGCTGAAATTCACTAAGAGCTGAAGCACTAGAGGCTGGGAAACCTTGACTGACAACCACGAGAGGTGCCAGCAGTGGACAGCACCTGAGATGGTGGGATTGGTCGGCACCAATAGATGGCAGGAGCAACAGTGGTCAATGCCAGCGGAAGGTGGGATCGGTCGGCGCCACCGGACAGCGGGAGCCATGAGCGGTCAGTGTCTGCAGATGCCAAGATCGGTTAGCATCTGTAGACAGAGGGGGCCAGCAGACAGCGGAAGCCAGGAGCGGTTGACACTGGCAGACGGTGAGAGCGAGCAGTGGGGACTCAGTGGGGCCCGGAGGTGGTGGGAGGCAGCAACAGAAGAGGCCTGGTCAAGCATGCATCTGATGGGAGCTTGCAGAGGGGGGCTGGCTGAACCCCAACCGAGAGGCGGACATTGCCAATATGATGGTCAGTACAGAGGAAAGCAAGGGAGAGGCAAAGGACACGCCCCGTACTCTGTGGTGGGTTTGGCTCACTGAGTTCATGAATTCCGTTTGCACTCTTTCCCAAAGCAGTGCTGTTACCTCTCTTCTGTTATTAAAAGGTTACTTTCTACACTCCGACTCTGTGCTTGCGAGAAGGGAAGTGTTGCCCTTTGGGGCACCCAGGGGATAGTGTGTGATTTCCCAGGTGACTGGGTGGGGGCTTGAGCCAGTTGAGTTTTGTATCATTGACAGGGACCCCTAGATGTAGAACCTGACCCTTGCTGCTGCTGACTCTGTCTGGCAGAAGGGTTACACATACTTCAGGAGAATTTACGGAAGCTGTTTATAGATACTGGTTTCAAGATGCATCTTTTGCAAATTGTAGTTTAAAGAGCCACTGACCACATGCCAATGGATGTGAAAGCAATTTTCATACAGATTTATAGTTACTATCACATTTACACCAGAGAAGTGCAAAGACAGAGTTTCTCTTGTTGGGCTGGAATTCAATATCAGCAACTTCTGTGTTCTGAACAACAAGCAAGGGATTTTTGGCTTTAAAGCGGTATTTTCACATCTGTCAAGCCTTGTAAGTCTTTCCTTGTGTCAGACACAAAATGCCAACCAGGGAGCAATAGATGCTCTTGCTTTCAATTGCTTCTCATACCTAGGAACATTCCTTCAAATATTTTCACTTTGAGGAAGAGAGGTGATTGCGTATCTCAAGATATTGGTCTAAAAGTTCAACTTTTTTTTTTTAAAAAGGTTCACATTAGCTTTTAATAGAGCCAGTCAAATTATTTGTTGCAAATTTAGCCTCTTGTCCACTTGCAAAGTGTTCATGAATGGACTTTCATTTCACAAGCCTAAGTTATTAATGATTATTTCTGCAAACACTATTTGATGGGCTTTTCTATGAACAGGATCTATTTATTATATGTGATTTATGAGTGGTCACTTACTAACATAGTGATATTTCTGCTTCCAGATTGGATTATTGAAGCTTTTTTAAAAACAGGAAAACAGCAATGAATAGCAAATAGTAAGTAATGAATACTCTTATTCATGAAAACTACACCCTTGTTTGCAGTCAAATATAGGTATTTCTATAGAGAACCAACTATTCTCCAAGGACTGAGGAGACTAAACAAACATTCATTCACCCACATAGCAATGGACAGAAACAGTCAAATAGAATAACCCTTCAGACCTTGATGTTTGTGAATACTGGTTTCATTATTACACCAGCTATGCATTTAAGGGCTGTTGTCACCTGTCAGAAGAGATGGATTTATGTTAGGGTGACCAGCTGTCCTGATTTTATAGGGACAGACCCACATTTGGGGCTTTTTCTTATATAGGTGGTTATTACCCCCCCACCTCTTGCCCTGATTTTTCAAACTTGCTATCTGGTCACCCTAATTTATGTGGATTTTCATTGTGCATCTCCGATGCCACAGTACAGATTGCTCCAGCTTTCCTCTCTCTTTCAAAGAATGGTGGAGTTGGTCATTACTTAAGGGAGTTCACAGAAACAGTCATCTCCCACAGATTTGAGAGACAGTGAGTTTTCTTGTGCACCACCCAAGAGATAAATTTCTTCAACCATCTTCCTTGGGAAATTGAGATTTTAGGCAGGACAGCCAAGTTTGCTTTGTTTCCCACCATTGTTTGAGACAAGTCTGACAAATACTACAGAGCAGGTCCTCAGACCTGTCAAATGTTTACTCACAGGTCCAAAGGCTAATCCAACCTATGGTTCTTTTTAGCAAGATAATTCAATTTCCACAGATTCCTTATGGTTGAGTGCTTGCTTTCAGGTTAGAGTGCTACCCTGTAAACATGGGGGCAACCACGGAACAAAGATGGAGGGAGTAGAGCACCAGGAGGAAAAGCTTTTGTGCAATATAAAAGAAGTCAAGGGAACTGGGAATACAGGCAGCCAGGGCTGGACAGCATGCTAGGAGCTCGTTAAAAGCCAGGAAAGGGGAAAAACCGAATAGTTTGGTGCTGAGAGGTATTAGGCAGATAGCAGCAGCAGGAGGGCTAGTTTCAGAGAAAAGATTAGAAGCCTTTTCATTTTTAACTCACCAGCTGGGGGTGAGGGAGGGAACAAGCTGACTTTTAGCAGTCCTGAACCCTGATCAGTTCTACAGTCACATTCAAATGTAAGCAACAGAGGAAAAGGTTAAGATGAAACAAAATTTGCTTCTGTGGCAAATCTCCAGCTCTGCTGCTGAGGGTCCACACTTTCCCCACACTCCTCCACCTCCTGGAGGGTCAGGGCGCTGCCTGTTGCCCCTATTACTTGGCATTGGCCATCCTGGTAGTGCCCAGTGGGGCAAGGGGAAGGGTACCCTCTACTCCAGGTACCAGCCCAGGGGCCCTAATCGTAGCAGGTAGGCACTGTTGACAATGCTTCTGGATGTGATTTTCCCCTGGACTACTTTCCCCCTGTGCCCTTTCAGCTTGTGGGTCTTCCTACCACCTCTCTTCTGGGGCAGGTTCTCCTCCAGTCCTTCTGCTTCAAGGAACCTCTCAATCCCATCCCCCCTTTTGGCAGGGTCTTTTTCCCTCAGGCCTCTCTACCCTTGATCCAGGGGTTTGGCAGGGAAGCCTCCCTCCCAGCATTCCCCTTCACCTGGCTCTTGGGTCTTGTCATCAGTCACCACACACCTCCCACGCTCCCACCAGCTCTCCTTTCTCTCTCTCTGCCTGGCTGGAGCAGGGGGGTTTTAATCAGGTCCCTGGCAGGGCTTTAATTGGCCACAGGTGCTCTAATTAACCTGTAATAACCTCCCCTCAGTCCTCAGTCCCCTCTCCTGTCTATCACCCTCCTGCTGCCTTCTGGCCCTGCAGTCTCACCGCTGCCTGTACAAATTATGCAAAGCCAACTCCCTGCATTCACGGGACAATTTAGTTCAAACATGTCGCACACACTTCTTTTCTGTGTTGCATATGACCTTCCTGGTGGTATCTGTATGCTTCGGTAATGAACAATGAACAAGAACACTCAAAGGGCACAATCAAGTCACCTCAGGCCTTTAAATGGTAAGCAGAATGTCTGCCCACTTGGTTTTGTATATGGTTGTGCACCAGACCTTTAATTCTCTTTCTTCATATCGTTTTGAGGTGCTGCTATCAAAGTCAGTTTCTGTACTTTAGAAATGAGGATATTTTTAACTTCTACTGCAACAGCTCTAAGAACCTCCAGATCGGCTGCCATTGTAACAGTGGTTTTGTCTGATTGATCTACTCAAATGGCCCTCATCATCACAGAGCTGAACACTTCCCAACCATGAGTGGAGCTTATCATCACAACACCCCTGAGAGATAGGGCAGTACAATCACCCCCATTGTATAGATGGGGGAAACTGAGATGCAGAGCAGATTAATTGATTTGTCCAAGGTCACACTGGTAGAAAAGCACCTAGAAAAATAGATTGCATATAGGAACAAGCAAGATTCAGTTAGGACTCCATATTGCTCACTTACATAGAATTTTGCCCCTAGTGGAATTAGTGGATGAAATTCTATGGGCTGTGCTAGACTGACGTTGAGAGCAGGTTATCAAAGGGTCCTCGCTACCCTTAGGATCTCTGAATAAGACTCACACTTGTCTTTATTCCAGATGTACAGACTTCTGTATACATAGTTCAAGCTCTGCTCTACACCTCCCCTTCCACACCTGCATGCTTGCTATTTATATATATCTGCCACCCAATTAAAGCACACACCAGCAGTTTGTCTTTAGCTCACTGAACTGCAGACGAGATCTTTTTTCATTACAGGAAGTGAGGATTTATTAACCTGACAGAGGTTTCTAAAGATATCAGTGATATGACAAAGGCATGAAATGCAGGGAGTGGAGCGTACACACATCTTCCAAAAGTACTTGAGAAGGTGCCACATCCAATATCAATGATTTTGTGAGAGAGAGCATTGGATAGGGGGTAGAATTTACTATTGAGGGTAGATGGCTTTGAACGTTTTCCATTGTAATTATCCTACCCTGGCTGGAATCGAGAGGGTTTGCTCCTGCTGAGACGTCCACATCTATCAGGAAATGAGTGATCCCGATAAGGAGATTAAAAAATAATCTGCAAATTTGGATATTTTTATACTGTGCTAAAACGGGAGACAAAACAAACATGAAGAGGCCAGTTGGCCACAATGAACTTATCCCGGTGCTGCAACGGGACCCATTAGAGCACTTTTGGCAAAGAAGCCACAGCCAGAATGAGCATGGAAAGCTGTCTGTCTTCCAGTGCCTGCAGGTGGGTCCTTCCATGTCTGGTCTGAGACACAGTGGCAGTGTAGCGTGGAGAAATCTGCACTCTTGGCCCTGCTTTGTGGATAGTTGGAAGACTTTGGGCGCCAGAGATGTCTCCTCGGTGCAACCGGCATTCTCTGGGATCCTCTGCTCAGCGTCCTCCACGGATTCCCTCATTTTGATCCTGGAACAAGTCCCTCCCCTGCCTTGTTTGTTCATTTCCCATCCCTCATACTCAGCTGGTGTGTGAATTCCATGGCCCCTCCATTGCTTGAGTGTGTGTGTGGGGGTGGGGAGGGGTGCTTGTGTTGCTTTGGTGGAGCCCGCCCATCAATTCCAGTCACCAAATAGGCCAGTGCTATTCACAAACACGTCTGCACATGTGTGTAAGTTGAATGTTAACTACTATAGCATGTCAAAGCTAAATTCCCTTCTGGCAATTTTCTACCATTGCATCTTCCTCCTAGATGATAAGTCTCCTAACTCTGCTGTGCTCGGCTCTTCCCATTTACCATAGGTAGCCCAAGGGACTGAGAAGGCTAATTAATTACATTAGCCATGTGACCAGTTTGATACAGTCAGCTAAATTCCTGACAAAGAAAATAGGGGATGGTGATGGTCACAGAGATTATTTTGTTTCCAGGAAACAACTGTGACTGTGAAACCAATATGTTCTCTGTGGGGTGCCAAATTGCCAACACAATCCTTCTGTTTCATTCCACGCACAGCTAGCGTTCAGCCTCTGGCGAGTTCAAAGAGCATGAGAAGGATGGGAGGAGCAGTGGTGAGTTTCCATATCTTGTCAGATTTCCAGAAATGTGTCAGAACAGTTGACCCCTGGATGACCCAGCCACATCCCAGAAGAGAAATGCTGGCAATATGATTGTCCTGGAGGACAGCTTTTAGCAGCTGGCAGAAGAAGCACTAGCCAGCTGACTTTAGCAGTAAATGCGGCAGGGGGGAGAACAGATATCTGATTAGGCTAGATTCTCTTTTCTGGCCAAATCATCAAGCATAATGCAAGGTGCATGCCCCACAAGATGACAGTTTGGGGTTTTCATACATCATAGTCCACATAGAGGCCCAGCAAGAAACCCTGGATAAACTATGCTGTAAGATTAGGCATGTAAACTTGTGCCCACCTTTTCTTTCAAATGAGTTCCAAAAATAATTTAAAAAAAAGATGATGGGCTGGGTTCCCCAGTACGCCCTGCCTGCCTTGTGCCATTCCTGATGCACAAAGAAGCCACAAAAGCAGTTTCCCTGCCTGGTTGAGCTACGTTAGTGGCTACCTTCCATAGCCAGAGCAGCACAAAGCAGCTGGCGTGTGCTAGTGAATCTGACCCTTTACGTTTTGTGGAGGAGAGGCCATAGGAATAGCTGAGATGCACAATAGAGAGTTTACCATTAAAAATACAGAAAGGTGAATGCTGAGCATTAGGATGCTGAAAGGTTTCCCATGTGGTGGGGCTCTTAATTTTGCTCCATGCTGATGAGTGACAAACATTTCATTCAACTCTAAGTACAAACAGTACTTCGCTTGCTGCCTTTGTTATGGACCCTTTAGCTTCTGGCTGCGTTTTACAGAGAGAGCGCTAGCCGTAAATGCGTAGCCTCTTGTTATGGTTTAAAATATCCGTTTGCCATTTCCTACCAAATATATTTCCCCTGATGTAGAAGACAAATGTTTTTGCTACTTTTCAGGAGTTTGATTTTCTTCTTGGATGTAGCTGAAAGCCAGGCGATGATACAAGAGGAAAGATAGTCCAGTGTTTAGAGTATTAGCCAGGGATTCACGAAACCCGGGTTTCATTCTCTACCTGATTCCAGACTTCCTGTGCAACTTTGCCCAGTTTGTAAAATAGGAATAATAGCGCCCCCCCTACCTTGGATGGGGGAGTTGTGAGGATAAATGACAATATCTGAGTACCTTGCGTTCTTTGATGTAATGGAAACCATACAACTATCTTAGATACAAGAGCCCCTCTGTTTTCAGTGGGTGTGTGAGAGCTGCTTTACTCCAATAGCTAGGCTGTCCCTCTCACATTTAACCTGCATGTGAAAAACCAGGGGCCAGATTCTTGGCTGGCATAATTCCATTGTCCTGAGTGTAGCAAACGGCATAGAACTTAGAGGGAGAACACAGGTTGCAGGAGGGAAGAGGTTGGAGGCGGCACTAGGAAGTCCATCTGCATGCACACGACTGGAACACTAGCTGCAGTTCAAACATCTCTAGGTAATTGCCCTGCATGCAGGACATGAACCACTGAGTAGAGTTACACCTGCAGAAAATTTAGCCCAGTCGGTCTTTATTCTGTTCCAAGATACAAAGCTGCTTATTTTTAAAATCAAAGGTTTTCAGTTTCATTTCTGCTAACACACAAGGACTGAACTCCAGAAAATCACGGTAGTCCAGCAAAGCCAGGTTGCAGTTTAGTGCCATCAGCTATCACCCTATCTAAACAATACAATGCAGGAATATTAATATCACCATACAGGGGAACAGCAATAGTCTGTCTAGTCAGGTATCCCGTTTACAGCAGGGGCTAATACTGGATGTTTTAGAGGAAGCAGGAAAAATTGGATGGCGGTCCTTGTGCTGTGATATACTATTAAATTGTAGCACATTTCACTGTAACCCCATCTGGTGACCAGTTTATATCTGATATAAAGAAGCTAAGTAGCCCATAGGGTTTTTATCACAGCCAGTGTAATTGCAAATCCTATTCTCCTTTGGCTAGGTATCTAATCCATTTTTGGAAATCTTACTGACACATTTGCTTCAGCATCTTGCAAGCCTAATTTAATTAGACCTTGTGTGAAGAGAATTCCCTGTTACCCATTTCAGTTTTAATTCCATCAGCTGACCTCTTTTATGGCAAAGGGTAAATATATATATATATATAGGCAAGCACGGCTGGCCTCCTCTGCGCCAAGGGGATCTTAAATAATTCCACCTGGGACCCCAATTCAGTTCCCTTGTTTTCTCCCAGGACCCAACATCCCAAAATCCTTTGCATCACTTTCCCCACAAGGTTTCAAAGAAAAAAAACACCCTCAGTGCTCCACATAGTTCTGACAGAAATAGAGGTGCCGTCTCTCATCTCCCTTTCCCCAACAGCCAGGGGAGGATCTCCACTGATTCTTCTCTCCTCGGGCAGGGGATACCAGCAGCCCTGCCTCCCTCCCCAAAGAGGGAATGCTCCTTAGCATCTGACAATTAATGAGCATTCTGCTTGATACATCTGAGGTAGCCAGAGCAGACTGGACCTGCTTCATGGTACCTAAGAGTAGGGAGGGGGACACTCAGATCCGTGGACTGGCAGGATTTTAACAGAACAATTTAAAGGGGGAAACATTGTGACCTCCCACCCATGTCACAACCCACAGGCTGCGAAACTCTTCTGCAGCCTAATGTAATAGTTTGACTGCTGTGGAGGGTAGGGTAGGAAAGAGACTATTGAGCATCCTTGCCTCCCGGCCGTTATCAGGGGTGGGGAGAAAGAGTGGAGCCCTCCTGCTCACTCCCTGGAAGGAGAGAGCGATTGACAAGCGCACCCCTTTCCCATTTTGACAGGAGGAGAGCTGGTCCATGTTTCCTGCTGGCGGGAAGGGATGTAGTGTGGCAGGCGGTGAGCAGGTTTGGGGAGATGGCTACCTCACAGACAGATCTGCTGAGCACTCATTTTGAATTTTCCTTTTTGCCCCGAATTACAACAAAAAGTTGAAGTTTCAAAATATGGACATGACCGTATTGATGCATTTCAGAAAGGCTGAAGCGCTTGGTTCTGGCTTGATACTATATATAAAAAAGGTCAAAAGGCAAAACAAAGCGCTTGGATAATTGTGTGTCAGAAATTGACATGTTCCTGGGAAGTGTTTACATTTTGTTAAATTAGCATTTTCTGTGGAAAACGGTTCCATCAGGAGATTTCCGACCAGCTGGTGTTATGGATTGAACGGGCCATTAAAAAGGTGACAATGATGCCTTAGCACTTTGGAAGTCAATAGGATTGATGATCCTAACTCACCAAGGCTCTTTTGAAATACTCTTACTCTTAGCTCAAATTGAGCTAGCCTGAAATGGGAGAGCCACAGGGTTACCACTTAGCACCAGTAAATGGCGTGGCGAAGGGAAGGAAGTCTGTGTGAAGTGGAGCACAACCTGGCCAATGAGGAAAGTGATGCAACTCTGGTACCCTAGGAGGAAAGAACCCAGAAAAAAAAGTAGCCTTGCAAATGGGGAATACTGGAAACACGGGCCAGGCTCGTGACATTTATGGGGAAAATGCCACCACTTCACCACCACCACGCTCAAATGTCACCCACTGTTATCTTGGCAAAGAAACTATTCTAAAGGAAGCGTTGTGAATAAAGATACCCAACTTTCCAGTATTTACCCATTGGATTGCTACTTGGGGCAATCTCCTTTTCACTATGGGCCAAGTTCATCGGTAGCGTAACCCCACTGAAACCACATGAGCTAAATGAGCTCTGGGACCTGTCAGTCAGGGGCATGTTTACAGCTGGTGAAGCTCCACCGAAGCCATGGAGACAATTCACACCAACTAAAGATCTGCCCCTCCATTCTCCTCTTCTTCTCTCTCTGTTACTGCCTCTAGCTACCTCGTTTCTTTTTCATCCTTTTAAATCTGTCTCTTCGAACAAGAGATTAAATGCATTCAATAATGTCCTATATAATTACAGATATGCCCTTTGACAGCTTTAATCAACACATGGAATTTAAATACAATACCCATATTCCCTCATGAATTGGTAAGACTTTTAAATCTGCCTTGAAATCAATATCCTGCAACAGTGACTAAATAAAATTAGCAGTGGACTGGGACTAGAATTGAAACCCACAGTTACCCACGCAATATCTGCAGCAATCCTTCCTCCAGCAGGCTGTGCCAGCTTGGAGTGAACAGGACAGTTGCCAAGCAGCAAATCTGAGACTGCAATATCAGAGACATAGTGCTTTTGAGAAGAGTGTTTCTCCAAGTCTGTGAGACACGAAGAGGGGCAATGCTGACGTGCATTGATTTGGTGAGCTAGAAATCCCTAGAGTTCTCAGCTAGAACACCTCTCCTAGCCTGTACCCTAACCGGCTGTGGAGTGGCTCGGATGCTTTTGTTTTTAGTTATGGGGTTGACCTGGTGGCAGAGCTTTCTCAGCAGTGGTCCCCCATCTTTGGAACTTGGGTGTCAGGGGCAACACACCAAAAACCGAGTCACTGATTTATTAGAGCCAGAAGGGAAAATTATGGTCATTTAGTCTGATCTTCTGCATAACACAGGCCATAGAACTTCATTCAGGGATTTCTACATCTAGCCCAATAACTGGCAATTGAACAAAAGGAAGGCGCTGTCTTCATTGAAAGACTTTAAGTAGTAGAGAATCCGTTACATCCCGTGGCTCCTGTGGTTAGTCTCATTAGGAAACATTCGCAATTTTTTTTTTTTTTTGCAACTGTTTGAACTTTGCCAACTTCAGTTTCCAGCCACAGGATCTTGTTAGTGCTTTGTCAGCTAGTCTTCCAATATCAAATATCTTCTTCCCATGGTGCTACTTATAGAAGGATCCAGTGGTCCCTTTACGTTCTTTGTTTATACTCAGGGCTTGTTGACACTCACAGGTTGTGTCGGTGTAACTTCTGTCCCTCAAGGGGGTGAATAAGCAACTCCCCTGAGCTATGTAAGTATTACTGACCCAAGCGGACAGTGCTATCCCAGGGGGAGAGCTTCTCCCACTCATATAGCTCCCACCTCTCACGGAGGTGGTTTTATTGTGCGATGGGAGAGCCCTCTCCCATCTGCATAGAGCATCTTCACCAGACGTGCTACAGCAGTACTGCGGTGTCGCTTCTAGTGTGGACTAGCCCCAAATAAACTGTGCCCCTTCAGTCTGTCAGCGAGGGAAGCATTTCCCAGACCTCAAATCATTCTTGCTTTTTCCAGAGCCCTTTCTAGTTTTTCCAACGTCCTTGGTTAGAGTGTTGTCATCAGAACTGGACATGGAATTCCCGTAATGCTCTCAGCAATGCTGCATACAGAGGTAACCACCTCTTGGCTCCCACTCAATCTTACCACTTATATATGGAAGGATCACACTAGCCTGCTTAGCCGCAACATCATACTGGAAGCTCGGGTTCAGTTGGTTATCTCCCATGACCCTTGAATTCTTTTCAGAGTCACTGCTTCCAGAATACAGCCCCTACCCTGTAATAACTATCTTTTTTTTTTTTAGAGGTAAGTCCTTGCATTTGGCTGTATTAAGGTATGTTTGATTGCACCCAGCTTACTAAGTGATCCAGACTAAGCTAAGTACCCTATCCTTGATAATTTTCACTCTTTTGTTACCTGCAAACGTTATCATAAACAATTTTATTTGCCCCCACGCCCGAACTGATAAAAGTATTGAACAGTGTGGGTCTAATAACCAGTCTCCGGGGGATCCCACTCAGTGTCTACTGAATTAATAATTACCCTTTGAGATCTATTAGCTAGCCTGTTTTTAATCCATTTAATAGGCCATATTGATTTTGTATCATGCTAATTTCAAGTCAGGGGTTCTTTAGAACACAATGGATCGCTATCATTTGGTGTAACACTTGCTTTGATCCTGGGAGTCTGATGGGCGCTGTGCTACATGTTACAGAATTGGTGTCCATTTCGAGCAGTCCCTTGCAGATAGCATTGTATTAGGTGCATCTTAACATTTTCTAGCACAATGGTTTGGCGCCCCAGAAGTATACTGTATTGCTACAATAATGCCACAGCTTCACTGTTAGTTGCTTTTTCACACACTCCCCTTTTATGCATGGTTTCTCCTGACATCTTCTCCGTTACAGGCGGTGTGTGCTGCAGTAGTTATTTACAACCACTATGGGACAGCTTTTTCTATCTAGAATTCAGAGTTCCTTTGTATGCCTCTTTCAGCCCTCTGCAGGCCTCTTGCTTGTACCCTACCTGTTGTCCGTACTGTTCTCCATGACCTCTGCCTCCTATCCCCATTCCTGGGCCCTCCTCTTTGCCCCCAGGTCTCCCGTGTCTGCATTCATCCCCACTCCATTTCATAGCAGCCTTCTGACCCCTTTTCACATCTCTCCCAGCATCCCCCAGTTCCAAGAACAGGGAGCATCTCCCCGACTAGTGGCTCAGCACAGTCTGGAGTCTGCAGTAAGGCCAGTTATATTAGATGTTTAACTTAAGAACAGTGCTCTGGGATGCTTCTCGGAAGTACGTTGGGCTAGTGAGGCACCTGGCTACCATGGGCCCTTAGCACGAGGGAGCCTTGTCTGAATGTGCCAGGGTCAGCTCCTGGTTTCACTGGCACTGCTACAGCCAACAGATGAACAGCTTTCTCAGCCTGTGCAGGTTAGCAATAGGCACTCTCCAGCCCTGAGCAACACCTGGAGTGCCTAGACCCTCCTCCACCGGGCACTCGCAGAATTCATAGATCCAATACTCCTGAAGGAATGGTACGCACCAGCTTCACCCCAGGATCACTGCTCCACCTAACACACAGGCCTTAGATTTGTTTGCCGGGACAACAAGTGAATGTTCACGTAAACAACGGATATGAGAAGATTCAAGCAGAAACAATGGAGACAGCGGATATATAAATACAATCGTAACAGGCTTTCTAGAGCCTAAACCTAACTCACAAGACATCGCCTCATCTAATACGCTTAAGATGCACCCCGTAGTGTTTCTGATGTTTTTTGGCCAAGCCTGGCTCTGATCCTTTTTCTCCCTTGAAACAAACACACTGTCAACTTACATCCTAAGTGACGGATGAAGAGTGTAGCTCTGTACCTGCAGTTTTTGTCCAAAAAGTCATTGTCTTCATTTGTAAACAGGACTCCCTCCAGCTAGCTTATTTCATGCTGTGAATTCCCCCTCTTGAAGATTTTTACAATCCCTTCATTAGCATTTGGCTCAGACTGTAAATGAGCATCCATTGTGAACCATACAATACTCAATTTACATAAATACAGACAGACAGACAGCTCTTGCCTAAGAGAAACTGGTTTATCAACTTCTGGTGACTAGCCCCAACTCAGACTTCAAGAACATAATTTTTCAGTATATAAATTCCTTACATATTATCCATACATACATTTGCCATGATGAGGACCAGTGTGACACAGGCTTTCAGTAGAGGCCATACATGGCACCCTTTCGTGAACTCGTATGTACATATCAGACCCAGGGGATCCTTATCACCCTTATGCTTCTCTGTGCCCGCTTCCAGTTGGGTCCTTGAGTCCCAAAGGCCTATACTAAGCCCTGCTCCACACACTCCAAGGCCCCTTTCCTCCATAACATCAGCAGAACTGAAGAACTGGAGAGTGGGAAGGTCAAGACATTGGGAAGACAGGAGGAGCCAGAAAAGCTAGGAATGTTCTTAAAAACTGAACAAGAGGGAACGTTTTCTGAATTGCTGTAAATTTCAAACACATTTTCTGATCCCACTCCAAACTTCCCAAAAGAACGCTGTGCCAGCAGGAGATTTGGCCATTGACGTTTCAGGCGGATTGGTTTTTTAACTGTGGCTGTTTGATAGCAGGAATTGAAATCAGTCAAATAAATCAGAAACAGTGGGATGTTGGGTTCATCTTGAAATGTGAGGCAGCTGCCACCATGCCCATCAATGTAAGGGCATACTTGAAAATAGGTAGGCAGCTGGTGTGATGAAACCAATTCCCACCACGATGTCCAATGTTGTCTCTTTACTCTCCCGAATATTTGTATGCACCCATGGTCTTTTGTCTTACTCTTAGACTGTAAGCTCCTTGGGGCGTGGGCTGTCTTTATGTTCTGTTTTTGTATAACTTCTAGCACCTTGGGGCCTCAGTGAGTGACAACTGGAATTCCTAAGTGCTCTTGCAATACAAATAATAGTTATTTACTTACTTTTTCTTACAACATGATAGTGGCCGCTATTCCTCCAGAGAGGTCACTAGCAGAATATTTGACCCAGCAATAGACTTCTGATTTCTAAATGGAATGGCATAAAGAAGATGTCATAGAAAATGAGGAAATATTAATAAGGCATCTTTTCCATGGGCTCTAGTTTTGTTCAAAGTAGGCCCAGCTAAATTAAATTAATTGTCTTATAGGGCTGTCTTCCTTCTATCTCCAACTGTGATTCCAGAAAATGTAGCATCACAACTTCCCTACCTTGGAATCCAAGCTCATAGGTCTCTTCAGTTCAAGCTCACAGGCTCAGAAGATCTCTGATTTCTCTAGTGAAAAGTTCCAGAGGGGTAGCCATGTTAGTCTGTATACAGCAAAAACAACAAGAGTCCTGTAGCACTTTAAAGGCTAACAAATTTAAGTTCTGCAGGCATAGGCTTTCGTGGGCTGTAACCGGTAACAGCCCACGAAAGCCTATGCCTGCAGAACTTAAATTTGTTAGCCTTTAAAGTGCTACAGGACACTTGTCGAGTTCCCTGCTTATCCTGTTGGCGGAGGGGTGAGATGGAACTTAGAAGTGAGAGCAGCAGAGAGTAGGGTTCACCAAGAGATAAGGCAGAAGAGGCAATAGTGATAGGATAGGACTGATTGGGTGATATTCTGGAAGAAAAGGGAGTAGGGAATTGTATGCATGGTGTAATGGCATGTTTATTTGCTGTATATAACTCAGCCACTAGATGTCTCTGTATACCAGAGAGTTCCAGACAGGTCGTGGTCCATGGTAAACAAGAATCAAAGCTAGAACTCAAGCTGTGTGGAAGCTGTTTAATCTATAGATTTTGTAGCTGTTATTTAATATATGCCTTCTGTTTAAGAATGTCTTTGGCTCTGTAAACATCATGACACAAGGGAGAGGGAGGAAATAAAGGAGCAATGGGAGGGGATGTGAATCTTCTAAAAAGATACTGAAAGAGAGAAACATACATGAAGGAAGAAATAAGATAGGAAAGGAAGAGTGACCCATACTTACTGGAACTGGGAGTGTTCCAGGAACTAAGCCATGTCACCAATACCAGCAGAGCTAAGGGGTTAATCTGTTAATAAATGTCTTCTAGTAGTTGCTAAAGTATAACAGCTGAATGTGTGAGTACAGCAAAAACATTCACTGGACAAAACCCATGTAATTTCTCTATGGAAGTCCTACATCATACCATTAGAGCCATGACCATAGGCTGTAAATTAAATGAGTAACAGCCTACAGAGCACTCACGGAGGCGTTTAGAAGAGGAAGAACATAGCAGCAGAAAAATTCTAGTTTTTGATGAAGCCGAGGAAAGAAAAGTTTCAATCCTTGATGTTGTGCCAGGGCAGCACCCGACCCCCGACCAGAAAGCCCACAGAATTTGTTCAGGCTGTTCCAAACTACAGGAGCATTTTTGCTAAATACTTTCCACTCTAGATTTCTCCTCCTGCAGTTTGTGTCTCCATCACTCTGCCCTACTCGTCAGTGGCAGCAGCAACCTAAAGGCCCTGGAACTGAAAGGCAAAAAAAAAAAAAAAAAGCGGCCCCAACTCGCAGCATTCAAGCACAAAGCTTTTGCACCGGACAAGCCCTATTTCAATAGGCACGAATGGAAAGAATCAAATCAAGTACTAGGTCTATTGAATAAATCAAACCAGGCCACCTCCATCCACTCCTGCTCTGATTCCACAAGAGTGTGCACCAGGACTGAGAACAAATGCGCTCCTGGGAGCGGCCCTAGGGCCAGATTGTCAAATGTATCTAGGCACCTAACTCTCATTGAAGTCCATGGGATTTGGGCACCTAAATACCTTTGAGATCTGAGCCCTACATCCTATATCAGGTTGCTGGAGCCGGGCAGAACTTGGGTCCCATCAGACCCTACTTCACGTGCATTAATAAAAGACATGATTCCACGGAGCTGAAACCATTGCACAAAACTCAGCTTTCTCTGTGGAGCCAGCTCCTTCTAGCCACACACTGTCCTTCATACATACTTCCAGGTGTAGGGGGCTCTTGTCAGTTATCCCTGGTAAGGCTGACATATATAGGCGCTCTCCAGGGCCTCACTGTAGCGGACTCTCAAAGCTTCAAGGGACAATATCCCTCCCCTCTCTCAGCCCATCCTGGAGAAGGGCAGAGGGCACAAATCAGCAGTGCCATTGCGTCTTTTAGCTCGTTTTGATGATATAAGTGATCCTGGGTTGGATGAAGTGTGCCACGGTCTCTGGTCTGACATTCTGTGTGTATGAGACACAGACCCCTAATTGTAAGCTCTTTGGGTGGGACTTGTGTTCGTACAGGGCCTAGCACCATGGAACTTTCTAAAGTGCTACCACAAGACATATAGTAAATAACAATAACCTCCCCTAAAGCATGCCTGCATATACTCAGATTGCTGCCCAGCCAACAGAGCGCAGGTGTCTCTGGAATAGCGCTCCCAGAACTTCTTGGTTCTTGAGCAGGGCTGTGCCAAGCCATAAGTCTGCTTTCAATGGCCCAGCACAAGTGGCTACTGGCCTTGTAATGCCGATTGGCCAGTTATAAATGGTGGAGAAATGTACACATCTACTGTGCTGTGCAAGATTTTCCTTACACTGCCGTAAAGCCTTCCCTGTGCAGATCTGTGTTGGATGGTATGACAGCTTTAGCTGCAGTGCCAACAGAAAGCTTCTGCTGGTCTCTGAAATCCAGAGGCTATTCCTCCAAATTGCTCAGCAAAGTTCTTAGGAGATGCATGTTCTCCCATACGTAAGCCACTGTAGAACATTTTGCTTAAACACTACATGCAGCTAAACCATTTAAAACTGCAGCTCCTCTTTTAAATAAACCATTCATGTCCCTGAATCCTGCCTTCCTTGCAATCCAGACTTGATAAGGGGCAACATATTTGCATTGCACCGGTCTTGGTACAGGAATATTTCTGCTTTTGTGTTGCACTGCCATTAACACATTACCCAACCAGTCTGGGACATCTTTCACTGCAGACTTAGTACCAAAGGTCTGCTTCTATACAAAAAGCAGTGCTGGGACAGCTAAAGGTGTGAATTTAAGCCAGTTTAGTTAAACCATGCAAAACCCTTTATGGACACTTAAACCTGGCTTATAGTAGGTTAGTTTGCACTGGTAAATTTTCAGGTACAAGCTAAATAGATGTAGCCTGTATTAAACCATTAGAAGTGTTTCCATACTGGGATTTGCACAAGACCCAGTTTTAATTAAACTGGTAAAATTTCTGCATTTAGAGATGTCAAAGTGGCTCACGTAAGAAAGATATAGGAAGCAGTACATAGGAGCAGATATTTAATTTCCTCTCCTGAACACAGAAATAATTGTATTTGCTCATCACTGTATTTGCAGGGGCAAAGAGGAATCTAATTGCATTTGTCCAAGGATGGCGATATACCACGAAAACTAAAATTAGCAATTAAAAAAGGTTCTCAGGACTTGTAATGTGGGATACAGGCACCACCAGACAGTCATTTTTAACAAATCCAGATACCTGCTCAGGCCGCAGCCCTGTCTGCTGTTGGTGTCATCATTATTTCAGAACAGCCAAAAGGTCCTGATCGTGCCTGGTTCAGTCAGCCCTGCGTGCTGTGCGGACTCAGCTTTGGTGTAAGATGTTTTTATTCTTCTCCAGGGAAATTCTTGCCCAGTGCTGGAATCTGGGCTTGCTGACCTTTACCAGCTAGGAGAAAAGGCCAGCAAAACCAATGGGCATCCATCCCATCGCTTGACAAGGCGGAACCTTTGCATTGCTTTAAGGAGTGGTGCAGTCAGGGTGTCAACACAATGGCACCCCCACTGGCAAAGCATGGCACAGCCCCCTGGCCTCACAATGAATTTTTCATTGAAAAATGGATGTGTCCTCAAAATGGAAATTTCTTTGGAAAATGCTCACTTTTGACTAAATTGCTCGGGTTTTGAGTAATCTTAAGTTTCAACCAAAAATTGAAGTCCCTTCCCTGCGCCACCCCCCACAAAAAAACCCTCTTTTTTTTTTAATTCAATTTTTTTATTTTAAAATACAAACCCTTCTGAAGCAAAATTTCTGTTTTAAAGAGAATTGGTTCTTTGACAGGAACCAAAAAAACGATTTCCCAACCAGCTCTAGAAATGACCCATGTGAGAGATTAGTCCTGTGCGCTACAACCATAAGAGACATTTAGACTGCAGAAATCCTGAAGATGTCAGGGCAAGCGAGTAGGGTTATTGCTATGGGGGTGAGGGGGGTGGGGGCTCTGCTCTGGGCAGAACTTGACATCTGTCACTGTCCTCTTATTGCAGGCCTAGGGATTTAAACAGGGAGCATCAGGCTGGCTCATGACAAGACTAGGCTCCTAAATGTCTTGGAAGCCGCTCAGGCAACACCAGGTCACGAATGAGCAGTCTCTGCCAGGCTTTCACTAGAGCTGTTAGAAACAGAATTAATCTTCATGGCACAAAGCTGCCACAGGTTTCAGTGGAGGTACCATACCAACCTACATTACAGGCAAACTTGCCTCTTGATTAAATGGGCACACAATTGCCCATCTCAACCAAAAGGACAGGGGAATGACAAGAGCCGGGATCAAGCAGTGTCTCAGGCAGTGAGCTAGGACTGTGCTCTGCTTGGCCTGGCCAACAGAATTTCACCCAAGCCTAGATGAAACCCCATTTTCATTAAGCCACTGTTGGTTTTCTTCCTAGACGAAGGATGCCAACGTGTCTTTTTGCACCACTAAATATACCAGGAAAGATCTTTCCCAATAGGATCATGATGGCATTCCCTCCTTACTCCCCATTTACCTAATTTCCTTCTCATGTCCCCACCAGCTCTTCCGCGGGATCGGACTTAGAACACGAGTAGACTCCGATTGTGTGACATACAAGACACAGTGCTCCCTTCTGGAGAGAAGCCTTTCCCCATCTCCAGTCCAGAGGCATTGGTCTCAAGACATGCCACTTTTGGGTGACCTGGTTTTAAACTCCAGACCTGGAGACAGTCGTGTTTAGTACATACACGCAATAACGCCTCCTGTATTTTCCATGCATCCATCACACAGTGGTTACAACCACTGGTGTGACAACTTCATTAGACGCTCTACATGCCGTTCTTCTGGGGAACACAGGTAAGCCTCGTGCCCCATGCCAACCAGCAGAAGGCACTGGGGTGTAATCCCACGTCTTGGGTCACAGGGATTGCCATTTCATATAGTCCTATCATACCCATCCATTAGAGGGTTCCAGACAGAGTCCATCTGCAGGGGTCACTGGGTTAATGGCCTCATTTTTTGGTTGGTTTTTACATTTTACCTGACAGAGGTTCAAATCCTAACCTCCTCCCTGATGAATCCGAGTCTGATGCTCTCATTTTAGTCCCTCACAATGGATGTTAATCCTCAACTCAAACCACCACACACTCTGGCACAATTCCAAGTCTGTGCTCAAGGGATGACTAGCAACGGAACCACAGGGAAAGGGGGCACAAGACGGACGGTGCATCAGTTGAGTAGGGTGGGGAGCACCTGTCTGCCCTGTGCTTGCCTGCAGCCAGTGATATTAATAAATCATTTACTTCCATAAGCCCTGAAATTCACGCGCCTCCCCCTGCCCCCGGCAAAAGATGGGGAAAAGATAGTTCCCAACTGCAACAGCAGATGTCAAGCTGCTCTGTGCTTCTTCAGCAATATCCCCCCGAGTGGCAAATCTGTCAAACAGTGTCCATACCTTCCTTTCTAAACTGTCACACAGAAAAACAAGCAGTAGACATGAACTCATAGGAAATACGGATGGGGACTTTGCACAAGCAGAAAACCTGCCCCGATGTTGCATGGTGCATTTTTCTGGCAGTTCAAGGAACACTGTCAAGCAGTTTATGCTGCAGATTTGACCTACTTCAAATTAGTTTAATTAGTTAGGAAATGCCATCTGAATTTTAAATCTCTATTTTTAAGTCCCTCCTTTGGCATGGAAAACATAGTCATCCCTAGCTGTAAATGAATCCTAGGGAAGTGGAAAGATTCCATGGAAAATTCAGAGCTTGCAGAATTCACAAGACAATGCCCCCACCAGGAAGGAGGGGTGCAGGAAAGCATCAGGACACAGCAAAGTGCAGGAATGGTGAGAACAATGCCCTGAGTGGGAAGAAGTAGCTAGACATAACTGCCATGGATTTACTGTTCTCATTCTGTGATTCCTTTTCCTCTATGGGTCTCCAAATGCCCAGATAGGTTTTCCCTGGGACTTTTCAAATGAATGCCCTTGGCTAGCACCCTGGAGCAGTGAAGCGGCTACAAAAGCAGGAGTGAAACAAGGCCCTAACAAGGAATATCATAGCTAAACTAGAGGAGTGGATGAGGGAGAGCTTTGCCACTCAAGAAGATCAGAACAAAAACTCTTACATGAGCTAGATTTCTTGGTTCCACCCCTTGTTCCTAGAGCGAGCAGCTGGTCCCTCAAAGCAGCTCAAGACATGAAAGGCCATTGCAATTGACATCATGCTATCATCTTTTAGAATGTCTCATGTCTGTAGATCTTAATTTTGCTACACTGATATTAATTTAAAGCCCTAGAGAAGGTTTAGTGCCACTTTCCAATGAAGCAGTGTGGCACCAGATCTAGGTCTCTGTTTCCTATCTATGGTAAAACACAGAACATCAGAAATGAAACCGGTTTTGTTCTGGTGTTGAAGTGATCCCCAGTGAGGCCTCTGCAGCTTCTAGTGCCATTCTTCCAACGTGCCCTGCAAGGAGTGAAGTCACACGATTTAGAAGTCAGGCTAAAATACCTCATCAATTTGAAAGCTATTCAGTGGAGCTCGTCTGGATTTTTTAAACTTTGTTTTTTTAAATCATTGACCTCAGACAAACTAGTGGATAATTTATATTTTTTCCTATGTTGACAGTTTATTATCAGAGGAAATGTCTTCAGAGTCAGGACTTATTGTTTTTGTGTTTTATCTGTGCAGCAAATTCCATTAAGTGAAATTTAATGCCAAAGCTGTAAGATCTGCATTCCTAAGGAATGACTATTTGGGGGCATTGTCTTTGAATTGGCAGCAAACACGAGCTGATAAAGCACTTGTTGGATTAGTTAGTCATGCCATCTTTTGCTGGACAGTGATACAAAATTGCTAGAAGAAGAAGTGTTTCCTCAAGGGGCGGGACTATGATGCCTCTTGTAGGACATAGCCATGGTGAGAAGAAAGTAAGAAACTATGCTTTGGTAAAGTCAGACATTATTTTGCTCCTGACTTATACTGTGTAGTGAGATCTCTCTCCCTCAGTTGCATGGCGTGAAATATAAGATTACTATGCAGTGGCCATGTGTTTTGCGTTAGTATGTGGGGGAAAGGAAGATATCTCATCTTTCTCCAAGATAGGATTGTAGTGTATGCAAGATGCAAAACAATGGAGAATCCACCTATCAAGCGTGACCTGTCGAAATAAACCAAGAGACTGATTTCTCCACTTCCCTGCATCCTGTGTGGCCATTTAAACCTGAGCAGAGTGGCCATAAAACACTGCCAGATCTGCCTTTTATACTCCCTGTGCACCAGTGGAAAATACTATACAAGACTCAGGGCAGCATAGAGGCAGATCCTGAATCTCTAACAGCCAGAAGTGCTGGAACTAGGAGGGTGGAGGGGATGACGCTACACCCCCCGGCTTGAAGCAGTTTCCGTTATACACAGGGTTTACAGTTTGGTCCAGTGGTTCTCAGCATCCCCACTAAACAAACTGTTCCAGCGCCCCTGCTAACAGCATTATCAAACCCCGTAAGCGACTGACATCCTGAGGGCTATGATGACATTTTCAAGTGACGCGCTGACCTATGGTATAGCAGGAAATAACACATCCTCCTACCAGCCCAGCTGGCCTGTCTGTACTTGCTTAGTGGGAATTAGCCCATGACACCTCACAAGGTTCGACTCAGAGAGGGCCTTTCCCACTCCCTTTACTGGCCAATTATTTCCAGCAGAGAAAAGAAGGTGAAGTAAATGTCCCCAAGGGAGGGGGTCTCACAGCGGTCCAGTGGAGGGAGAAGATTCTGCCTTGCCCCCACACCGTTTTGCCAACGGTCAGCGTTTGCTGTTTTTCTTTGCGCCCCTGCTTCAGGACTGTGAAGGTGTTAAAAGGCACCACTTAGCACCCAGTAAAGACACATCCACATCTTATTTGCTAACAGGATGTTAAGTAACTCAGTGTTTAAAACGCACCTCTGTCTCTAGTCTGGTCCTTGCGCAAACCGACCCTTTGAGATCCTGTTTTAACTCAACTTAAGCTCGTCCACACTAGCTCTTATGCCAGCAAAACTTTTGTCACCCAGGGATGTGAGAAAAACACCCCCCCCGAGCGACATAAGCCTTGCCAGCACAAGCGCTAGCGTGGCCAGCACTATGTCGGTGGGCGATGCTCTCCTGCTGACGTACTGCTGCCGCTCGTTTAGGTGGTTTTATGATGTCAGCGGGAGAGCTCTCTGCGGTCTACTTAATGTGGCTACACAAGCGCTCTTACGGCAGCACATCTGGACTGGTACATCTGCGCCGCTGTACGTTTTAAGTGCCCTTACCTAACTCGAGTTAACTGGCCATCAGCGAACCTCACTGTAAGTAGTCTAGACACCATCCTGGAATGGATGTACAGTGATAAAGCATGGAGCGGGAGGAGCTGAATGATTGAACATCTGGTCTGAACTTCCTCATCCACAGGTTCAAATCTCAGAGTTGATTTAGCCCTTCATCTTTTGTTGTCCAGATATTGTGATTGCGGATGAGGCATAAGAACCTAAGTAGAATAAGGGTCTGCCGGCAAAATACAGAGACTATCTGGAAGGTCCCATTACGAACAGGGCATGTACTGCCCGCAGGGTACCATTTACGGTGGTACTTGTTCTGCAGGGAACACTAACAATACTGCAGGTGGCAAATGTCTGTTTGTCAGCAGGGTGCCCTTTAAATAAATCAAATATTATTTGCTGACCTAAAAGTCATCCCTTTTCTTGTTTCCCCCTTCCATTTCTTCACCTCCTTCCATCTTGAACTAGCCTATCCACCCCAATACCATTGGCTCTTTCTCATTTCTGCCTGTTCTTGTCTATTTTTATTCACTTTCCTCCACCCTTCATGGACCGGAAGCTATGGTAGTCAATTTTCCAATGGAAAAAGGAGTCTCTTTAAAGTTGGAGCTTTTTGCCCCTGACAATGAAAAATTTCGCACAAACATGAAACTTGAAACAAAAGCATTGAGCCTTGGCCATAGGCAGAGTTTGACTGCTTAATTTGGGGGCGAGGGGGGCCAAGGGGTAGGAAGGTTAGATATATATGTTTAACTAGTCAGATTATTCTGCTGTCATTGCTCCTTTTAAGTTACCTTGACAACTGGAGTGTCAGGCAGCTTAGTTTCTTGGCCGGTCGCTTTCCTGAACTACCAGCTTCTGGTCACGTGACCAGAAGCACTTCTTTTCCCGCCAGGCCCACCCAAGTCATCTGAAGAGAAAAGAGAAGTCCTAAAAAGATCATCATAAATTTGCGCCCCCCCCCTACCCCCCCCCACAACTCTGCCTATGGCCGTGGATGAGTTTGTCCAATAGGAGCGGTTTACTAAGTTCTGTTGATGATTCCCAAGAAGGAAAATAATCCGGCTCACTCTGTCAGAGCTGCGTTGGCTCTGCTGTCCTAACAGCAGTAAAAAGCAGCAATAATTTATTTTCAACACAAACAAATATAACTTGACATACACCTACGGAGCAAATCTGTTGAGTATGAAAGTGTCATTTCACAGAGTCATTTTTCAGACTGGAACTGCACTTTGAAAAAACATCACTTTCCAAACGTGCATACAACCAGCTAACTTGCCAGGAGGAGCTATTTCTCTTCTGCTACAGCTAGAATAGGAAAGGGAACATTTCCAGCTTGGCAACCTATATGGGGCCCTGATTCAGCAAAACAATTAAGCAAGTGATTAACGCGAAGCACGTGCTTCAGTGTGTCCATATTCAAGGCCTTAATAAATTCATCTTGTTCAAAGATGATGATCAAAAGGAAAATAATATCCACAATGCCATGGACCTATCTCTGCCATGCACCTAAGGTTCTGGCAAAGTTGGGGAGGGAAGATTTGAAACAGCCACAAGCAAGAGGGTTAGGTCCCAGTAAGCCAGTTCTGTGCTGATTTACAGCTCTGTGAAATCCCCTTGGCTTCAGTGGAATGGCATTGAGTAAAATCCAGCATGGGTCTGCTCCCGTTGCAATTTCCATCGGCCTGGTCTGGCTGTTCTAATCTCTCTACTGTGGAATACAGCAGGTCCTGTGTAGGGCTTTCTCCAGCCATACATCCAACACCAAATCTGAGCTCCCTCAAAGGAGTCGGCGCTTAATCTGGGAAGCCAAATTAGCACAAAGTGCTACCCGTTTGTTTGAGTTCCGGTTCCGATTCTTGTTACACCACTCGGTCTCTTCTGTCCAGAAGTCTTACGTTCCCAAATTCTCCAAACATTGGAGGCTTCATAAAGGGGGTTCTCAACCCGTGCTTTGCAACCCCCAGCAAAAGGGGTTCCTGGGGAGACTGCAGCCCCTTGGCCTTCTGCCTGTTGCTAAATGGAAGGGGAAACTAGCATGGAGGGAGCATGCGAAGGAGGAGCACATGTCCCAGCATGCCAAAGGGAGTCTTGGTATGGAAAAGCTCTAGAAGCCCTGGATTTGGGTTAGCACTGAGATGTTCTCAGGCTCTTTTTCTAAAGCACGGTCCCTGAATTCTGGTTCATTCTCTACCCTGGAAATGACACAGAAAGTGCCCTCTCATCCACTTACATTCAACTGGCTTTTACAAAGCAAGGGAATAAAAGGAATTTGTGCCCCCGGGAATTTTAGGTTACGGGAACCCAGTAACTTGCTCATCAAACAAATGAAGTAACTTTAAACAAAACCTAATCTTGGGTAACAGTTTAATGAAAAACCTAAGTGTGGTGCAGTGTTAGTCTAGTAAAATTGAGGGTGTGTGTATACCTGGCAGCCTATGCCAGCAGAGTGCAGAGACAGCATGTGCTAAAAGGAGGCTTTTTTTTTTTTTTTGCATGCAGATTTAGGACCATTTCCTCCTCAAACAAGGTTAGCTAAGTGGACAGAAGCACTGACCTGTTGGCATAGCTACATCAACCCTGGGTATTTGCTGGCACAGTTATGTCGCTGGGGGTGTGGTGTTTTTCACATCCCTTCGGGCCTATGAAGCACTGCTGGTACAAGGTTAACGTGCAGGAGTACATCTGCGCTAGAAACACTACAGCCGCACTAGGGCGTAGACACTAACTACAACGATGGAAGAAGTTCTTCCGTCATGTAGTAAATCCAACTCTGAAAGGCAGAAAGAATTCTTCTATCAACCTCGTGGTGCCCCTCACCGGGGGCTCATGACGACTTAACAACATCTTTTAGGAAAGTTTTAGGTGTAGACCAGGCCCAAGCCTGAGTGGTGTACATCAGAACTAAGGGCCTACGGATGTAGATAGGCACCTTGGGGAATATTCAAAAGTAGCCACTGGGAGTTCGGCACCTAGGGAGATTTTCAAACGTACCCAAGGCCCAGTCTACACTTAATAATTAAATCAACCTAGCTATGGCACTCAGGGCTGTGAAAAATACTGTGTCATGAGCATCATGGGTTAGATCAGCCTAATCCTCTGTGTACATGCACATGGACCCAGCTTCCGCTTCTCCGAGAGGTGGATTACCTGCATTGATGCAAAAACCCCTCCCTACGGTGGACAGCTGCGCTGCAATAGCTGTGCTGTTGGAGTGTAGGCATGGGCTGAGTCTCTTTGAAAGCCTAAGCTTCCAAGGATCTAACAGTGAGGTTAATGCCACCTGTTGGCAAAACATCAACAGACTACAGCCGTGGCTCTGCCTCCCTCCCCTGGGCCAGAACTCTAGCTAGCCCTTTAAAAGCCAGTTTTTACCCCTGCACTGCTCCATTTACTGCACGATGCTTGCCTGTGCTTCTGCAGCGTTTCTGAACGCTTTTGAATACAATGTAGATCTCCAGCTGGAAAGAGCGAGGATCAAGAGCGGGCTGCAGCTTCCTGCCCTGATTGAAAGATTACACCTGTGTCGCAGGTCTGTTCCCAACATCATGCTGATGATTATGTATTCAGTTCATAGTTTGTCATAAGCACTTTTCGTGGGTTATGCAGTCAGTTTCCCCTCGGTCATTAAAATAACATTCTGGCTCAAGAGCTCTCACCACTAACCCTGGGGCCTGTTGAACGTCCTTTTTTTTTTTTTTTTTTTAAAAAGGAAAGTACTCAAGAAATGTAGTTTTGCAACAAAGCCACTCATTCCAAAGAGGGCGCCAACCTCATAAGTGTCAGGTAAACAGATCGAATAAAGAATGTAGGCCCAGTGGGGAGAAAGAGGCTCACATCTGCTAAATGAAGTGCAGGGCCAAATTCCCATACCCTCACTCATGCGGCGTAGCATGTGCAGGGAAAATCAGGGGATTACTGGCCTTGAAAGGCACTCCTCGGAGCAGGGAGGAAGGATGTGGGCCTCCGTGCAATTACAACGCTAGTGTTTAGTGAACCCCCCAAGAGCAGTTATTGTTTGAAGGAGTAACACACCTAGCAATTTTCCTCTGACATGCTTTCTAAACACACCTCAGAATGTCTAGGAGATTGGTTTTGAGATCTAGCATTGGAATCCGAATTTCCTGGCTATGTTATGTCCCGTAATGACCTAGTGAAAAGTTATTACGGCTCAGTTGTGAAGCGCTGCCCACGTCACAGCCCTTGAGGCCATGAGTCTCAATAAGTGACGATTACAGCCCCACCATCACTGAAAGGCTAGCATGAGGCGCAAGATCAGCACAGGCATCATACGGCACATACCAGCTCTCCCGGGAAGGCGGCAGCGCGGCGTCCCCTTGGTTTTCAGCAGAGCTCAGGGCTGGATTTCCCCGGCTCAGCACCTGCAACTGGAGCCTGATTTTCCACAGAGCTCAGCACCCAGCAGCCGACTCTTGTGGCTTGGTTTTCAAGAGGCCTCCGCCCCCACAATGCCCTTGGCAAACCTGGCCCCATGTCCATCAGGGCTTTTTCATGCTCACGCTGCGCCATACTTGTCTCCCAGTTCCAGCAGAAGCCCAGGAGTCATTGCGGGCTATAAATGCTTCCCTAGACCCCCTGCAGCCCAGAGACCCCCCTTTCCCTCTGCCACATCGCAGGCCTGCACCATGCGCACCACCTTCTGGCTGAGAGGTGCCGGGGCTGTCTTAGGTGCCCACCCAGAACGGCAGTGAGCTCTCACAGCTCCTGTTGGCGGTGCCGGGGGACGGGCGAGCTCAGCTCCTCCCGTGGCCAGCGAGGGGGCAGGTGAGCGTCGTGTGCACCCCCCGGCATGAAGCTCAGAGGGCGGCGTCATTGCCTCTCGCCCCTCCCAGCCGTGGCAGGGGGGCTCCGGGGCTCCCCAGAGCAGCCGCAGGTGGGCTCTCAGACCAGCCCTGCAGACGCTTGCTAGCGCTCCCCGGGCCCTTCTCTGCTCCCAGCGGCTGGCGAATGTGGCCTTGGCTCCAGGCTTGCCCCATCCTGCCGCAGCTCTTCCCAGCTGGGCGGAGGGGAGCTCCCATAATCTTTCCCCCCCCCGCCCTCATTCTACCTCTCCCTCCCTCTGCTCCTTTGCTTCCCCCTCCCTCCCTCTGCTCCTTTGCTTTGCCTCTCTCACCCCTTCTTGCCTCTCTTCCCTCCAGTTCTCTCCCCTCTCCTTGTGGGCATGAACAAGCTCAGGCAGGCGTTTGTGCTGCAAAGGGAGGGGAAAAGAGTGGGGGCCTGGCCTGTGCTCCCTATTGCCATCACACCCCGCCCTCCCTCTCCTGCCACGTGCTCTTCTAGCCTCCCGCTGTGCCTATCCCTTGGTCTCTGGGTCTGAAACTTACTCCAGAGCACCCCCGTCTCGTCACATCTCCTGACACTGCCCGTCAACACACCCCTTGTCCCTCTGCCACGTTCCCCTCCAGCTCCCCACATCTTCACCCCCTGCTCTCTGCTTCCTCCCTGCCAGCCACCCCCGTGTGCCCCACATTCTCTGCCTCCCACCCGCCCGCCTCCCCTTCCCCTGTCTTCACCCCACCTCTTTGTGCCTTGTCCCCAGTAACTCCCACCCTGCAGTGGGTCTGGAGCCCCCCAGCTCCTTCCCCACTTCCTTGGGCATTGAGTGAAGGGCCCCACGGCTCAGACTCCTCCCTGCCCAGTCAGGACTGTTCACTCAGAGCCAGCTGGGGTTGTGAGAGGGGCCCGGCTCAGCGACTGACTGACCGCAGCAAACAGTCTCCGCCATAGCCCGCAGCCTCTCCAGGCAAGAGGCTGCAATGCAGCCACCTCTTCCAGAGGACGGCTTCTTTTCTGGAGCTAGCAGCAGCTAGAAAGACAGGCAGGAGTGTTCAGCGGAGTGCCCCCCATAAAGCATTACCAGAAATTCTCCTGTGAGGCCCACCCTGGAGCCCTTTCACCAGCCAACTGAAAATCGAATGGGCTCAGGCATAATGTCAGCTGTTCATTAGCTGTAAGAGGCGAGGGGGGGGGAGGGAAATGCTGGCTCCCTGGATCCATCTACAATTATGCCCAAGCTAGAGAGGAACATTTTTTTGTTCTGATGCTAGAGCATCATGCATATCATTGCTTGATTTGCCAGGCAGCTCCCGTGGCAGGGTTTACATCATACTTCAGCTTTCCTCCATGTGTTATCAGCTGCTAAAAAGACTAATCTGAAAAATATCAGACACTAAACGTTGTTCTGTTAAGTGCTGAAACAGTTTAAACAGATTGCTAATTGAACCATCGACTCTTTTCTAGAACAACCATTCCTAGCAGTTATTCACCACGCAAGCATTCCACGTGCTTTCATATTTCTTAAACAAAACTGTGCCTGATGCAAAATAAGGACACTGCTTTGATATATGGAATCAGAGTCTGACTTAAGCAAGAGGCATTTACTACAGGAAATAGCTACACCCAGAGACACCAATAAATAGCCTTCCACACAGCTCCAGTCCCAGCTTTGTCGCTCGCATTTACCATGTACCACGCTCTATCTGGAATTCTATGCAGCAGTCACAGACATCCAGTGGCTGAATACACTGCATGTAAACATACCATTACAGGCCCAATCCTGCAAGGTGCTAAGTACGCTCAGCTCCCAGTAAATCTACTCCTGACACTATTGTGGCATGAGGACAAAAGAGTCCGGAGCACAGTGACTTGATCAGATTCTGCCCCCCAACCCCAATTCATTTATAACTCTGGTTGTCTTTCCGAACACTCTGATTTACAATTTTTGAACTCAATCCCTAGGTTTCTGTTTTTTTCCTCAGTCTATCCCACCAGCCTGTGTTTCAATTTTCATCTCAGGTGTCTCTTCTCTTTCCCCCCCATCTGACCAGATCGCTCCATCCCAGTGCTGGCGTGGCTGGGGCTGCCTAGGCAGGGGACCTTCTCAGCCGTGTTCCATGGCTTGGCTGCTGGCCTGGCCTAACAGACTAACATTCCTACTGATGCAAATGGTATAATTGCAGGCCTGAATTCGGCCCTCTGAGTTTACGGTAAACACCTCCACCCTTCAGTCTTGTAGCCTCAATTTCCGCATCCCGCTGCCTAGGATGCATTTAAAAAGAGTGGTACATGGACATTTCATCAGCACCTGTACACTTGGCTGACACAGGGAGTCCTCGGGGGGGCGGAGGTGATTCCCCAGCAACCTTCTGTCAAATCAATTTGGCAGAACTTTAGGCTCTGAGCCAAAGTCTATTGAAAGGCAGTGGAAAGACTCCCACTGATTTCAGTGGGCTCTGGCTGAGGCCCAGAAGGAGAAGCTACATGCAGAGAGCCAGAAAGCAGCAAGACAAAGCCATTGGCGCTCTCGTTCGGGTAAAGAAAGCCTCCTGAATATCAGGGAAACGAGAGGCTGACAAACTGGAAAACAACTGAATTCAGCCTTGACAGCCACATATACGAGCCCCTCTGGGAGCGTGGGGACTTTGCGTGACCTAATCCAGCACAGCGCCACGTCCTTTTCTTAAGCCCATTTTTCTTACCAGGTGTACGAGAGCCTGAAAGACAGAAGAGACCAAGGGGGTAGACTCACTTAGGTGAGCTCTCTACTCTGTTTCCTATGTAAGATTTAGGGAAAGAAATACATTGCCTCTCCATAGCCCTTAGCTGCTGGCATAGTAAATAGCTGGGTTGGCTGCAGAAGTGTTCGTTCTGTCTTCTTTAATGCCCTTCCCATCTATGCCTCTCTGACTTTTGTTGCATGCCACGGTTGCACTTTTCGGTGCAGATGGCACCCAAGAGGTGGGAATGTATTACAGGTCCTTTACAGAGCAGTTGGGTGGTTTGGGAGAAAAGTAGGGCATGTTGAATCTTTTCTCCCCAAATCCTTATGCTTTAGAACTGCCTTGTCCAGCCACATTCAGATCTCTGCCTATATAGGGCATGCCCTCAGGAGGAGTATATCAGCTACAGTGGAGTTGTAGTGATTTACCACCGTTAAGGCTCTGACCCTCTAGTCTCTTTAGAACAGTGCCTAAAAGAAAGACTTTTTCTTTCTGGTATTTGTAGTTTATTTTACCTCATACTCTCGTCATCTGATCTCGATTTAGTGCCGGTCGTGCCATCGCTTTTATTTCTTTTTAAAGATGAACAGCACGCAATGGTGTCAGCTAGCATTAAAAAGATAAATAAATTGGGGGAAAAATCCCATAAATTGCAATGAGTGCCCTGCCTTGTCTTGGTTCCTATAGCAACACCACCAGAGGTCCACACATCCTGAGCTCTGAAGCACAGCTTCTATGAAACGTTAGCCCAGGCAAGGAAGTAACCAGCCTGACTTTTGGTTGTTTAATCTATTTTTCCACAAATTTCACTTCTGAGTAAGACAGGCAGGGTACACACTGATGACAGCAAATTCGCCACTGTCAGATCGGTCTATCGGGGTCGATTGAGCGGTCAGTGAAGACCCGCTCAATCAATCCGGAAGGTGACACACTAAAACCCCCCCTCAAGGGGTGCAGCGCTGCATTGACAGGAACGCATTTCCCGTCGGCGCAGTGAAGTGAAGATGCTGCACGCACCAGAAGTAATAAGGAGTCGATGGGAGTTATGGAAGCTACTCTGCGAATCTTGTGTAACGCCCGTCGACTGTCACTGAATTTTCAGGTAAGTGTACACCTGGCCAGAGATCCAGAATGCAGCAGAGTTCTCTCAGCTGTTATTTTTAACAAGAGACCTGACAATGAGTTGCATGTGAGTGATAAAGATTCAAAGTCAAGAGGAAAAAGAATAAAAAGGGAAATGTTCCTATTTATTGAACTGTTTCTCTGAAGGCTGAAATGTATAGTGAGAAAGCCTTAGCACTACAGCTTTATACATGCATCAGGTTAAACCAGGCAGGGTATTTTGGACTGATAATACCGTATTTAATTCAATGTTCTAGGGAACAAGACCAAAGGACCACCCAAGAAGTAAATCATCTTCCTGAAATGCATAGCCTGGAGTGTCATTGTTAAATATAAAATAGATAGTAGATATAAATATAGCTGACATAGTTTGAGCTTTCTGGCTGGCAAGCAATGTCTGGAAGCCTGAAGTCATTACACAACATTATGAGACAGGTTGCTCTTCACTTTCATATTGGTCTATCCATCCAGATGCTTATATGACTGATCCTTTTCCATCAGAGGACATCTCAAATGTGAAAGCTACTGTGTGCACATGGGCACACGACATGCACACAGTTGCTGTCTTGTTCGTCCCCACCTATCGGAGTAGTCTGCATATACACATACAGAGTTAAGTCTCTATGGAGAGTTTATTGCGGGAAAGCCAAGGGCTTGTGTACCCACAAAGGTGGTACCACTTTCACTCCACTTACACTTGGAGCAGGGCAGGAGACAGATTTCCCATCCTACAACAATTTAACATTCTGAAAATTTTTCTTATGCTGAATCAGGATGAAAAGTCAAAATCTTGAAAATGCACAAACCGATCATCAAAAAATGTGTTTGATTGGTTCACTTGGAAAACATTGTTTGAAGAGTTTTGGAACATTTCAATTGACCTTTACATTTTAAAAAAACAAGACAAAAACCATTCCCCTTTTAGAATAAGCTACCTAAAATTCCAAAACCAGGAAGTTGACTTCAAACTGAGAAAAGGAATTTAGTTTTGACAGTTTCCAAGCTTTTCCCAAAAGTTTTTTGCCTCATCAGATCAGTCAAAACCGATGCTTGTCTATGAAGTGTTTAGCATTTTCCAGTGGAAAGGCATCTCATCAGAAGATTCCTGACTAGCTCTGCTTATGATCTAAATAGGTAAGGGTAGGAGGGAGAAGAGAGACACAGAAAGGTGAAATGGATTCCCCAAGATTCCTCAGCAAATCAGCATCAGAGTGGACAGAGAATTCCGGTGTCCTGCATCTCAGGGTGCGTTCACATTGCAGCCAGGGGAATGCATGGCAGCTCGCGTAGCTGTACCTTTGCAAACTGTACTCTCGGTAGCTCACTGCAATTAGAAGTGAGCCTTTCTCAGAATAGGCTTCAGCGCTGTCTGCACAAGCGAATGCATACGCAGGTGGTCTTATGCAGTCTGCACTGAAGCCTGGGCCAATGGTGCCTCACTTCTAGTTTTAGCACGTTAGCTAGAGTACAGCTAGCCTGGGGCTCTCTACATGAGTGACTAGTCACATTCCCAGTTGCAGTGAAGACAGACCCGTAGGCTAATTCCCAATCCACTGTGCAACATTGCCACTCCCGGCTTCCTAGGGTGCAAGGAAAGGCCAGTGTTTTTGAAAGTGTGATGTTATCGGTGGAAATCCATGGCCCTTTTCCCTTTCCTTTTGTCAGACAGCTACATGCTGCCCGTAAGCAAGTAAACCCCTCTTTGCTTCTCTGGAATTGTGAAGAATAGATACACCACACAGAGGATTTTCATATTGCTTGAATAGCACTGGCAGTCACCATTCATTTTAGGCCACTTATCCCCTCTCACAGTGCGGTAATCTCTGAAAGAGCTGCTTTCTAACACGCCTTGACACAGTTGCTTGAAATGGAAGCGTAAATACAGTTTGTTTTCTCAGCCTCACGCTGTTGCTTTATTGACTGGCAGAACTGAGGCTCACGACTGCTTTTTGTCCCTTAATAAGTGAAATTGTTTGCTAGGCAGGGGCGCCTGGTAACCAGACAGCACAGGGGAAAACAGCTATGGTTTGCAGCCTGGTAGGGTGCAGCTTTCCATGGAATAGGGATAGCTATACTCAGAGCCATGTTAAGACAATCTAGGGCTCTATTTACCCCCACCAAAGGCTATCCCTGGGGTTGATGGAGAACTCACAACCACTCTTTCTGGGGCAGGCTGTTCCTCTTCCAGCCTCCTCACCCTGGACCAGGCCTCCCACATGGGCGGGTAGGGGAAAGGTACACTGTACTGAGCCCGGAGGCCCTGGGGGGGGCCCAGCCCAGGCTCAAACCCCATTACTGGAGGGAGCCAGTGTTAAAAGTTTGCTTTGGGCCTGCCCTGGACAACTGCTTCATCTCTAGAGGCCAGGCTCAGGTCCAGCGTGGAAGAGGGGGGAATCTGCCTCCAGCCATCTAAGACGACTCTGAGCGTGGGGCTTCCTGCCAATACCGGTCCAGCAGAGCTTGCCTCTCAGGCATCCTCTGCTGCGGCGGTGTCAGTGGGGGCCCACCAAGCAGTGACACTCATCGTGAATGCGGCCGTTTGCTATTCAGCGTGACTGTTGCAAGCTGCATGCAGAGTCAGCCAGACGTCACCGCATCAGTGAAGCTCAGCTCCAATTCCGGAGATTTTCGTTGCAACCCTGAGGGCTAGGAACAGATAATGTGAAAATAGATTCTACTGTCACCGCAAGACAGCAGGAAAGGAAGGACGGTCTAGTGCTCAGGGCATGAGCCCAGGACTTGGGGTCAATGCCCTGCTCTGCCACAAACATCCTGCATGACCTTGGGCAAGTCACTGGGCCTTATTCCTGCCCTCTGTACAATGGGGACAAGGGCACTTCCTGACCTCACAGGGTGTGGTGAGCACCAATCCCTGAAAGCTTGTGAGGAGCTCAGATACTATAGGAAGGGGGGCCAGCTGTGTACCTATGGTAGAGCTGTGGCCCCACGCTCATGACACATCTGTGTCTTAATGAGTCTGGGCCAAGGTATTCACTTTGAAAACCTCCTCCCTGGTGCTCGCCCTAAACTCCGCCTCCTCTTGTTCCTCAACTGCTCGCCCTAACCCCACTCCTCTGGTGGGCAGCTAAAATGTTTTTTCCCTGCGCTCACCATAAACGCTTCTTCCCAGGGGGTTCAAATGAAACCGCTACTGGTTGGTGATCCCTTGAGTTTTCATCCTAAGCCCTTGCCCCACCTTTATCTCACAGTAAAGCTTTCCTCCCCTCGTGTGTCTATTCAAAACCACCAGTCCCCTCCACCTTCCGTTGAATGTAAACTTCTTGGGTACCCACCCAAACCTTCCCCTGCTTGGAACCCACCTGAAACTGCCTCCCAATGTCCGAATGCTCCAACTGAGAACAGGGGATTGCAAGGGCCGTGCGAGGCAAACTCTATAAGTCATTACATCCATGGTCTTCCTGCCAGCCCCGAGCAGAAAAAACATTCATGCTACAGGCATAGCCCTTAGCAGCTGTTCTTTGAAATGAGTTAGCAGGCACTTCCCAAACATCTTTATCAGAGCCCTTTGGAGCACCCGGAAGATCAGCAGCTCCAGAACGAAAGGAGTGTATTACTTTGCGTGCTTAATAGCGGAGTCAGAAGCACTGTGCTCCCCTAGGCCACAAGACATCTTACTTTCATTATATTCGATGTATTTAAGGCAGCAATGCTGTTACTATATATGCTCCTCAAGACAATGGGGTGAGGGGGAAATTCACTGTATGAACCACGCATAGACCACTCTATATAGCTGACACTCAATACATTTGAGTTTAAGCCTTTTCACATGGCCAAGACCCCAAGATGCAATGGTTCGTTACCGGTAATGACCATTGACTGTAACCAGGTTTGCTGCAGTGTCATGGCATTACAAGCACTATAAATGCAAACAGCAGGAATCAGCTCCTTTGTACTTCCTAGCCTTAGGATCAACATCAACAGCTAGAGTAATGCCTCTGCCATCCCTTGCGGCTTTGATAGCGAATATGGACATGTTTGTTATTCAACGTGAGCACAAAATGTTGAGCTGCAGAACTAATTGTGTTTAGACAGTGGCTTATCATACGCAAATGAGCACATTAATTACAAAATGCATTTTGCTGCAGGGCGCGTTGTCTTTTGACCTTTGAAAAATGGAGTACCTATGTTTCTATTGTACGGCAAGATAAAGGCTTTGTGGAGTGAAACTGATTAGCCTCATTTGCAACCATGAATAAAATGAGTGACTTTTGCTCAGGGCAGACAGAGGCTTCATCAGCAGGAGGTTACCTGCTATTGATTTGTTTTTCCTCTTAAGTTTGAGTTTCTCTCCTCAGAGTCCCTGTTGGAGGAGAACACTTCTGGTGTTATTTTAGTTTCCTAGGGGACAGAAAATTTGCATGTGAAAATGAAGACAGAACAGGCTGTCGTTCCTCCAAGAGTGTGAGTCAGCATGAGAGATACAGGCCATTTGTACTCCAGCTGTATGTGAGCCAGCCATAGGCTTAGAATGACCTCGTGGTTAGCACACAGGACTAGAAGTCAGTAATTTTGTTCAATCCCAACTCAATCAAGTTTTCAGAGAAACTTGCCATAGTCTTGTGTTGAAAAAGCCATCAAAAAGCAGGGATGAAAAGTTTGACCGGAACACCAGCACCATTACGAGTGGTGTGAAAGAGTCATGGCCTCATCGTTCAAACCAAGGTGCCTTAAATCCATATGCGGGCACCTAAATAGAAAAGTGGATTTTCAGGAATACCGAGGAATCCCAGTTCCCACTGGGGTCAGTGGGAGGGACACTGGCTCAGCATCTTTAAAATCAAAACACTGCTGTTTAGGGGACTTAGTTTAGGCACCAGGGTTTGAAAGTTTTGGACCATGTTTGTGGAGATCATTGGATGGAAAGGTGTAAAATCTAATTAGAGTTGGAGTCAGAATGAAGGGAATGGAAGCATTAAAAAAGGTTGAGTGACAGATGCAGTGAAATACTCCTAAAATTATATTTTAGTTACAGATCAATCAATCCTTCCAATCTCTGCTGTAAACCAGAAGTGAAAGTTTAGCTTCTCTGTTGATGGTATGAGCTGCCCAGCAGAATCTGTAATTCCAGTGGAATAAAACCAGACTACAATGGATCAAAGTAAACCAGGAGGCCCCTCGTGGCAAGAGGTGGTACTGCATCCCACAGCACCTCAGCAAGGTAGCTGCAATGTGTCTATAGCGTTGTGGGAAGTTGGGGTGTTATGCGTAGTGTGTAGTCCCATAAGACTTTAATCACCAGCCAGTCCTGTTTTCTGGAATGCTCAGAAGGTATTGCCTGGGTTTCATGAACTTATGTGGCTCTAGGGGAGCCTGGGCAAAACTGCAGAGAATGGGGCCGGCAGACCCCCAGTACTGGGGGTTATTCTTCCATAAAATATACCAAGCCAGCAACAAACAGCTTCTGATCACCGCACTGGTTAGTCAGAAGATTAAAAAAAACGTTTCCTTAAAGCCATCCAGCACTCTGGCTTCTACCCAGACAGCCAGATCAAATACGATGGGTGTGACAGGGTAGTGGGGGATGAATCCCTGGCCAGCCCCCTGCCACACTAGTTTAGCTAGCTCAGGGGCAGCAGAGCAGGGGGTGGGGAGCTGGGCTGGGGCTTGATTGCCTATGGGGTGGCAGCTGTGCCTAGGCACAGGCTGAGCAGCTTCTCAGCTGGCCCAGCAGGGTTTATAAGCCAGGTCCCAGAGGGGAAAGAAGTTGGGGGAAGCGGGCAGAGGTGTTGCTTGTCTCCCTCGACCCCGAGCAGCCCAGGCAAGGCTGGTGGGGGGAGGTTCTTGTGCACAGTGTAAATAAACCACTGGTGACTGCAAACTTGAGGGTCTCCGAGTCCTTTGTGGTCCACGGGGACACTGAAGCTACAATGGGGATTACTGAAAATCTTTATCTGTCATAAAGAACAAAGGTTCTACCCCTCGCAAAGGACTGGACACATTGCCGAACAGCCCAATGAATATTTCAGATCTTACCCAAATACGCGCTTAAAGCCACTGCTTATTAACTGAACTAATATTTATTTAAAAAAAGATATTGGTTAAAAGTTCATATACAGACAGATGAGAATAAAAGTTCAATAAATCAGTTTCAAAGTCGAGATGATAACTGAATTGCAAAGTTCTTGATTGGCAAAGCCTCTGGAAGTTACCCAAACTGCCTGGGGGATCATCAGTCCTTGTTTAACGCTTCCTATTTAGAAATCCAGTCCAGAGAAATGAAGCAGGAAATGAAAACCAACATCGTCCATGTACAGAATCCGTATAATTTCTTCCACGAGGCAGAGTGGCCCAGAACAAGCTGGATCCCAACTCCCTCTGTCAAAGCTTGCCCAGGTTTGAGATAAAAATGATCAGGCCCAAGGCTTCTTTTATAGATTTTTAGCAGGCTATGAGAGCCACCCAACAGCAGACATCACAGCAGGTAATCCTTGAGTGCATAACATGTGGTTATGAAGTAACATCTATTCTTATGCACACGGGTAACTAGCTACATTAGCATAAGGCAACTGGCAATTTACAACCATTTACAGGTATTTACTACTTAACCATGGAAGAGAAATAAAAACAATATTGTTACGTTAATATCTTCCTTGGATTTTTGACTAACAGAATACAGCGACAACCAGGAACTATTTGGTTACATCAGTAAACACTAGCAAGATTATAGGTAATTACAGACATAGCTACTTCCAAACTCTTAGCAATGCAAGATTTAACCTCCAAGTCCTAGCTATTTACAATGACTAGTTCCAATTACCATTTTAATAGCTTTCAACAGGTCCTCAAAGGTTGATTTGGGGTTATTTCAGCCTGCTAGGCTCCACTGTTCCTGGTCCCTGTCACAACCTCCCAGCCCAGCCCTACATGTCCATTTATTTGGGCCATTTCTCTGCTAAACTTTAAGCTCTGGTTGTATGGCTCAAACCAAATCATACCCAGATCCAAGGGCCTCGCAGTGCACATGTGTCAGGATCACTGCAGCCCCATTGCTACGTCCCTGAAAACAGTCGAGGCACAATACTGTATTTATCCCCACAGCCAGCCCTGCCGTAGGCAGCAGAGATGGCCTGAGGTGTGTCTGACATGAATGCCTAGGCACAGCTGCCTCCCCTCAGGCAATCACGCCCCAGCCCAGCCCCCCACTCTGCTGCCCTGAGCTAACGTGGCAGAGGGATTCCTTCGGTTTTTTTAGTGCATCTAGAACACCCAGCATCGTGCAGCCACTTCTCATGCCCCATCTTTTTTCACTATCAGAGGCACTAGGTTAAAGCCAGTTTAGAAGCTGCTCTCATATATCCTGGTGGTTTTACAGGGATCCAATCCAGCCTGCAAGCCACAGGCTCTCATTCCTCCCTACCTGCAACGCTCTTTGCCATCATAAATTTGCTCTCAGTACAACCCGTAGATTGGTTGGCATAGTCACCGGATCCCTCCCCATCTGAAATAAGCCTGGCAAACGTAACTGCGAGAGCAGAATATTAACACAGCACTTGGTTTCAGGTCAGCTGCTGGGATGGTGAGCTGTGTATTTGCTTCCCTCCACGCTAGAGGGGACTTCATTAATATTCCAAATGCTAGTAGGTATCCCCCACTGGCATCAGGAAGGAGAAAAGCTACGTGGGGGAAAAAAAATCACAGCTGAAGCCAGAAAAAAAATCTAAACTGAAAAAAAAAAACCACCACTGTAATGGCTACCCTCAGGAGACCCACCCATGGACCTAGGATTACAGAGCAGTCAGAGACCCCACTGCTCCTTAAGGACTGCCGTGCCCTACTCTGGTGAGGACTTGTGAGTTAGCCCAGTGCTTATTTGGGGCCCGGCTTCCTTGGGGCTTATAAGCAGCTGAGCTCTCACCATGGCACGTGGGATCAATGCCTCAGAGCCCATTACATCCCCTCATCTAAGGGCATGATCTATTGCTGAACCAGAAACTCATGCAAAACTCTTGGCCCTGCCCCAGGGACGCCCCCAGGAACTGATCTCTGCTAGCAGCTTCACACTTTCCCCTACTCCAGAAACCTCACCACGGTTCACCGGCTCAGGTCTGCTCTTGCTGGCTTTTATAAGCACCAGATACCCTCCAGCCGATCACTTGAGCCCTGGCTCCACAGTCTCAGCTGAGAGGCAGCTGATTAGCCACAGGTGGGGATGGGACCAGCTCCCCTCAAAGGGGCTAGTCAGCATGGGCAGGGCTGGGGTTTGGTCTCTTTTTGGGGTCCAGAGGTGATCAGTTTATAGCAGGCTGTCCATTAACTTCGATAGGTTTCAGATCCTGAGTGGTTCTGTACTCCTGAAGCAGTCCTTGGGGTTTGACCCTGCCCACTGCACTTACACTGGGTAGTATCTGACTCTACCAGGGGATTAGACTCCAGCCTGACGAACAAACGTAGTTACTCTTTACTTTACTGCTAGGGCTGAGTGTGACGGAAAAACAAACCACACTTATGGGCTTTTAAACATGCAAAATGTGGTGCACGAGCAGCGAGGCACAGTCAGTCCTGGCCTGACCCTATTTTAGATGAATATTGAATAAATCCAGCTGTCCAGTACTGATCTCCAAGTTTCATGTCTTAAACTAGAAGCAATACTACTTGGTCATGCTGAAATGAAGAAGAAGACATCTCTAGCATGCCGTTCTCCTGCACACAAGAGCTTCCGGTATTGCTTAAGGGCAAACGTAAAAACCCTGCAGTGGCTTATGCTGGTAAGCCAATGGAAGATTTTTCAATTAAATGAAGCTATAAATTTCATAATCTGCTAACCCTCTGATAACTTGCCAGACAGCAATTTCCTAAAAACGGTGCTTGTTCAGAATGTTCAAATACATTCTGGGCTGTAAAAGGCAGCCAAAGACATGAAGGAGTGGAGTGTAAAGTGACCTTGAAATCTAAATTAACTTGTGCTAATTGGATTTAAGTGATTGTAATTTCCTATTTGGAATTTGCAAAGCTGGCTTCTACTAGTCAACCCCATTCTAGCAGAGCGTGTTTGCTTGTCATTAAGTAATAGGGATTCTCTTCTGGTAGTTCAATCAAATAGACTCGAGTCCCTGATTTAGTTCCGCCACAACCAATACATATATTTACAGACATCTTGAGAAGTAAGCTAGCTGTGGTCTGGCCAACTCTTGTTCTAAAGTTTTACAGCATTTAGCACTTTGTTTTATGGTCAGTTAGCGCTCATGGAAATGTTGCCAGTTTCATCGGGATATGGGGCAGAGAGCACGTTACAATAAACGTGATGGTACTTTTTTTTAAAGCAAAATCTTTCACAGGTCAGTACAGTCTCGTGTTGCTGATAAAGAATGTAAGAGTAAAAGAAAAGGCAGGAAATTCCCCATCTACATGCCCCTACATGCCCTAATCCACCCCAAATCGGCCCAGGACAAGCTCAACTCCACATCATGACCTTTAGTACCCCAGGTACAGGTAGGAGCATGCTCAATCAGCTAATACATATTAACTGACACACCCCTGGGAGGAGAGTTAACATGTAAAGTGGAAATGGGGCGGGAAGGGGGCGGAGAAGGATCCTCCCACGTGGAGGACACCATGATGTAATGGGGAGGATACCTTGTTGTAAGCATTTCTATAAAACCCACAAGCCAAAAGTGTCCTGCGCGGCACCCTGCCTTTTGAATTTACCTGCAGAGTGTTCGCCAGCAGCGCTGCTTAATAAAAGCGACCTGAAAAGCCTCCTCCAACTGATCTCGACTGAGTTCTTAAACAGGTATCTGGTAACATTGCTGTTCCAGACCTTTGAAAAAGTTGAAGGCCATGGTTTTCAAATGGTAGGCTCCTACATTCACAGTTAGGCATCTAAAGAAGTAGCCTGATTTTGTTTTTTAAGGCATCAGAAGTTCCCATTGACCATTCTGGGAACACTTCTGCAACATGCAAACGTATGCCAGACTCACATGATTTGGCCACTCATTCTTCTGTGTCTAGGGTTGCTTTGGCTCACGTGCAACCCATACGAGCTTCCTTAGGCTCACCAGGCCCACATCTGATATAGATATAGACCTAAATACCATTAGGATTTATCATTTGTGTCACAATCGTGCTCAGAAGCCACTTTCGGGATCCAGGCCTTGTTCTGCTGGGTGCTTTATGGACATACAGATGGGTTTTTCCATGGGCCATCGGATCTCCCTGACTACCCAGCTGGTAAGGTCTTCAGAGGTCCATACCCTTTCTCTGCGTTCAGAGGGGTGCCAGGGCCCTGCACCCAATCTGCAGATACCGAGAAAGAATCTAATGTTGGCCAGCTGGGCATTTTCACACTGGTCTGTCTCCCTTTGGTCTTCCTGTGTTTTCCCCTAACTGTCCAATGCATCCCACCCGATGCAGGGAAGCACTTTACTACCTGCCCTAAGACGCGCTGAACTTTAAGCCTGGCTAATGCCACCATTACACGTCCGGTACAGCCCCCTCATCTTGGCGCCGCAGTGCCAGCACGCACTTGGGGCTGGGATGGCGTTCCTTAAGTCTTGCTGTAGCAGCCATTTCACTGGCAGCTTCCCTCGCTCCCTGGCCTGGCCAAAGCTTTCCCCCTCTACCACCTGTCTGCCCTTGGCACGATCCTAGCCAACGGCTGGCCTTTGCTGTGCCATAACCCTACAGGCACATTGGTTTGCCTCGTACGCTAGGCCCAGCTCCTCTTTTCCTTTTGGAAACCCTGCCGGCCCTCGGGCAGGCACCTGGGACGATTTAGATTTGGATTACAGGTGACACCTAAGCGCCTGCCCATGACAGACTACACACGTCGTGTGGGATTTTGGCCAGCGGCCAGCACTGGCCTGGCTTTGCTCCCGCTGACGTCAAGGCTCGTTGGTTTTCCCTTTCATTTCAGTGGCAGCCGGGGCTGCATTCTCTTGAAAAGCGCAGCTACTCCTATCCAAAACACCCAGCCCCCTTCCTGTGGCAGCTGGTGGCCTGGCTGCCCCGGGCTGTCGCTCTGTTTTTCCATGAGGCTGCTCTGGTGACAGACACGCCGATGGCGTTCATCATCTAGCCCACATTTCTGACGCCTCCTCCGAAAGGTCAGGGCGTGTGGGGGGCTTTCCGGTCAAAAGGCCAGGCCTGGTCAGTCCATCACCATGGCTGGCAGGGTCATTCAAAGCAGCAGTGTGGTCCTCCACATTTTCCATGGGGCCGGCCCCGCTCCCTTCCCCCCACAAACCCACCTAGCTGCTGCCACCTGCCATTTAGCCATGTGGGAACGGCAGGCTGGCCATGACCCCTTGACACCTAGTTGTGACCCCCCAGTTTGGAAACCCAGGCAGCAGTGCCCCCGTCCTACGGCACGCTACGCAGGCTGCAGCACGGGCGGGTCACTCGTGTCCAGCCCTTGACATTTCACGTCGGCAGCTCAGGTTGCAGAGCTGGGGATTGGAAAAAGGCCTGCTTTTATTTGTCCAGACCAGCAATTTGTTATGCCAGCTGACACCCACAGTGGTAGGTCCTGCACGTACTTAAACCATATGCTCTGCACTGAGGGTCTGGCTGTGTCTAGGAGCCGATATAACTAGCTTGACACCGGCACCATTAAGAAGCTAAGGGTGGGTTGACCTCGCCACCGCAGGCTCCAGGGCTAGAGATTTCTAGCCCAGCCGCTGAGTTTCTCAGCAGGCCGGCACCCAAAGCTGCAGTGCATTCTCAGGGAGCTCCGCCCGCGGTACATTTTTTACAGACACGTTAACAAGCCCGTGGTGTTGTTTTGCTCGGCGGCACACTTCGGTTCTAGCATCACGGCTTGGCGCTAGCTGAATCCTGCACCGGGAGCAGTCCTTGGCTGGGTGATCGCTGGAGAAGACCAAGAACAAGAGGGTGACTCAAAGAGTCACCACCTGGCTGCTTGTTCCCTGGCCTGCTGCAGTCAATGAGTTATTCTGTGCCTGCCCCATCCCTGGTGCAGCTGACACACGCTGCCCCCAGTCCACTCGGGCTGGCAGCTGGATGGGGGAAGAGTCAAGCATCCCATCCGTACCAACCCTTTCGCTGCTCACCTGGTGACGGGCGGAGCAGTGGTTCCCCCAGAGGCCACGTCATGCCTTACTGTTATTTAGTGGGCTGTGCAGTGCACATCAGAGCTACATACCTGTGTAGCACCTGTATTGCAGTACAGGTCAGACACCTGGCCCCTCGGACAGACACACTAGCAGCGGTGCTGTCAGTCCCTAACGCTGAGCATGAAATGGTTTGAAGGTTTCACTTAAAAACACAGCCCCGGCAGCTGCAAAGCATAAACACGGCCCAGTCTCGCAGAGATCTGGCCTGCCTGCCTTCCTCATAGGCACAAGGAGTGCTGCGGGTGCCTTGGCCATGTCCCCGGGATGGAACAATCCACCCCAATGCACTATAGTCTGAAATGCGCCATCAACACTTGAAGGGGTGCACGTCCCGACCCTACCAGGCATGCCCTGTGGGGCCACTCCAGAGAGTTGTGGATTCGCTGGATTGATCCAGAGCTGGAAATTTCACTACATGACGCTTGGTGCGATGCCATCAGCTGTGGTCGGTGCAACAGTAACCAATGCATGTCTCTTTCTCACCTATTCTATTACTATCAGAAGCCCTGTCCTTCCTATGGCAGTTCTTACAAAATTCTTCCAGTGTTTTCCCCACATAGCTCACCCAATGCAAAGAAGTGCCTTGCTACCCCGAAAGGAAGTTAAATGGGGCGGACGGGACCCATTTGCATTAATGTTAAAGGCTTCACTTAAAAACAAAGCCAAGAAAGATCCAAAGCTGCCACTCTCCAGCCTACCACCATGGCTTAAAGATTTAGAGTGGCCCTGCTGAAGGAAATGGGTGTTTTGCCATTGTCATTGATGGCGGTCAGGATTTCATCCTCAGGGTAAAAGAGACGCATCTTCAAAATCCTCGTTGTACCGCTGTGTCAGTGTAAAGGGACCTTATTGTGGGCAGTCATACTCACGTTGAGTGTGGGGAAAGGCAGCCTTAATGTAAATGAGATTCTAGCCCTGCGTCATAATGCCTAAGAACCGACGGAGTGCTAAGGATGCATGAGTGAACCGAATTCTAGCATTTCCTCACTTTAGCGTGCTTGACTTTGCAACCTTAATAACGCTCTTTGGCTGCAGCTTGATGCTGTGTGTACCAGATTAGCTAGAGCGAGTGTTATTTTGGGGTTGATGGGTGTGGTGGTGTTGAACCCTCATTGAAGCTAGTGGTGTAATTGACGCCCTTCATTCAGGCTAAATGTACCCAGATAGCTGGTGCTATAGAAGCCACCACCCAAAATACAGGCACGTGGCAAGGCTGAATCATGGGGTTTCTCTTGAGACTGAAGTAGCAAGTTCAGGGCCATGGCATTGATTGGGAAGAGTTATGTGTGCCTGTGTGTGTGACCGAAGCAGCAGAAACACACAAAGGAGCAAAGACGTCCCAGATGCAGCCAGAGACGCCCTAGTGGTATGACCCGGATAAAACGTCTAAGAGAGCTTTTGGGTTGAGTGCTGGCTGACAGAGGCTTGGAACGACAAGCCAAGAAATACTCATCTGTTGTCTACTTCCTATTGGGGGTCAGGGAACCAGGACTTTGTACGTTATTTGCAAATAAACAGGACTTCATCAAGGAAATACTGGTTCCTATAATCAGTTTCTCCTCCCAATGGAAACAACCTGCTAGATCCCTAAACTGGTCAACTGCTCAGGTCAAAGGGGGAGAATAACATTATTCGCTTGTCAGTGAAAGCTATGAACGGCTGTGCCTGGTTCCAATGATTAAGCCATTGTTTTCCTTTTTTCATTGCTTTCCCCCAAATGCACCCATCTGGTTGATATTTTCCATACTAGGATTGGATCCAAAAAGTGTTTTTATTTTTGAATTTAGAGCAAAGTCCGTCCTCGCATTATTTGGGAAGATTAAGACTGAACAAAAAAAAATGCATTTTCCTTTAAAAAAAAAAATCACCATTTTTTTTTGGTGGCCTCTTCCCAAAACAGCTGAAGTTTGAAACATGAAACTTGGCCTCTGACTGATCCCCAGTCAGGAGAGGGAGGCTTGTGTGGGTTTTTTTTTAATTTGGTTTTGAATGAACATTTGAAAATCACAAAGGTAGCAGAAAATGTTAAGTCAGAAGGTGTTTGCTTGGGTCACCTGCCGGCCCATGGAACAGAGCGCGTACTAGGAGAGCTCCTGGGATAAAAAGAGAGACAGCTCTGCCCCCAACCCTTGGAGAGATAGCAGGACTCCCACATCACATTCAGGGGCAAGATCCCCGGGTGCACACAGAGGAAGAACCATTTCTTGCACTCTCAGATCCTTGTGGCACAGAGAGGCAAAAGGACGCACAGCCCATGCAGACAGGCTCTGACTTGCATCCCCCACTGGGACTCTCCAAACGGATTTGGGTCTCTCTGCCCTCAGAGGCAGGGCAGGAGTCACCCTTAGGGAGCAGGGCGCATTTCAACTCAACAATACAGAGTCAGCGGTTGAGTCAGAAATGACCACTAACCTGTACCCTTCAGGCCCTCCAAGCCTCATTGGCCACAGCCAAAGTGTTATTCGCATTTGGGTAACACACCCTGCTCTCAGCTGCTTAGGCTTTGGCGTACACCGGGACTGCAAGGACCTTGGGCACTGGGCGTGGTTGACTAGTGGCTCTGCAGGTCTGTCAGAGACGAGTGGCCCTGTCCACGCTGCAGAGCTGCACTGAGGTCTCTGTGAGCCGTGTTCTCCATGAGGGGGACAAGCGTAAATGGGACCATTGAGGAAGAGGACACAGGGCACCGAAGGAAAACGCCCCAGCTGGAAATGAAGTCAATGATTTGCAAAAAAAATACATAAACTAAATCAATCAGTTCCTGCACCGTTCAGGTTCACCACGTACGTATCAGTGACGGTTTGCAACGGGACCTAGAGCAGGAGCCATGCGCATGTTCAGGACTCAGTAACGCCTCTCTAGAAATTGCATAGAAGGGCTGTGGGATGGAGACAAGCTAAGTTAGCACCAGATTTTAAAAGTTGCTCCTCCCACTGCCAGCATCTCTGCCTAGGCCCCACCCATAAACAGCTTCCTGAGTACGGGATCAACCCTACGGCTGGCTCTCCCCTAGGCAGGGACACAGCTCTCCCAGGGTCCTACATTCTACCACGCCTGCAAGGGGGGGACGTCTATCAGCCCCCAGTAGATGTTCTCCAGTACTGGGCGCCTTGTTCAATGTATAACTCAGCAAACCAACACAGCCACGTTCAGCTCATGTGCTGTCTGGCCAGGGGACGTGGGCACAGACACCTGGGCATTAACTGGCTTCCTGTGGGTGGCCGTTGCATGGGTGTCGAGGTGGACGCAAGAAATCTCCCTGTTCTGGCACAAGCGCCTGCCCCAGACAGCAGCAGTCTGTGCCCCCAGCATTCTGCAGAGCGTGGGGGGGGTCTGCTCACTTGATCTAAAGTATTTGTCTAAAGTATTTGGCTGCTCCCCCATCATTGCAGCATCCGAGCGCCTCACATTTTAATGTATTTATCCTCACAACATCGTGCGCTATTATTCCCATCGGACTGCTTGGAACTGAGGCTGAGAGAGGCTAAGTGACATTCTTAAGGTCAACCAGGCAATCTGTGGCAGAGCAGGGAACTGAGTCTGGGGCCTCCTGAACCCTAGGCTCGTGCCCTGACTACTGGATCAGCCTTTCTCCCGGTAGGGCTCCAAAAAGCAGGAGGACGGGTTAGAGCGCGAGAACGTCTCTCCCCTCCCCTTCTCCATTCACCTCAGCAGGGGACGCGACAAAGGAACCTTCTCCATCCATGGCCAGTAGCCCCGGAGAGATCGTTCCGGCCACAGAGGCTCCCCCATGGGCCTGCTGGAGCAGTTACTCCGCTCTGCTCCCGACAAAAGGCCTGTGACTGAAAAATTGCCGTGGAGCTGTTTGGTGTTCCTGTGCGAGCTCTCTAGTGCACGTGCCTAGCCCTTGGGCTTGTTTCGTCATCGAGGCGCTAGCTCGCAGCTCCAGCGAGGGCTGGGCCCGGGCCCTTCTCTTTGACAGGAGTTGTGCTTCACGGGTGCGATGAATGTCTGGTTCGGATTTGATTGGTAGATGAATCCACTCAAAGTCAACATGCTCAAGGAACAGAACAGGGGTGTGACAATATAGGGAGCCCAGCTCGCCACTGTGACGTGGCTGCCAAGTGGTAGGAAAGGGTATTTGGTATTTTAAAGGAGCCGAGCAGACAGATTTTGGCACGAGGGCTTCAGTTTTGCCTCTGTTTATCGTCAGGTTTTGGCAAGGCTAGTCAGGCACTGGGCAAATCATGCAGCCTCAGCTTTCTCCTGGCAACGCACTGGCACGCTCTGCCGTATCTGCTGGGCGTGGGACACGGCAAACAGCCCTGCCGCTGCATCTGCACGGGGCTCCCAGGGAGCAGCGTGTCTTTAAAATGGCAATCCTGACTGACACACCCAGCCCGCAGAGCTACAGAAGGGCGCGTCGGCCAAAGGAGACCTTGGAAAATAAATGATCCAAAGGTCAAGAGAATTCACAGGGAATTTTCCAGGACATCTAAATAACCTGAGCATCTAAGTCCTATTGATGTTGAATGGGTCTCAGGGTCCAGAGTCACTTAGGTGCTTCTGATATGAAATCCTCCAATAACTCCCGTTGAGGCACCTGAATAAGTGGTTGAATTTTCAAGGCAACTCGGCTCTGACTTAGAAGAACAACGGGAGTTGCGGGGTGCTAAACCTGTAAACTCACTGAGGCAAGCTCTGCCTTTATGGTCTGTGTGTACAGCGCCTAGCACTAGAGCAGGGATACTCAGACCGAGGCTTGTGAGCTGCAAGTGGATCTTTTAACGTGTCTCCCCTGGCTCTTTGCAGCATGTGATATTCGAGCCTGGGGTGATTTAATTATTAACCAATCAAGATGCTTTTATTATGTTATTCGTCAAATGTAATTGACAAAATCCTAATCCTGGGCCAGTTATTTTGCAGAACAAAATAGTTAAGCGAAACAATGCATTCACATTACTGTGGTTCTTTTGGGGAATGTCGATTGCTAATTTGATTCGTGAACCACTGAGGTCTGAGTACCACTGTAGTTTCGGGTCCGGGTCCATGCTGGGGCTCTGAGATGCTATGACAATATGAATAATATCAATAAAAAGAATCAAATCTTTAGAAAAGCCAGCCCCGACTGTGAGCACTTTTAAAACTTGGCTCTACAGCTGATGGCAACACAGCCAGGAAGAAACAACGTAGAAAAGGAGGCCAACACAAAAATTGGGACAACTTTCTTTAGAGAAAAGATTGGCAAAATTGGACCATGAATCACTATTTAAAGAGCAAATCATTGTCTTACATTTTATATCCAAAATCTTCCCGTTAGTCTGTATAGTGTTTTGCTGTTCCATGCCATGCATCTGGTTTTATCTTTCAGTTGAGCCATTAAGGACGTGTAAGACATGCCACGGGAGTACATCTTCCTTTCTTTTTAAATGGTGGAACCCTGGTCAATGCCAAACTGCTTAGCAGCAACTGGATCTACAATCTCTATGAACACAGGCGTCAACCAGCCGACTGGCTGGCAAACTCCACTCCAGAAATTCGGACAAGAGAGAAAGATCAGGCAAAAACAACAATAAAAGAACGTAACTCGCCAAAACAAATTTTGGAGCTAGACAACATTGTAACTGTATTGTAGTATTAAGAACAGGGAGCCAGACAGGTGAGGTCTAGTGGATGGAGAGAGGCAGCCGAGCAACTGTGTCAATACTACACAGTAGCAATTTATTCCAGCCCCTCTTTTACTGAAAATGACCAACAAAACCTTAAATAAATCAACAATTGCTTATTGCTCCATAACTGGGATAATAAATTCTTTAGTTTATCAGTACCTTGTGGCCTTCCAGGGTGCATTCTTTGAAACGTTTGCATTACAGATACAACCCTCTCTTCTGAACAATAAATTATTTTTTTTTTAAAAAGGAAAAGAGAAAACGGAGGATACATTACAATTTTAAAGCAAAAGGAAAACAAAACCTATTTTTGACATATATCTTAAAATAATATGAAGACAATGCTCTCTGTGTTAAATGCCTAGATATAAATAATAAAGGACATTATGTTATTTACAGTGGTACACAAGAAATTGAGAGAGCATCATTGACACGTAACTCATAAAGACCATAAATGATTGAGAAAACATTCAAGTATGTACAAGATGTATTTACAACAGAATATATCATTAAATAATGATGATATGTGGCCATTTTCTTTGTCTGCATTTCTCTGCAGCATTTCATAGGTGCTTTTCTCATTAGAAGTCAATGTGGCTGATGGAATGTAGCCAGTACCAAAGACCGAGAACAGGCTTGGCTTATATTTGCCAGCGGGCAACATGCCCTTTTAGCAGGCACAGATTTGCTCTTCTGAATGCACGAGTAATGGTTCATAATCTGTACAAAGATATAGTAGCTGGATGAAAACAGGAGACGGTGCTTCATTGTCATGAAAGAAGAGAAAGGAAAGAAAGTTTTATTGTTTCCCTGGCAAAGTGAAATGATTGTCCTTTCACACCTGGGAGAAATTATGCTGGATGAAGTGGGAGATGGGGGAAAAGCAAATATGAAGATACAGGGCAGCTGCACTGCTTTGCAGCATCTGGGGATTGGGCCCCCCATGTTTTATGCACCACTTTCCACTGCTAATCATGCAGAATTTCCCCAAATGCAAAACTGCTGAGTATAAAAACATCTTGGGGTAAATGACATGACCTTGGAAACCAGGGCAGTTTTGCATCCACGCATTCTTCGGTCCCCCTCGGATTGCTGTTGCACTCACAATGAGTTCTAGCCAAGGGCCAGCGAGGCTGACAGGGCGGTTACACATTGTAAAAGGTACCCCCAGAGCCGGCCATGGAAAGCATGTTTCCCCTAATGCTGTTGATGCGGAGAGCTGGGTTTCCTCATCCCGAGTCCTGCAAGGTGAGAAGCAGGTCCAGGGAGTGCTTAGCAACTCTGGCAGGGGCGAGCCCATAATTCATGATGCAACGGGCCACGGGCCCACTGCACCAATCGAATTGTCTGTGTTACTGGTCCACTAACCTCGTCTCTGACTCAGGGCAGGGTCATGTTATGCTCCCTGTGTATTACTAATCTGTCGAGATGCAAGACGCCACATTCTGCTCTGTTGCACCGGTGTAAATCCAGTGTAACTCTACTGACTTCACACAGGTTTAGTTTTTGCTCCAAGGCTAGGGTTTCCAAAGGAGTTAGGCAGCCAACTCCCATTGACGCTCATTGGCCACCTGCATCTCTGAAAACTCCAGCTTAAAGCTCTCCGGGCTCACACTCTACTGTGCGTTACTCCACCTATACATGGGGGTAGCTCTCTTGGCGTGAGACCTTGATAATGCAATAGGAGGAATGTAATATATTTCCTCACGTGTCCCGCACGTGCCAGGCACAGACTGCCAGGTCATTCTTCCATTGTTTGCCCTCCCACCCTTTGTCCCTCTTGGCTATCCATCATTGTGGCAGGGCCTGGGTTGGACTTTCAAAAGCACTTAGGTAACCCAGAAGCACAAGTTGCATTGACAGTCAGTGGGACTTGTGCTTCTAAATCACTTAGGCCATTTTGAAAATCCCAGTCACTTCTTATTCTGTGTTTGGCAGTTCGGAGTAAAATGGGGACCAGGCTTCAGTTCAGGCCGCTAGCCCTACTGCACTGCACACAAGAATAATGACTAACTTATGAAATGAGTGCAAGGCATCCAGAATTTACACAGGGCCCCGGTTGTGTGGAGATGCAATACAGAGACACTGTTAAGCATAGTGAAAATACAGCAGTGCATGCAAAAGAAGAGGGAAAACGAAGAAGGAAGACGCGTCTCGGTAATGCATTCGTTAAAAACATTGCTGTCTCCCATATGGCTTTTTTAAATGCGCAGCGCTAATAAAAGCATGTCTGGGCCCACTGCTTGAGCGCTTTCACTGAAATTCACTTGCCCTTTCTTTCACTTCCTTCAGAAAGTCTACCTTGTCAGCTTGTCACTATTCTCCCAACTGTCCCAAGTTCTCATTCTGCTTGATCAGCTGGCTGTGTCCTCTCCTCTCAAAGAAAGGTTACGCCGACGCTGTCTGGTTTGATGATACCATACCGTCGCTCCCTGCTTTCGCTGAGAGTACTGAACAACTTCATTCACCACACAACAGGCCAGATTCTGCTTTCAGACCCTGAATGAGCACTCCATTCCTGTTCAGCAAAGCATTTACGCACGTGCTTAACTTTCCTCACGACCTACTGATGTCAATGGGACTTAAGCACATGCTATGGGATTTGAGCTCATGTGGTCCAAAGAATAAATCAGGGCTGAAATTTTTGTTGTCCTGAAATAGCTCCTATTTGGGGTCAGTAATACTTACAGAACTGATGTTCTCTTATTCATACTCCCAAGGGTCCATGCAGAACACTTGCTATTTACATCATTCATGAGTCTGCGTTGTGTCAGCTGAACTTCAAATCAAAATCAAAGAAGAGGTGGTCACCCCACTAAACTGATCAGAATTCAGTGCAAAAGAGGCGATTTGCTTCTGTCTGAAAGGGTGCAATTGCTCCAATATTGATACCACACTTGTCTATTACCAGTCAAAGATTCTAATGCAATCACTGGTCACATGCACAAATACCCATGCACATTGTGGGGCTAATCATTGCAGCGTGCTTGTCTACAGAAATGGGCTTTTCCTAGAACTATTAAAAAAAACCAGGTCACCAGATATGAACTCAGCTATGTCTTTCCCACCACAATCCCTTTCAACTATTCAGCAAATTGATTTGGCTGCAAGTCATTATGTACAGGGATGGCTCCCCTTCCAATAGCAACTCCAACAAGTCACAGAATAGCTATTGTTACAGGCTTGCTGTTTTGGCCCCCCTCACTGTGCCCCTTTGGAAACAAAGAAGAAATTGTCTGTTAAAAATCAGCATTAAAAATACAGGTAAAAAGTGGCTGCACTTTTATTAGTGGCATTTTGTTCCAGCTAGATCTTTTCCTTGTCTGGTTACAGATACCCGGTATATTTTCCCCAGTAACGTAAACTAACAGAAATCTTGTTTTTTGCTGTTGTAAAGTGCTGGGTTCACAGCTTCTGCTACCATGACCCCATTTTCTAAGGGATTAAGTAGGACGATTAATATCTGGAAAAAAATGAAATGACAGTTCCTACTGATTGCAAGCTGATTTCTAATTAATAATATATTCAGTTTAAAATCACAGTATTACTCTCTTTCTAATATGTAACATTATTTAATGCAGTTTTTGTTAACCTGCTGTCATTAATAGTAGCATGCTGTTCGATGTACCATTATTCCAGTGCCCAATGAAGCAAACCTTTTGGCTGGAGGAGAGCAGACAAAACTCATTTCAGATACGGAAAGCAAATAAAACCTCTTCTAGAAGAAAATAGTATTTTTTTGGTGGGTATGCCGTCAGAGGGTTTTTTGATTGGGGGGAGTCTACTATAAGCAAACATAGGGACTTCTGCAATTCTTGCGAATCATACATCCATTTACCATAATGCAATGCACAAAAAAGCCAGGAGAACTGAAGGTTGGGAGATTCTGCAAAATACTGTGAAACAGCAATTACTGTAACAGTACAAACCTTGCTCTCAACATAACATAACATAAAGGCACCATTGATATCTTTCTCGTTTTGAAATACTGTAAAAAATTGCTACATATGGCACATAACACATTTGTACACACATATATTTAATTTATAAAAGTTTCTCCCCCCCCTCCTGTTTTCTATTAGTGGAATTTGCTAAAATAAAATAAATTGTTTAATTTAAAGGTGGAATACTTCATTATATAAAATAAAGTTTTACATGTGAATCTATGTGTTTTGTTTATGGTTTATACAGCAATAGGGTCTTGATTAGCTATTACACTGGACAACCGTGCTTGTAATTCTTCCTGCGTGGAGAACCGGCTAGTTGGGTTAGTCCTGCAGTCAGCCAGTCGGTATGCGGTGGCTGGCTCTAGGCTGGTTGCCATGGGGTTCTGTATGGTCAGGAAAGGTGTATCCTCACCTATTCTTTCGTCTTCTGTTTCACTCTCAGAGCTACTGCTCTCAGAAGTTGTGTCGATGTCCACTTCCAACCTGGTGGGAATATGGCCGTTGGGCTTCGTTCTTTTTGCCCTCCGGCTGTTGACTAGTTTCTTTGGAGGCTCTTGTACTGGCTCATACTCCTGTGTGGTCTCATATTCCTCATCCTCCACTATCCTCAGAGGACTAGGTGGCGGACTGTTGCTCTCGTGGGCGGGGTTGTGGTGGAAGGAGTTGAACTGCTGCACGTGATGGTCATATTTCTCCCGCAACCGAGGTGGCGTCACAAGAAGCAGAGGCCTCTCCTCTTCTATAAACGGACTGACCGCCATAGATGGGACAGATACAGTTAAGCTGGACACCGGTGGAGACATTTCGGAAGGGGGGGACTTCGGAGAACTTGGCGTGTGGAAATCGACAGGTGACATGCGAGCCGGTGTGGTCATAGCTGATACATACCTGAATAAGGACACATACAAAAAGGCCCATGAAGGTGGAGAAGGAACAAACATAAGAGAAAACATTAAGAAAGGCCTCCTTTGAGAGGAACAAATCATTGCCACATTATCCATGTCCCACGTATTTGTGATGTCACATGCGATACCCTTAGGAATAAAGGAATTTGTTTCCTACTGCATGCAATAGTCTATACGTATCTTTGCAGGTGGTTCTCTTACACATGCCCACTGGAGGCTGCATGCATGCAAGCTGTTGATCTGGCCTGTGCACGTAGCTGTGCACAGGCACAATCCTGACATGCAGGGATGCTGGCAGTGGGGCGTGCACACTGCACGTGCACTGTCATTTGGGCCATAACTGAAAAATGCAGCAGCTTTTATCAATGCTCCCATCCTCAATGCACATCAGTGCATTCTCAGTGTTATTAGCCACACGACAGGTTGGCCTCAAACACTTTTGTGATCCTGGGGAAAATCGAAGGAGGAGATGAATTTCATGAAACGAGAAGTGACTCGGAGACTCTAAGGTCAGAAGGGGCCAATATGATCATCTAGTCTGAGCTCCTGCACAACGCAGGCCCCAGAACCTCACCCACCCACTCTGTAATAGACCCCTGACCTATGACTGAGTTATTAAAGTCCTCAAACCATGGTTTAAAGACTTTAAGATACAGAATCCATCAGCAAGTGACCCCTGCCCCATGCTGCAGAGGAAGACGAAAAAACCCTAGGCCTTTGCCAATCTGCCCTGGGGGAAAATTCCTTCTCGACCCCAGATATGGCGATCAGCTAAACCTTGAGCATGTGGGCAAGACCCACCTGCCAGACACCCAAGAAAGAATTCTCGGTCATAACTCAGAACCCTCCCCATCAAACATCCCACCGCAGGCCTTTGGTGTATCTCCCACCAGTAGTCAAAGATCAGGTGTATGGCTACTGGAAGAGCGGGGGAAGTGTTTTCAGTTCTTTGGTGAATCCAGCAATGGAAGTTAGGGAGCAGGGGATGAAAGAAGCCCAATGCAGTTGCAAGTGGTTTATAAAAACGACAGTGCCTGTTGTTCCAGGCAACATTTGCCCAGTGTCTGGGACTTAGAGGAATGAGCAGGGAAAAAGAACAAAGCTGTGCAGAGCTGAGGCATCTGAAACCTGATCCTGTGTACCTCTGGTAAGAACGGAGGGGCGGATTTTGCCCCCTTTACTCATGCTGAGTACGTCTTTACTGTAGAAGTAGTTCCACTGACTTCAGAATCAGAACCACAGTACTCAGTAATATAGATGGACTCCTAATGTTAAACCAGATCACAGCCAGATTTTCCACAAGTGAGCAGGACTCTCCACTTTGTTCAGTGGAAGCAGCTGGGTGCTGACCCCTGGAAAAACCGTTCCGCACTGTAATTACTGTCTTACAGCCCTGAACTGGCTTTTAAACACGCGGAATCTCTTTTTAAAACAGCAGCATTTCCTGAAGTGGAAAATGATCCTGATGCAGTCTTTTTTCAGGACACAGCGACCCCGCGCTCCTTTCGCATACACAATCTCCTTGCCGCTTCTGCGTGGGCACGAGGGGCCAGCCCCCACACAATCATCTGGCAACAGCTTCACAAATCAAAACACGGCGCATTTCCCGTCCCCTGTGTGGAAACAACAGCCGACACAAAGGACGCTTTGGCTCAATGATAACGGCCCCTCTAGAGATTTTACTCAGCGTCCCTTGGTATCTTTCTGGGGAAGCTTAGCAATTGAAGGTGATTTCTATAAATGGAGCTACGCTGTCCTGTCGGCAGCATTCCCTTAAAACTAAAGTCCTGCTGACTTTCCAACGAGAAAGACAAAGGGCCACTGATGTAAATCAAATGCAGCCCCTCTGCACTCGAGGAAGCCGGGCTAATTCACCCCAGCTGAAATCTGAGATCTGGCTCAAAATGTTTGATTGAAGGTACAGTGAATGAAATTTTACATTGGTTGGTTTTGCCTGCTTCCCTTTATCTGAACTTCACCTACTTCAATTTCAGTTGTATCCAAATTTCAGACACACCCAAGTGGTACGTCTTGCACAAACCCACTAATATGAGTTATATGGCCACTGCTGATCAGCACATTTTATTTTTCATCGGTGAATATTTATCAGAGTCCGAAATGATCAAAATCAATCTGAATCCAAATTTCTCACCCAAAGTCTGACTCAGTTCTGCATATTCCCCTTGATTAAACACAGCGGGTTAGTTGGTAGGAGGAAACATTGGGTTAGATTCTCAGCTTTTGTAGACTGGTAGAGCGCCATTGATTTCAGTGGGGCTATGCTGATTTATCTCTGCCCACTGTTTCTAGGAAAAAATGAAAGCTGTAATTACTGCTGGTAATGAATCAAGTTGATCACCGTAAGCACTGAGAGGAATGAATAAGTCTGTGTCAAACAAACAAAATAAAACCATTCCCTCTTTTTCCTCATATTCAGAAGCTCTCTATTCTATTCAAATCTTTATCTAGCTGGTGCTCAAGGAATACACTAACATGTTTTGGTTGGGTTTACTGCTGTTGAGAGGAAATTAACATAATTGGATTTCCTTAAACTGGTGTAACGTTGTGTATGGACTCACATATAGAGACACACCCGGATGGAGCTCAATATGTTTGTGAATGGGATTATATAATGGGGTTACCTCTGACAGCAGGGGACTGGCGTCAATAACTGAGGAGGTCTTTTCCAGCCCTATTTCATGTGTTCCCATGCCACTTATACTGATTTAGAACTGGGTTTAGCATGCACCTGTAAATTTACCAACATAAACTGAACTGACGTAATCCAGGTTTAAACTGAGATAGGTGTGTCCACACCCAGAGTTGCACTGGTTTAATGAAACCTATATAAATCAATGTGTGTGTAGACCACTCCTTAGGTCAGCCACAGAGGCAGCTTCTACAAGCTACTCTGGTGCAAGATGCGGCAAGGATTTTCTTCCAAATACTAACTGGATGCCGGCAACAGGTGTGAACTGTTGTTGCTCCATGGACTTCAATGGAGACAGACCAATGTACACTAGCTGAGCTAGTCCTCAACTTTTATGTAGCTTTTCAAGTACAATTAAGATGTGACTAAGGGAAACTGTAGAGATCAGAATGCGGAAGGAATACATTCTTGATTCATTAACTCTCTGTGCAGTGAAGTCTTGAAGGAGAAGGGAATCTTATTTTAACAGGTTCTTTTATAGTTCCAAGAATGAGGAGGGATTTGATAGCAGCCTTTAACTACCTGAAAGAAGGTTTCAGGGAGGATGGAGCTAGGCTGTTCTCAGTGGTGGCAGATGACAGAACAAGGAGCAACGGTCTCAAGTTGCAGTGGGGGAGGTCTAGGTTGGACATTAGGAAAAAGTTTTTCACTAGGAGGGTGGTGAAACATTGGAATGGGTTACTTAGGGAGGTGGTGCATCTCCATCTTTAGAGGTTTTTAAGCTGCGGCTTGACAAAACCCTCACCGGGATGATTTAGCTGAGGTTAGTCCTGCTTTGAGCAGGGGGTTGGACTAGATGACCTCCTGAGGTCCCTTCCAACTCTAATATTCTATGATTCTAACTCAGTTTTAATCTAGAGTTCCTCTCTCTCTCCCCATCTCCCAGGGAAATGTCTCTCATCTTCCGGGTTCACAGTCATATCAGGCACAGGATTCGGCCATCACTGACTGGTGATTTATTGTAGAAATGCAACTTGTTTTTCTCCCCAGAAGGTTATTTTCAGGAAATGCAATATTTGGAGAAGAGGTGTCCTCTGTCTCCTAGTTAGAATGAAAAGATATATACCCAAAACGCCAGCTAATGTGTTAAAATGCTGCCCAGAGTATCCTAGATGCTCCAGAAGGGCAGTGCAAACAACATTCTCTCCCCTCAACCAGATAATCAAATATGCTATCCTAATGATACTCTTCAAGAACTTGGGAGTATAATCCATATGGCCCGTAGACAGTACAGAATGCAATATTTACAGCTATAGGCCCTGATCCAGCAAATCACTTAAGCGCATGCTTCAATTTACACACGAGAG
>ML675650.1:6280888-6537458 GCA_007922155.1 Mesoclemmys tuberculata
ACATGCAGTTTTCCCACAATAAATCTACAGCTAGTAATGATCCAGCACTAGCTACATTTTGCGTTCCTACATGGTATATTTGTATAGCTCATGGCTGCTATTAATGCTTCGCTATCTTAACCAGCTCCTCTCAATTTCTAAGAACTAATGCAGGATAGATGGCTTCTGCTGTTATTGCCTATTCTACTTTCTTAATCATGAAAGTGTCTCCTACACAACTCACGAACTTCTTTGATTGTGCTGATTTGGCTGCATTTTAGCTACCACAGAGAGGTAATTAAAATCCCGCTATGAATTCACAACATTCAGAGAGTTCGTCCAGGAACGTATTTTTTTCTCATTTGCCTCTACTCGCATTCCTCCTTTGTTTCTCATTCCTTATATCCTAACCCAAAAAACTCTCCGACCACGCTCAGTGTTAAATGAGAGCCATCAACGAGGGTTTAAAGGGCAGATGGGGATAACTGATGCTATTTACTATTATTTTTAAAAGTTGCAGAGACAACAATGTCTAAAGGAAGGGCATGTATTTGACAGTATGCCCCTTCCGACTCCTTCATATGTCACTTGCCCTTTCCAGTTGTAAGCTCTTTGAGGCAGGGCCCTGTCTCTGTACATGTTTGTATAATACAATGCCTCACACAACAGATCGTGACTGGAGCTTTCATCTGTTCCTGTGATAACAGTAAGAACAACAGTAGTTCACAGGCATTGTAAATATTCGTTCACTTTTCTCTTTCGCCTCTATCGCTCCTGTAGCTATCTGTGTTGACACTCCAGTAACACCAGTCATCCTACCTGGTTTCAGTTACAGCCTTGCTTTTACCTACAAACACGCTTGAGGGAAATTTTCAAAAGCACCTAAGGGGTTTAGGAGCAGAAATCCCACTGAAAGTCAAAGGGACTGGTGCTCCTAAGGTCCATAGGCGCTTTTGAAAATCTCTCCCCTAGTGGATCAATCAATCAATCCCTCTCTTTATCTTCCTCTTCTGTCTCAGACAGGTTCCACAGAAGGCCTTTGATGCAGGAAGCAATCAAAAAATGGAGCTAGGCAAAAGGTTCCCCCTCTGATCTCCTTTCCTAGCTTCATATGCAGTGGAAACCTCTGGCAAATTATTTCTGGTGGATCTTGTCCGTCTGTGAACTGCTGCCCAGTAACCATAAACCAGGACCAGAAGAGGAAGAAAGGGAAGAAATGTAACTGAGAGACCAATGGGGCACCTTTATGAATGAGGGGAAGCATTTCCTAAAGAAACAGAACTGCTAAGTTTTCTCTGTGGTCCTAAGGCACTAGGATTCACTCTGAATCTATTCAAGCCCATCTTGCCCTGCCAGTTAGAGGAAGCAAAATCAATGTATTGCAGTACCTTTCACTGTGAGGTGAATCTCGGTAGGAGTCAGGAGTCTCTCTCGCACGTCTGGGGAAGCTGTTGCAATCTCGTGGACCTCCTATGCCACTGAGGCGTCCTCGGGGTCCTGCTGGGCTGGTATGTCTGCTGTTCTCTACAGAAGAACTCACCAGCACCGAGTGACTTTCAGAGATAATGCTTTCAGTCTGACCATTACTCCAACTGAGGACGAGTGGGTGAGCAGAAGGGAGAAAGGAGAGAAAGAGCTTTTATTTTAAATTTGGAACAGGAGAAAGCAAACTAACTGAAGTTTAAAATAGGAGAACGAGGGCTCCATTCAGCTCCGGATATGCCTGTTAACTCCATACCAGTTTATGACAATCGAGGACCCTACTTTGTGTGAATTCTGCTGTCCTACAAATGCCAAGATGGTTTTATTGCTGTGCATACCAGTGCGGGGTTCTGTTAGGGATGGAAAAGAGTTTTCTAGCCATTATCTAGAGCTATACTGAATGATCCCACAGTATCTACAACAATAAACAAAAGGCTTCTCCCTGATTTAGCAATTCGGGTATATGAAAATTCACAGTACCAGCAGGGGAGCTCCATACAATCAATAGGGTTCTTGGTAAACTCCGAGGAAGATAATTTAGTTTCAGTGGCAGGATATCAAGTACCGTACATCTTTAGATTAAAACCCCACAACCAGTGCATTTTTATGCATCCCCCTTTATGCAATGGTGGCCGAAATGACATCCAACGGCCAGTTTCTCCTTAGGCAAGGATGGTTGTTATCTCGTTCTGGTACCTATGGTTGGGCGTCTGGGTGACGGTGGTGGAGTGATGCGTTGTCGAGGTGTAGTGACTCGTGGAAAACGATGTCTCTGTCTCTCTCTCAATGATGTGTTCACTGGATATTACGTTTTTAGATACATACTGCTGAAGAAACAGACGTATCTCAGGTTTACATACAGGAATGTATAGCACATCCGCACACACACATTTTGCTCATATATCTATTTGGGAATCAAGGTGGGCATTACCCATGCAACGTTCACCCGCCTTCGCTAGCTTGAGGAACAAGAAAATGGGTCTGTTCATAACCTGGAACTCCTGAACAAAAAGCATCCTGATCTACCAACTGGCTATTAGGCTAGTCCACACCAGGAAAATTAAATATGTACTTGGTACTATATTTGTAGAGAAACATCTCCAAGGATATGCTTCCTTACTGTACTGTGACTATGAGCTCTGACTGTCTTCTGCTAAGGCTGGCATTCTAACATCTCAGCCTCTGCTGCAGAATGCCAGAGCTGTCTAGTGACTAATATCCAATGTGCTTCTGAAATGGTTGCACATAAAATGCTCTGAATTTACTGTAAATTAGAACGTTTTTAAAAAAAAGTTTCTTATGATCTCTTGATGGAGAAAATTCCTTATTCCTGGAAACCCAGATTGTTAATTTCTAGCAGCTAGAAATTTAAGAGCTTTCAGATAAATGCTGCTGCTGCTGCACTAAAAGGTAAAAGTTATTAATGGATGTTAAAACCTACATTTACCAGCTGGACATTTTCTGGTGGTGGATTGGGATGGTGAGGCCCATTAGCCATGTTCACCATGTTATTCCGTTCAGAGCGAAGGCTCTGCCTAAGACGGTCATGCAACTTTTTCCGTTGCTTCCTGTATGTGAAAGAGGAAAATGGTTTTAATAGACAAAAGAAAGACAGCTGAACCTTTCAGCATGACAGAATCACCCACTGTCAACACATTGCCATTGGTGAGATGTCTCCGAGCAATTCCTAACACCACGGTTATAAGCACTGCTGGAAGAGTTGGGATTTATGGAGCGGTGGAAGGTTTGAAGGGAGTGAAGGGAGCTGCAGAGAGACAGGGAAAGGTGGGAGAGGAGGAGATCCACTTCCATAATGTACTCCTTTTCAGAAGCAGTTCTCCTCTGTAGATCAAATTGAATTCTGAATTCTACATAGCTTGGTTTCCTTCTACCATACTGAGCTGCCATTTCTCATCACTAAGCAATCAAAACACAGTGGACTTGCTTCTGCCTTTGCTTGGGCATGTGAATGCAATATAGTGGTTTGCATGCTGCTTATGTGTTTGATAGCATTCTGCCATGGGCTGGGTGGACACACCACCAACTATTAATCTGCAACAATCGGTTCTACGGGTCTAGGATCCTAGTCAGGGAACACCCATGTTACCAACAACAGCTAATGCTTTGCACTGGCAGCAGCAGATCATGTGCAAATACCACCTTGCTCAGAAGAGCAGCAACATGCATCCTTCAATGGGTGCGCATCATGATCCCACGAGTCCCGTACCGCTTCTGTCAGCCAGCAATGTGTTTCTCAGTCAAGACAGTGCAGCTACAGAATCTGCCATGGAATTCTCCCCCTACCACGGAACTGTGTTCCCCAACCCAAGCTCTCATGTAAAAAGATAGTTATCGTCTTTATGGTTGCAGAGGAAATCTTGAAAATATTAACGAAGTGCTAACTGGTAAAGTGAGGTTCGTGTGAGTGTGCAGACAGCCTGGCAGCTCTGATGTGAATTGCCTCATTCATATAAACGACAAGTTAATGTTAAACCTAACGATTGCTGCTTCCATGTCAACACTGTGAATAGATTCAACTACTGATTATTTTAACAAAAACATCCAACTTTTGTGCATTTGCCACAATCTCAAAATGCCTCGGACTCTTCTTCTTAGTGCACAAACTCAGTGTCCCCTGCCAAGTTGCTAAACCTTCCAGCTTCCCCCACAAAAACTTCTATGGGCTAATAACAAGCTGCCAGGACCAAACTCTATAGCACACTGAGAACTGAAACTGTGGGGACAGTATAAAATGTACTGAATTTAATGTCAAAACAAATAATATCAGGAGTACGGTATTGCAACTGCATTATTCAACTTCATACTTCATTAATAAATATCCTCCAAATTTGTTTGAAGCTACAGAAGAATTTCCACAATAGTACAGCACAACCCAGGGATTCGAGTGTAACATTTAGGTCCAGTTTACTGCAGAGTATATAGGGCCTTGGCTAGAGTAGCATTGAACATACTAAATTCCCCAAGCCGTATACAGAAGTGCAGATATTTTGGCAGCATAAGATACTACAGGATACAGCCATGTTATTTCTAGTCCATTTCAGAACGCAAGGGAGGATATTCCAGCTTGCCAAAATATGGAAAATAAAGATGTTGAAGCTTCTTAAAAGATATTGCAGTCAAGGCATATCCATGCACAGAATGAATTACTTGCTGCTGAGGATCTTCCAGTTTTTGCATGAATTATTTGAGGCTTAGCTTGGTTTTGTCACAATTTGCTGCAGTGGTTTCCAACCTTTTTTCATTTGTGGACCCCTACAAAATGTCTAATGCAGTTGTGGACCCCTTTGGAAATCTTAGACATAGGGGGACTGCGGACTGCAGGTTGAAAACGTCTGATTTTGTGATTCCGCCCATACAGTACATACAGGCAATGGTAGAGGTGTATTTGTGCGTTTGTGTGTATATAGATATAGTCCAGTGAGGGAGGGGCTATGGAGGGTTTCCTTCAATGGCACACGAAGGGACACAAGCAACTATGCCCTGGTGCTGTACAATGGTCTACATGGGCTGTAACTACATGGGCTGCTGCCATTATAATACACACATTGTTCCTGCTCCGGGGGGCTGCCCTAAATCTTCCTGCTCTGCCACAGTAAGACATTGTATCACTCCTCCTCCTGCACTAGGGAGGACAAGATGTTGCACGGGTTGCCTGGGTACACTACAAACACAGTAGAGTCTGGAGATATGATTACTGACCAATTCCAATGCCCAACGTCTCAGGCAAATTATGGAACGTGACTCAGGTTGCATCTACATTAGAACCTGGAATGGTCTTAGTGGATAGCTCTGTGGTAACCAGGACACCTGATGCAGCTGTATTTGTGGTGTAGGTAGGTCCTAAAAGGGCTTAGATTAATGATTTATGAGCCAGATTCTCAGCTGATATAAATGGCGTAGCTCCACTGAACTCAATGGAGTTCTGCCAATTTGTACCATGTGGGATTATGGTCCTATGAGTCTGTACTACTTTTCACCTTTAGCAATAAAGTGGTGTGCATTTTGCAAATGTGTCATTCTTCTTGCATTTAAAGGACGTTAACTAACTAAAAAGAAATTACAAAAGGAAGCTGAGACGAAAGAGTAATGGGAAACCTAATGTGCACATCCTTCGTTCTGGGATGTCTCTTCATCTATTTAATTGCAGTGCAGAGAGAACACTTTTGAATTAAAGATTCCGTGTTAGATGTCATCTTAACACTCCATCAGCAGTGTCACTTGCAAAGCCGCCCACACATTCCTAGATCTTTCTTTTTTATCTATTCTTTTCAAACCCATGTGGGGTTGTCCCTGAGTTTTACAACAGAAGAGACATGTATGGGGGAGCACACTGAACATCTCCCAAATGCCAACACGACATTGCTGCTGCATTTGGAGGATTCACCCCAGGGGTTGGCAATAATTTTTGCAGAGGGGCTACTCAATGAATTTTGGTAAGTTGTCGCAGGCCTGGGTCACTTCCAGCTTCTGTTCATGTGACCGGAAACCGGACGTTTAGGTAGCAATCAGCCGAAAGCTGCCTGACACTCCAGGGTAGCTTAAGCAGAGCATTGGCAGCAGAAGCAATGGATTGGATGGGCCTGCTTTCGCTCCTGCATGGTGGGCCAGACAGAAATGTTAGACAGGCCAGATCTGGCCCATGGGCTGCATTTTGCCTACCCTAGTTTAACCCATCAGTCCTCTTTTCACACTCATCAAGTGCTTTAAAAACATTTTACAGGCCATGAACACCAGTTCCCGGTATCTTTGGCCCCTCCTGGTTAACAAAGACTGGTTTGGATTCCAGATTGCTTTAGGGGAATTCTAGAGAGGCATTTTACGGTTAGAAGCTGATTCAAATCCCACTGTCCATTGGTTTCACTAAGCTTTGGATCAAGTCCTAGAACAGCAAATCTAATGGATCATCTGCTTTGGGCAAACATGGTAGACTTAAATACTTTTTTTTGTGTGTTTGCTAATTACAGTCAGAAGAGTTTTATAAAAGCAGCTAAGGAATTTGACAGCACAAGTCCCACTGACTTTCACTGGGGCTTGCTTCTAAATTCCTTACATTAACCCCACAATTTACAGAGACATTACAGAATTTAACAGCACATGTTTGTATCGACAACCATTTCAAATTCAACCCTTTAGCCTTTTGGATTTCCAAGTTCCTACTGCTGTTGATCTTGTTCTCAAATACTTACAAACTAGTCTGACCCCTTTCCTTTTAGACCCCAATACCCACATTATTAAAAAACTGGGGTCTACTGTCCCATCATGATTTGCGTGGGAATTATGAACAGATGACAAAAAGGAATGGACAAATCAGTAAAGTTCGTTTGACTCACATTCTAATTGGAAGGATTAGTTAATAAATAAATGTTCGTAAAGCCCTTTGATATCATCCAAGATGTGATATTAGAAATGTGTGTGTAAACTGTCTTCCTAATATCACAATAAAAGTCGAATGATACTTTCAACTGATACTGAGAGAGATTTGTATACTCCAGTATTTAATCTGCGTGTACTGATTCCAATTTTGTCCCTTAACGTTCAAATTTAGATAACCACAGATTGTGACTTTGCATGATGAAAGCATCATGCCTGCATACATGGTCATCCCATAGCAGTGGCGTGAATCACCATGCAAGCTGTCTATGGCAAGTTTCAGCCAGGCACTGACTCCCCCACAACTGTCCTATGGAGCTACTCATGGTAGTAAGCGTTCTGTCCAGCTGTGCGGGTTTGCAGGGTAAAGAAGCCCTTAGTGATATAAAAAGGAAGAGAAAAGTTTACTTGGTTTTGCAGTAGGCCACCACACACAAGATGCCAACTACAAGGAGGGCAATGCAGATGCCAGTTATGGTCAAGACCCTTTTCTGGTACAGTTCCTCTGCTTCTAGAAAGGGACAAAAACAGAGAAGATTACACGATGCAGGCTGACGATTCAAGCAGATGCACAGTGGACATGCTACATACCGCCATTCAGGATCACACAATAAAACACACCCAGGATCACCACACACTTTGGGCAGAACCCTACTCCAGGATCAGAGCTTAAGCTCTTAATTCAATATCAGCAGCTAATGGGTGCTGATAAAAAACAGCAAGTAAAATAAAAAAGGATACTTAGATCGTTAACTAGAACAATATCCAAAATATGACTTTTAAAACAGACAAAACATCAGCAGAAAATAAAACCACAATGCACTAAGATAATAATGTGAGTTGGAAAATGCTCTGCATGTTTTGCTCTTGCAAAGACAGCTGGAATAAAAGTTAATTCCCAGTACCAGAAAACAACTGTAGTTTCTTTCTTCTTTTGTTTTATTTTAACATTCAGTGTCATCCCTTCCCCAACCCCCTCCCAAATCAATTTATATTTCAGAGGTCTTTACAGGAGAAATTGCAGAGTATCCTTTTACATTTGTAACATGAGGCTGGCTTGTAAGCGTATCACCAATGAAAATAAGACAAATGCTCAGAGGTTGTTAATAACCCTCAGCAATTAGAGCCCATCCCCCCAAAATATGGGAGTACCAATTACTAGTGATGCATTGTATCAAAGAAACACTGTGTGATTACTTACATATCAAGATTTGCATGAAAGGAACGGTTCTCGCTGGAGCATAGCCTTGCCCTCTCAACAAAGCCTGTTTGACTTCCCTTCATTTGCCTAGATATTTCACCATTCTAAAGAAATCATTAGCCCCAGTAGTGTTTGGGTTTCCTCATCGGTATTTAAGTGCCTAACTCCCACTGAAATCAGCAGATATGGGCTTAAATGAGGGTTGACTCAAGATGTGGCATTGTGAATCCAAACTGCTTCTCTCGCTGGGTGACTGAAATGGCCATCGAGATTGGGCTTTTTTAAATTTGGCACCGCTGTACGAACTAGTCAGAATTCCCCACAGCAGTCGAGATAAGTGGCCCTAACAGGGACGAGGAACTTGGCCTTAAACCTGGCGGGGCATCAGCTGGACAATGGGGAAACAGACATAAGACTGATTTAAAAACAGAAAGAAGTGTAGCTCCTCACCAGAGTGGGGATTGAGCCCTGGCGGAATGGATGTGGGATTTGAAGTCTGCTGGCCTGGATCCTATGGGGCAGTTCCAATTAGTGAGTCTGCCTCTAACCTCACTGGAGTAACATAGGGGCATGGAAGATCACTGGTAGGCACAGAGATACACTTACTCTTAACTTGACCCTGACCTGTCTTTTTATCCCCTCATACGGGTTTGTGGCAATATAGGTCTCCATTAGTGTCTCTTTAAACCCAGGGAGCTAAATTCTTCACTCTTACACCTCTTGCAAGCCCACTGATGTCAACGGAGCTGCAGGAGGCGTGGGACAGTGAAGCATCGCCCCCAGCATGTTCATTGGCTATGACATGGGTAAAGCAAAGGATTAGTAACATGCACTGGCATATTGTGGCCTGCCTTGGGTGCCCAGTGCAGGAGTTAGGAAGAAATTTCCCATCATCGGGGCCTGGCTGTCCCTGGAAGGGTTATTCCCCTGGGTGGCATGCAGAGGTGGCTTGGTTTAGTTTTAAATTAGCTGATGGCACTGAAGCTCTCGGAAAGAAAGTTCGGTTTGTCAGAAAGTTTTTAGGAACCAGCATGTGTGCTTTGGTGTCTCTTTCTAGGCTAAGTTTTATAGTGACTGGCAGCTGATCCACGTAGCTTAAGGGTATTGGTTCGACCCATTTCTGTGTCACATGATCTGAGCCGAGGGGGAAAGTGACGTCAGGGGACGGGGAGTGAGACTGGATGTGGGGATGGGCCCTATGGCCACGTCTCCACAAAGGTCCTGATTTTTGATGTTGCAAAAGGGCCAGTTCAGGCATTTTGATGGGGAGACTGAACGTCCTGGTCACAAAGATACATCACATTCTTAACTTCTGGTGGGCCCGTTAGGCTACTGTTTAGAAATGGAAGAGGGGTGGCAGGGACTTTAGTTTACCTCTCGATCGTAATCCTAGGTGCTATGGTAATACAATACATAAATAATAATAATGTCCTGAGAACCTGTTAATTAACGTAAGAAATGCTGTGGCTGCCCATTCAAGCATAACCCTGTGTCTGTGTGTGCATGCTGCTTACTGCACAATGGCACTGGCCACGCAATGGGGCACACAAAAACTGCTCAGATATTGTGTGTCCTTTAAGGCCTGCCACTCATGGTGTAAGGTAAGTAGGAAGTGCAAGTTTCAGTGTGAAAGGAGATTTCCCCCCCCCCAAAAAAAAAAGAAAAGAGAAGGTGGCTTAATTTCTTTGACACAATGCGTCTTATCATGAAATGAACAATTCCTACAAGCCAACCCCACTGTCAATCAAAACACCAGTACACAGATCAAGAACACTGTCAGACAAAATGAATAGCACTGAGTATTAACAGAGGGGAAGAAGAAGTCAGTTTGGTAAAACTAGAATGCTGCAAAATGTATTAAACAACTCAAAGTCCAAGAACAGGAAGGCAAAGGCGGGGAGGGGGGGAAGAAGCCCAAAACAAACATGACAGACGGTCAAAGACAGAAGGTGAATACAGGGAAAGACCAGGTTATAGGATGAGGCGTCAACTGCAGGCCTGGCACAGCATGCTTGGTACTAGAAAAACCAGAGTGAAGAAATGCTTGAAAGAAAGGTTGAAGCAGAGTCTGAAGGGATTTCTCATACAGCATAACTCCTGCCCTAGGCTAGCTAGAGGTTCCCGGGAAAGTCCTTATTGGTTAGCCAAGCAAAAGGTGGTTTCTGATGGCACAATAAACCAACATACAGGAGAAGTGTGCTAAACACAACCTGTTAAATGGAAATTCAAAATGATCTGAACTGGAATTTTGGTTTCATGTTACCAGACATTAGCATGATATATTTTCCCCCTAAATAAACCTGGAAAAATTATGCTCTTTGTTATATCAGTGTAAATCCAATGACTGGAACTCCAAAGGCGTCACTGAGGTTATTCCAGATTGACACTGATGGAACAGAAACTAGATTCTGCTTTGTGATCTCTTTGCTAATGACGTTAGAGAAATTTTGGCTTGTTAGATGTACGTCGGCCTATCCTGTGGTTGTCAGGTGGTTCTGTCATGCATGACATGTCCATGGACACCGATGTGTGTGTATGAAGATGTACAAACGTTGCGCTGGCCGTCCGCAGCCTCCTCCGAAGTGTGAGTCACAGTGCTTTGTGGGCACCAGAGAACAAACTCTAAGAGCCTGATTCTGAGTTGTGTAAAGGGGCCTGACGGCAAATGAGAACCAGGCCCTAATTAAAAGTGGAGGAGACTGAAGGACTGCAGCCGGGCTTACGCAAGCAGGTCTGATGGCGTGGGTGTGTAGCAGAGTCGTTTAGTGACAGGGTTCCAGCCTAGCGAGCTAGTTTCCCTTCTAATCTGGGCCACGTCACCGTGAATGGTCCCTGAGAACATGTGCTAACTGCTTACGGTAAGCTACCAGTTTGATCTTGCCTTTAGCTGTGACGCTCTGAGTACCCTTCCCAGACCTGAGGAAGAGCTCCGTGCTGCTGGAAAGCTTGTCTCTCACCAACAGAAGCTGGTCCGGGATATTCCCTCACCCACCTTGTCTCTCTCTACCGAGTGCGACACAGCTCATTCTGACAGTGATCCCACCCCTACGTTCATTGTTAGCGAGGCCCCGATGATCGCTGCCAAGAAGCATGGGGTGGTAGAGCCAGGAGCACTTACTCTGCATGGCTTGCAGCCTGGAGGACCCGGTGGGCCAAGATTAACACTCCCTTTTTTGGCTTTTATCCTCCTTCCCGAGCAGGCCACAGGATGCAACTACAAGGGAGCCAGGCTGAGGGAGCTGTGCTTCCAGGAAGCCGCACGGATGGAGCTAGTGCCCTCTCCGGCTGCCCTGGGCTGGGGAACAGTTTTACTCCAAACAGTCTCCAGGCTGCATCCCAGCCCCCTACCCAGCGGAGGGCAGCATATGGGGCCAACGCTACGAGGTGGCGATTTGTAAGCGTGTTTTCTCCTCCGGAGGCTCAGCCACGGGAGGAGAGCACCGCAATCACAGGGCGAGGTGCAGCCACGCTTTGGCATGTGTTACACAGGGCAGAGCACCTCTGGTATCTGCTGGGGGAAGGCAGTGGACCATGACTGCACCTTGCGCCTGCAGGCACCTCCGCTGGGAGGGCATGCAACCAATGGGGAGAAGCCATAGCCAGGGCGGTTGGGGGACTTACTGCTTCAGTGAATCCATTGTGAACGGGACCCTATGGAACTCCAAGCACAATTTACACCCGAAACGCCCCTCCCGGGGTGTTGTCATATCCTTAGAAGTGAGTCCCCCTTGGGCACAATGACCTCCAGAGGCCCAGAGAGGTTCAACCGGCAGCTCCCGGGACCAGAGCATGGTTTGCATATTGGAGAGTGTGTGTGTTTGTATAGAAATGTTAGCGCTGCCCATGTTCTTCAGGACGTAATGTTCTGAACCAGGCAATGTTAAGCTCTTCCGTGCTAGCTCTACAAGAGCCAACACTTTACGCTCCAGGGCCTTGACTTTGCATCGTGCAGCCCCCATGAGCTATGAAAGGCAGGTAAATGAAATACTGCAGAAGGGAAGAGACAAAAGGACTTCCTACCCACTCGGGTGACCAGTCACAACTGTAATCTCTGTAGCAGCAGCACCCAAAGCGGGTGGGATAGGAAGGGTCAGGTCATCAGCCTGTCTCCCCAGTGCCAGCCAGCAGAGTGGTAAAGGCACAGCTGGGACGACACACTGTATGAACCAGCTGTGCACGTTCTGAGCCACAATCTCTTACACAAGCCCATGCTCAACATCACATCGTGGTTCAGAGAGAGGGTGTGGGGACACCAGAGAGCTTTCTTGGTCAAATAACAGATGTAAAGATCCTCTGCTGGTGTACACTGGCATAGCTCCACTGACTTGAATGGAGCGACAGTAAGACATTGACCTGCCGTTCATATTCATCAGTTTGAGTGGCATAACGTTTACAGATTCATTTAAGAATATTTTAAAGAACAACAAATACAACGTGGAAGTGTTTTTTAAAATAACTTGGAAGAAGTTCAAAATAGCTTTGGGAAAAGTCTTGAGAGAAATATATGAGCAATGTGAATTTACAGATGGTTTTTCCTACTAAATATTGAAAAATCCTTTATAATTTGTCAGTTCTTCCTAAAGAATGCTAGGAAAAATGCAAATCAGCATAAAACTTAATTCAAAATTGTGAAATATGTGTATGTCGTTAAGGGACCATTAATTACAAATTGCCCTAAACTACTCATAATCGTTAATGTATATGGACTTATTTTAAAGATTTTCCTCTAACAGCCATTTAGTGAAATTTTGAAAGAAAGAATCATATCTCAACTGGTAGTTTGAGGTACTTTAGAAAGCTCTTTGCTGATAGAGATTTGTATATGAGCTAAAGTTTGCAAGGCGGTCTGCATGGGATTTTAACAAATAATTCACCATACATTATTGTAGCAGAGCGTCTTCTAGCCCAGCACAGTACCATATGACTTAGTGCCAGACTTTTAAATGTACTTAGGTGCCAATGAGAGTTAGGCACCTTTAAAAGTCTGGCCCTTTGTCTCGTTCATATTTTTGTTAAGAATTTTAGGAAATTCCAAATTATAATGAATTCAATCAAATTTAGCTTCATTTGAATAATCCAGCCAGTTCAAGAGAAGTTTTACCTCCTGCAAAATGTTAGTCAGATGAGCAAAGACTAGTCATATAATGGGTTTGTAAGATTAGGCTCTAACCCTGATATTTATTGCACCATGGTGAAAATGGTACCTATTGTCAGTGCTTTTGTTTTTGCCCAGTTTGGATTTAGATAGATAGCTTGAGCCCAATTTGTAAACTGGAATGTCTGAAGTTAGGCTTGTAAATTCTTACTTAAGTATCTAAATAAGGCAATTAAGTGCTGATTTAGGCACCTAAATATGGATTTAGGCACTCAATTTTACTTTGAAAACTGAGCTCAATGTTGCTTATTTTGTTGCAGAATTGAAGTGGCTCTATAATATTATTGTCTTTTTTCAAAGGTAGACGATTAGCCACTCTGCTTAGTTCATTCAGTGGGCTTTTACAATACTCAGCCACACTAAAAGATCATAATTAATACCAGTGTAACGAGTGTTCAAAGCCATCTAGCAGAAAAGTGCATTATGGCGACTCCAGCCCAAGGCAGATGCAGTCTGGAGATGTAAAGTGTCCTATGTTAATTAACATTCTAGTGAGTTAATCACAACTAGAAAGTCGGCAAAGGTTGATGTTATAGCTGTATGATCCCTTCTAAAGCATAAAGAAATTGGTTAGAAATTGAAGGGGGGATGGGGAAGAAGGTTTTAATCTCTCAGGCTCTAAAATCTGCAGGCTAAAAGGAATGATTGGTCCATACCCATAAATTCAATCCCCAGATGCTCTGCCAATGCAGAAAGTTGACAAAAAAGAAAGAAAAGGGAAAAAGTTTCAGAAAAGAGCAATACACCATACTCAAAAACAAATTACACACGGATATTACAGCTATTCTGTGTCCGCACACTGAAACAGGACAAGTGGCATGTGGCTGATGGGGCAGTGCTCAAATAAGCCTCTGTAAGCTCGCGTGTCAATAACCGTTGTATTAAAGGTGCTACACACCATGAATACGGCATCCGCAATGACACAATGCAGTGAGCATAGCAGTAGCAGTTAACCCTTAAAGATCTTACTGAGAAATAGTGGGGATGTATCTGGGGAGTGATGCTTGAAATAGTCAATTTTCCTGTCTGAGAATTGTAGTACAGCATACGGAGTCCTTACATGGAGCTGAATTACCCCGTTGGAGAAGGGATTTGTGGGATGCTTACCTCCAGTTTCTGAAAATGGTGATTCTGGGAATGGGGAAACGGTCATTCTTGTTATATAGGGGCACAGTCACACTGATCATTATTATTTGGTTTGAGGGGAACAGTAGACCTGAGATCTTCAGCAGAACGGGCCCTTGTTAGCTTCCCCGCTGGCTTGAATCAGCGCAGCGCCAATGACTGCAATGGCATTCCACACCCATTTACACTAACTGAGGATCTGATGCATTCATTGTCCTTAGGCCATGCAATCCCTTGGCGGCCTGCCATGCATCCAAGGAAAAAACCCAGTGTTGCGGGAAGCTGTTTGTGTGTAGGGTGGGGAGGGGGAGATGTCACTCTGACAAGATCAATTGTCTAATCTAGCACTCCATAGCCAGCACCAGTGGGGAATGCAGATTTCTCTGTGGCTGCGTATTCTGGGAGACCCATGTAATTTCCATGGGTGGAGGAGATTGTTTTCTTCTGGACAGAGCCCACTTCCCTTTGTAGAACTAAACATTGCTCGATAAAATCCCTAGCTTCGTTGGCATCATTGGCAAAATTCCAATTGACTTCAATAAGACCAGCATTTCACCTACTCCGTGCTTTGGCTAACTGGGTTGCATAACAAAATTGTAATCCATCCAAATCCAACAAATATAGGTTTCTTTTCCCACGGGGCTACACTTAAGCCAGGTTAGCTCTGGCTTACTATGTTTTTGTTTATTATGAAATTTGGAACCGAACCCTAGTTTTTGAAGGAAGCAGATACTCAATTAGCTTACACATGTTGGCGAGAGTGAAGTGCACAATTCTTTCCTTGCCAATCAGTAACATTTTAAGGGTTAAAGTGTTAAATTGGAATCCATCCAGATGTCTTTCTTAGGAGCCAGTACTACATGCCTACATGAACACTGCTAACGATACACATTAGTTGCACAGAAAGCTTGGTTAAGTCTTCAATAAAATTAGTGACATGCTCATGCATATATATTACTGCACTTATGGTGTTTTATAGGTAAGACTGCTAGCCTGGCAGTAATTTAATTTCAACAGACGTCATTCATACCATGCAACTTCTATTTCAAAGAATTCGGTGGAAATTGGTACTTAAAATGGGAATATATTCTGGCCTTAAGCCCTAAAAAGAAAACATGCTGAGGAAACATGCATCACTCATTCTGATCCTAGACGGCATTCAGCTCTAATTTGTCTTTGCTATTCATAGCTCCAGTCTCTTGTTTTGATTAAAAGAAATCAGAGTACCCAACACTTTTCATTTGATAAAGAGCTTACTGCACTTTGTATCTCCGCCTATTTAGTGGTGTCTGATATTCATTATATGCAATATGTTTCTGAGTTGACTTTCTGCCCATGTGCTTTAAAAAGAAACACAAAGATTATTTTAAATAATTAAGTTCCACCGTAGATGTGATTTCATGTTGGAGAAACTTTTTAAAAAATAGTTTAACGGTAAAATTTTCAGAAATGACAGAGGCCTCTAAGACCCATTTTCAAAAGCGAATTAGGGCCAGATTTTTAAAGGTGTGTAGGTGTCTAGCACCCAGGGATTTTAATGGGAGTTAGGTGTCTAAATACTTTTAAGAATCTGGGCTTAGGCCCATTGAATTTCAATAGGATTTACACTCCTAATTTGCTTTTGAAAATTGGATTGAGATTCCTAAAGGCATTTTTAAAATGTTACCCTAAGTCTAATTTAAACTTCAGCAGACACTAAATGTTCATTTTTGAGTGATCCTCCCCATCATATACAATTCATATAGTTTTATCCCTTCCAGAGCATTGATTAGGCAATTTAGATTGAAAGAAATGCAGCCTTTGACTTTAACCTTGGGAAGAGATGAAAGATAAGATTTTCAAATGCACCTAAATCCACTTAGGACCCCAAGTTCCATTAAATATCAAGAGGGATTTAGGAGCCTAAGTAACCTAAGCACTTTTGAAAATTTTACCTGAAAACTTCTAATACATCTTTAGCCAGGGGGCTCTTTTGGAAATTTGTATGATCTTAGAGTAACTCTACCCATTGCAAATTTCAAAACATAAAATATAATTTATATGTAAAAACTGAAGTGAGGGAGTTACCGTATAGCAATCAGCAATCCCAGGGAGAGCTGTAGCTGTCACTACAGTATGTCAGGATTTACTCATATCTTGCCCATCATCCCTTGTAATTTACTGGCAGGACGAATCTCAAGGTTACATGACAGAAGAGTCCCATGCTTTTCATGATCTATTATTCAACTATGAAAAATTATTCAACTATGAAAAAAAAAAAAAAAAAAAAGATCGCCCAGGCTAGTTAGGCTAAAATTGACCAGATTTAATAAGTGATGTGTATTGCAGGTCTTGCCCTCAGGAACACAGGTTTCTTTCCCACATTCTGTCTGTTATTCCACTCTAGTGCACTCTAGTGTACACACACACACAAATATACCATATATCCCCAGAGTGGCCGTACCATATAATCTACTGTGAGACTCGCAATTAAAGAGGCCCCCATGCATGGGGTTCTCAGGCCACCAGGGACAGGACGAAAGGATAAGACGCTTACCTGTGCCTATGCTCTAAAGCTACCTGTTGCATGCTGACTGAGTGCTGTGGATGTAACCTGAATCCGTGGAAAAAATATGTACACTAGTTCTGCACATTTTCCCTGCTCACCTTCTCCTGTCCTCCAGAAATCAACCCCCTCCCTAGCTGGCGTGGCAGAGTAGTATGATGGGGAAGAGAGATGACTGTACTTGGGTTTTGCTGCCATGGGCTCAGTTGAAGGATGCTGCAGGTGTCCCCAGATTTTTCACAGTTTCCGAGATCAGAAGGAACCATTGTGATCACCTGTTCTGACCTCCTGTGTAACACAGGCCAGAGACCTGCCCCAAACTAATCCCTGGAGCAGATCTTTAGAAAACATCTAATCTCTGCTTGATCCGGACATGGGACATAGCACGCGTGTGCCAGTTGTTAACTGTCACTCTTATAATAAATTGTGCATCTTATTCCCCTTCCCTCACAAGGGTAGGAAATTTTGCCCACTTGCAAGCCTGATAGCAAAAATTGCAAGACAGGAAAACTGTCAGGTGTCATCTCGCAGTGCCAGGCCCTTTAACCATGATAAAGCATGCTTGTGAACCTGGAAACAAATGGCCATGGGCAACCTCAGTGGTGTAAAATCCTTCTTCAACTTTTCCCCCCTCTACTTACGTATTTCCTTAAAGGAAGGGAAAACTATTCATAATGGGGGAAGTTGCCTTAACAAAGATATCTACGAAAAATACCTTTCTTTTCAATGCAGTGTGATTATTACAATATTTTTACAGAGGCATATTTTTGTAGGAACACCTGCATGTGGTGGGTCCAATCCAAGGTTCCTTAGCTAGACAACCTCTTATTGGGGTAAGCTGTGTACGTTTAGGATGGGATTTTCAAAAGCACTCAGCATTGGCTTTGCTCGGCTCCCACTGTCAAGCCCCCAGGAGGCCAATGCTTTTAAATATCCCTTTAGATATCCCACCCTTTGAGTTGAATATTTACAGCTTACTTTTTATTAACAGAAAAATGACATCAGGATTTGAATAGCTAACCCATAGGTCTTTGTATGGAGCCCTGTTGAACCATAAGTTTTAAGGCAAGCATCCTTCTTGGAACCAATGAGGAAATCTGCTTGAAATTGAATGGCACTCTCTAGCTCACGTTTTTCTTTTTCTTTTGGTGCTGGCCTTGTTTAACATCTGCTTGCCTATATGAGCTTACCCGACTAAACTGAATGAAATCAGTTGCTCAGTATATGTGATCCAGAATAAACCCTTGCCTTTCAGCCTCAGATATAATGTTAAATTCTTCTGATCAGGTAAAGTTCCCTTTTTAATACTATGGCCTGATCTATACTTGGTTGTAAAAAAATAATTAAAAAAAAATCAGATAAATGCTGCTTTATTGATTTTTCTGGTGAAATACAAATGTGCTCTCCCTGGATTCCTTCCAGATGTGTCATTTTAAGTGCATATAGAAGGTGCTAAAATAAAATAAACTAGGTTGGCTTTTCCAAGTATCTCATGGTAGTTAGGCTGTACACACTCACGGAATTTCAGTGAGGTTGTCAAAGGTACCGACGTGATTTAAAGACAGGGGTCCGCTTGTGCGCCTCAATCCCTCCCAGGAGGTCTACACAGAAAAAAAGCCCCGCAGCCGCAAGTCTCAGAGCCCGCGTGAACTGACTTGGGCTCGTACTACAGGCTCAGGCTGACACCTGGCCTTCGAGACCCTCCCCTCTTGCCGAATTTCAGGACCTGGGCTCCAGCCTGAGCGGGAAGTTGACATTGCTATTTTCAGCTCTGGAAGTGCGAGCTCCGCAAGCCCAAGTGAGTTGACCTGGGCTCTGAGATTTGCTGCTGCTGTGGTGTGTGTGGGTTTTGGTTTGGTTTGGTTTTTTTGCAGTGTCGATGTACCACACGTGTAGGTGCCTAATCCCCACCGGGGGGGGAGTAGGAGGATCTGGATCTTAGGTGCGTTTGAAAATCATAGCCTGGGAACCTACCACCCAAAGTCTAGTTTAAAAATCCCAAGCATTTAAAAAAAAAAAAAAGAGACAAAACCGTAGGGATGGTCTAGATAATCCTTAGCCTGCCATGAGTGCAGGAGACTGGACTAGATGACCTCTTGAGGTCCCTTCCAGTTCTCTGTTTCGAAATATATATTTTTTCTGGAAGGAAAAAATGAACTTGTGGTTCAAGTCTGAGTCTCCTAGGGTTCTCCATTTGAATTAATTTGGGAAAAGCCTTTACACCACTTTATTTTATAAATGTTCTTCTAACATTTGTTGAAAGCCCAAAACATTTATTTTTCAAAATAATAAATTCATATCCCTAATTAGAAATCTAACAATCCGGTAACAAAAGCAATGCTCAGCCTAGGACGGTATTTTAGCCTTTTGATCTCTACATGTATGAGACATTTAAAAAATAACTCGCACTAATAAACCTTTTAAAACTTAGGATAAAATGTATACTAGAATGCTGTGCAGTCTGATCGCCTGCCACTGTCCTGGGGATTTGCAAGGGTAACTCCCATGACAGACAATATGAATTATGTATGTACATTCTTCCTTCATTGATGTAAAAGAAGACCTCGGCCTCTATTAGGGCTCCAAACTGTCCAGTGTGTGCTAACAGCTTTTTAGCCTACATACTAATGGAAATCTAAACGGAGCAAGCATACAGTCTCCGAAATCTTTCAATGCAAGTGAGTGATCCATCAAAAAATAGTTCATATAGAACTGCTTTTACAGCATAGTGCAGTGGGATGCCAGCAAAAATTAATTATGAATAGTGAATGCACATTAAAAATGTAAAAGCCAGGCAATTTCCCTCTACTTTACATCTGACTTTGTTATATCTGAAGGCACACAATAAATATGCAACATACTTTACACTTTCTGCTATTAAGTAATAATAATCATAATAAGAGGAAGCTTATGAAGTGATGTCTCTAAGGTCCCAATCCTGCAGGCTGTTTCATGTGGGCAGATTCCTGTGTGTGTGTATGCAGAGCTCCAAAGGAGCCTACATGGCACATTTCTTCAGCCATTTAATCTAGCTCTGGAATACTTGATCTTTTGCACCTGTCCCCCATAAATAAGAAATGTCAAGCACCATCATTTATGTCCTTCCCCCTTCTCCTTCATGTTATTTTCTTCCTACTGAAGTGTAAAATGTTTGGATAACAACATTTTAAAAAGCTCTCACTCCTGTTTGAGTGTGTTCATTTGATACACCTGGAGCGTGTAAATTGCCTTTACCTTTTATTTTCCAAGGCAATTTATGTCTATCCCTTTTTTCCTAACGGAACTATTTTCGTAACGCTTTTAGAAACAGAATGCTGTTTCAGCGCTGTGATTTATTTCTTTTAGCAAACAAAAAGTGAGACTTTTAAATAGACTTTTGTACTTCACTCATCAACTACAACTCCATATGACATCATTCAATATTCATTTCAGAATGCTCCTAAATCTCACATGCCCAAAACCTCAGTGCCAACAAATCCAACAGCTAACTGCAACTGCTTTTGTTATCATTTTCATGCAACAGGCAGAGGCAATCAATATTAGGCCTAAGGCAATAAATCTAGTTACAGGTAAAAAAATCAGAGGAAAGATACAGCGAGAAGAAAGCAGCACTGATTGAGCATGCTCCTATCAAGGCAGAGACAGAAAGGAAGTGGACGTACTGTAGAAACTGGCCATTACGTAGTTTTGGCAGCGATCACCAGTAAATTCATTTGGGCACCTGAGAGGAAAAACAAAAAAATGGTAGAGAAAACAGAGAAAAGAGAAGAGGTGAATATACACTAAGAAAGAAGCTCCTTCAGTGTGAACTGATTTGACTTGGTGAGTTCACCTTCAGAAACTGAATCTTGGTTTAGCATGTCAAAATGGCTCAAGATGTTGAGAGCAGCCCATTTGCTTTGCAGAAGCCAAAAACCAATCCAGATCAGCGTATATTTCAGGATGCGATAAATTCACCATTGCAAATTTCCAAATCTCTTTTGTAATGTACTGTTCGCAAGGCAGCTAGGAAATGAAATCTGTACAACATTCATCTCAGTATACATATTCCTTTATGGTAACCCTTTATAGCACTTCACCAACCAAGAGAGTTGGCAGAGCAAAATGACAACAAGAAGTCTGTAAAGGATGAAAAGGCTCCAGTTAAAAATCACAGAAACTAGAAACATTTTTGATGCTGATAATGCCATGGTGTACAGATTAAAGCTTAAGAGAATCAAGCCGTAATCAGAACCAAAGGAAGCCAATTCCAGCTGAACTGTGAAAACACCAAGTAATAGTGATTTTGTTGCTGTAGTTGGGGAGAAAGCAAAGTTCAGATTATTTTAACATACTTTCTTGGTTTTGGATTTTCATGGGCAGAGTGTCAGTACATCTCGCTCCAGTGAATCCAGGTTGGCACCTAAAGGGCAAAAATGTGATAGCAATATAACAGCAAACTACTGAACTACTAGACTGATATTTGCTTTCCTATGGAGCACGGAGATTCTCTAAATGACTTCCGGGGCATGGGCAGAAACGAATGAAAAAATATAATGAACAAAAAAATGTCTCCTTGGAAAATTAGAATTGCATACAATTTAAAAAAATGAAATGTTGTTAGAGAAAATCTGTGCCTTTTAAAAAAAAAGGCCATTCTAATACAAATAGATTGTTCGTTGTTTATTCCTGACACACTGATCAGGGAGCCACACCAAGTTCTTTCAATTAACGACATGGTGTGGGGCAATAATGTATGACCTTGCCTTCAACAATCATGTCCATTGCCGGACTTACTGGAAATCCTACGGACTTTGCTATTTCTTTAATAGCGCGTTCTACCTGCAAGTCCATACTTTTAATTATTTACTTATTTTTTAAACAATTTGTTCAAAGCATCAATTATGGTTAAACATATCTGTGGAATGGAAAAAAAGGTAGGCCAAACAAACAACTAACGGGGGTAGACACAAGTAGTCTCCTCTTATCTCTTCAGGCACCTGGCGCACACATCATCATCCTTGGAAAAACATAATATGAATTCCACTTTGGGTGTGACAAGGAATTTCTCTCCCCCATGTTGTCCATGACCTCCTTTCGGCTGCTGCCCGATTCCTTCTTCCTCATCCTTCTTGACCTCAATGCAGCTTTTGACACTGTGCGGGAATTCATTCTGCATGACCACCATAGCTACACAGTCTTCTTTGGTTTCCTGAGAATATGATTCTGATGGTCCTCCCATGGAGTCCCATAGGGTTAAATTCTTGCCCATTTGCTTTTCTCCTATCTACCCAGCCCACTCTCAGTGCTCTATTAATTTATCTACTTTTTACCTTCATGCTGAATCAAATTATATTGACATATTGAAATTAAGTTCTATTTATGTCACTTATGCTTCCTTCAGTTTGTTTCTAAAATACTTCATGAGCTTGCTCCAGCCTGCTTATCGGAGCTGGTCTCTCTCTATCTAACACTGGATCTTTAATTGCTTAGTTCGGAACTGTTAACACTATACTGCCTCTTGCAAACCCTTCAGTTAGAATTGTGATACATATGCTTCCCTTTCCCCCCTCAATTAACTGTTTTCTGGATCATCACATTAATTAATTTCTACTCTACCCATTCCATTTGCAAATGAGAAGGATATAGAAAATTATAAAAATACGAAATTCATTCCTTTGCTGTGAAGCAAGGTTAAGTAACGTCTATGTACTAGAAAGAAGCATTGTTTTCAACCACCGAGACTGTAACATAAAATCACTTTTAGGGAGTAGCAACAGCAAATGAAACACAAATGATGTGGGTTGCTAGTAAGGAAATATCAAAATAGCATAATCAATAATGGGTTATGGAAAGTGTTCAAAACAGGCCTTAAAAAAAAAGAATACTATACAGATAGGAGAAATCAGAGAAAGCTGCTAACCATTCTCCTTTTCACAACACTGAATTTATTTAAAATACCACATGGCCTGGTGCCTGTGATAGACTTTGGGTAAAATTTTCAAAAGCACCTATATGACTTAGAAGCTGAAGGCCTGGTCCACATCTAAAAATGATATTGCCCTTGCTACCCTGCTCAGGGCTGTGAAAAATGTTGTGCCCTGTGCAACATAGTTAGGTCAAACTAGCTTCCATTATAGAGAAGGTTAGGTCAGCAGAAGAGCTCTTCCATTGACCAACCTCTCGGAGAGGTGAATTAACCACAGCGACAGACAAACCTATCTCGTCGATGAAGGAAACGTCTTCGCTACAGCAGCACAGCTGCGGCATTGTAGCTGTGTAAACATACGCTTGGTCCTGTTTTCAAAAGTGATGCGAGCACCGAGAAGCCCAAGGATGCGGCCGCAGCTTAGCTTCACTCTAGCTAGCAGTCTAAAAGAGCAATGAAGACCTGGAAGCACGAGCTTCAACAAAGGCTGTACAAGGCTTCCCGGGACCCTAGGTATGGACTCACATTGCTAACTCACGCCAGGGTCAGTGCCACTATGTCTTCACTGCTATATTTAGCCACACTATCTAGATTTAAGCTAGTGTGGATAGACCTTCTCGAGCTGCAAGCACATCTCCGATTGCAGCATAGACAGACCCCTCAGCCTTACTGAAAGACAGTAAATGGGTACGTCTACACTAGAATAAAAGACCCACGTGGCATGGACATGGCTGGCCCAGGCCAGTTGGCTCAGGCTCATGGGACCCTTCCCTCTTGTGGAGTCCTAAAGCTTGGACTCTAGACTGAGCCCTGCAAGCCCAAAGTGGATTTCGGGTGTTAAACTGCCGTGTAGACGTATCCAATAAGGTGTAGGCTTCCAAGGCCCAGTTCAAAGGTGCCAATCTCCCATGGGAGTTACACACTTAAATACCTTTGAGGACCTGGGCTCAAGTGCTTAAATTACTTTTCAAAATGGGGCTTAGACTCCTATCTCATTTAGGCACTTTTAAAAGTTTTATCCAATGTCTCATTAAAAAAATCCCCCAAACCCTCTCTTTTAGACTCTCTGATTATTCAGTCTACTAAACTACACAAAAAAAGAAATGTATACAACATTGTGCCACTATAGATGTAGCTATACGCACATTTCAGGTACAGTACGTTGTAGATATATATACCTTTCAGAACTAAATCCCGGTAACTAACAAACATCTATAAAACAATCAATTTGCTCAAAATGCATACCAGTATCAGTGAAAGCAAAATGTGACACAGTGTTTATTATTACACCTTCAGTTTTGTGGAAATCACTTTTGATCTCACAACTTCTGATTTTAACAATAAGAGATAGATTCACAAGGAATTCACAGGGGCTTAGATGACCAGAGATATTGCCTGGAAAATTCCATGGTTACTGTGCATCTGAGTCATGTTTTTTGATTAGCGATAAAAACAATTTAGAACAAGGAGACTCATGCTTTAAAAATTTTGTTTTTGCTCTCAACAGATGAACCATATGGAAAATGTGAACTTGCTACTGAGGCAGAAACATGAATAGCAAGTACCATCTTTCAAGTTTTCTGATTCCATGAACATGTTCTGGAAAAAGATTTGTTATCACAGTAGAAGCAAGCAATATATAGTTGACAGATATTTGTTTTAATTAACACTTAAAAATAAACATCTGTATCATTAACCATGCAAGAAAATAATGCTATTTTGTTTCTTGAGATTTGCAGTATGTACTCATTAAAACACAATTCAGAGGCTCATGTCACTGTATCCCAGAAACATTTGTCTTGTTTTGTTACAGTATAAACAGCTTCAGTGCTGGTAAATATCAAGAGACATAGACGAAGCATTGCAAACTAATTGTGACCTTGGCTCTCCTTTACAGCGAGGTCCCTTTCCACCGCTTTAGCATAAATAAGAATCAAGCCCTGTGATTTTACATGGTAATGACTTCTCCAGATATTTCTTTTGCCACCCAGAAAAGTGGCCAGCACAAAAATGTGGGAGTTATTTTTGTTTTCATTCTGATTCTAGATTTAACAGTTATTTCTTGTCTCCACAAACAAACAAACAAAAAACATTTAAGTCGGCCTGGGACATTTAAAATAAAACAATTTAAAAAAAAATTACAATAATAAAGTGCAAACATTGTGAAATCTGGCAATTTAAAAAATGTCCTGAGATACAGTGAAAAAGAGGTGACATTAAAATAAACCGTGCAATACCAATTAATAGTAAAAATGTTCTACACATAGCAAATATGTTATGCGTACAGCCACTGGGCTGTTATGAAATGTTCTGAATGTGGTTTGAGGATGAAATGAGGACGTGGAAGCACAGGGACCGGTTTCTGGTAGGTGCCCAGGGTGTAGTATCAGATTGGCTCATCTTGCACTGCTTGGTTAAAATGATCATGTAATTTTAGTACAATTATCAAAAACAAAGTTGGTATTTTTTCATGAAATAAAATGGTCCTAAACAGACATAGAATAAAAGTCATGATTCCAGTGGCAGAGGAATTTGTGAAAAAACAAATCTTTCTAATTGCAGGTAAGAGCCATAGAAAAAGGCAAAACTGAAGTGAACAGAAACTGATGTTCCTGTATTTAACTAGAGTTCAGCCAGTATTTTCTGGAAGCAATTTCTATCCCCTCCTTTCCATAGGAAAGCAAGGTCTCTCTCCACCACCACTTTCCATTATGTTGGAGAAGAGCCACCTTGGCAATTACTGGGTTTTGATTTTTAGTCTTTATAAGACTGAAAATTCATGTGATTACATCAGATTGTGTATCTGATTGATTAGCTTCTGTTGCCTCGCTGGAAAATGCCAATAGTCTTCCAGAGAAAAGTTCCTTTAAGGTTCAATTCTGCAAGATGCTGAATGCCTGCGCTCCTATGGAAATCAGTGAGAGTTTAGAGCACTCAGCTGCATCAGGCTGTGGTCTGTTATCAGCACCACAACGGCTCCAAAGGACCTTTTGTACAATGCGCTAAGGCAACATGCAACGCGCGAGCCACAGCGAATGTTTTTATACTGGATCTTTCCAGAATAATGGGCTGTTGTATCAGCATGCTACAGTTTGGATTAGTTTGTGATAGGTAAACTAGGCCTCAATTCAAGAAGGGTGCTTAGGCGTGTATTTAAAGTTAAATGTGCTTGAGTGTGTTCCTGAATACAGATTGATGCCAACACATCCTAAAGTGCCTCCCCGAATCAAGGCCCTACATATAAAACACCGACATCCGCTGATGGGTTGAGATGGCAATCTAACTTACTTATTACAAAATAATGCATTTAACAGAGTAATAACAATTCCTGTTATGAATCTGACTTCATTAGACACGGGGACTTTGTAGTCATCTAACGTCAAAACGAAACATCTCATGGTGGCACTAAGTTTTATAAATAGTACTTTAACTGAGCTTTAATAAGCCATTTAGTTTACTGCAACACGTTACTACAAATTAACTCCTGTAAGTTCTGTACAGAATGTATGTGGTATATTGGGCAGAGCCGTTATTCCTCAATGTTTCCTTTCATTATCTGGTATATATTTAACCCGTGATGCTTGTTTTATAAGATCTAACAGCGAAGATTTCAAATAAGAGTTATCTTATGCTGTCCAGTGCCAGTTATCCACATAGCACCATCTCTATTAGGAAAGCATTTGAGGAGTTTTAATAACTGTTTTGTGTGCCAGCTATAGGCTTGGCTTTGCTGCGACAGTTAGTACACTTGAGTTATTCCACTAGGCTAGACCGGAGGTTCTCAAAGTCGGGGTGTGAGATGGATCCTCGGGGCGGGGGGCCCATGGGTGCTGGTCTGAACGCAGGACTTGGTGGAGGTGCGGACAGTGGGGCCAGACGGAGCCTCACGCAGACAGCCCTGGGCAGCTGTTGGGGGCGAGGGACCCTTTGGAGGGGAGCGGAGGCTGCTGGTGGAGCCGGGGACACTTTGCTCCCATCACACTGGTGCCGCCACCCCCGCTACCGGGCCCACCAAGCTTCTCGGGCTTCTGCACCAGGGGCATACGCAGAGTCCCTGCTCATCCTTCTGGTGCGCTTCCCGCTGGGGAGCAGGACAACCCGGTTCTGGTCCCGCTCCGGACTGTGGGGGAGGGGCAACCTGCGCCATGTGAACGGATGGACCCACGTGACACGCTGCTGCTGCCGGCAGCCACTGCCGCCGCCTGCCTCCCACAGCAGCAGCCCCCCCGCCGCTGCCAGGTAGCCCCTACCCCTGCTCCCCCGCTGCTGCTGCAACTGCTGCTGCCTTTGTTCCCTGTTTTTTTCTGAAAGTGTGTGTGTGGGGGCGGTGTCCGGGGGAAGGAAGAGCACAATTGTGACAAAGTTCCACCGGGGGGGGAGGGAGGGGCTCCATTTAAAACATTTGAGAACCACTGGCTTAGACCAGCTCTCAAGTGAGAGCAACGGCACTGTGCCATTACACTTCAGCTCCACAGAGCACGCAGATTAGCCCCCGGCGTGATGGCTTAGCAGTTGATGAGTTATTGTAACTTGAGCGATTGCATCCCCACTGCATTATTCGCTCAAGGGTACCAAGCGGCTTCTCCGCTCTGGGCCAGAGCTAGCGAGATTGAAGCTAGCTCCGGTACGTCTACCTGAGCTGCAGTAGTACCCCGTGACCTCAGTATAGACAAACCCTGAGTGTCAGCAGCATTGAAGCTTCCACCCCTTCCCTCATCTTCTCTACCTCCCCTCCTGCCCCCCAACAAGCCAGCTGGCTCAAATATAGAGCACCACTTAACCTGAGCTAGAGATGTGTGTGTGTGGATGGGAGTCATGTTAGGGGTAAAACTCAATTTACGGCCCGAGCTAACAATGCAATGAACATGAGTCCAGTTACAAAGGTGTTGTTCTCAACAACTATATAGTTTTCATATCAACGCAGATACACAAAAGTGAAGATACGTCTTATGCTTTTATTAAGTATCTGCTGGGCTGTTTGTGGGAGAAAGAATTGCTCAGATATTAAAAGTTATTTTGAGAAAAAATATGTAAGAAACATGGTGGCCCCACTGAAATAAGCCAAAGACTTCTTACCTGCACAAATATCTGGGGGGGTTTGGAAGATCTTTGACCATGTAACACTCTCCCCCATTGACACAGAAGGCTTTCTGCTTTATGTCACATTTCGTGAGATGACTTGTCCCAGTAGTAGATGTAGAAGTGGCTGGAAGACAGAAGAGAGAGAATACAATTCAGAATGGTCTGGTTCTTTCCTGAACAGTCTTTGGATTTCAATACAATTTAGGCATGTGTGTGGAAGAGATACGGGGTAGGGAAGATTGGTGATTGTTGTTAGCTATCTGCCTGTGGCCTCCTAGAATTAATCAGAGCCATGGAAAACAATAATTAGCTGATGCAGTATCATGCTGATCAGCATAAAGAACACAAAGAGGTTTACAATCCTTCGACACACTCCATGCACACAAACTAGGAGAGTTTAAAATTCCATGCTGCAATCCATCAAGCACCTGTAAGTTCTATCAGAGCTCAAGGATGTTTAATTAGAAGAGCTGTGTAATTTATGTGTGAAATTACTTGAATTGCATGAAGCATATTGTGGTAAGCTCTTCCGGGCAAGGACTGTCATTCACTACATGTTTGTGAGGTCCTAGATTGGTTGTCCTCTAGGTGCACAACTCTATATGCCACCCCTATATGGAGTTACCCACACAGTTCACAACACTGGATTAGTTTTGATTAAAGAATAAAACAAGTTTATTTAACTACAAGGAGATAGGTTTCATGTGAGTATAAGTTTAAGGCATTAAAGTCAGAAATGGTTACAAGAAAAATAAAGATAAAATGCTTCCTAGTACTAAAACTTAACTAGACTTGGTTCAAGGTGAAGTCCTTCACCACATGCTCCCAGTAACATTGCTGACCAAACGCTCAGGCCAGGATCTGTTCCCAAAAGCTGTTTCTTTTGTCTCCTTAGGTGAAAGAGAGAAATACAGAGAGGGAGAGAGAACTTGTGGTGTTTTGCCTCTCACTTTTATAGTTCAGTCCCCCTTTTGAAATGCATTTTCCTGAGGGTTAACCCTAAATAAAATAAATTCCCTCTGTGAGGCAGGAGTCATGGAGTCTTGCGGTTTACGAGGTTTCATGCTTTTGTTTGCTAAGATGTAGATCTGTTTGTTCCTGCTCTCCTAACTTGCCAAAGAATGGCTACTTGGTAGGTAATTGCCTATCAAGTTTAATGACACCCTGGCTAGAGGTGTCAGCTTGTCATTTGTCTTTGAAAAACTGGTTTACTCAGACTTGTCTGGTAAACACATTTTAGACGTAATTTCAGCTTATGCTTATATCTTTACATATAATGTTATTACACACATTCCATCAGGAAATTTTTCAGCAGTGAGTTATTAGTTTTCAAATGATACCTCACAAGGCATATTCTGTACAAAGATTATCACAATATTGTGGAGGGTGTCAATACAGCCGTGCATTCGGTCACGGATACCGTTCATTTTTATTTTCTGAGCCTTCATTTTAAACCTACCGTGGTTAGACTCGTAGACTTCAAGGCCAGAAGGGATCATCATGATTATCTAGTCTGACCGCCTGCATATTGCAGGCCACTGAACCTTGTACACCCACTCCTCTAATACACCCCTAACCTCTGTCCGAGTTACCAAAGTCCTCAAGTCATGGTTTAAAGACTTCAAGTTGCAGAGAAGTCACCATTTACATTAATTTAAACCTGCAAGTGACCCGTGCCCCATGCTGCAGAGGAAGACAAAAAACCCGCAGGGTCTCTGCCAATCTGACCTGGGAGACCTGAGAATGTGGGCAAGACCCACAGCCAGACACCTGGGAAAGAATTCTCTGTAGTAACTCAGAGCCCTCCCTATCTAGTGTCCCATCACTGGCCGTTGGAGATATTTGCTGCTGGCAGTTGCAGACCGGCTACATGATGGTGTAGGCTGTCTCATCATATCACCGCCTCCATAAACTTATCAAGATGAGTCTTGAGGCCAGTTACATTTTTTGCCTGCACTGCTCCCCCTTGGAAGGCTGTTCCAGATCTTCACTCCTCTGATGGTTAGAAACCTTGGTCTAATTTCAAGCCTAAACTTGTTAATGTCCAATTTATATCCATTTGTTCTTGTGTCCACATTGGCACTTAAATAACTCCTCTCCCTCCATGGTATTTATCTCTCTGATATATTTATAGAGAGCAATAATATCTCCCCTCAGCCTTCTTTTGGTTAGGCTAAACAAGCCAAGCTCTTTGAGTCTCTTCTCATAAGGCAGATTTTCCATTCCTCGGATCATCCTAGTAGCCCGTCTATGCACCTGTGCCAGTTTGAATTCATCTTTCTTAAACATGGGAGATCAGAACTGAACACAGCATTCCAGATGAGGTCTCCCCAGTGCCTTGTATAATGGTACTAACACTTCTCTGTCTCTACTGGAAATACCTTGCCTGATACATCCAAGGACTGCATTAGCTTTTTTCACGACCACATCACCTTGGCAGCTCATAGTCATCCTGTGATCAACCAATATGCCCAGGTCTTTCTCCTCCTCTCTCACTTCCAACTGATGCGTCCCCAGTTTATAGCAAAAATTCTTCTTCTTAGTCCCTACATGCATGACCTTGCACTTTCCACGATTAAATTTCATCCTATTTCTATTACTCCAGTTTAAAGGTCATCCAGATCTTCCTGTATGATATCCCGATCCTTCTCTGCATTGGCAATACCTCCCACCTTTGTGTCATTTGCAAACTTTATTAGCACATACCCACTTCTTGTGCCAAGATCAGTAATAAAATGGTTAAATAAGACTGGTCCCAAGACCGATCCCTGAGGAACTCCACTAGTCCATTAGCCTTTTTCACAGCTGCAGCAAATTGGTGGCTCCTAGTCATCCTGTGATCAACCAATATGCCCAGATCTATCTCCTTCTCCTGTCACTTCCAACTGATATGTCCGCAGTTTAGAGCAAAAATTCTTGTTGTTAGTCCCTAAATGCATGACCCTGCACTTAATACTATTACATTTCATCCCACTTCCATCTCAATGTATTGAGAATGAACTGCAATAGAAAGGCATAGCACAGCAGTAGACAACAGATTTCTTTGTTATGCATTTACTTATATAGCCAAAATTATTACTCCTATTTCATGTCGATTAGTCCAGTTTTCAAGGTTGCCCAGATAATCTTGTATGATATTCTGGTCCTCCTCTGTACTGAGAACACCTCCCAACTTTGTGTCATCCGCAAATTTTATTAGCACACTCCCTTTCATTTGGGTGCCCGAAATAAGTTTCTAATTTGTCTTAGATAACATTACCTACAATCCGAAGTATATATTATATTCCATTCTACTTAGTACCGGGAATACCTGGAGAATGCTGCAGATACTGAAGTAGTGTAATCTAATCTGTCTGTCTGTCTATTGCTATCAGACTGTTCACTGTACAGGAAGATAAATTCCCTCCTGAGATTGTCCAGCTGACGTCTGATGAGTTACACAGGATTGCTCAGGATGTGGCACCATGTTAGGCAGAGAGTGCAATCTGGATGAACGACAATAGGACTAGGAGTAATGGAGTCCTTACTTCCAACCCTAGTTCTTCCACTGCCTTGCTGTGTGACAGTGGGTAAGTATATTTGTCTGTAAAATAGGGATGATACCGTGATCTTTCTATGTAAAGTGTTTGGAGATTTACAGATGAAAAGCACTACAGAAGAGCTAAGAATTTCTTTTAAGATGCTGTACAAAATCTGATATTACGATCACTGAGACAAGTTCTGCCCTCCGTGATATATGTACAGATTACACAGATGTTAATCAGAAACCCATATGTACATCCAGGAGCAGAATTCATATAATAAAAGCCATAAGCATTCTTCCCAAAATTCTCTATTACTCCCAGGCATATGATGATGTAATTTCCACTGTAACAGAAAGGAGCCCAAAGACTGTCTGCCTTTAAAAGTAAGAAAGAGGAAAACCGCCATTGTGCTGTTAGGTTTTACAGGTCCAGTTTGATTCTTCAAAGCAGAGGCTGCCAGTCAACCCAACCATAACTATGATGGGTTGTGCACCATAATAACTAGGTGGACAGGATTTCCAAGGGTTATCTCACTCATTTATTTTTATCTCGCAATCAAAAAAAAAAAAAGTTAACTGATCCGAATCCATCGAGCTGTACACATCATGCTCATTCGTATAAATGTGTGCTCCTAATGCTGTTTTCCAGGTCTTCCTTCCCTCTTTCCTTCTATTTGTTTGCACCCACTTGTTACATCTAGTTTCATGGGGCCCCAAGGTGTTAATGAAATGTGAACAATTATTAATAAATCCTGATGATAATCCATTCCTTCCCTTTGCCCCTCAGTGTGTGAGTTAAAACCTCTAGGGCTCAGTTAAACATAGGCCATATTTAATCTAGGTAAATGGGTCATGTTTTAAAAGCACTGGCTAACACGTTTTACCAGGACATTTAATCCACTGTAGACAGTGTATCATGTTGGCTGGTTGTGATCAACCCTATGGGGAAACCTAATCCAGGCATGGCTTTAGTAATTCAAAGACTCTATAAAATGTAAAGTTATGTCTACACTGCTGAGCCTATGTTGGCATAGTCCCCTAGTATAGATGCAGCACATGCCAAAAGGAGTTTTTCTCTTAGTGTAGCAACACTACCTCCCCAAACGACACGAGCTATATCAATAGAAATGCTCACACCCCTGATCGAAATAGCAACTCCGGTATAAGTTTCAAGTATAGACCAAGGCTAAGTGAAGTGAATGTGGGTCTCAGCAGGTGATACATGCATGCTGAAGGGGGGGGAAGGTGTAACTTCCACCAGTTTAGACTCCCTTCTGAACTTAGCTCAACCCATCTAGCTTGACTCCACATTGCCCCCTTTTTAGCCCCTTTAAAACATTTCTTCCTGAAAGTAAGATCATTGTTCTGAAGACATCCCATGGGTCAAAGATCCAATGCATTAATTTGAAATGAAAAGCAATATTGTCTGCTTGAGCTCCTGCTGGCAAATCTTATTACTACCACGAAGACTAAGGGAATGTCTGAAACTGAATTATAAGGGTAGTTGTAGAGAATACGTCCGTTCTATCTATCATTGCTCTGGTCATACTGCATGGCGCTTTTTCTTTAAGTAGCAGCTACATCAAAATTGATCATCATGGAGGTTCGAAGTAACACTTAGTGCCCAGCTGAGGTAAAGTGAGCTTCGGATGGCTGCAGTTGCTCTGAACAAACGGCTAGAGATGGAAGTACATTGTAATTCTCAGGCAAACCCCATGATACAAGGGATTTACATAGTTTTGCCAGGAGTTTTTTTTTTCCTCTTCTCACTCTTGAGTTTGGCACTGTGTGTCCTATAAATCTTATGCACTCCCCTCCTTTCCCCTCCTCCGCCCCCTGCCCCGCGTTTCTGATAGACTAGCATTGCAATCTCAATCTTCCTCTGTCCTCAATGAGTTAGTTCTGGAGACAGCTTGTCTTTGAAGAAGATGCATAATTCCTGGTGGATAAAGCAGTATTAGCTTTATCCGCTGCAGGTCTATTTTGCAAATTAAATTTAAAAAGCACCATAATCGTGGTGTCAGGTTTCCCTTTAACCCACATGGCGGAAGAAATGTTGTGTTCTGGAGCAGGTGGTCCTCAGAGCAGATTTCACTCAATCCGTAACTAGCCCCATACTGCTCGCCATTTGTAACTCATAAAGTTCTCTAGAGGGGCCCTTGAGGGAATGAATTATTTTACAATGTATTGAGAATGAACTGCAGTAGAAAGGCATAGCACAGCAGTATTATTATATTAGTATATTGTTACATATTTACTTATCTAGCCAAAATTATTACCCTTATTTCATTTCTATTTTAGACATGCATATTAAATGAGCATGAGTGAACAGAGCTGATATGCAAATCTTTTTACATGTTCTTAATTTCCTGAAAGGATAAATCGCAAATCATGAAACACTTTAAAAACATCAGGCATAAGCAGATACTTTAAAATACTGGAGGTTCCATTTTCCTTTTTCATGACTGCTAGAAACATTTTCCTTACTAAACAACTGGACGTAGCATAAATGACATGTAACATTCTCACTAATGCAAATATTCGCAAAGCAATAAAAGATAATGAAATATCTTCCCTTCTCAGGGAACTACATGAGCACAAACAGAATAGTGAGGATCCTAGATACCATCTCTCTCAAATAACTGTTCTCTGAAAAATTCTTCACGCTCCACCTAAAGCCTCAGAATAGTCCAATCTCTTAATTAAACCTTAGCATGATTTCACATCAGTCAGTCATTGCAAAGTCATGGCAATTTTTTGCTTACCTTGAAAATCTCTAACCTTTTTGTGTCTTGAAACATGGAAATGCATGCTAGTTTGGATTCTCTCTCTCTCCCCTTATTCAAAACAGATACTCTACAGCAAATAATAATGTTGCTACAGCTTTAGGACACGGATCCTTTATAAGCGCCTATGACTCAATCTGCTACTGCCGACAGGCAGAGTTCTAAGAGGGCTCCGTGTTCTCATTGTTAATGATCATCTGTGTAATCTAAGCACAATAGACGCCTATGCCTCTTTTAGTCTAGTTTCTGCAGATATCGGTGAAACATCAGGGGACACCCTCTCAGCCATCCAAGGTGACAGGTAAGATGTCAATGCTCAAGTGGAGAGAAAATAAAGTGCCAGGCTCAGTACACAGGAAGGATCATCAGTCTGTCTGAAGGCAGCTTATAGGTCATGAATAAGATTCGTTGTTGAATTGTAAGTAGACAGCTTTGCCGCCTTTTGTGAAGAAGAGAAGAGAGAAAAAGCTCCCTATATCATAGGCTTCTGTAACTAACAGCCATCAACCAAAGCCTCACTATAATTCACTCCAGTGAGAGAGACAGGGACAGAGATGGAAAGAGAGACAACTCTGAGATGACACATTCTGAAACTACGCTGCCACATGTCCCTAAGTGGAATCAGCCCTGACTGTTCCCACATTCTCCCGACGGAGGCTCAATCATCCCATTCCACGCACAAGCTGAACTCCTTACTGACCTGTACATGAGCACCTGAAAGAATTTATCAGACCCTGTTCTTCAGGGTGGATTAATTTCCCATGTGGCCTTGGACAAGACGCTTGATCCTTGTATGTCTTAGCCCGGTCTACACTTACTGACGGAAGTCGACGGGAGTTACGCAAGCTACATAGAGTAGCTTGCGTAACTCCAGTCGACTGCTGTGCTTCCCTTCTGTGTGCCGTCTTCACAGTGCTACGCCACTTCAGGGAGTGGTTTGCTAATGTCGACTTCCGGATCAATCGATCCCGAAAGATCGATCTGACAGCGGCAACTTTGCTGTCATCAGTGTAGACATATCCCAAGTTTAACCATCTGAAGGCCCATTTTGCTAAGTAACGCGCATCCTCAGGTCTCATTGACTTCCTTGCTGGGCACCTCACAAGAGTGATCCCCATAAAACAGAGCCAACAATATTTAATTATCTGCCCAACTCCAAAGCATGTTGGTGAGATTCATTTATGTTTATATAAATCTTCTGAAGAGGTATTTTCATACAGCTGCTAATGTGTAATGTTCCCAATACAAATGAGGAACCAAGAGGAGGATGCTGGGTAGATTTTCCATGGAAGCTCTTTCCAGTGGGAAACAGTTGGGCCAAAGCAAGTGCTTTTGAAAATTCCAACTCTGGTGATTGTGGAACACACAGGAGAATTTTACTTTCACTGGAAATGTGGATGGCTACGTTCCAGATTCCATACATTTAATGCTTTTAAAAAAGAAACTCTAACCACACAGCTGAAAAACTACATACTGAAATTTCAAAATATAAGATTGACCTCCTGGCAAGAGAAAACCGAGAAAAATGGTTGGTGTATTATTAATAGGCACTTTGGGTCAGAGGTCAGAGTCATCAGTATATTCTGGTGATTCATCACTCTGGTGATGCAAGGGAGCCCAAAAACCCAGCTTCGCTGGGCAATTACTATGGTTGTAAGGGCTTTAAAGAGCCATGTTTGCAGCTGATTTGCATCATAGGCATGGCATAAAGCAGCCAAAGCGTATTTATGAGCATTGGCCCATTCTAGTCAAGTGCAAAACTGAAGCACACATAGGAGCAACTTTTCAAACGGGTAATTTGTGACTGCCCAATTTAAGCTTTAAAATCTCATAATATATATGCACAAGTCATTATTGTGCGTGCACGTTTGTGAGAAAATCTGACACGTAACATATAAAGACCCCCTCAAAAAGTGATGAAAAAGCTTCATGCCAACTAGCTTTATTTCCCTCTTTCAGCATTCCAACCTTTTGCAAGTACTTCTCCCTGGGTGGATGGGGACATCAACAAAACTTTTGTCCTAGAACGGCCCACTTAATTTTCATAGCCCTCACTGATGGGCAGGGAGAACCACTCTTCCTGTCGGGGTTCACAAGTTCAGAACAGGCATTTTTATAATTATAAAACTAACATATTTTACTTTGTAGCATGGGGTACGGCCATTGCAAGTAAGATTAATGCATGCAGCAATTTACAAACATTTTAGAAAAACACTAAACACATCCTTACAAGTCTAACAGCTATCTTGACCAATGTTAATATAGAGGTGAGCTGGTTTGGTTTCCAGCTATGAATTTAACAGTGCTCAGCTGAGACCTACAGACTTGGTAAAAGCAATCCCCAATCTTCTATTCCAGCCTCTAATCTGCGGCCAAGACTAAACATCACTTAGAGAGACAAAGTGGGTGAGGTGATATCTTTTATTGGATCAACTTCTGTTGGTGAGAAAGACAAGCTTTCGAGCTTACACAGAGCTTCTCTTCAGAGCAATTACAAGAATTACAAGATCATTGGCTTTTGTTGTCGATTGGCATATTTCTAAACCACACTATTTGGTCTAATCCATAGGAAATAACCTTTTAAAATATATATATTAAGCCTTAATCTTCAAGAAGGACACATTACATTAGTCACAGTCTGGATGACATTCTGTGTAAATTCACAGATCATTTAAGGAGTTTGTTCTGCCTTTAGAAGCCAGAATCAAGTACCTTAATAGTCAGGGAACAATTCTACGGTTTTAAGATAGTACTCTTTTATTGTAGCACTATCTCTTTGAAGATCAGGGCCAGCTAAAAGGAAGCAGGAAATCACTGGGTCTGGGAGATAGAAACTTCAGGAAAGACTGAGAGCATGTAAACTGTTGAACCAACACAGTTTGGCCTGCTCACCGCCATGACACAGTCAGAAGCAATTTCCCTTCAAGAGCACAGACCACGAAAAGAAAAGCAAAAACAAAGACTCAGGCTTCACGTCCTTGTGCCAGGTCGCTTCCTCCCCGACAGACTGACCCAGTTGGCAGCAGCAGTCTGGCAGGATCTGCACAGCATCTAAGATCACTGCAGAGGGTTGAGAGGAGCCCTACGCTCTCGGCAGCATGACCAGAAACATTCTTGTTTTGTTTACTTTTGAGATAGGGAAGGGGATGTAGAGGCTGTTTTTTAGGAAGTCTGATTAGAATTTCATACCAAAACGCTAGATGAGACGTGAGGCCCGGCTGAACACAACATGGGGGAAATTAGAAACTTGGGGAAATCTGTGATCAGGCGAGATGAGCCCAGAAAGAACTGGTTTGCAATGGGGATTTCAGACAAGGAACTCATTACAAAGCTGCAACTGATGTTGGATTCACTTCAGGGCACTTGGGAGAGGCTAAACAATGCAGCAAGAGACTGCAAATGCCCTGGTAAGGGGGGTTTAAATGCTCCCAATCCAATCAAAGGACAGATGGACAGCAAAATAGATCATAACACCGGGGTTCATGGTACAGATAGAAAAAATGCACAAGGGGTGGCGAAAAGGTAAGGTGCGTAGGAAAGCAGGCTTCAAAAACATTCCTGGCAAACTATGTAAGCGCTTTATGATTTGGGACCTTTGTCAAGCCTTGAAGAAAATGTCCGCACTTGGAGGGTGGCGCTGACCAGGAGACAAACACAACTTCCATGATGGAAGGAACATTCGGAAAGCTGAGTCCCCCCTGAGCTGGAGAATAAGAGTGGGGTGGCCAAGTAGATCAGGGTGGGGAGTTTGTGGCTCACACCACTTGAAAGGACGTGGCCCATTCATTTCAAGCCTTTGGTGCCAGGAAGCCAACACAAAATGATTTACTGAGCTGAAAATTCAAGACATAATTTTGCAAAGAATAATGGGAGGGGTGCAACACGTTTGATGAGAATGGTCTCCTCCACAGAGGGCCTCATTCTCATTTACGGTAGGCCTCTGCCCGGCTCTGGCCGTACAAAAGCATATTAAAGTGGGTGTGAATGTAATTTATGCTCACTTTGAGGCCTCTTCGCACAACCTACAGGGATCTTGGTGTAAGGGGCCAGAAAAACCTGTACACCCTGATTAAAAAGAAGCGGGCAGAGTACTCTATTCAGAAGGCCCCATTCCTACTACTGCAGAAGGTTACAGCAGAGCTAATGAGACAAGAAAGGAATCCCATGATGGAGATCTGAGAAACAGTCTCTCTTCATGCGCCAGGGACTGACCACCTAACCCAGATGAATTGACTGAATGATGCCACTAGATTGTGCTTACACTTACATTTTCCATCTACATCACAAATGTCATCTGCAGAAGCTACTGATGTGATCAAGTTATAATTCGAGTTGCTGAGAGATGCTCATGTCAGTAGAATAGTTCTAGAAATAAAGTGGGCATATAGGCCCCTTCTTTTTCTTAGCGCAGGTTTCTCAGGTGTAGGGCAGATAAATACCTAGAGGAAAATGAGTTGGACAGATACACTACATATCCTTACGCACCACAGATGCTGGCAGGAGACCTTGAAGGCAAATGCCAGCAATTTCTCTAGCACACTTAGTGCTACTATCACTCTAACATTTTTATTACTGTTCAACACACTGTGATTTGCTTGCATAATACTGGCCAGGCTCTAAGAAAAGAAAATGATCCCTCATGAATGTCCTAAGCACTGCTTATATAGCTTGATGTAACAGTCTGATATATTTCATGCGCACCAAAGAGAAGATGAGCCTGGAAGCATGGGGGAAGGTTTCTGATGATATTCATCAAAAGAGACAGATAATAGGAAATAGGACAACAGAGCTAGTTCAAAAAATGGAGCCAAAAGTGCGGCTGCAGAGGGCCTGTGAGTCATGGGGATCCCCACACCCCATGGGGATCCCCACACGCTGGGCCAGTTGGAAACAATAGAGTGACATGACAGAACGTGGAGAGGAGGATGCTGTGCAAGGACTCACAGCTCTATGGCAACCAAACCCTGTGCGCGTCAGAGAATCAGCATGTCTCCCTTTCATTACAGCCCTGGCAAGGCTACGGTTGAGGTTTCTCCTTTCACACAGGAATCCTGTTTTCCCTGTCACCCAAACTCTCTCCACAGAACCACACCCCAGATCTGAAAATATTCTCCCTTTGCTTACTTGACTGCCAATAAGGTTGTCACTAAGGGCCGACTAAAGTGATGTTTTTATAATTAGGACACTTGCCTATTAAGAAGTGGGCTGATGCCCCCACAGCACCGTGAGCCCTATTTCATACAGGCCCATGAACAGCCATCAGAGGCATAAACTACGACAGAGGTCACTACAAAGCTGACCTGGATTTGAACCAGCCAACTAGACATGAAAAACCTCTAGCCTAGCTCTCTATCAAGCCTCAGAGCCTAGCACAAGCGTGCCCTGTTCCGGATTGGAGCCAACGGATGTGATCGTAACATAAACAACAGCGTCATCATCGTTTCTAACCTACGAATGTCATATACGCTCAGTAAAAATACACAATGATTTTCATTCAAACAGCATTAAAAACATCTGCTCTTGACTGGTTTCTGCAAGAACAAACCCCCACAGGGGAAACGACGACACATGTAGGTCTCAATTCTGCAGAAGCAAACCCTTGCACCTGTCCAGAGCCCCACTGACGGCTAAGGTCTGCTTGCCTGGTTCCGATTGCAGGATCTGTGCCATAGTCAGTTCACTGAGCCGGAAAGTATATAAGCGCACATATTGGAGTTTTTATTCTGGGTTCCAGGCTCTTTTTCCTGAGAGATCTATACTTCAGTCTTCCCACGACTGAAACATTTTGCTATTCATGTGTCTCACCTGTTTTAAACACCACGCTCAATTATAGCTCCCCTCCCCCCACTCCTAACCATTGTGGCTTGAGTTAAACTGAAATAAGGTTGTGAAATGCTTCATAAAACATGCAGGCCAGGCCAGTGTTACTGCTCTGTCTGCCAAGCTGTTTTACTGCTCCTCCACGTTATTGTAGCAAGTGCTACATTACAGGTTCAATACAGTAATGCCTTAGCTTTGATTTATATGCTGGGGATATCTATTTGCTTATCAGATGGGCTAATAAAATACTTCCAGTCCATAGAGATGTATGTGGTGATTCAAAGTTTGCTTTTCTTCCCCTTTTAGCTGAAGAATTTTTCAAATTCCATAAATAAACAAATATTCTAGCTCTACTAATTTCTACTGGGCTAAGCCTAATTTCAATGTAGTCTTTTAACTCTTTAAATCTCTGCTCTCTGCTAGTGGTGATCTGGATAACGTGTCATTGGATGCTAGGAAGTAAGATCAACTCTCCAGCTTCTGAAAAAAGCACGCAAGCTTTTCATTATAAAGGATCTTTCAGTGAACCCAACCTGGTAACTGTAAAAAAACCCAACCCCTTTTCCTCTCACTCCTTCATTGCTAGGGCCACAACAGAGTAAAGCCTTTCAGCATGTGCTTAACTTTAAGCATGTCCTTAAGGCTATCCCTATCCAAGAAAGCAGATGCTTAACTTTGCATTCTTACATCCTATTGATTTCCAAAGGTCTGCAGTATGTCTTTAAGAGCTCTGCTGCAGAAGGATGGATTTAAGCACATGCTTAAGTGCATTGTTGACTTGGGGCCTAAACCAAGGTCCAAGGTTAAATCTGTTTACGTGAGTGACAGATGTCCAGTCCTCCCCTCCACATTCTACAATGTCCAACCTCTCGTTCCCCTAAGTATGAATCAATGGGTGCATCTACATTGCAACTGGGAGTGAACCTCCTCGCGCAGAAAGCCAACGGGTCATGCTGAAAACAGCTGGGTTGCTCTGACGTTGTGACTCAGTCTGGCGAGCTCAGGCTCTCAAGCTAAGGGACATGCTTAAAGTTTAAGCTCTTGCTGAAGTGCTTCACCATACTGGGGCCCTAGCAATGGAGGAGTGAAAGGAAAAAGGGTTTTACAGTTGTCAGGCTGGATTTCGCTGAAATGTCCCAAATCTGCCTGGAGTTCAAGGGTCATTCCGATGAGAAATGTTCTCTAATTCTGTCAGGAAATCTATTTTAATTGAAAATGAAATTTAAAACAATGCTTATAAAAGTTTTTCAGTGTACTGAGGATACAAAAGTTTTCTAAAATAAAGACAATTACTCATTCCCCCTCTCCACCCACCCCTCTCCTAGCCTGGATGGAAAAACGCAGAGCTCTATGGAGGCTTCGATATGCTGATGCTCAGGCTTTATGGCTTCCCTCATCCCTCAGACAATTCCAGCGCCCCTCCTTGGGCATCACAGCGAAGTCTGGCTCTCAGATTGTAGTCCTAGCCCAGGGGGTTTCTATGTAAATCACAAACCAGTGCAGAATGATCCTCTAGATCCCTAGTGGAATTTCTTGCACAAAGAATTTCACTTGGAGAGCAAAAGAGATGACTCGCAGGCTGTCAGGTGTTTCCTTGACAACTATGACAAGAAAGCAGCACTTGGAAAGGTCTCCTAAAGACCGTCATGCAAGGATTGTTCCTAGAGACAGTTTCCTTCTTAATGCACTGAGAAGTCTGAATTTATTTGCCAATTTGCTTTGATATTCATGTTCTCACTGAGATTCTTCAAGGCCTCCGAACATTTTTATAAAGCACTTTGCAATTTAAAACAAGTCTTTGAGAAATAACCCGCAGAAAAGAAGAGAGATTAATTGCCTGACAGTTGTGTCCCAGTTCTTCATGGCAGCCATGCACTGTTCCCTATGGAAAAGGTTATCAGAATCTGACAAACAGATCATTGCACCTAACAAAGCTACTGGATCTGCAATGTGGTTTCTACTAGGCGAGCCACCCTCTGGTCTTCCTGAGAGCTGCTCATCCAGCCACAGAAAGACAATCTTTTCTGGATGGGTACACATGGAAAATTCCACTCCAGTATTTCATCAAAGCAGCTGTGTGATTGAACTCTTCTGAAAATGAGAGCAAGGTGTGTGAACTAATATCTTTTATTGGACCAACTTCTGTTGGTGAGAGAGACAAACTTCTGAGCTTACACAGAGCTCTTCTTCCAGTCAGCCCTTCTTTTGAAAAATGCAGAAAATATCACAGCTGAGAAGAGTGGTGAAGAATGACAAAATGAGGTGTTTTGCTTTAGCCAAATCCTGCGGCTCTCATAAACGAGGTCCTTTTATAGAGAACTGCCAAGACACTTGAAACTGCCATTGACCAGAGTGCGTTATCGATGAGGGAGACTTTTCCCTTTTCTCTCCCCCTTATTATCCAGTCCAACATCTTATAACACCACTTGAAAATGAATGTGTGTGTGAAATGATGCACACATCAAATGCACTGGTACCAGTAAACAGGCGATTGTATCACAATTTTTAAAACAAAGCAACATATTCCTATCCAGTTTTCCCTTCTAACTTGACAACCTTTAGGGATAAAGTCTACTGGTTTTATAACCGATTAGTTGAAATATAATAGCCAACTGTTCTCCAAGGCTGTTCAGAGATTTGTACCCTCCAAGATTTTTTTTTCTACAAGGGGTAAGAGGAATCAACTTTAACAATTGGCAGCAGAATTTGCTAGTATTTAATATATGCCTTTCAGTATAATTAGATGTATACCTCTGAGGGCTGATTGGCATTGTAGACTTCTGCCAGCATAGCAATATCAGTCAGAGGTGTGAAAAAACGTGATCTCTGAACAACAAGATTGCTGCGTTCATACTAGGAGCTCTTCGCTGATATAACACACTGGTATTCCTATATCAATAAAGTGCTCCGACATGGCCTTACAGTGAGATGGCGATAAAGAAAGAAAATGATCGCTCATCTTATTTCGGCAATGCAGAGTCTTTATTTTGGGCCCATTGAAGCCAACAGCAAAACTCCAAGTGACTTCAGTGGGAATGGGATTTGGCCCTTAATAAGTAAATGTTGGTCCCTTTTGTCAATTTAAATTTTGTAAAGACAAAGAGTGAAGCATTTCTAGCAATGGGGAAGGAGGGGACTTAGTGTCTTTGTCCCCCAGGTAGGCTATTTCCTCACTAAAAACTGTATTATTAATGCACCCTAACAGTAACTTTTATTTGAGCAGTACCCGCAGCAAAGCGTAGCAGAGCAAACCAGTTCAACATATGAGTTACCCGTGCCTGGCGTTCAGTTAGAACGTACATTCAAAGCGCCACAATGCTAGTTGTTCCTTGCGGCTAAAAAAAAGTGATCTAATTTCTAGTGATAAAATAATACAACCCTGGAGAAAAATAATATGTGCTCAGGCTGAGACTCCATGGCACATTTCACCCAGAAGATAATTTCTACCGTCTAGTTATAAACCTGTCAAAAATCTGATTTATAATGAAATGCTGACAGACTCCTAACTATAGGTGTGCTAATGGCTCCACTGTAATAAACATGTCTCTATCCATATATCCACCTCCCTAGTAGATAAATCAGTAATAAATACAATCAGCTAAAATTCAAGCTAAATAATGCCAATCTAGAGACTCTAGCTATCTCTGTGAATGTTTCCTTTCTGGTCCTGATTAAGAGAAGGTCTTTGCTATCCAGACTCAGTGGTCTAAAGGGAGTGGACACTGCAGAGAAAATGAGCATGAATCACAAGAGCTGGGAGGAAGTCCAATAGGAGGATTGATGATTACAAAGGCGGTCACTGTGACTTTTAACGCCCAGCCCACATTGAAGGTCCCTTTATAATTAAAGTGCCATAGACCTGTGCAAGAATGTTCCAAAATATGCCATCTCACAACAGCCACACTGCAGGACTTGGGAAGTTACTTCAAGATACTTCACTAATATTTCTGCAAGAGGTGCAGTGGGACAGAGCAGTCCCACGAGTCCCTGGGCTCGTTTTTGCCAAGTCAGCCAATACGGCTTCGGTGGCTTTAGGGAACATATGTCAGAGCAGGAGCTAAACCCCCATTTACACAGACACAGTGTGCACTCCTTCCCACAGCCTGGCCCTGGCAGCAGGCATGGAAGGGGAATCTAGCACCAGTGACAGCTCCAATCTCCACTGGACATTGTGCTCACTGCCTAACACCAGGGATCATGACTTTCCTCACTCCCTATCCCCTCACTCAATAGCGCAAGGCCAGCCACAACATAGTTCTGTCTTTAGGAGTGGGACTATAGGGGGAAGGAAGCGCCAGGGGTCTGAGTAGGGATGATGTCTTTTTGCGGGGGCATCTGAAATTATGATGAACCTCTGCCCCCCGTAGTCTTCATCAGCCCTTATGTTTCCCAATGGTAAAATGAGATCATTACCAAATGAAGACAGAGCAGACCTCTCTGCATATTCATTCTCACAGCCCTATGATTAAAAATTGGTGGCAGAATAAAACCTTGTGTACACACAGAAGCTGCAGTTTATCTTTAAATTGGTTTAGCTAAATTGATACAAACCCTTATGTGGGCACTCTGATTTCAGTTTGAATGGATTATTAATGATAACTTATTATTTGTATGGCTGTAGCATCCAGTTGCCCTAGTCATGGACCAAGGTCCCATTGTGCCAGCTGCTCTATGAACACAGACAGTCCCTGCCCCAGAGAATTTGCAATCTAAATATAAGATCAGAAACAACAGATGGATACAGACAGACAGGAGTACAAGGAAACAATGAGACACTACAGGTCATCTTGGCAGAATGAGGCATCAGTGGCCTCACCATTGTCGTGTTTTGTAGGCATCACTGCAAAGGAGAATTTTATAGAGGGTTTCGAAGGAATTAATAAGGTAGCTTTGTGGATGTTTATGGGAAGCGCATCCCAAGCGTGTGGGGCAGCATGTGACAAAGCATGAAGGTGCTTGTTGGAACATGTAACAAGTGGGTGATGGAGGCTTGCATCATGGGGAGATCAGGGCAGGGGTCGACATCTTAACAGTGAATGAGAGACGATAAGTAGGATAGGGACAGACCATGAAGGGCTTTGAAAGTGAAGACAAGCAGCTTGCGTTTGACGCCAGTGGAGGAATGCAAAAGGAGGGAGGACATGGTCAAAATGACAGGCTGGAAGAATGATCTTCAGAGCAGCATTCTGAGTGGATATGACTGGGGGCGAGGTTGCCTTTGTCAAGGCCAAAAAGGATGCTGCAGTAATTGAGACACAAGATGACGAGAGCCTGGATGAGAGTTTTAGCTGGGTGGATAGACAGAAAAGGCTGTAACTTAGAGATGTTACACAAGCAGAATCTGCAAGATTTAGATATAGCCTGGATGTGAGGACCTAGAGAGAGGTCTGAGTTGAAAATGATGACCAGGTTATAGGTCCGAGTGACAAGATGGTGGCATTGTCAACAGTGAATGAGAAAAGAGATAGTGGGAAGGGCGTGAGTGAGTGAGTGTGTGAGTGAGAGAGACAGAGACAGAGATTAGGAGCTTTGTTTTAGCCACGTTGAGCTTCTTCTGACAGCTAGACACCCATGGGAGATGTCAGAGAAACAGGCTGCCATTTTAGTTTGAGCAGAAAGAGACCATTCTGGATTAGCGAAGTGAGCATGGAGAGGGTAGCTGAATTTGTGTTTGCAGATGAGATTACCCAGATACAAGGTGCAGAGGGAGAAGAGAAGATGACCAAGGACAGAGCCCTGTAGAAACTACTTGTGTCCTGGGGGTTTAGGATAATTATTTTAAGAATAGTCTTTAAAAATGTATTCCGGAATGGGGAGTTTTGCCTGGTCTCTGGTGACCATTTTGGAAGCTAATAAAGAAGCAGTTGTTTGAGACCGGACTTGGTGTGTTATATTCCCTACATACTCTGTGTGGCTGTAACAAGCCCCCACCAGAAGTTGGAAGGGCGATTAGGATGATCCTCTAGCGGACATGCTGAAGGAGCAACTGGAGAGATAAGAGGATGTTACACTTTAGCTTAAAACTGTTCTTAATTAATTTCAACCAAAATAAGCCTGATGTAAACACAACTAACAGTGTCCACACTGCCTTTTGCTCTAAACTAAACTGGCTTAAAATCACACCTTAAATTAAACTGGTGCAACTCGTTCCTGTAGATATGGCTGCCACTTTTCGTTTCATGGCCGAGAACCATTAATTCAAGTGACAGCAGACCAGTGTTCTTTTTAACGCTCCACTTCCTCCAAAGTCTTTATTTCCCACTAACAAATAAACCAGCATTTATATTATTAAGCCTTTTAATGGATTGTTTTTCATCTTTCTGGCCACAGGCTGATTTCAGAAGGTCTCTCAACCACTGCATCAATCTTAGAGTGCCACTAGATGTACCCTGAGGCAAATATTTACACCAATGAGCACCTTGTGTCTTGATGTATCAACACTTCTTGAAGGTGACCTAGCAACTGATTTTCCACCACCCTCTAAAACTGCCTGTGGAACTTGGCCAAATGATATTTCTAGCCAGATAATATTACTTCCTGAGTTGCAGCTAGTAATTTAATAAAACCAAATGACAATCCAAAGGCTGGATGAGAATTGTACATTTTAGCTCAGCTACGCTAGTCCTGGCCTTGATCCAAATGCTGAATTTGTCTCACATGCAGTAATTACAAGATGATTTTGATCTTTTTCATGTTCACTGTAAAGTTGGAAACAGCGATTTCTGAAGATCGACGTGAGAAGATGGGAGTTTAAAATAAACCAGGGAAAGGAACAACATCAATAGTTTTACTTCCAAATTTTAGATTAAAACGAAATAGCATGGGGATTTAAGAAAATGTATAGATTAAAAATGTTTTCACATGTGTTTGGCTTTTTGAAAACATGAATATCCTCCTAGGATGTGACTTAAAACAACAGCAGCAGAATTGCAAACCTTAGAATTCCAAAGCCACAAGTCAGGCCAAAAAATTGTGTGATCAGCTTAAGGATCAAAAGATTTAAAAAAAAAAAATTGGAGTGTTTTTATTTTGCCTGCTGCTTTTGAGCCCTTAAGATTGACATTTTCAAGCTTTTTTCCACCACCATGAGGGCTAGCAACTTACTTTGTCTTTTAAGTAAAAGCTGAGATAATAACAGGGCAGGGGCTTCCAGAAAGATACTGAATATTGCAAGGTTACCAACAAAATTTGTGAGAGTTGGTAGTGCTACAACAACCCTGTGCTAGTGCTTGGGAACCAGAACTGAAACTGGTTAGATGCTGCCTGTAAGCTGAAGTGAAAGCAAAGAGCTTATGTGCGAGGTCCAAACTGAGTAAAATGCAAAAAGGAAACTAACAGCTTAAATGGTGAGGACATTAGATGAGCTAAACTGGTTTAGTCCTAGAGATGTTTGGATGTGACTGTGTCCCTAATTGGAAACAACAGCCTGAAGTCCCCTAGCTGAATGCCTCTGAATTCTTCTGTCAACTTTCTCAATCTCACCTCATCCACAGAAGAGAATGGGGATCTGGCTCACCAAATGTGGGTCTCTCATGCCTCTGCCCAGACTTGCTGACTCAGAGCTGCCATGTTTTGAGGAGCTCCTTGAGGGACATTCGGTACAGGACTGGGATAAATGCTTGGGGGAAAACTGTGGTTTTGTGCTCCCTCTCTATTGCGCACTTTTCATTTCCCCTCCTGTCGCTCACATTCTGCCTCCTCCTGCCAATTTACTCCCCCGCCCTTCTCCTCTTACCATGCCTGCCGTGAGAGATGGCCAGCTGCCACCTCCTTTTTCTCCTTGGCTGTTGGCTCGTCCTTCCCACCCGCCAGTGGGAGGGTTGGGGGCTGGGAGCCACGACAAGGGAGGCGGAGGAGAGGAAGTCTGGCGGCTACCTATCTCCCCAGAGACCCTGTCCCCAGAAAGCATGGAGTGAGTGAGTAGGGGTGAAGGTGGAAGGGGCTGTTGGGTGGGTAAATGTGTGTGTGGCAGGCGGCAGGGGTCATAGCAGAATATCGCTGGATGCTCGGGCTGCAGGGTGGGTGTATCTAGTGGTGCTGGAAGGCTACGGAGGGGGTGGGGTGTATTTGTCTTGGGGCTGCAGAAGGCAGAACTAGAGCACTGGGGCTGGGACTCCATCCCTGCCTTGAGGCACTGCTCCCCGGTGGTCACCACGTGGTGACTGCCAACAGGTCCACGAGGTCCTCCAAGAGGAGGCATGGTAGAGGATTCCCTGCTGCTGGCCTACAACCTAGATTAACACACAGCACTCCGGAGGGGGTGTAGCCAAGCCTGACGAGGAGCTGCAGGTGTGACCGTCTCATGAAATGTGAGAGACTTGGAAACCTGACTGACAGCGTGGCTACTTGCCCTGGATGTCCCTTTAAGGCGACTCCCCAGCTCCACAGGAAAGTGAATGTGGCCCCTGCCTTACCTTTCCATTCCTTACGTCTCTTGGTACTGGCATTGGGGCAGCGGAAGAGAAAACGTGCCCTTTCAAAGCTCCCTCCTCGCCTGCAGATCTTTAGTCCCGAGGAAAACACTTCCAGGGGAAGAAGGGACTGTGTCAGAGAGGGGAGAGGGAGATCTATGTACAGAGGGTCCCCTCTGCACAAGAATCCTAATATCCTCTGTTCTTTTCAGTAATGAAGGTGAGAAAGAATGAAGAGGCAGATTTTTTAAATAACAGAAGGGCACAAGACGGCACAACTCCCACCGAAGGTCAATGAAAACCGTGTGCCTCATGCCCACGTGTGCTTTTAAAAAATTCCCCAAAATGTATTTGTACTGCATTTGTTATAACATCAAACTCAGGAACTTAACCCACAAACCTTCACTTCCCTGAATAATCCTTAAATAAACCGTTCCACTGAAATCACGTGTGTAAGGGCTACTTGCGTGAATGCGGTTTGTAGGATTAAGCCCAATGTGAATATAGAACAACAGCTCTGTCTAAACTCACAGGGTATATCTGTAGACATGCAAAGGCTCAAAAAGAATGTATTTCTTCAGGGGAAAATATTTCAAGGTCAACGAAGACAAGACTGAGTTTGACTAACTAAGGGCATAACCAGGAATGAATAAGCCCTTCCTCAGGCTATTCAGTTACAGTCAAGCAGAGCTGAGGTAAGAACTTTTTCAATCTTTCCTGGGACTCAGAAATCGAGATCAATCATGTATATCTTATAGCCTAGACTAGAAGGACGTGACATCTCAATGACATGGCCACTGTAATACTGCTGTGTGGCTGACTTTCTTTGCATTTCTATTCTGTTTGGAGAGAACTCTGTGTTCTCTTCCTCCACTTACCTGACTTTGCCTGCTTGATTCCAGCCAACGTTTTTAAAGTTTCTATTTATAACATTAAGACAAAGAAAATGCACAGTCACCTAAACTACCTCTTTGTAAAAGCAAAGCATCCCCCCACAAAATATTATAGGACTAAAGATTTATTATGCTAACCTTTGAAAAACTGGGTTGAATTACAACAAAACACTAAATAGGACCAACACTTATAGACATATCATACCATTAATTTTCCAGCAGAAGTCACCAACAAAGTACATGGGGAGTTTGGCTTAAAACTGATGACACAATATGGCCATCAGTCTGCAATATGCCAACAGGAGGTTAAGTTATAGGGTCTGTGCTATACTTTGCTCTTCATGGAGTCTTAGAAATTGACTATAAGGTACAATTAATTTCTCTGGACTTTCTGAAAATCACTGAGCAGGATGATACTGTTGTATTATGTGAAAAGGTAGCGATGAGAAAAAGGGGCATATGGGGCACAAAAGATTTATCTGCTAGAGTCATATGTGAATAGACTCAAATGAAAAACTGAAAGGCTGAAGCCAGATTCTGTAGCTGAACAGTTTGAACGACTATGTTATATGTAAATGAACGGTTTCAAATAGCTATATAAAGCTACTCCCTTCTGGTTAAGGTTGTAAACAAAGATAATTTAATCAGACTTGCTTAAAATAATCAGATGTGGAGGAAATAATTATCTAAATCAGTGAATGACAGCTCTGATTAAAGTGTTTACTAATGGCAAAATGGCTTCTCTGATAACAGAATTGGAATAAAAATGTATAACGCAAAATTTATTTGCTTAATTTCTAGCAGCAAAATCTCTTATGCTCCTGATTATTATATTTTTTTGCTCTGTTGGCTTTGCTCAGCCTTTCAGAAATGTGTCACTAAAGAGGTTCTTTGCTTACACTGCTGTTGAGTAAAAAAATCCCCCAAACAGTTATAGTAAATGAAATGAAAAATATTTCACACATTTTATAGAGCCAGAAATGAGTTCAAGAAGCATGACTAAAATATTGAACAACTTTGTGCCTTCAAAAGCACCATTAACATTTTTAGCTTAGCATCTTTTGTTTCCTAAAAACAAGTAGTCAAAGCTAGACAGAAATGTCAGGAGATCAATAAAAAGTAATTAAGAAGAGTGTTTCATGTCCTTGAGAAGGGTTTGAAGGAAAACTAGTAGAGGGAAAAATAAAAAAGATCAGCATAGCTAGAGTCTTGAACACATTTTTTACTCCTATGAAAACAAACCAAAATTGTAGCAGTCAATGTTTTCCATTTAATATATAATTTTACCCAAAATTGCAGCTAATTGTATTAAACAAAAGAAAACAAAATAAATGGATTTTGAGATGAATTATTACTGAAAACCACTTGCTATTTTTCAACTAATAGTTCTTGCCTTCTGCATATCCTTTATTAATCTATTACCACTGTAGAACATTATGTATTTGTCATCAATTCTGTTTTCTAATTAGGAGACAGGCCAATTTTTCTAATGTGAAGAATGATCATATTAGTTCTCCAAAAGAGAAACTACTTGATAAATCCTTTTCACTCCACCCTTTCATCCCTTTTACTGCAGACCTCAACAGCATTGCATCCAACGGTGATTGGGATGACAAGAGTGAGGCTTCCCCTAAAGGCAACAGGCCTGAGTTTTTCCAGAAGTGATGACTGGTTTTGAAGGGCCAGTTTGAGACCTCTTAAAATGGTCTGATTTTCTAGGTCCGCCTAGTTACAGCACTCAAGGCACAGAATTTTTCACAGCCCTGAGTGACGTATCTAAGTCAAACTAAGTTTTAAGCGAAGGCCAGGCCTTAGTTTCCTTTTCTAAGAATTTTGGAGGCATTTCTAGCAGATTAATTAAACTGAGATTTTGAGCTCCTGCAAATCCCATCGATTTTCATGGAAGCGGCACGTGTTCGTCACCCTTTAAAAGTCAGGCCATGGGATTATATTTTAATGAAAAAAAAAACATGCAGGCTCAATCAGTGTTAAGGACAGCCCTCAATGCTACAATGTTCACATCAGCTACTTAATTCTTGCCAAAACCTTTTCATATGGTGCACTGATTCTAAGGCACTGATCTATAGCCATGAGTAGGGGGATGGGATGGTAGCGGCTTTGTAATTAAGTATGTTTGACTGGTAATCACATGTTTTTAAAAGTGCACCTTGAAGTATGATCTTCTACTTTAGTAAAAGGTACCTGTTCTGTATAGTGGGTAATAGACCTTACATTCAGAAATTTTAATTTAAATGCTCCCAGGGAAAAATGTAATAGCCATACAGAAAGGATCTAAAGATCTCCTTGTAGTCTTGATGACTGCATAGGGAACAGAGAGAGCATTTTCCTTTTCCTGGCTGATTAGCCCTCCAGAACAGAAGTTCCTACAGTACTGCAATCTGTTTTTCATATCATCTGTAAGATTTTATGGCAGAACAATGCTTCTTAGGAAGCATCAAAAACAGACTTATAGACAAATGGCCAAGAAGGATCTACGTTCTACTTTTTAGATTTGAAATGTGACTTGATTTTTTTTCTTTTGCACTTGATTTTAAAAGAGTACTTCACTCATATAAGGCCTAATTTTCCAATGCCCTGCACCTTGCAAAGTGGGTACAAAATGTTACCCAACTGGAATTCTCCACTCACTCACTTCACTGGTAGCATTTAAAACCTACATTGCACACATTTTGCAAGAGGAAAGGCAGTGAAAGATCCTAAACCTTAGTTTCATTTTTATTTGTATTCCTTGTATTGTATATTTTAAATAATTGTGCAAAAAGAAAAGATATAATCCCAAGAAAGAAAAGGAAATCTTTACAAGGAAGAAAATGATTCAACACCTGGCACAGATCAAAGACCTGAATCCTCTTGAGGCAGAGGGATTGGGACTAACCCAAATTAATTTAGGAGGGATCTCAAAGGACTTCTGGGCACCTAAAGAAGTGGATCCATCTGTGAAGACTTTCTGTGGAGAAATACATGAATACAAGAATTCTGTGAGGCATCATAATCTAGATTATTTTGTGCAGTTTGTGGCTGGAGGAGGGATTTGTTTTTTCTAAAAGAAATAGGTATAGCAGCTAAGGCTGGGAAAAACCCTGTTATCTAGAAGTCCAGGGCTAGTGGAAGTATTGCTGGGGCAAGTAAAAGCATCAGGTTTCCTGGAGAAGAACAATAAGATGAGTGATATCCAGCACAACAGCAATGAGCTACCTGTCACAGGGGAAGGTGGCTGGCGAGACAAATAGGGAGCGGAGCAAAGTGAACTGAACTGCTGCAGGGGTGTTTGGGGACAAGAGGATGTGCAGAGCAATAGAACTGGGCTCTCAGTGAGAAGGGTGTGGCCAGAAGAAAGTGTGTTTTAGCAGAACAATGGAATTCAACTGTCAGTCAAGGGGCGAGGCCGGGAGAAGTGGTTCAGCTGAGCATTAGAACTGAGCAGTGACATTTTAATTTATACAAAAGCAAGGATCAAGCTAAACACATAGCGTAAGCAGCCAATTAAACTGGGTTTATGCGGACTTTGCATTACAAGGGCAGCACAAAGCAGCAATTGTGGCCCTGGGTATATAGAAAATGTCCATTTTAAATGGCTTTAGATTGGAATTTTTCCCTGGCAAAATTCATTGTTGATTTCTGTCAGATTAGGTATCTGCAGCATTCAGGATAGCAATTCATTTGTGAATATGGGGGCAAGGGTTCCCTGGTTCGACATAGCTTTTCACTATAGTGTGGCTATAAACTGGGTTTCTCAAAGGAGCCTATAGGAACTGCATTTCAGAAGGGGTTGGGTGCCTGACCATTTGAAAAATCTACCCACAGTCACTATCTCTTTGAGAACATACAGACACCACTTGAATGCAATGCATACTCATTACAACAAGTTCAATCTTTCAGCATTGTCCTGTTGGTGTGTTGAAACCCATTAGACTGTTTAACATAATATGAAAGAAGTTTTCCTACTTGAGCATCATTCTCACATCTTTGTGGACTGGAATTAACCCAGTTAATTTCCATACTTTTTATCCTTTCATTACTTGGTAGTTACTCTTAATATGAGCTTGTCATCTGTTCCTAATATACTTTGCATCAATGATCCAGGAAGCCCATTGGCCTAATAGCTGGTGGTGGAATAATAAAAAAGGGGGTTCTTTTTAATTTCAGGTATTAGGAGTTAAGCTGGTTATATAAAAGCTAGAGTTGCTAAAATCATAGTAAAAAGAGCCCCCCAGATGTTCGAAAAAACTTGCAATGGGATACGAGTTTAGGTGTTGAAAACATTGTTTGTAACTCTCATGATTTTATTTATTAGTTGCTTAGCACCAACAATGTGTTCTCTGGCAAAATACAAACAGGGCCCCCACACCGTCTAAAAGAGAAGGTCAGGTGCCCTAGAATATGCACAGGTTAAGATGGGTTTGGCCATTGCACTGAGAACCCTGTGGAGGCCCTTGCAGGATGTGGGCCTTTATTACGGGGCGGGAAAGAACACCCGCTCTCCACAGCAGAATGCACACATGGAGATAAGGGAAGGCCCTGATAGTTCTGTTTGGCTGGGGAGAAGTGTTGGAATTGGCCCTTCCACCTGCCAAATGAGCCTTGCGGGCCCAGTCGTAACTCTGACCATCCCTCAGGACTGTCTGCCAGGAGCTCCGGGTCTCTGCAGTGTCTGTGGAATTCAGATGTTCCCTCACTGTCTCCTCCTCTTGAGCTGCACTGCCAGGGACTCCCCTTAGCCGTGGCTGTCCTGCAGCCCCATTTTAAAGGTCTCTCCTGTGTGTAGGTTTTGGAGATATGGTCTGGCCCATGGCTGTTATATACGCCAGGTGTCAAAGCATTGCTGCAGTGCTGGTGGAGTTTTAGGAGGGATTTGCATGAAGAGAGGGTGGTGGCTCTGTGAACTAGGGTTGGGACGTCATTCCTGAATCAGGGACAGCATGGTAAAAGCCATGGAAATAGGAGTAGGAGAAGGAACCTGAGGTGAGACATCAAGGTTGGCAGAGTAGAGTGGCCTGGGGGAATGTGATTAGAGACGAGGTCTGAGTTGTAGGCTGGGGTGGAGTTCTGAGGGCCTCCAAAGTGAGGGAGAAAAGTGTAAGATAGGTTTGTTGTAGTGGAGGGATAAAAGGGATAGCGTGGTGCTTTCTAAAGATGGTGCTGTTACAATGAGACCTGTGTTTTGGCTGTAATCTAAATAAGAAGACGCCAGGCAAAGCTTATTTCAGCCGCGATGCTTTCAGTTTCTGAAAACGGAGTGGAGTTGCCCAATTTCTACCTAGAATAAGAAAGACAAGGTGGGTGAAATAAAACTTTTTATTGGACCAACTTCTGTTGGTGACAGAGACAAGCTTTCAAACAGCTCTGTGTAAGCTCGAAAACTCTCTCACCAACAGAAGCTGGTCCAATAAAAGATATCGCTTCACCCACCTTGTCTCTTTAATATCTTAGGACTGACACGGCTACAGCAACACTGCATACCTAGAATAAGGTCATGGATAAAATCTCTGTGGCATGCTTTTTCCTACTGTATCTCAAAGTGATAATTCCCATCGGTTTATTTTTGTGCTGTACCACCCTCTGCCTGATCACACAGAATAGGTGCAAATGATGGAAGCGTCCTGTTCTAGCTCATTTATAAAATGTGTCTGCTATTGACTTCGGGCAAAATTCTGATCTCAGTTATTGGAAGACGGATCAGGGATAATTCCACTAAAGCTAGGGGAATTACTGTGAATTTACAGTGCTGTGACTACATTTTCAAAGGAGATGTATGAAAATGGCGCTATGGCGCTACAGTCTCTCCTAACTGTGCAGGATTGAAGCTGCTTTCTGTGACTCTCCTCTGGTTCATGAGACAGTGCGTTCTGATAGCTTTCTGCCAGAGGTTTCCAGATACTAGCATTATTAACACTCTTACGGCCTGCATCTTCAAAGGGGGCCAATGATTTTGGATGCCAGACTTTTGGGTTGCCTTACATGAGACATTTCAAAGGGGCCTGATTTTTAGAGGCTGAGTGAAAATCAGGCCCCTGTCAGTGCTGCATATACCTCCTCGGCTTTATTCTCTGCCTTTGAACTGCCTGGAGTTTCAGATGTGCAGAACTCCAGTGGAGGGGCATTTATGTGAGGAAAGGGAGAGGCTGGTGCAGCGGCAGCATTCAAGCTGTGATTGCAATCAGATGTTTCTTCTCCTAATTTCTTAATAGACTCTTCAACAGAACCTTCGTTACGGCTGAATGAGTCTAATTGAGATTAAATCAAATCAGAACTCTAAGCCTTATATTGCAGAAAACACAGTGACAAAAGTGATCTTTGAATACACTGGAGTCTGATGGGAAGACAGCAATTTGCCTGCCACACTTACTACATGTGATTCTGCTAAGGCCAAAGGAGAACGTGACCGGGAAGGGAGAACCAGATTCTCACCCCTTTAAATAGCAGGGACAGATGAAACAACACATTTCTTTTCCTTGCCTCTGCCTTTCCATAAACCTCTTTGGAGACATCCTACGTGCTAAATAAACAAGGAAGAGGAGGAAAAGATATAGAAATTAGGCCTCTTTTAAGTGCAGATTAGCAACTTGCATAATCACTTAGCAAAAATGAAAAGCAAACATCTTTGTCCAAAGTGGGCTCAGCTGTATCATATGAAGAAAATGTTCAACCCTGCCTCCAACCTTTGGGAAATCAATGGTAGGCTCTTGGAGCATGAACAGCACCTCCTTCTGGGTGTGAGGGAGTGTCCTAACTGTTTTGTTCCCTATCTGCCATCCCCCAGGCCAGCACTCAACCTGTGATGAAGACCCAAAAGAAAGGACTAGAATACTGGGAAAAACATTTTTTTGCTCAGGAAATTCAAAAATGTGGCAAGATTCCTTCCCTTGGGATGTATGTCTCTGGAACCTCATCTAAGCAATAAAAGTCAGGAGGGCTGCCAATTTGTGTGGGTAACTTTGAGACTAAAATGAGGGCCATCCGCAAGGTAGGCTCTGGGAAGGCTAGCGACAGGACACAAGACCAGCAACAGCAAGAGTGTCTGCTTGAGGAGGACAGGTTTTTAATACCACCTACATCCCAGACGTCAGCTCCAGGAGGATGGGTCAAGGATGAAGAGAGAAGCAGCAGCTTCTTCTTTCAGTAGCTTCAGTCAGCTTTGGGCAGGATTTGTAAAGAGAGTAAGGTGCACAGCTTTCAGTAGGATCCGGGGAGCAGCTCCTTCAGGCTTCTGAGTTTAATTTTATGTACAATGACTGAATCTTGGCACCTGAAATATCTTCTTTTCTTCTGCCTAAGATTATGATCAACGGTGTTCTGCTGCAGGTGAGCGTCAGCTAGCACTCCGCACTCTCACTCCCTCAGCCTTTCAAGGACAGGCAAGAAACAGCAACACATCACAAGACCTGGACAACTACATGTCAAGCCAATAGTAGACAGAGTAAAGGCAACTGTGTGAATGTGAAAGTATGGGTTAGTTTCTTATGTGAGGAACTGACGCAAAATAATTTTGTAGCAACCCTTAGTCACTGCTTGATTTTTTTTTTCCCCAGGAGAAGTTTGAGTAATTAAAAAGCCATTAAAAAAAAAAAAAAAGAGAGCAGACCTTTTGCTACACAAATGGTAGTGCCCCTGGGTGTGAATTCTGCAACTGATCTGTTGTGTCACAAACCAGTGCTGGGGATTTGATTGTCCTCTTAGTTCTTCTGAGTGCCTGAGGCACAGTGTCTCTCCCCCAGCACATGGAAATGTCTGTATGATGACAGGATTTTTTCTTTGTTTTTTGTTACAAGAGCACAGCTGTGACACTGGCTGGGTTAGGGGGACCATTTATGATATTATTCAACATCAATATTTCAAAATTACAATAATTCATATGAGATGGGCCATGCCAGGTACCGTTAGAAAGGTTTTCATTTGCTAAGTAGGATGCTATTGTTTATGTGTGCGTGTCATATTGTAATGTAGGTTATAAATATGTGAGGCATATCTGTATCTCCACTTGTGCTGTGTTTCTGGACGACACCCCAGACAGGACAGCTGCAGCAATAAGATGCTTAATGGCCCATTAAGGAAACTCACAGGTACAATGGGCCCAGTGAGGGAAGCTGGGGCTACACCTGATGAATCACCAGGATTTACTTGTGACTCTGGACTCCATCTTCTTTCTGTACATTTCCATACGCAGCACGGAAAAGGCCAAATGACATAAAAGGCAGCTGCACCACATCCATTTTGTCTTCAGTCGTCAGTCTTCACCTCCCTTGGATCAACTACTTATCTACACCTGAAGCTGTGAAACAAAGGACTGAGACCCATCCAGGCACTGGACGTACACCAGAGGGACTGTACAAACCTGCAAATGCCACAGTTCTACTGGAAACCTGATATACATGGACTGTTAAATCATTTGTAGGTATCTGATTGCTTTAATCATTTAACATTTCTCCTATAGTTTGTTTCTTTCCTTTTATAATAAACCTTTCATTTTAATTACTAAAGGATTGGCTGGCAGTGTGGTATTTTGGGTAAGATTCAAACCTATATTGATCTGGTAATGCGGCTGACCCTTTGGGGTCAGGAGAACCTTTTTGGTAAAGAGCATAGAGTTTTAAATAACTGATCTCTTTACTGGACCTAGTGGCTGACTGGGAGCCAGAGACTGTATGCAGTAAAGGGGGCTATGTATATTTCTGTTTTAGCTTCTTGATAACCAGCGTGGGGAATCAGAAGCACTGTTTGTAGTTGATTGGGGAGGCTGACGTCAGTATCACCCACCAGTCCTGGGAGAATCTGCTCTCCTTTTGCAGACTGCCCTGACCTTGGCATTTTCAGGTGGCTGCCCTAGGCACGGACAGGTCACAACAGATACATTATTAACAGACACACATGCACACACAAGCCAATAAATCTTGAGGTGACAAGGAAGGTAGCATTACAGCTACAAATCTGCATTAAGCGTGTCTCATCCCTGCCAGAAGAAAGGACAGATTACTAATTTCATTGATGAAGCTTCCTATGGCTTTTACTGGCCATCTGCAGAAATACTGAAAGAAGAAACAAATGCACTGAGTTTGCTGTGCAGTTAACTGCTTGCAAATGAGAAGATTTGTGTGTCCCTGTCTCACACAGCACTCACCCTTCTGTCCCATTATGTTCTACAGCACCTAGCTTGCTTACATCAGAAAATTAGGTCTAATAAGGTAGAAAACTTCTTGCATCTCTAATGACTTTCAAGTCATGTTTATTTTCTCTTCTTTGTCTCTTTGCTTGACTTTTCCAGATCAGATGTTTCCTATAGAGCTTCTGGTCCCATAAAACTTATAAGATGCTCCCCCAGTTTGATCTGACAAACCCAATAAAAACCACAAGCAAGAACTGCCTGGTACTAAGTGAAAAGAAATGTTCTCCTGTACGGTCCTCCAGAACACACAGAACGGGCTGATTTTAACAGGAGTTACACTAGGGGTAATCTTGGCCCAAGGGGCTTAAAATGAGTAAAAGAACAATTTAAAAAATGTGAGGCCAAGATTTTCAAACCTATGTGCCTAAAGTCAGGCTTCTGAATCCATAACAAAGCACCCACGTAAAGGTGGCCTCATTTACAAAGTGTGAACATCTGCCATTCCTATTAGCTTCCATGGGAGCTGCAGGGTTTTTTATGTAGATATCTCACGCAGGTGTTAGCTGTCTGACTTTAGTTTTAAAATTCTGGCCAAAATTGTTTGCTAATGAAAATGTAGACGTGTCCCTCCTTTGCCCTGCTAAATTCGGCATCAGCACGGGAGCAAACCTGGTGATTCTGCCACTTTTCTAAGAGAATCATAAAAGATTCCTGCAGAGAAGATCTGCATATCGACAAGAGAGAACAACAATAATTGAAAGTGCAGTTGTTCTTGGAGCAGTAAGTGTAAAACTGGTATTACTGGGTTCTAGACTAGTTGTCTCTCAGTTACTTCCAAATCAAATGTGGTGCTTTACAAGCGAAAGTTATTTTTCTAACTGCCAGTCCTTCAAACTCCTATTTAGAGTCTCAGGCTTTGTCTACACTACAAATGTTTTGGTTTAGGTATACTAGCAGAACTCCAGTCAGCTTATGTTGACAGCAGGAGTTTTTCTGTTGGCATGGTAACACTACCTCTCCGAATAATATTAGCTAAGCTGACAGAAGTAATCTTGCATCTACACATCTATACCGGGGTTTTGCCGGCATCCCTACGTCACTGGGGGCTGTGTGGTTTTCTCACACCCGTGAGCGACAAAGTTGTACAGATACACATTTGGACTGTATATCTGAGCTGAAAGTCAAGGTAGGTTAATCACCATTAATAAAAATCCTGCCATCTGGATTTAGTTAACAATTCTGTTCATGCTTCAGCCAGAATCCAGCTCACTTTCTCATAGCGGTGCTGGCTCCTCAGTGTTAACAAGGGTTAAAAGCAAGAAAATCTGATGTTGATCAGCAGAGAGAGTCGATATGGTTGAAAATACATAGGAAGACACGTCTACTTAGCAAGAATGCCACATTGCAGAGTAGAATCACATTTTAAGAGACATTGGGATTTCTCTCTTGGAAATGTGGTTCTGCTCTGAGCAGGACCCCCCCCCATGGGGGAGGGGGAAGGGTACACTTTACTGGGGCCCAGGGGCAATGGGGGGCCTGGCCCAGGTTGCAACCCCCATGGGTATGTGTGTGGGAGGGGGCCCGTGCTACAAGTTTGTACTGGGCCCAAAAAAATTATGCTTAGGCCCTCGCTCTGAGAAATGATTCTGTAAAAAACTGTGGCCAGCATCAGCTGCTACAGGGGAAGGTGTAAGAACCCCACAGCAGGGAGATATGGGATACACTCTCCCCTACATTAGGTCTCCTCTTGGCCTAACAGTCAGAGATGGGCTTAAGCCCTGAAGCATGAAGTTTAATATCCACCCCTGAAAGACGACATAGTTGACAGTGTCTTTTTTAAAGGAGGGGGGGAAGAGGAACACTGCTTTCTGCCTCCCTTCCAAGTATTAGATGATAGATGCCTCAGGGGTCTTTAATCCTACAGCTGGTCCAAGATATAAATATTGGCTGCTCTTTTCCCTGTCATGTTCTTATTGACACCTATCCGGTGTAAGAGTGGCTATTGCACAAAGACATATTGTACACGCTTTAGTGAACTTCCTACCAGGCATGACAACTTTCCAGTAATGAAACCCATGTTGTTGATTCACACGTGAAGTTAAACAAAGAAGAGACTCTCCATTTTCCTCATTGATTTTTCTGATTTATTTTCAACCTCCTGTCTCATTTCAGGATGAAACGTTTCCGGTATCAATGTCATCCTTTCTCTGAGTTTATCTGTTGACTGTTTTGCCATTCAGGAGCAACTGCAGACAGTATGAGGGGCTGGGAAAATGGGAACACCAGGCAGAGAAGGTTGGTTCAGATTCGGGGTGGGGGGGCGAGTGTGGGGGCAGAAAGAATAAATAAAAGGCCCTAACAAAACAAACGGAGGTAGATTTTGTAAAGATCTTTGGGCCAGATTTTCAAGTATTCAGCATCCACAACTGGGTCCCAGTTTTCAAAAGAGCTCAGCTCCCATTTATGTACCTCAATAAAGGCCAGTGTTTATAAAATGTTCAGCACACTATAGATCCCCGTGTGGCACTTGGAGCCAGACTTTAAAAAAAAAAAAATTAACACAGCACCCAATCTTTTGACAATCTGGTCAGTTATTTCAGCACCTAAATGGGAATTGAGCTCTCTGGCTCAGATTGAAAGTGCTGAGTATGTTTCAAAACTGCTGGTCGGAGGCTTGGATGTAAGGTTTGAGATGGTTTAATTGTCAGTGTGTTTGAGTGGTTATATCAGGCAGCAAAAGCATATTGCTTTGCGTGTGTGTGAGGGTAATGCAGTTATGTCTACACCGCATAAAACAAGTGATTAGAATGTATGTTTTGGTGGGGCAGGAAAAATTTTAGCACTTGAAAAAAGAGAAGGCCTACAAATAACTGGACCCTCGCTTGCACTACATTCAATCACAGTTAGCAGCTGATCCTTAGATTTTCTTCAGTTCATCCTGCTAATCAATCATTTCTGTAATTCACAATGATTTAATCTGCACACATTTGGCCTAATTCTAAAATAGGCCAGGCTCTTCAGATTGTGTCAATAATGGATAACTAAAAGGTAATCTCTTCCACTTCCTTGATCTCTCTACACTGATGGCTCAAATCTACCCCCTTTCTTAGCCTGGCCTCGTCTAAGATTTCTGGTATATCTGAATTTTCTGCTAGTTCTTCATCCCTCTCCTTAACTCCATCATCCCATCACTGTGATCTTACATTGACTGTCCATCTATGCTGTGAAAACCTACTTCCCCAGCATGCAGCAGGAGTAGTGTCAAAAAACAATACCTCATCACAAATACCCTAGGCTTTTGTGGATGTCTTCAGAAACAGACCACAGGTTTTGAGGGGCTGGGGATAGGTGTGTCAAACCCTTGTCTGCTTAGTAGGTAGAATGCACAATTGCCAGTGCTTTTACCCTGGGAAGGCTGATCACATGGAAACACCCTGCACTGAAAACTGCAGGCTATTTTAGCCCTTCTCCGTATTGCACATGGAAAGGATTTGGCCTGGCAAGCAGAAAGTTATAAAGGTTCTCAATAGTGCCATGTTTACCCTTCAGCTGCATGCTGATAGATCCGACTGAATTTAACAGAACTGTGTGAACATTTGAGGAAAGAATTTAGCCCTGAGGGAATTTCTCTGTGAAAGGGGACAGCCTAACGCTAATATTTTTGCTAATAATTTCGCTAATAATTTCTGATATGCCAAAATTTGATTTTTCACAAAGGTGTTTGATTGTTTTATGTTTTAATCCTGAATGCACATTTACTTAGCAACACAGAAACTGGCAGACTGGATCAGATCCGAGACTCATCTATTCCTGCCTTCTGTATTGGCCAACACCAGACACTTCAGAGGAAGGCGAGGAAACTCTGTTAATGCCCACTGATGGAATAAACTGCCCCCAGAGACATTTTCTTGCTTGCTAGAGTTTGGCTTATGCCCTGAAGCTTGAGGGTTTATATTTCTTCCAAAATCTCGTTTATTTTTAAGACTTAACTCTGGATATTGTTGCGGTCCTTGTAAATATCTAATCCTTTTTCGAATTCTCTTAAACTATTGGCCTAAATATTATCCTTTGGCAGGGAGTTTCACAAGCTAATTGTGCACTGTGTGAAACAGTATTTACATTTATCAGTGTTTGTGTGTGTGGGGGGCGGGGGGGGAGGAGGGAGGTCTTAACAGAAATTCTTTTGCTATTTTAGCTCCTCTCCCATTTTCAGCACCAGACAGATAACCACCTCAGAACTGCAGCAGAAAACATAGGCATATAGTTCAGGTATAATGAGTGTCAAGAATTCAAAGGCTTTTAACATGGGGATAAGGTGTTGACTAATGGTTGTGAATGGTTCATTTCTAAATCACCTGTGAAGTTTCAACTTTTGAATGCAGGGAAAAACGGTGACATTCATAGCCGCTTGGAACAGAATCTAGGCTGCTTATTATTCTGGGCCTGTTTGAAAACATGCTCGTTACAGACCCCTCAACCCAATAATTTGTTTAAATCATTTATTCATTGTTCTGTTAGGGACCTGTGATCCTCAGGGCCCGATTCATTACAGCTGGCACAGACAGATCAGAAATACACCTTTAGATACCAATTTTACCCCTTGAATTCAGTGTTGAATTTCATCTGCCATTTTGTTACCCAGTCTTGTGAGATCCCGTGTACCAAGGTACCCCTAGGCCCCTGAGTGGTATGGGCTGCACATGAATGAACTGCCATGCCATTGCTACTCTGCCTTTAATTAAGTAGTCATTAAAAATGAAACTGTTTCACTTCCTCTGGTGACAGTGATTGAAGGGCCCTGTATGCCCGTGATGGCACAGAAACTAAATCATTAAATTAAAGCAGTTGTAAAACCCCAGATTCTGATTAGCTAAACAGCTTGCTTTGGTTAGTGATTAATGTGGTTGCAAGAGTCAAATCTGTTTTCCTAGAAGATAAAGAAGATAACCTCTTACGAAATACAGTCTGCGGCTTATTGGAACAGGGAGTGGAGTAGCTGTTAGGTGTAATGCAATCCTGTGACTGGAAGTCAAACCATGGAGTGGTTGCTACAAAAGGTGTGAAGGGAAACCTCTGATTAACCAACAGTCAGAAACGTGTCACTGTTGTGGGTCACATTTATGTAAACTAATTCTCTCTGCCACTCAGAATATTCTGGAAGCTGGTTTGTTCTTTTTTGGGGGGGTTTCACCCTGCCCACTACCATTTCTTTCAATTCCCCCAGATTTTGTGTGTTACAAACTTTGGGTTTGTTCCTCCCACCCCGTTACAACTTGGCTAAGACATTCTGGCCCAATTCAGCCTGAGACAATGCTACCCTTGGTCAGCAGTAACCTGGCTGCTTGACTTTGAGTCTGCATGGTGGAACACTGCAACGGAAGAAAGTAATTTCAACCTCCCCTTTTCTTGGCGGGATAAGAGGGCCAGCTCCACCCAAAAGGTAGACATGAATGACCAGCAGGCAGTCTGGAAAAGGCAACAGGAAGATTGCTAATTCCGCTTTTCCCTGGTAGGCTGCTCTTAATTGAAAGGTACTTTGTCCCATTAAAAAATACCCCCCAAAACATAGTTCTGCCATCACCTTACATTCCCCCTGAAGCCACTGACCCAGAACCTGTCTGGCAGCTCTTATGCTCATATGTTTGAAAGATAGAAGCTATCATGAATCTCATCTTGAGATGTCTGAGAGCATCACTAGGCTACCGAATAATGTCAGCTCCCGCTGTCTCCAGGAAGTTATCACCACCTCGCAGGATCAAGTTCTTAGAGAAGGACTAGAAAACCAGGGCAGACTTTAAAACACATTGCTCTTAAACGGAACACACTGAACTTTGTGTTTGCCATCCCACATTTTTCCTGAGCATTTGTTGTTAGTCCTTAACTAAGATTTCTTTTCAAAGCAGCAGTCCCTCTTGTGCAGCCCCCTACGCTCATCTGAACTGACCCCCAATCAAGTTCTAATGTTATATTTCTGATGTCCCATCACTTCCACGGCAATAGTTTCTGATAGCATAAACAGGTCTATGAATTCACTGCAAGCTCGAACAAAATATCTGCATGGATTTCTCAGGGAGCGCGTGTTACTAAGCAGTAAAAAATAAAAACAACACAAAGAAATGTAAGTGGAGAAGGCGTAAAGAAGAAAGCTCATGTTCTGATCCTTCATCAGACTTAACAGCCTGGATACTAAAGACAAGCTTCAAGAAAGGAAAATTGACTTTTGTGCAACTCTTCTTTTTTCAGATGTACTCCTGTATAAAATGTCTGTTCTCCTTTTAACGGAGAACAAACTGAATCTCTAGAGTTCCCCTTAAAAAGCCTATAGATCTCTTTGCCTTTCAGCGTACTGTAGTGTCTTCATGTTTATTTGATGGAGTATATTCATCTTGCTCCCTGCACTGCAGTCTAGCTTTCTTTGGCCCAAGAAACATCAGCTCTCCTAGGCTCCAATCTTGCAAGTGACTCTGGGAGAGTTGGTTCCAGTAGGTGAAGAGCCCCAGTGACAGCATCTGCAAAGAGTTGCTTACAGGATCAAGGCCTTAAATTAGTTACTGGGACCACTGAAGGAAAATTGAAGGCATTCCCCCTTTCCAATGCAGGCTGAGTGAGTTGTCTCAATAATGTTCCCAGACCCTATGAGTCTAAGAAGCAAAAAGATAGCAAAGTGTCCCTTAATCACAACCAGCATCCCAAACATCGTATTGTCTCACCAGAAACTGTAAGTAAAGAAAAAAACACTCATCGTTCCTCTGCTGAGACCAGCCATATTGAAAACACTTGCCTGTTATTGCGTCTCTCAACCTGATGTGCATATAAAGGATGTCTGGTATGGAGAATTAAAGGCCACTGGGTCGACCGAGGCTCAGGTTCAAAGAAGGACTTGAATACTTTCAACATTGACACTTCAAGCTGGGAAGATGCAGCTAACAACAGCCCAAATGGGAGGCCTGGGCTGCACCAGGGAGCCAAAGAGGCTGAAGAGGGAGGCGAGTGAGAGGGGAAAGCGAAACAGAGAAGAAGAAAGTGCAGCAGGCCTCAAGCGCTAATACTGCACCAGCTCCATCCTCTGGCACCGTGCCTGCATTACCGGTGGCAAAGACGGTCGCTTTAGAACTGGACTTTTTAGCCACTTGTGATGCTGCAGCATGACACAAAGTAACTGAACGGTTTTGGCACTTACACCATCATCTTTCAAGATGGATGCCTACCACATTAACACACACACAATATAGATATATTTCACAAACAAATGCAATTTTCCTGCACTGAACTTTGGCACCAAATTCATTACAAACATTGTCTGCAGTGATCTCAATTCCTATCATCTCTCCCAACTTACAGCTCTTTCTTGAACTTTGCAATTACATTTGAAGGGGAGAAAAGGTGCTTTCTTGATGTGCTTCATTGTTTACGATTCCTGTTGTTCTTTACTGCACTAATGCTGAACAGATTGTCTTGCATACAAAGGGACCATTTTCATTACTAAAGAGAGAGCCTGTGGTGAGTCCCTGAACTAAAGCAGTATGCAGATGCTATTACAAGTAACAAAATGGGAAAATACTGCCAACTATTTATCAGATCAGTAGCCTGTGTTACTTTCCAAGGGATGCCCCTGTACTTGACACCAGTGGGGCTTCAGCCTCTGTGGGCAGGGAGATGACTGGTGAGTATATGAAGATAAAAAGTGGACAACCTGGAAATTATTCTTGGCCAGTCAAATCATTTTTTTGTCTCAGAGAGACAGATCACATGAAGAAAAATTCTGTAAGATTAGCTGTGTCGGAGGGGAAGGATGAAAGGGCTTGCATCACTCCACTATTAACAGCAGGATGATTAAGGAATGGCTTTGGCACACACTCTGAGGGAATCCTGACCATAGGTTCTTCACTTTCAGGTTGGTGACTGAGAAACAAGTGAGTAGATGAGATGAGATGAGTGGGTTCCATGGACCGACTGACAAATATAAAAGGCACCTTCCTCGGTGCAAGGAAAACAACCAGATATAAATGGGTAATAAGAGGAAGATCGGTGCACACCACTACATTTTCTAAAGCACTGGATCTCAAAGTATGGTGCATGGGTACTTGTGGAGAGCAGGCCAGACACATGATACCGGCTCTTCCTCCCTTTTATTGATTGCTAGTCTGCATTAAAGAACAGGTCAAAATACTAATAGTCCTTTTCCATTGGTAATGCCTACACTGAATCCCGGGGTGGAACTGCAGCTTGTTTAGACATACCCCAAACTGGTTTTAATTTAGCTAGCTCTGGTACTGGAATAGTGAAGCTGTGGCACCATGGGCTGGAAAGCCCATCTGGAACTCTGGGTAATTACTCGGCTGGCTAGCCTGTGATGAAGCTTGCGCTGCTGTGGCGTCACTGCTCCAATACACAAGCTAGCTAGATTACAGCCAGCTCAGGCATGTCTGTACGACTTGCAAACGTACCCCGTGATTGCTTTGTAGACATAGCCTATGGAAACAACTGCTGCAGCTGCTATGAGATACTGTGTGAATGGGAAGGGGACAGGAGATGGTGGGTGTAGAGGACGTCACACTGCAGTCTAGTCTCAAGATGACAAAGGCATGAATAACGGTAGCAATCTCAGCAGAGAAGCTGAAAGGCCACCTTCTTGAGGCAGATGCAGATGAAAAAATGCCTGTTTGACTGTTGTTACTATTCGATGAGTCACACACAGACACACTCTCCGAATGAGGGGGCAGCTATCATCCTTGTCTTCTCTTTTGATTGCTTCCCCCAACCCACTAACACCTCTTCAATCGTGTCTGAATTAACTCTCAGCCAACTTGTCCTCATCTACAGACTTCCCAAAGGCACTGGATAGGTCTAAAGTGATGGCGACATGGGTTTGAGCGTCACAAGCAGACTGATCACCCTACATCCCAAGTTTTCCTGTGGTCCTGCATCCCTTAAGTCAATAGAAGCTTTGCCATTGACTTCAACAGTACACCCTCAGGACGTACCTTTCCTAACCATCTCACATACACGTTAAATAGGAGGGGCGAGCTCTCTCTAGAGCCTATGCTATTTAGACAGGGTCCACCCCTTCTTGAATGTCCAGAGAGTCGTTGGCACATCAACTGTGAAAAAATATCTATCTCCCACTGAGCCATAAGTATTACTGCATGCTCACATCAGCTGTTCTGGTGTCCGTATTTATGACAACCATTAAAGCAAATAGACCTCTCCAAAAATCTCCACTTAGAAACCAAGCAGACAGTTGCTATTTATACAGCGCCTAAACGGTGCTAGCTGCTTTACAAAAGAAGTAAGAGACACCGTGCCCCTGGAGCTTACATTCCCCTTGTAGGCATGACTCAGTGAAGTGGAGAGCAGCAAACTGAGCAGCAGCAAAGGGGGACACAATAAGACATGAGCTCTGAGATGAGGCTGGGGAAGAGTTGTGCAGGGCATCGAAGGCAAAGAAGAGAAGTTTGCAAGCTCTTTGGGGCAGCACTGTCTTCTTGTTCTACGTCTGGTCCTGGTCTCGGTGTCTTCTAGTCAATACCATAACAGAAATAAATAATAAAATACAGTGGGTACGGGGGAGGGACATGGAGGAAGATGACTAGCAGCTGATTTTGGACACAGAGCAGTGGAGCCATATCTATACTCAACCAACCACATTTCCTCTTAAGAAGTCCCGGCGTTCTAGCTGTAACCTAGCAAGAGTGTATTGATATTCCTTACCATTATTTAAGCAGGCATGTATATGAAACCCACTTCTGCAGGGGCAAGCAAGGTAAATATCCTTGTGCTGTCTGGCAGTCAGCGTATTGAGCCCATGAGAAAAAAGGATGGAAATCTTTGGGGAGAAAACTTGAAATGCCTGCTGTTCAATTAAAAGAGGGGGTGGTTGCGTAAAGATTTATGTCTGCTTGTGGACACCTGCTTACAAAGGTAAAAGGGCCGAGTCACTTTCCTTGTTCTTCTCCTTAGACCTGTAACAAATTAAAATTATGCTGAAGGAGGTAGCCCCTTTTTACTATCTGTCACACAAGTAAAAATACTGGAGAAAGTACAACGCGCAGAAAAAGAAGAATGGTAAGATGCTGTTGAGTTCGTAAATATGTCTCTATTAATGTGAAACTGCTTATTTGGAGCATTGTAATTACATGAAAATACACCACAATGTCAGGAGACTACCATGTGGGTTTATTTTCATGTAATTCCAACAAAGCTAAATGTCCAGCACTGGTTTCTCAGGCCCACCTTAACTTCAACATGTCCCCACAAATATCTTCCACTTGCTGGTGGGAAAGCCCCACTAGCTGCAACAAAAAGGATTTTCTTTTATCTGTTGTGTTTATGGATTGTAATCATATGGCCATTGAGCTCACCTGCTGCCGTCTTTCTGACCTAGATTAGACAGAAGGGATGTCGTAGGCCCATCTCGCATACAGGCTAGTGGAGTCTGTATACTCAACATGGATGTGGAAGAAGCTTGTCTCTGGCTAAGGTCTGCAGGGTTGGGAGGATAAGTAAGATAGAGCAGTGCAGAGAGGTTTATCCAGATCATAGGAGGGTGGTTGAAAAGGCAGTGTCTTACATGGACCTCTGTATGCAAGATTCAGGAGTGTAGAGGTCTGTGTGATAGTTGAAAGTTAGACAGGCGATGCTGGTCGAGGGTAAAAGGGCAAAGTTAAGGCTAGCATTGGAGCCTTATCTGAGAATTTACAGATGTTCAGAGGTTCACGTCATTTCACCTACCAACCATCCTCCTAGTTTTCTGACTCTCAGGGAGTTTGGTTTTTAACTTAAAAAACGTACAATTTCCTGAGCATTTAAAATGACGGCCCTTTTTGTGATCCTACATCCTCTCCATCCCGCTCACTTACTGGGGCAGCAAACACTGTTCGTGGCAACCATCAGGAAGAGTCCTTTTAACCCAGGGGACCCCTTCTGCCCAACAGCTGGGCAAAACCGAACTGTGTGTGTAGGTAGAAATGTTGAGAAATGGCTAAGGAGCGGCTAGAAGATCTGCCTAGGCAAAGAGGTGTCATTTACTCCATTCTGGAGAGCATATACAGCTTCTTGTGGAGCTCAGAAAGAATGATAGGCAGAAGATTCAACAGCAGTCCGGCTCTAGTGGACATCACAAGATCTGAGCGTGATGGTGGCCCTCCTTAGTCCTGGGAAGGTTATGTGCTCTACAAGTTCCCTATCCTAGTTTAGCCTGGGAGGTTATTTCTGGCCTTGCAGATCTTATAAACTCCAAAAGCCCACAGAGAATAGCTGAGACTGGAACTAGGGAGACTCACCACTTTTAGAAGAAATTCCTGAATGCTGTAGGATTCTTCGGCCTTTCTCATTCTGTAGACCAGAGGTTCTCAACCTTTCCAGACTACTGTGGCCCTTTCAGGAGTCTGCTTTGCCTTGCATACGCCCAAGGTTCACCTCACTTAAAAACGACTTGCTTACAAAATCAGCCATAAAAATACAAAAGTGTCACAGCACGCGGTTACTGAGAAAATGGTGTCCTTTCTCATTTTTACCATATGAGTATAAAATAAATCAACTGGAATATAAATATTGCTCTTGCATTTCAGTGTATTGTATATGAAATTTTAGTTTGTACTGACTTTGCTAGTGCTTTTTATGGAGCCTGTTGCAAATATCTAGATTAGTTGATGTCCCCCCCGAAGACCTCTGCGTACCCCCAGAGGTACACATACCCCTGGCTGAGAACCACTGCAGTAGACTTTACATGGTCCTGCAGCTATACAGAACTAGCGGGCCTCTCTTTTCCTGCATGGTTTATCAACCCTACTTTAGACTCAGGCCAGGGAGCCCGTGACATTTATCTGGATTATATATTCATTATAGAGATGAGAACAACAAAATAAATCACATTTGGCATTGCTAGTTCAAGTTGGGTTTGAGTGAACTGTAGGATACTAAACAAAAATAAAAACCAAAAATCCATCACCAACTGCCAAAACAAATAAAAATTGGGAAACTTATCCAAAAGTGAAAACTTCTGATTTTTATATTTGGCTAGTTCCCCCTGTCCAATTACCTACTTATTTTCTAAAGCAATTATTCTCCAGCAGAGGACTAGACACGAATCATAGATTGATTTAGATTTAGTTTTAGTGGGGGAGAGGGGATTATAATCAAGTTTATAATGGAAAGCTAGTTACAGTCTTAACTATGGAAGACTCCTGGCTCTTCCTAATGTGTGCTCCTGAAAGATCAAAGCCTCAATTTCATTGTCTGCGGTCAGACATCCCGTATGCATCTCACGAACAGATTCTGAACCTGTCGCAGAGGGAAACAACATCAGCTGCAAGAGTGCAGCATTTAAGCTGATTTTTGGTCTGCTTGGCATTTCTGAAAGGCTACCCGTTTAAGAACCGGACATTTCTCACATACTGAAGCAGTATAACACTATATTCAAGGACTCTGCAGTCTGGAGATGTAGGCCACTGAAAAGGAACTTCAGGGGGAACGTTAGGGTTGAGGGGAAGATGCAGAAAATGAGATTATTGACTGATTCTAATATGTTGATCAGAAAGTAAATATAAATGTTACCACTAATTGTTATTCAGTCATTTGACAGTGTGTTTGGCACTGTACAAGGCACAAAGAAAAACACGATCCTTGAGCGCAGGAGTTTACAACCTGTGGGCCTGCTTTGGCCGCCTTTACTCAAATTACGTAGCCCTTACTACGTACGGAGCCCCATTTGTAGCCAAGGGGTGCCACGTGGCGGCAGCACTGCTAAGGAACCCAACTTTAATTTCTGCCGCCGACACCTGAAATGGATCCAAGATGCAAAAGGTTAATTGACACTGATCCTAGCGACTATTGCTACGCTGTCCCTTTTTTAGGAAATTAAAGGTAACTAAAGCAGAACGCCAGCTAAAATGGAAGCCACACACATAGGCTGGGGGAGATTTCTAAAAGGTATAACGGGCATTAGGTGCCTACGTCTACTGATTTTCAGTGGTAGTTGGGAACTTAATTCCCATTTGTTCCTTCGAAAATCTTCCCTTCAGTTAATAAACACACACACACAGACCTCAAGGGTGGACTTTAGGGGATGACGCGTCTGCCAATAACTTACAGTCTCTGACTCTCAGTGGCTTTCCCATCACACAGCCATCTCTCATTCTCAAAACCAATCCTTCTGCGGTGGCCAGCTCCGCCACTTACGTAAATCTATCACCCGCAGCCTGTGATTACTACAAGGGGCGCAGCCAGAATTTTCCTTACCAGGGGGCCCAGAGCTCTCCCTCCCCTGCACCCAGCCCCACATATTCCCCCCTTGCAGCCTTGAGCTCTCCTGCTGCCAGTCCCTCATACCCAGTTCTGAGCTCTCCCATGCTGCCCGGGTACCTAGACCCACATGTCCCCCTACCCCCAGTTCCACACACACTTCCCTTCTGGTGCCCCCCACCCAGGCGCACACTACTCCCCTCACATTACTCCCTGTCCAGCTCCAAGTTCTCTCCCACTGCATCTGGTCCCATGGTCTCCCAGTCTCACACCCAACCCCAGCTCTTACCCAATGAGGTGGTCAGGTGGAAGAGCACCATCCCTACCAGGCACCTGGCTGTTCTCGGAGTGTGAAACTGTCAGGAGCCAATCGGGGTGCCTGGGTTCCTGGTCTGCCTCCCCCCATTACACTCCTGATTGCTGCTCCATAGGTAGAAAATCAATAGGCATCTGTTACATCTGCCTGCAGAAGATCCCACACTCTTCTGCCTTTCCAGGTTAATGGTTACATGGCCAAAATGTCCAGTTCAAATCTTTTCTTCCGCTTGTGGGTTATCTGGCCTCAGAGAATTGTGGGTCTGTTTGAGCGTGTGTGGTCTGCAGGGGGTTTTCTGGGTTTGGAAGTGCCTGCACGAGTCAAGTTGCATTAGCTCGGAATTCACAACCCACAAATGTGGATACTGTGGTCTAAACCGATGTATGGTTTTCAAAGGGAGGCAACTTTAGGCGCTTTGTGCCGACAGAAGAGGTCAGACTTCCCTTGGTGGGAGAGGATGACTGTGGTCTCCCAGTCCCAGAGAGGTTGGGAGACGGACTTTCCTATGGATTAGGCATCAATCCAATTGTTATGATGATGGAGGATGGGTGCAGAGGAGCTACCGAGCTCCTGTTGCAGGACTCTGGGTTCCCGGTGCAGCAGCGCGGGGATGCAGGTCTTGGAATTTTGCCAATCCATCAGGGCATTGCGTTTAAAAGAGCAAGGCAGCCCTTGAACAGTTGGGCTGCCTGGATTTTCAGTAGCAAAGGAGAGCAGAGGACAGCATCTTGGGGAGAGTGGTTTATTTTTTCTTACACTGATGCCAGGGGAGGATGCCTTTAAGAGTTGCATTGTTTTATCTTTTAAGTTACAGTCTTAAAACAATGGCAGCCAGGATGCAATTAACTAAAGGAACAAGTACCAGTGGAGGTCAAATGCAAAGTCTAGCAGTGAGTCTCACTGGAGCAAATTATATCCTAATTCTGCAGCTACAACACAACAACACAAAACCAAAGAAATTAAAAGATGAAATCAAGGAATACCAGCTAATACCACAAACACTGTACATTCATTAAAATACCGGCCAGGATGAAATCCTGGAATATTAATCGTAACACAAACTATTATTGAGTCTTGCATGGAGTGTCTGTTTTTAGACCAAAACCTGCACATGAGGAAATAAAGAGGGGGACAGAGGATGTGCAGATAGGGGTCAAGATTCAACAGTGCAGGAGACTCTTCTTCTAGAACAGTGGTTTGCAACCTTTCCAGACTACTGTATGCCTTTCAGGAGGCTGATGCCTGTAATTTAGCTTCACGGGGCTCTCTGTATCCTGGGGCCCTTGGCAACGGTTCTGCTCACCACCCCCTAGTGCTGGCCATGCAACCTGCAACCTCCCTAAACCTGTCCCAAAACTCCCCTGGGGGTCGTGACTCCCAGGTTGAGAAACACTGTTCTAGATGAGTTGACCCATCCCCTGGAAGACCTCTGTGTACCCTTGGTCAAGAACCACTGTCCTAGAAGACCAGTGTAGACCAGCCTAAATAAGTTTGAGGAGTAGCAGCTGCAGAGAAGTCTGCAACAAAGCCAAAGTTTTCCTTGTCTGCTGGAGCGCCATTGTAGATGCCCAAGGAATTCGGTGGCATCAGTGGGAAGAGAAGCAGCATAAACTATTTAACATTGCACACCTCCTCCCAGAGGAAAGCAAAGGGGAAAATAAAAACACGGCCTGCACTGCATCCCCTCAATGCAGCTGGAAGGATCAGTGTTCATATCCGCTGTTGTTCTTGATTGCTTTTTGGTGCTAGTGTTAATTTTTAATTGCCCATCCTTTTGTAATTTAAACCCGCAAGTGAGTCAGCCAACGTGTATCTTTCATCTAAATGTAAAACAGATCATTCATAAAAAACGATGCTTCAGGGCAAAATGGTACCCAGACACAATCTCAGTTGGTTATTCTGCCAAACGATAAGGAATGCCTTGCAGACTCATCTCAGCTTACTGTCCAGCTCTGACTCGCTCCTGGAGGCACATAGAGCACACCTAACACACATCCACCCGTTTTTATTTTCCCCATCAAATACCATTAGCGTTGAACCACAAACCGTACCAAAAACGTCTCCAGTATTTTCTCAAACATTCACCTTATCTGGATGTATTCTTTAAAACATTTTGAGAGAACAGAAGTACCGTAAGTGAGCGTACTGTCTAATTTTCCTAGCAGGCATTCACTAACGCATTCCTTCTGCTGCTGTCACCCCCTTGACAATCAACTCCTGCCCCCAGCCTTGAAACTCACTTGTTACCTATTGACGCAAAGGCTTTTGGAATATGCTTGTCACAGCAGTGCCACCCCAGTAGCCTACATGAAAGCAAATTGTGTGCTGGTGGACAAATTGACTTTGCTAAGAGGCTGAATGAAACTGACTCACTCATGATCCATTAGGCAGCTGGCAGGAATCCAACTGGCTAGTAAATAGCTACACAGAACAGGTCTTCAGGACCACTGTCTCAGGCCAGAGATTCAATAAAGCATGCTCTGACATTGTGCTATGTGCAGCAATGCCCGATCTGCTCAAGATTTAAAAAAACAAACAAAAAAAGACAACAGAAAGTAGAGGTGGGAGATTCACATTCACATTAGTATTACAGCTGGGCGGGTCAGTTTTTGAACATGAATATGAAAATACAATATACATGAATATTAGCCAGCCGCATACACTGTCTAGCAAAGACAACTAGATGAGACTTTAGCCTGCACACTAAGTGAGCCAACAGATTGCAGATGTACAATTTCCATAATGATAACATACTATATTCTAAAGATTAACCAAAATGGAAATGTATGTGTATGTAAGGTGTACATCCTCTCTCTCTCTCTCTCTCAACATTAGCAAAACTACATATTACCCCCTAACCTCGTTCTTAAAAAAACAGTAGAACCTTTTTGTATGAAACTTTCCAAATAAATGTAGCCTGAGGCAGACACCCGGCATGGGAAATTTCAGCCTGAATGGTTGTAATTTATCAAAGTTACAAGCAGTTGAAAACAGGGGCTTATAATGGAAAATGTTAAGCAACCTTAACTACAGGCATTTTTACCTGCTCCACCTATAATCCATTTTGAAAATTAAATAGTAAAAAAAACCCACCATATATGCATCTTCATTCACATTCCAGGACTTTTATTCAGTGTTTTGTGTTTCTCCTGCAACACTGGATGGCTTCTCTAACACTTAATACAGTGTCAGCGAGTGTTAATGATGTCATCCACCACTGCAGAGGAAATAGAGAGCTCTGAGCTTAGATTTTGGCAGGAAAAAGTAATTTTGCACCTAATCTCTAATCAAGCGTTTAAATAAAGTTTGTTTTACTTGAATGTTGCTTAGTGTCTAACACGGATGTTAGTAAACTTCCCCCCCTCCAGGCAGCTAGTCCCTGTGCAGTTTAAGTCTAGATAGATGAAAGGTAAAGGCAGCACATGGGGAAGGACAGGACAAGTGTGTGGCCTGCCCTTTAACCGGGTTAGCAATACAAGCATCCTCCCTCAGCCCACTGCTCTGTCTGGTGTTCCTACTGCTACCGGGGCTGGCTTTTATCCTTTAGACCTCTGCTATCTTTACAACAGAATATTTAGAGATAGAAGCCTACATTTGCCAAAATGTTTACCCAGCCTGAGGCAGCTCGAGAGAGTCTGATTTTCAAACAGTGCTGAGCACCCGTACGCTGAAAGCCAGGGGCCCTTAGAGGCATCTCAAGATGGGCACCACAAATCACAAGCCACTGCTGAAAATTTAGGGAAAACCCACAGCACTGTCTCTTATTGACTGCCATGCTTTTAGTAGGAGTTATGGCCTATGATCTGAAGGTCACAGCAAGAATAAAATGGGTGGCACGTATAAAGTAAATAAATTTAAATAAACCTTTCTATTGTAATTCAGCAGTATATTTCCAATTTTGGGGGTCAAATCAGACCTCTTGGAAGCAGGCTGTTGAGGTTGTGTGCACGCCAATGGACAAGTAGTAACTGACAGCACTCAGCTTATTTAAAGGAGAAGATCTTCAGAAGCATTGGAGAAGTGCAAGGAATAGAAGTAATTTGTTACACGTATAGAATAACTAAAGGCAAATACCACACATAAGTAAATGTGGATTTTTTAACTCTTAACCACTGCAACTGACCATTCTCCACAATAGACAATGATCATAATTTTGGCAACTCTGGAGTTGGAAGAGAAAATACATCTGGTTATAGTCAGATTTCGACATACATGGTTTACAGTTCTCCTGTAAGCTATGATTGTAGGCAGAGAGCTGAATAATAGGTTAGCCAGTATAATGTAGTACAAAAAGTAATTATGGGATTTTCCTTACCGCACCTAACATCACATGCAGCGTCACCCACAGAAAGAGTGGTTCATGAACGGTCTAATGTGAATACCAAACCTAGACATAGTTGCTGTTCAGATTTAGTGCACAACTTCAGGCAAAAACACAATGTAATTTACATCTCATCAAGTTGATGCAACCAACAAGGAGAGCACCCTAGTGTTTCTTTTTCTTCCCATAAAATAAGGTTTATCTGCAAAATGACAAAACAAACAAGAAATGGAGCTATTTAAAAAACTCAGGGAGTTGAAAGATCTTATCATGGGGAAGTATTTTAAAACGCTATGGTTTGGTTTTTAAAAAAAACACTTTACAAATAGGATGTTCACATTTCGTTGGACTGCTGTGCAGATGTTTTTAGTAATATAAGGTCCCTGGGTGTATTCAAGATAATATCTTGCTTGTTTTGGCTGCAGAATGCTTTCTTAGAGGACATCTGGGACACAACGCACATGTTGTGTTTCAGATTTGGGTGTTGTAACCCTGTGGTGGTGACTGTAGCTTAAAGATAGTAAACTACGAAGTCAAAAGCAGTGGAGTTTTTCTTCAAGGACAATTGGTTAATAAACAAACAGGCTTTTTTTTTTGGTGCACCTTGGCCTGGGTCACAATAGAGACCTGAACCTTTCAAGCATATGGATAATCATTCTTTTTACTATACAATTATCCAAGGCTATAAATAAATTATAAGCTTTAGCAGGTCAGTAACCACAGTGTATTGTTACAGCGTATCAGGCCACAGCTGCATAGAACTCAAGTCAGATCTTCCAAGTTCTCCCCTCCTCTGACCCACAACCTACCCTCTACCTTGTTTTCACTTCTTGGTGTTTCTCTGAAACTTCTCCTTCCCTTTGTAACCCATAAATTCATGTTTTTCCTTTTACAGCCTCTGTATGAGCTCATGGCAGTGGGTTATGGGAGATGAAAGAATGGCCAAATACATGGCACAGCACTGGATGCTGGCCTTTACTGTCAGCCTTTGATGACTGAGAGGCTGGCAGATTTGTTGGATGTGACTTTAAATAGCTGATCTCCAGATCAAGCTTCTATTCCATGTTTTCTTTTCCACATTTGGCAACAACCTGCTCTTTACCATGTTACTCACTGCCTTCTTCCTATGGACACATTTCCTTGCAGCCCTCTCTCAGCCCCGATCCAATCCTCTTTGAAGACAATGGTCATCTTTCCAGTGGCTTCAATAGACATTGCATTAAGCCTTTCCCTGCACTTCCAGATCACTGGTGTATTCCCATTTGGCCACGTCCCGTCATCCACCTTTCCAAGCTGTCTGACACTGCTTCACAGGTGCATGGTGCATTCCGTTTCATCTCCACAGCTCCCAGGAGCGCAGAATTACCTCATGGCTTTGTGTGCTTTCTGATCCTGGACTATTGCCATTTTTCACCATGAGAACAGATCTATTCCTCCATTTTAATTGGTATAAAATCCTTTGACTTTTGCTGAAAGTGGGTCACCTGCCTTCTTTATCCTTCCCTAAGTAGGTTTTTCCCTCATTATTCCCCAGGTGGTTGCAAACAGTCACTCACCATTGGGAATAGCATTCTCTCTCTCTCTCTCTCTCTTTTTTTTTTTTGATCATCAGCTTTTCTACTAGGATGCTGCCCTTGCGAATGTGTCAGCAACACAATCAAACAGGAACTCCCTGCCTTCGGTTTTTAAGCTTGCTAATTTATATTTTGACAGTCTTTGCTGCCAGTTCCCTTCTTCCTATTGCTTTGTGCATGTTCGGAGAAGGATGAAGTGGCCTTGCTCCCATTTTTCTCTAAGCTGTTTTAATTCTGAGTTTTACTCTTTGTCTGAGCACAATGCGTCTGGTTTGCCACAAATGGCAAGAAACCCCCAAAAGGTATCTTCACTTTCTGTTGGTTGTATCTCCTTAAATGTACTCACGGCAGGCCGAAACTGACTTTGATCTGCCACTGTGGTGCTAATCATTGTACGTGAACAGATTCTTTCTTCCCTCTTCCCCGGAGTTGGCTTTACATTCTGTAGCGCTGTCATGACTTTTTCTCTTGGTCACTCTACTCTGCATGCATTGTACTATTATTAGTTTTATTTATCTAGCACATTATGTTCTGTTTGCATGGTCAATTGGGAACGGTTGCCAAGACAGTAGATACGCTCTCTGGCTTTGAACCTCCTTAAATCTGCTGGAGATATTGCACAGCCCTCCATGATCAAGATCCCATCTTGAGCACAGTTTGAGGATGTTTAGCTGTCTGTTGGGGGTATTTATAGCTTTGTACTTTGGACAACTCTGCAATATTAGTCACTTTGCTTGCAGCACTGCATCCTCTCCAGGTGCTTCAATGCATTCATTGGCATCATCCAGTGGAGAAGGACATGCTGATGGACTTAATTCTGCTCTGTTGACCTTTGTAAATATGACAGCTTAAAATATTTGCTTCCTCCTTTAATGATTTTTCTGACGGCAACAGATTTGCATTTCATTCCCATGAAGTCTTAATGATAAGCACTGTAGTAACTTAGGTGTACAAAACAGATGCTCCTTCATGATACTGATGTTTCATAGTTTCAGGAGACACATGTAGGTGTTTATGTCCATGTTCCTCTTGCTCTCCAGAAGCAACATTCCCTGCTGGCGTAGGTGGCTATAAATTCACCGAAGTCAATGCAGTTCAGGTGATGTAATGCACTGGCTATTTTGTTTTGTTTTAGTTTTGCCTTGCAGTAAGCCTTAGGGTGCTTTTACACATCACCAGCAGATGATTGCATTTATTCAGATTTCTGAATATCTTGATTTCAAGATAACACGATGCAGACGATCCCGCCATTAAGTTGGCACTGAATCAGTCATTGATCAAGCGGCACAGTTGTGAATATCGCTGTGGTAGCTGTCGTCATTCTCCTTTAGCACATGTATCTTTTGAGTCCTTGGGCTCGTTCGATCACTCTTGGGATTTCCTTGTATCTTCAAGGTCTTCTGCATTATCAGCAACTGCCTGTACTGTTTTATTTCTGCTGTTACTGAGTCAGTGATATTTACAAAGGCCTTAATGTACCTTTGCCCATATGCTGATTCCAACTTTCATATGCAGTGTTTACCACTATCTGTGTTCTGGGCTGCTCTGTGATTTTACTCCCCCTCTGGTGCTCCTTGGGGGAATCTCAGATCTGAACCTTTCCAAGGTCTTCAATTGTTCTGTCATGGGACATCTCAGCCATCCTTCTTTTGAGGTATTTATTTACTCAGGGTCAGTCTTGCTTCTTTTAAGCCCTTCTCCCTGCCACACCCAATCCTCTTTCTGACTCATTGCCGATTGCCCCAACGTTGCATGAAGATAACAGAAATTTCAGTTAGGTAACATGCATCTATTGCCTCTTCTTGAGGTTTGTGTATAAAATATATCTCCCTTCTGTCTATTATTGACTAAGGGAACAATAGCTGGTCTTTACTAGGCAACAATGTCCTACTCTCTTTCTGACCTTTTGCTGGTTTAGGAATAAAAAAACCATTACTTTCATTTTCATCTCTGTCCCCAAGGTTAGCTCTGCCTACCATTAAGATCTAACGCTAACTTCAGCCTGTTCCATTTTTGACAAGGGAGCTTTGTCTGGAAATTCAGATATTTTTGGTGAAAGTCCATCCAAGCTGTTTTCTGAGTATGGGACTAATCCAAAGCCGTGGAAGCCAATGGAAAGACAGAGGGTAAACTCCTGGTCACACTGAAATCAATGACAAAACTTCCGTTGCCTTCTATAGAGACAGGATTTCGTCCTGGATTTACTTCTATGAGCTTTGGATCAGGCCATCTGCTCCTTTTACTTTCCTTCATAGGACTCTCTTCTTTTTCTTCCGGATCTTCCTGCAACATTGCTACCATGTTTCATGCACCTTGTGCGGGGTTGCAGTGTAGACAGGAACCATCTGGGTTAACATTTAATTGCTCTTAGTCAGCATAATCCTTCAGCTGCTAAATAACTCAACCCATTTCTCCCAGTTCTCTCCTCATAATCTAACTTATTTTCATTTCCTGATGCTTTCCCTAAACACTTCCCACTTGAAACTGTTATCCAGCCCTCTGGGATCTGTGCCTATTGCTCCAGCTATGGAGCAGCTCCTTCTGCATACGTCAGCCTACATGAGAGCTGCTGCTCGCAAATAACGTGTCAGAATAAGTTCTTAAATAAAAAAAGCAAAGCAAAGCAAATCCTGTTCCAGTTTATCCCAACCTTAACACTCATCAGCACAGACCTGCCATCCTAAAGCACTGTCTACACTCTCCTTTGAATCCCTTCTGCAAAAATCTACTGGGACAGAGATTCAGAGGGTCCATTTAGGAAAAGCAGCTTTGCCTGACTGATCACTGTCAAAAGCAGCTGTCCATTGTACGCACCACATTTATTAGGTTTCCCCTCAGAGGAAAATGTTCACGACTGATCTGGGCTGACAAGAGAAGAATCAATACTGGGGCTTCCTTTTCCTTATCTAGGACTCAAGTTGACTAAAGCAGGAAATAAAAAAAACCTCACACTTTGCTTATTCAGGACAAAGTTGTGTCCTGCAGCGAGGGGCAGTGCACGCAGAGAGGCCATGGGCTGAACTCCCATCGCAAGGTCTCCAGCAGCCCCCAGACCAGCACACTGGGAGAGCGTATAACATATACTCCAAGAAGGATGAGCACCACTTACTCATCACTTACTTGGTGAGGAGGAAGGGCGCACAGAATCCTTAGCTTCACTTATAGCACAGCGTGACTGCCAGTTGGAAGCTACAGTAATAAATCTTTTCTACTTTTCACTGAGTGCAGGGTGGGGGAAAGAAATGAAGACACCCGACAATGAATAAGGCTCCGGGGTAGGCAGCGGTTTGGGAGTAACAGCATGACAGCTGTCGGTACAGAGTTGCGCTGAAAAGTTGCGTGCGCTGTTACAAGTGACGCAACAAAAACAGAGTCTCTGGACAAATGTTAGAGAAAAACACCTCTCTGTAACACAAACCACAGGGTATATTCTGTCAGAGCTTCAAAGAAAAGAAACAGACAATCCAATCTATTATACTTAAGATTTTAAAAAACAACCCCCACGCTGCCCTAAATATCCTGCTTTTGCAGTAGGTTGTCTGTGTGACAGCCATGAGTTCGAGATTTGGGAGGCAGCTGGGCTCTTCTGCCTCAGACCGATTCTGCACACATGCTAATCGAAGGATTTATTGGAGAAAATATTAGCTGTCAAATGATATATACACCGACTCGCTCCGCTGCAGCAAGGGGTGAGTCAGCAGCAGAGATCATGGCCCAGATTCCCAGCTCATGTCAATCAGCACAGCTCCATTAACTTCCGGAGGGAGTGGGGTGTGGGCTTTTGAGACAGACTGAATATCCATTATGTGCACACCAATTCCTGGTCCCTAGGACAGCAGCTATGCTGTGTCTGTCAGTTCGTGTTCGAAGTTCAATCCAATTTTTGTGATTTTCTTCTACCTCCCCCCCCCACACAAATGGCTTTGTCATCCCCACCTGCCTCCCCCTGATTAGAGAAACCGGGAGAAATGCAGTTAGGTTTGTAATTAGATTCAGTCTTTAAGGCCTGGCACTGAATCATCCGAAGATGTTTTTTCTTACATTGCGATGTTTCACAACACTGAAACCCACGGACAATTCCAGAACCACAGAACAGCAAAACCCCAGTGTATTACGGCTCTGGAGACCGTGCTAAAAATTATGTAATTTGTTAAAGCTAGGAAATTGGCTTGCTTGCGCTGTTGCTGGTAATGCCGTCCTATGTTACATGCCATGCGATGCTTAACAGTCCCATGTAAAACATTGACACTACTGTATTAACATCATGACCCCATAGACATATATGCTGCATGACACCCAGTGCTAAAATGGGGTCACTGATCAGTATGGGTTTTTAAAAAAAGGGACAGCCTAGGACGAAAGAATGAGAACTAGCTACATTAACTGGATGGGGCTGTAGCTAAAACTTAAATATCCATTAAGTCAGCGCTGACATTGTAACACAGGTAGTGTAACCAAGTTTTATGGTACTTTGTTTTAGGGCAGTTTATATCAAAACACACTTCAATGTTATGCAGATTGGCAGAAAGCAACGAAAAGGTCAGTGAACTAATAAGAAAATGGATACTGTGCTCTTCTGAACAACATCAGCCGTAGTTAAGAGGTCAGAATTATTCTGAAATTGCATAAAATAGGATTCGGTCTACAGATTTTGGCCAGAAATGCTAAAATAAACATAACAGCATTATTTGTATTATACAAATATCGAACCTTTCAATCGGAATGGTCTTTAACCCAAGCCCTCCAAAAGATAACGAGTAAGAGTCTTCCTTTTGCACAAGATAGAATGATATTGTCAACACAATGGGTGAAGACGGTGGATGTGACCCTAATCTCACTTGCTCCTTAATTACAGCGGTGTTACTCCACCGATTCCCATGAAGTTACCCCGATGTATAGTGCTGTGAGAGGAGAATATGGCCCACTGTGATGTATTTGAGTTTCAGTGGGAGCAGACCCTCCGTTGGGTTAAACTGTCATTGCTCCATCGATGGAGCAAGGAAAATTTACCATGGCTGAGGATGTGCCCAATTGTTTCTTAGTTTCAGTGGGTATTACTTTACCAAAAGTATGTGCTCTTCCTAATCAATTTACAGGTTACAAACACATGCATGTTTATGCCTCTGCATTGTGCAAAGACTTTGTAAGGTACTGAACGTGATGGCGTTTATTCTGACATTTTTATTATATAACTGACACATCGCAAAGTTCCAGTAATAGTCCTTTGTTATTTATTTGTATTAGAGTAGCATCTGGGAGCTTTAGGCATGGGCCAGAACCCTACTGTGCTAGGTGCTGTACAAACAGATCAAAAGACAGTTTCTGCCCCAAAGTGCTTACAATCTAAGCATAAGACAAGAGAGAACAGATGGTGACAGACAGACTGACAAGGGACTACAAGGAAAAAATGCAACAATATTGGTCAGTATACTAGGCAGTGGTTTCAGCCCAGCCACTCCCTAATCACTGAAGTTTTTGTAGGCATTGCAGCAATACAGAGTTTCTATCATCTCATTTTCCTGGTCTAACATAGCATCACAGAATCATAGATTCCTAGAAGATTAGGGTTGGAAGTGACCTCAGGAGGTCATTTAGTCCAACCCCCTGCTCAAAGCAGGACCAACCCCAACTAAATCATCCCAGCCAGGGCTTTGCCAAGCTGGGCCTTAAAAACCTCTAAGGATGGAGATTCCAGCACCTCCCTAGGTAACCCATTCCAGTGCTTCACCACCCTCCTAGTAAACAAGTTTTTCCTAACGTGCAACCTTGACCTCCCCCACTGCAACTTGAGACCATTGCTCCCTGTTCTGTCATCTGCCACCACTGAGAACAGCCCAGCTCCATCCTCCCTGAACCCCCCCTTCAGGTAGTTGAAGGCTGCTATCAAATCCCCCCTCATTCTTCTCTTCTGCAGACTAAACAAGCCTAGTTCCCTCAGCCTCTCGTCAAAAGTCACGTGCTCCAGCCCCCTCATTATTTTTGTTGCTCTCCTCTGGCTTCTCTAAAATTTGTTCACATCCTTTCTGTAGTGGGGGGTCCCAAACTGGACACAATACTCCAAATGTGGCCTCCTCAGTGCCATATAGAGGGGAATAATCACTTCTCTTCATCTGCCGGCAATATTCCTACTAATGCAGCCCAATGTACCTACTAGCCTTCTTGGCAACAAGGGCACGCTATTGACTCATGTCCAGCTTCTTGTCCACTGAGACCCCCAGGTCCTTTTCTGCAGAAGAAAACATATTATACCAAAAGTGCTACACACCTGGGAGATAGTACTTGCTGTTTCCCCATGACAGCTGTCATTGAAAAACACCAACTGGCAACGCACCCTTCTTGCAGCAAGTATCTCTGCAGTACATCAGCTTTCATTTAAAAAAAAAATCAAGACAGCACAATAGGAAGGAATAGAGTTGCACAACAGAAGCAGGGCATTAGACAGCTAATGGAGTGTTACAAGATTATTTCACTCATGACTAAGCTTTTTTTTTTTTTACTTACTTGGTCTTTCAAACATTCTACCATAAATATTCATGAAATATTTCTTCATTCATGCTGGGCGTTAAGTCCCTATGTTCCAGAATTCAATGCCACAAACGGAGCCAGTGAAGAACATACAGTGACATGAATATAGCATTTGATATTTATTACTAATGTTCCTGTTCAATTTCCTGGTCTCCTTTTTGTTGGAGCCTGTGTTTTGCCTATTGCAGAAAAGAGCAGAAATTCAAGGCTGAAACGAGCCATCGGCGACAGGGTTCATGAAGTTCTTATAGTGGTTTGTGCTGGACGCCGGAAGTCAGATCCTACAAACTCACGGGCCACTGGGAAAGCTGTGGGCATACAAACAGGCCTTGTCTTGTTGTCTTTTACCTAAAACATCAACCTACAATGAAGGTGGGGGGCTTCAAGCTACCTCTTGTGCTGAAGAACTGACATAAATGTCACCATGACATCAAGGACCTAGTCCTAGAATACAATGAACTGCAAAACAAGACAGTCCAGCAGCAAGTTCTGCAAGACTATTTTGCAGGCAGACGGGCTCGTCTCTAAATAGCACAAAATCTTTTGCAGCAAAAGAAGTTAACACACAGGAAGCATGACTGTGCAGTTCCCAAGTACTCTCAGCGCTTCCTCAGCCCCCCCGCCCCTCCTTTGCTTATGTAACACAGAGTGTCAGCAAAAGGCCAAAGCCTGAAGATGAAGTGCAAAAAGGCTTGAACAGTGTGACCAGATTTTCAAAGGGAAAGTCTGGAATCCTTGCTCTTGGTGTGGGGTCCTGCAGATGTGCACAGGAGGGAGGGAACAGAGAGGATGCCAAATCCTTCTCTGCCAACACAGCCATGCAGCTAGCCACCCCTCCTTTTCTGCTACACTTCTGCCCTTCAAAATGAAAGCCAGGGGACACAAAGGGAGTGAGAGAGAGTTTTTAAACCCCTCTGCTCTTTTCTCTCAGTCCCAATCCAATACTCTTAATATACTTCCTTTCTCTGTATCAGAACACCCAACTCCAAATTTCCCCTCTTATATCTCCATTGCTCCAGTTATTACTACCCTATTCCTTGCTCTTCTCCTTCTCTCTTGGCATTTTCTCCTGGGAAGGCTGTACCCATATTTTCTACGCATATATCCTCTCCTGCCACCATCTTTCTCTCGCCTCCAACTGTTTCTGACTCTCTGCAATCTGATCCTACACATGCAAGAATGCTGGCTTAAAGGCTCCAAGGCTGGGGCAGGCCTCAGGTGACAGGCCTGGGGGAAGGGGTAGTGCATTTGTGCTCCCCCAGCCTGTAGCCAACAGTTTCTGGGGTGGATGAAGACAAGCCAGAGGCCTGGCCACAATGCCTGGCCCCAGTCTGGTGCCGTAGCCCCACCCCACTGGGCAAACTCGCTCCCTTTCCAGAGAGCCTGGGGCGGCGGCACGAGGCTCACTTCTTCAACGGGAGTAGCATTCCCATCGTTAACCTGGCAGCCAGGGTGCTTGGGCTGAGCCGCTTGCACTTTCTTCCTGCTACACACACAGGCCCCTGGCTGGGGTGGATCTGCCACAGAACAGAGTTAACACCCCATTGAGAGTCATGGGGCAGTTCATCCTCTCGGAGCTGTTTTTCCAGGCTCTCTGCAGACAGCACTGCAGCAGTTTCACTCAGGTTACATTTTGCTGGTTTCCTCACAACCATGAGGGCTAGAAACCTACTTTTTTTGTCTCAATGCAAGCCGGGCTGCTGATGTAATCACATGACTCCAGAAGCTGGGACCCTAGGTTCTGGCCTACAGAGCCTATGCCGGAATCCAACCCTAGCCAGTCTGCTGGTGCAAAAACTAAGGTGTTTTTGTAAAGCCAGTGGACTAATCCTCCAGCGCAAGTGTGCATTTGAAGAGAGTCTTTGATTGGTGATGTAGCCGGAGCCCTTCTACGTACATCTAGCAAAAGAGAACGGCATGGAGCCGCATTGCAAAAGTGCTTTCATTGCATTCTTAACTTCATTAGACTCAGAGCCGATGATTCAGAGCAATATGCAATAGCAAGGAAGGGAACACAGTGGGATGCAAAGAGGGGGAGGAGTAGTTAGTGAATTTCTCAGTTGTGAGCAGTCCTACTTATGGTTTCTTCTTCAGTTAGACACTTACTGCAGGCAGGCTCCAATTTCTCTGCAGCTACCCAATGCAGGGGGAGAGATGATCACAATTTTCAGGACCAAGAGCTTTTCAGAGTGTTCTAATCTCTTTGATTAAGATCAGAGTCGACAGTGTCCTTTCCTTAGAAGCCCTGATTCACACCACTAAATACAAAAGGGAAAAAGCTAAATATATTCCTTATTGGTTTCAACCAAAGGGCAAACTGTTCAATCAGCCCAAGACCCACACCACCTGGCCTGAATTGGCATTTACACTAAGGCCCCTTCTTACTGAAAGAGCAGCGTAAACAGCCTTCAGTGTAAATGAGAACCAGACCCTTTGGATCAGATCTCACTGAGAGTTAGGTTCTTATGTACCGTTGACAACTGGGGCCTGTACATTGAGCTATTGCATTTGCAACAGTAAATAGGACTAGCAAAAAACTCAGCCCCTACAAGCAACTCCGTAATGATAACGAGATTAATTTATGTGAGTTGCAAACACGAGCCTTTCACAAAGGAACTCAAGGCTGTACTGAACTCAACCAACAGTGTTCATTACCAGACCGACAAGAACATATCTAGAGCACAGTCATCGAACATGATTCATAGCACATTCAGAGGTGCCCTGTATATAACTGCAATTACCTCCAGATCATTTTCACCTTCTAGATACCCACCATTATTATTTTTTGGTCCCACTACAGACTGGAGGCCTCACCTGAGATCATGACCTCATTGTCCCAGGCGCTGTACAGACAGAGAGTGAGAGACAGTGTCCTGACGAGCTGACAGGATGAATACAGGGGAGGGACAAAGGGTAGATATTTCAGAGCGACATTTCTCCCTACGAAAAGGGGTCGTTTATTACAGTGCACAACACTGCTCTGAGTTGCTGTCTCCAAGACTCTGACCATGTGGGGTGGGCTGTCCTGGCAGGAATGGCCCTGTCTGCCTAGAGGCTGGGTTAGTTATCAGATTTCCTAAATTCACTTTGGAGATTGAAACTCATCAAGGAGCAGCTTGATGAACTAATCATATTGACATTTCCTTAAATGCATCTCCTCCCAATAAAGCCAGTAAAGTTCCTGGGGGAGAGACAGTTTGGGATCCCAAAGCACACAGTCTTTGCGCATTCACACATGTCCATTAAGGGGCGAGTTTTTCAGCGTCAAACATTTTTGCTTCTCTCTTCCCCTGCTGGGTTTGTACAGCTGCTTTTTCCTGGCATCCTTTTCTTTTTTAAAGAACTCGCCTCTTCTCCCTTTGAAGAGCTCAGCTGTTAAAGATGCAACACCTAGACACAAAGTTGGAGCACTTCACGGCTGGGCAAACGGGCAGTGAAGAACATGGACATAGATCAAGAACCTTAAGTCTGGATGAATTAGGAAGGCTTTGCCATAGGAATACCAGACTGCTTGTTAAAGTTAATGAGCACCTCTCGTTTGATTCCATGTCTCTTGCCTGTGAAATAAATACTTACGTCCTAAGAATGATCAGACTCTGAAAAGTTATCGAACGTTTACCTGAACTGCAGAATTTCCAAGAGAGGATGTTGTGCTGAAGTTATTATGCATATGTTCCCAAATTAAGGCCACTGATGGCTTTCTGAAGCACTTAGTCCTATATCTGTGTTTGCAGCAGCCACTTCAGAATCACAGAAATACAGGCCTGGCAGGGACCTCCAGAAATCATGGAGGCTGGGCCAAGTATATCTGCCCAACAATTTTATCGTTCCACAGTGAGTGCTGCAAAGCATTCATGTTCATGACCCTATTCTGGGAACCTTTTCAGCATTAGATTCTTCATTAGACTTTGCATAGTTTAGCTGCAGATCTCCACACTTTCCACTGTATGTCTATGTGCAAATTGATTTAGTTTGCTAAAGACATAAAATACGCGTTGCCTCCTTTTCTTGCCCTTCAGTTGCATTGTGAACCACTATGCTGTATGTTTTCCATGCAGGCTCCTACTGTTGCAATTGCGGTCAGGACTCCTATGCAGCTTCTGCACATCTAATGATGATGAATAAACAACTCCAAGACAAAGCAAGGGGTAGAGAGGTCAAGTTTTGGGCCTCTATTTCCTCCTTGGACAATTGCTCGTGTCTTTAAGCAGAAAAGTAATTCCTGTGTTTGGGGAACTGAGAATCCCCATCATTACAGTGGAGTTTCCAGGCAACCAAACAGAAAGTGAACCTATAATCATTCGATGTTGGTGTCAGCATGTGCTGTTTAATTTGCCAGTACAAATTACTGCAATCGTTCTTGGTAAAACCTAAGATTTCTCTTTATACTTTCCTCTTGGACTAAATGGGAAAGTTCCAAATAAAAGTTTAAGAACAAAATCAATATATTCAGAGTACCAGAACAATGTGACAATGTCTTCAGTTCTAAAAAAAAGAGGTATCACATTTTCTGTAAACTCTTCATCTTTTACCAAACGTCCCCATCTCAACTCTGAATTGCAATGTGGGGAACTTTTCATTGAGATGGGTGTTAGATGGTTAATTAAAATGAAGAGCTGGACTCTTTGTGCTGCATATTAACAGCCCTGTGTAACAGAATCACGCCCTGGATTTGCAAGTGTCTTGTCAGCGTGGGAGGATGAAGATTGCTGCTGTTTATGGATTCTGCAAATCCAATTACCGCTTATCCAAGTATATATGTTCTGATACAGACAGTTTCAACCCTGGGTGGTTCATGGGGATGATGTACAGAAAAGGCTACTGGAACACTTAATGCCAGTTCTCCTCATTTCCAGCTGTTAATGCACATTAAAAGAAAGCTAAAAATACCTTAGGTACTTCCCTAAACTTTTCCACGTAATTGCTAGCTGTGCGTCTGCCTATCCTGGCTGTAACCACAGCTCTAGCCATTAGGGAACATTTTGCTCCTAGAGCCAGATTAGAACCCAGGAATCTTGGTACCCCTCTGCTGTTCAGTAAAAGGCTGTGTAACTCACAAGTAAAGAAGTTATAAGGTATGCAGTGAATGAGGCAGGGACCTGCAGGAAGAGACAGGACGGTCTTATGACCATCTATACGTGCGCTAGACACTAGAGGGGGACAGAGTATGTTAGCGTATTTATGAGTATTCATTGTAACCACAACTGAAGTCAGTGGGGGCGATGGATGCTCATTATACCTGAAAAATCAGGCCCTAACGCTCAATTCACCCTCTGCCTAGGTACTGTGTGAGAGGCCCAGATAAGGACCTTCTCCCCAGCCCTCAAGTAGTCTGGGCAGGGACTTCTACCCCAATCCCAATAATTACAAACAGATTACCAAACAGGTTTATCCGATTCCCAGACGGTACGAAAAATCCTTCAAAACCAGTTTAATATCCTCTGTCGACTATGGTGTGATGCTCAACAAGACACATGTGTCCCACATTGCTGCCATGTGTCACACGGGCAGGTTTGAAAGCTGAGAACATCGGTTGTGGTCTGTGTGGTTGTGAATGGGGTGGGAAAGCAGATGGGGTCTTCACTCTGAAAGGTTGAGAACCCCCGGTTTTCTCATTCATACAGCACTGCAGTTTGACCACCAGAAGCACTCAAACACAACAACAACAACTTGTGCTTAAATTTCAGGTCCCCACTCTTGCTTTAGGGACATCACATTCCCACTGTAACATACTGCAAAAACGAGAGTCCTGGAGCACCTTAAAGACTTACAAATTTCTGTGGCATAAGGTTTCGTGGGCTGACGAAGGGGGGTGCAGCCCATGAAAGCTTTCGCCTGAAGAAATTTGTTAGTCTTTAAGGTGCTCGAGGACTCTCGCTGGTTTTGCTGTATACAGACGAACACAGCTACCCCTCTGGAATTGTAACATACTGCATCTTTCATTACTGTAAGAGTCATTAAAGGCCACTCTGATCTTGGCGTACATATAGAATCACTCCACTGACATCAGTGGGATTACTGGGTTTACACTGATATCATTCAGATTTGAATCTGGCTCAGAATGGGAGGAGGGGCAAAGTTAATTGGATGCGATTCTCCTTACCAGTCATGGCACTCCTCTTCATTTTGAAAGAATTTAATTCATGTGGTTGGTCTGCTTCATGTCCCTTCTGGAGGAGGGATATTACTTAACTGAGTCAAGACCCAATAGCCCTGTGAAACTTTTTAACTCTTATGCTAGAAGCACTGATGGTGAAGCAATTGATCACAATGAGCTTATTTTAAAGAGTATGTTCATAATGATAGCATGGCTTAATTTTCATCAAAAATGACCACCGCACAATGTCTAACTGATAAAGCTGAGCTGATAAAGACGAGGCCAAACACGTCTTCAAACAGAGGAATTTAGAAGGAGGGAAAAATCTGACATGTCCGTGAGAAATGGGAAAACAAAATTCTCAAGTCAGCAACTTTGGGTCATTTTGGGGGCTGTAACCGTGATTTCTCATGGGAAAAATCTATTTTTGGAAAAGCTCCAGAAGACTAAGATAATTTTTTAATTATCTTAAGTGTTTTTGAAATGTTCTAGAGGTTTTTTAAGACATTTGTAGCATCGCTCAGCTCTTCCATCAGTACGAGGGATGTTTTTGTGTGTAGTACCAATGGATGTTTATCTTTTTCCTATAGCCAAATTAGAGGCTTCATAGAAATAAGGAGGGATATTTAAAGAAAAAACAAATCAGGCCTGAGGAACTTCCTGTACAGTGAAATGAATAAAAATCTCTTACCGAGCTTAACAAAATCATGGTCCACTAAAATCCAGGCACATGGAAACACTAGGGCTTTGAGCCTCAGCTTCCAAGAAGGGTTGTGCAGTCTGTATTGCTGATCCCAAGCATTTAAAAATCATGATATTGGCACAAACATCATGAGATTTAAAAGAATACATTTAAGTTCTTTTCCTTTGCTATCCAGTTTTTCTTTTTTTGAGCCTTTAGGGTTCACATTTTCAATCTTTTCTCTGCAATCATGAGGGCTAGAGGCTAACTTTTGTTTTTAAACGAAAGTTCAGATTTTCACGAAAAAACAGGATGCCGTGTGTCGGGGCTTTAAGAAAACCACCAAATATTCTGAAACTCACAAGAACAGTGTGCACGTTGACCAGATTGCAAATCCTGGGGCTAAATCTGGACAGAATTTAGGATCCACTTTGCAGTGCTTATTGTTAAAGGACTGCTAGAAACAAAAACCTGATTTGGCTATAAAAGATTATCATGATCATTCATCAGACCATCTATTTTTTAACAGCTTTTTTTTTTTAAACACACATAAAACAGATAGCTCTTCTTGGAAGCTATCTTAATTAAATGTCAGTGGAGGACTGGTAATCAATAGTCATTAGTAGTTTTTGAGAACAGCTGAACAAATCAAGAGCCCGATTATACAAAGGGCTAAACTGCTTTCAATTCCCACTGCAGGCAAGGAAAGCGGAGGGCACTCTGCCTGATGGGGCCCAAAATGCTGACGAGATGCTATGGGGAAATTGCAATGACTTGCTTATGAGGGAAGAACTCTAACCCCAAGCATCCTCCTGCTGCAGGGAAAAAAGAACCTGCAGGAAAGGGAAACCTTTGCTGGGAAACAATGGGAGGTTCCCCTGACTTACTACTACTTCTTCTCTAAATGGAGAGGGCTTTTGTGGAAAGGGGGGGCACAGCCCGCTTCCCTGGCAGCACGGATACTTCAGGAGCAATGCAACCACTGGCCAGTTGCCCTGTGTACTAAGGGCCAGAATGTTTAAAGGTTTTAGGAGCCTAAAGATGCAGATAAGCAGCTGGTGGGATTTTCAAAATTGCCCAGACACATAATTCCCATTGGAGTTGAAAAATATGCCTTTAATAATCGGTCCCTAGCCCTCAGCACCACTCTGAAGGGGTAGAAAGTGGAGAGAGCAAGGGTTAAGGCTGCTTGAAGCAGTGTAACTCACAAGTGAATTTCCACTCTGAAACCCTCTGGGCGCAGAAGGTAGCATGCGACATGCACGAACCGTGGCACCACTGCCGCCCTGGAGACAAAACCCAGCAGCTTGTCTGAGAAGCATTCACATCGCAGGTTCGGGAGGAGCGTGCAACCATGTCCCTGGAGCCAGTTCTACTGGCTCTCACCACTCTGGGCCAGCTAAGTGGGGACAAGGATTTGGACCCAGGCATTTAAAAGACTGGGCAAAAACTCTTCCTATCTGATGATTCTAGGAGAGCAAATTTCAAACCTGAGCAGAGATTCCTCTGTTGTTCTGATCTTCAGGAATGGGCTCAGATTTGTCACACAATCATAAAGTTAGAAGGGACCGCAAGGGTCATCTAGCCGATCTTCCATGTCCAAGCAGGACATGCTGTTAGCCAGCCACATAAAGAACTAGAATAACCCTGGACATTAACATCAGCATAACTCAGAGCAGAATTCAGCCTCTGACGGAGGCGGTGCCACCCAAGAAGTGCTCGTTTACACCCAGGCTACATCTGCCGCTACGTGTCCCGCAAATCCTGTAACGCAGGCTATGAGTTTGGGCGGACGTGTAGAGGAAAGGCGGAGGCGCGGAGAATATTGCCTATTACGCAACCGGAGTTAATAGCTGTCACATCAAATGAGTTTGCAGCCGTGCCTCTGTTCTGACTGACATGGGATTAGCCACGTTTATGGCTCAGTGGCACATTATCTGCAAAGCCGGGGGCTGGAGGGGTCTCAGCCTTTCCATCTGAGGAGCAGCTCGCCTGATGGTAGGCCAGGGGTTCCAAAACTTTTTTTGTTGGGACCCCTTTTGAAAATATTTCAGGCTGTGATGACACACCTCCCCCCAAAAAGTGACGCCCTCCCATGCCAGGCCATCCTTACCTCTGTGCTGCTGCTGGAGGCCGCGTGGCCTTCAGAGCACCCAGTCAGCCGTCCCTCCTCTCTGGGCACCTAGCTCTGAAGGCCTTTGGCTCTCAGCCATGCATGGGGCTGACAGTCACAGAAATGGCATCTGTAGGGGAGGACAGCTCGTGACCCCCCCCCATAATAACCTCATGGGGGTCCCTTGAGGGGTCCCGATGCCCAGTTTGAGAACCCCTGCTGTAGGCGTATAAAATTCTCCCCGCAGCACTGGGGCCACTCCATTCCTTGCATGTATTTGCATAATGGCTAGCTTGTCACGGGCCCTTATAACGTGTAATCGCTTCACCACATACACCTATAGCACGTTCTGAATACAACAGTACCTCCACGCACAAGCGAGTTGGTTTAGTTCACTCAGTCACTCACCTAAACTAACAAGCTACAGTGCCTGCTTACCGCTGCCCACTCGATCTCCAAGTGGGCGGCCAGGAGCTCTTCCTTTCCTTTCCTCTCTTGCACAGCTTGTAGTGCAAGCCACAACTGCCTGGCCCTAACCCTAACCCTAAATTATTACCTGATAAATGTCTTTTACATGCTCTCTTAAGATGTTTGTTTCATTAAGTTTCTCTCATAGCTTTTAAAAACCAGAACAAAGCCTATTAATATTGGTTCGACTCCATCATTGTCTCTAAAGAAACGTCTGAAAAGCTCACATAGTGAATCACTACCATTTCCCTGCCTTCCAAATTAAGGAGACGCTGCAAGCTTTATTGTACCCAGGAGCTTGGTCCCTTTAAAGCTGGATTGCCTGGAATCAGTGCACATCTCTGAGGAAACCCAGGGAGCAGCCTCTTCAAAGGGCACAACACGTAGGAAGTGACAGTTTTTGCTGTGGAAGCAATCACCTCGGCAAACCCATATTTGGAGGAAAAAGGAGAAGCAAAGTTCCACAGCCTAGGACCCAGGAAGCGTGGGTTGTGTTCCTGGTTCTGCCCTTGACCTACAGGGGGACGTTTAAGAAATCACTTCCAGCTTTTGTTTTTCCCGTCTCTTTAGAATGCAAGCTCTATGGGGCAGGGCTTGTCTCTTGTCTCTATGTGTTTGTACGGCAGGTCGAAGCTTCTAGGCACGATCGTAATGCTAATAATAATAAACACTCACTAGTGGATAATTAACGGGGCCTCAAAATATTAAACTGTTTTGTACAAAAAGCTAAAAACCGCCGCTTTCATGTCTACTGTTCTAAACCCCCGTCCCACTGAAGCTGATACGTCCATAGGCTTAAATGGGACAACGACACAGGGCTAGGTTTCGCCTCCCATCAGAACGATTTGCACTGACTTTAGCGGCAGCTGGATTGGGAACTTGGCCACGAGAGACGATTTTCACCTGAGAGCTCCTTCCGTGTTTTTGGACTGTGTGTGTCTCTGGCTACAACTCCATAAGGACAGTACTCAGCACTAAGAGCCAATTGTGAGATGTAGTACATATGAAATTTTCCCCATGGGTCTTCTTGGAGGCTACTCCACTTCCTGCACATGGGGTGGGCGCGATGGAATTTCAACTCCACCCTTTTCCCAACCTGTCAGCTAGTTGAGCCCTGCTGGCACAGAGCCAAGAAATTACGTTGCTATTCTTTTCCGTTCCTGAGCCATTGCAACTATACACTGTTCCTTGCTAAGGGCTTGTGGTAGCTCTGCCATTAGCCCTAAAGCATTGCAGGAATGACACAGCAGGAGTTATCCACGTGACTGCATTTTATTTCGTGCAATTATAAAGCTGGACAGATCTGTAAGATATGAGCTGGATAAAACATGAATAATGAAGGTCTGTTAAAAGTGAAGTTTTGAAATAAATGGCAATGCTTCTGCCTCTGCCAGTTTGTTTAATTTCCCTAAAACTGGCAATCAATTGAGAAAAAAGACGGTGTAGTAGAATTCTCTCATTTACCAGAGTGCTCTCTGTCCATCCCTGGAGAGTCATTAAACCTAATGGCTTACTCTTTGCTAATGTCTTATACTTTTGGATTGGTCATTTTTGGTTAGAATAAGCGATGGCATAGCTTTTCAAAATCCGGCACAATGGAAAAAGATTGTTTTCTAGTTCTCTAAAGACTTTAACTGAATTACACTGTAAAACATGAAACAGCCCTGAGTTTTTTGAAGTAAAAATAAAAACTAGTCACATTCGGTATCTATGGTCTCTCATTTAGTGGAAGAAACAGTGATGAATAATAGATGTTGCCTTGAAAATACTATTCTGCTCACTCTTAGTTGAAATCAGGCAAGAGCAATATATTAAGTGTAGTCGAGATTATGCTATTTAATCTTCATAGTGATTCAGTAATTTTAGCCTTGTAAAAAGTATTGACAGCTCTTTTTGCACAGAAGACCTTAAATCTGTAAATGAAAGGAGGCCTTATCCATGTCCCATGGCAATAGATAACGAGTCTCTAGCTTCAATGTCTTCTGAAGTGGAAGTGTCAGATAACCAGGACATGATATAAGGCATCCAGATTATGAAACAATAGAGCTCCACGACATTGCATGATGCAGAGAATCTCTTAAGAAGAGCTGTCAACATACTAAATGGATTAGGGTAGTAGAAAGACAGTCAGTCAATCAAATATCAGCGACAGCAGCACGACAAACTCTTGTTTACTACAGATGTTTTCAGTTACAGTTGACGGATCTCCAGGCAAAGGCTGGGAATGTGGGAAGCAGAGGGAAAATGGAGCTACAGGACACAACAGTCTGTCTACGGTTTTCTCACTATCTTTCTGATATTAAGATTTAATAGCTGTAAAACTCCACACCAGTCTAGAAGATCACACTAGCAATGACAAAACAGTAGCAGGTGCTTGGATGTCAGAGTATGTGTTAATAGCTTTACATTCTGGTCTACAACTATGGTTACATTAGAGGGGCATTATCCTGTGGACATATTGCTACTAATACACCCAAAGGAGTTATTTTTTTACTGTCCTATTAAGTGTTCCTTCCTTTGTATTATCTCCCCAACAAAACACTCCACTAATTCATCTGAAAACTTAAAGGCAACCAAGTCTGAGTTTCATTTCAGTGGGATTTGAATCCGTACCAGATCTGTGGTATGACAGAGCAATGGTTTGGCTTCTAAGGACAGGAAGCTAAGCTGTTCTTTGTTGTTTTTTCTTTTTAAATGTATATGATGTTTGGTTTCATATCTTTGATATGACGGCGCTCTACAGAACATGGAGCACTAAGTTCTATCACTCACTTCCTGCATAAGGGGAAATCTCCACAGTTTCTCTGCCCTAGAAACTTAGTTTATTCTTCCAGCATTCCCAGGGCACTGCATGGACATGGGCCAGGACACCCATGCACCCCTTCAACACTACATGGACGCCGCCATACGGGGAAGCAGCATTAACTTAGGGATGATTTGCTGCTCAAGTTACAAAAGGTCATGATGGGAGTAGAGACTCTACCTCCACTCTCAGCAGCAAGCAGTTTGCCCCCCTGTAGCACGCAGGAGGGCACGGTGTGCAGCTGTCCTTCCACTCTGTGGGGCCCCCTTGGAGCCTCTCAGCATGCACAAGAACGGGCAGTCTGTACCAGCTGAAGGTAACATCTCTGTGGTTCCAGTGACAAGCTGATTAGTAATTACAGAGTAGGGTTTTCAGAGACAAAAATTAGCCACGCACTTGGCATATTTGTGTTTTTCACTAGTACTACACCATAAAGCCCGAATTCAGGGCTCAGCGGCGCTGGTTAGACGTCGCCCTCTATTGGGGTGGTTCAGAACTGCATTGTCCTGACGCAGCATGGGGGGGACCCCTCCTCCCAAAGCTGCCCAGCACACGTGGGGGGCAGGAGGGAAGCACGGCTCCACCCGTTCGGGGGCATCACGTACTCCTGAGTGAACGTCCCATCCCTCCCTGCTGCGTCAGGGCTTTCTTGCGCCCCAGGAATCAAGCAAGAAAGCAAGCGCTGTGGGGAGCTGGGGCTGCTGCACAGGTCTGGAACGGGTTGGTGTTGTCACTGTGCTCCTGAAGAGCAATCTGGGTCACAGCCCATGACACGCTCACAAGAACCAGCATCTTGCCCCCCCCTCCACACCCACACAGAGCCGAGGGCGTCCCAGCAATTGGCCACACAGTTCAGACACTGTGTTTCTTCTTCAATGCCCACTCGGATACCCCTCCTGTCTTTCTGAAGGGCTTGGCCTGTAGAGGCTCCCCCTCAGCACGTCTTGTTCCGAAGGTACCCCCGATGGCCTGTGACAGGCAAGGATTTTCTGGGCTAGGGATGAGGAGCAGGAAAGAGGTTTCCAGCTCTGAGGATTACAAAACTCAACTGATCAGTTCTCCTTCCCTGTCTCCTTGATTTCCAGAGAGCATTTACAGCTTCCAAATCTCCCTGGCTCTCTTCTCCTACGTGCCACACTTCATCAGCCTGGGCTAAGGCCTATCCCTAGTACATGCCTCTATCAGCTGCGCCAGGCTCTGACAGGTCCCACAGAAACTGTGGAGGACCAAACTGTCCCTTACTTGGGCTTAAGTGCATCTTTACAAAATGCCAGTGGACTGCAACTTCTTTTTCTTTAACCTGAAGAAAGCTGTTCGCAAACAATCTGTTGCCTTAAAAAGCCAAGGAGGCAGCCACAAAAAAACAGCTTAACTCAAAATGTCAGGGTCTGATTGCGCTTTCATTGATGTAATCCCATTTTTGAGTCATTTGGGTGGTCAGAACAGAACATTCCCTATCCATGGAGTGAAGCCCTGCTTCCTAGCCATAGTTATTAACAAAAATTAACTCTCTACCGATAGAGAAAATGTCTGGCTCCAGAAAATTCTACATGATGTCTCCTCATTTCTCAGTGCTTTTGGCTACCACAACTAATATTTATGACTGGCGATTTTTTTTTTTTGGCCATTTGTTTTGTGATTTTAGCTCATAAGTCTCAGGTTGTAAAGGGAAGAAGGCTGATCGTACGGTTAAGGCATAGAATTGTGAGCCAAGAGCTCTGGGGTTTGTTCCCAGCTTCGCTACAGCCTGCCTGTGTAATTATGGCAAGTCATTTGGTTGGCACGTTCTGTAAATTTGGCCCTAGGCAAATTGTTTCCACTCAGCAACTCTCCATCTGGACACCCAAAATGAGGGGAAACTTTGGCACACATTAGTCACAATCTCGCTGCGCTGCATTTTCCCAATCTGTAAAATATGGTGGAGGATACTTACCTACCTCACAGGATAGTTATGAGAGTCACCTCACTAATCATAGGAAAATGGACGGAAGAGCAAAGGATTATTTAATGTCAAATTCTGTGCATTGCTTAAGGACTGGTTTTCATCCTGTACCCCACATACATTAATCCCACTCTTGCTCTTGGGATGAAACTGACAAGAAAAGTTGTCCTAGAGATTGGAATATGGCCCCTTTAAACAAAGATTCACCAGTCGGTTCTTATTAACATTATAATAAAATTTGCTGGTAGTTTTCCATTTTACTTTAAAAAAAAATTGCCGTTCTCGGTTTCCAAGAAATACGAACATGATTCAGCAGCATAAAGCAAGCTCAACGGATCGGGGACCATCTTTTTGTTCTGCTTGTAGAGCACCTCGCACCACCAGGTCCTGATCTACGAGTAGGCTGCTGCTCCCTACGGCAGCACAAATCATAAATAATTGTAATGATGCCATGAAGACTATAACCCCGCCACAAGAACTGTAAAAGCTGAGATGCAGGAGAACGCTTGGCAACAGTTGCAGCAAGATTCTCCTCCTGTGCAAAAGCAAACACTACATGCCTTAGCATTTTCCCTGCTGTTTTCAAGGAAAAAGAACAACCCCATTTGTATCTTCCTGCATTTGGGGTGTAGAGCTGGCAGCCCAAGAACATCCCTTGCAAGAACAATCTCTCCAGGAGCTCGGTACCATTTAGCACACAGCCCAAAGGGCCAACGCTACCGTGACATTTCAATCAGTCACTAATTTTTTCCAGACTGAAGCCCATTAACGTTCTAAACTGGGCTCCTTCCCAATGGTCGACTGGAGGAAGCACTTTGCTGACAGTTTGGAGCATAATAAATCTTACCACAAAACTCTAGCTGCTGCTGTCTCAGGTGATTAAATAGCCAGGCAGGGGGGAAAAAAATGGCACAATTTAAGGGTTGCTTTTAACCCAGCTAACACATAAAAAATGAAAAGTGGCAGTCTATTACTTTGCCTCCCCCATCCGCCCATCATCCCCCCAATAGGAGCTATGGAGTGCTGTCCCCTATATTATAACCTTCTGCATAATTCAAAAAGCCGGAACTATATGCCACTGTTCTGAAGAGCAGATCACCAGGTCTGTGGACAGTGAGAATATCAAGGGGCACATGTCTGACGCAGAGAAGAGCATGGAGAAGTACAGTGCAAGACAATGACACGTGGGAGGTAGTAATGCGCCCTCGTGCCTGAGATAATTGGTGTTTTCAGAACGGAAGCTCACAAAGGGCTAGCTTGCTCTAAAGCTTTGCTTGCACATTAATGTATGGTACTGGGCCATGTCTTAGCTCACTTTTGACTAAGGTGGTTTTTTTCCCCCTTGATCAAACAAGAAATGGGTCAAAAGCCAACTTTCCTTCACCTGCTCTTTCCACAGGTGATTCCTAGAGCAGTTACAGAAGTTTAAAAGGCCACCAGTCTTTTTCCCACTTTCCATTTGTTAAGCTACTATGGAACCAGAAGAAGAGCAAGGGCAAGCCTTAGTCTCCCACTGCACTCAGTGCACAATGCCATTTCTAAGATCTGCCCCTTATAATACCCCTCTGATATGTCGTCATGTACACACATCCAGGCATGCCACTGATCTGAAAGGAACTCACTGTACTTTACCTTAGCAAAACCAGTATTAGACTCTGGCTGGTGTTATGGGGGTTCTGCTTGTTCCCTAACATCTGAGGAAAGGTGGAGGACTCCTGGAGTGCGGAGCTCTACACGAGCACTAGCTGTGAAACAGCCTGGTCTGCAGCGGAAGCGCGTTATTTTACAATGCCAATCTGAGCTGGCGTTGAGATGAAGAGCCATTTACGTTAGTCAGCATTAAAACGTCGGAATTCGCCGACAGTCACCAGGTGGTGCGGCTGGAATTCATCACAGCTTTACTCTGCACCTCGAATAGAAAATACATGGTAACAATGTGGGGACAGTCAACAAATTCTGACTTTTCAATGGCTTCTCCTAAGTCACATCACGGCATTAACCCGCCCATTATATGGCAAGAAGATAAACTTTAGATGGGCAGGGACTCTGGGCCATTTAAACACTGCTGATTAAAGCACCATGCTGATATCCATTACCATCTTCACTGATTATCCATCCTTCCCCCTCCAGTGAGAAAAGGGCATCATCTAACAGAATATGAAAAATGCATGGGTTTGATCCTCAAAGCCCCCAGTTGTACGTGCCTTTCCATTTCACAAAGCTCTCGTACTGCTCTGCTGATGCCTCCTGGAAAACACGGAAACACATTCATCGTTGAGGCAATGATGTATCTGTCTCCTTCTGTGGAGATAGCTGAGGTCAAAATTCACCTGTGGTGCAGAAGGCCACACAGTATCCTCCACCCCACCTAATCTCTGCATTAGAGCGGCGCAGGGGGCCCCATCACGCAAGGAACCATGTACCGCTCCAGAAATGGTCTCTGTGCTACCTCCACAAGGACCATCAGAGGGGTAAATGAAGAGACACTCTCTAGGATCCACATTTACATAGAGCTATAGGCTGGAGCAGACAAGCTGTGCGACCATCCTGTGCTCTGCACCAAAGCTGGGAGTGGTGAGTTTCGCCTCCTCCATGTTCCATCTGTACTTCACCCACATAGTGCCCTAGTACTTGGGCTGGGCTGTCTGCAAGGGATGTGACCCTCACTCCACGTGAAGCCATGGTCCTCCATCAACTATGATATATTATGATATATATATATATATATATATATAAGCTAACAGAGCAGGCTACTATTATGCATACAGAGACTAACACAATGGAGCCCTGATTGCATCCTGTGCCACCTCAAGGCTAATTCTTACTAATACAAAAAAAGAGGCTTGCTTCAAAACAGAAGTTCTTTGAGAGCTATCTGTGATGTGGCAGTCTAACCCCCTCAAACTGCAGCTGCAAGTCGATGTCTGAAAAGAACTACCTCAATCAACCTGTAATCCTTACTGGCAAGCATTTTCCATGGCAGTTCATTTGACCCGTATTTCAATGCATTTAAACTCTTATGGCTGAACAGTAAATTACCAAATGTTACAGTTCATGACATTGTGTTTATCCTCCTCACTATAGTATAGTAGTGAAATCACAGCTTTCTGCCATTACCAACAGAGTTGCTGCGTTCTCTAGTTTCAGAGCCTGAAAGAGACACCATTGGGAAGCTAAGTCTGCAAGCCTGTGAGAGCTACACTGCCCTTCGTTACTCTTATGGGTGATGTATGGATTGGGCGATGGGCGTAAATTCATGCAGCGCCACTGACAGCTTTTTCTTTAGGGGCTCCAAAAGTAGTGCCAGCAATGGACAGAAGTGAAGCAGATCACTGTACTCTGTGGGTATGCACATGGATGGAGGGAGGAAGGGATGTGACATGACATGACAAAGTCATAAAAAATTAGGAGGACGCGTTGGAAGAATCATGACATCTGAGCAGCTCTATTTTCTTCCTTGTTTTCTTTTTCTTGTTTTTGGTTTAATTAATGGCTCACCTGTTTCCTGCTGCACAATCAACAACCCTGCTTGGGTCAAGGGGAGCTATTCAGTATTGCCTTATCTCTAACATCACAATAGGTGGAGGACAGTGACGTGACAAGTTTGCACAACTTGTGAAGAATGGCCTATTCCCAGCCACCCACTCTGCCGCTGTGGAGATTTGCACAGCACCAGAGCCACTGGAACCAGGGTGGTTTGTTGCATATAGTGAGGGTGGCGTTGGGATGTGCCCCCCTGGCACAGCATGGGCTCCAGGTCTTTGGGGGTACCCTATGGTAGGGTATAGTTTGTGGCCAGGAGGACAGTTCTTTGGGTCCTCGTTATAACAGCATGTCAGGGTTGCACCACTGGGCAGAGGCTGCTTTGGCAGAATGGCTCTGGATCCATGCCGTGGCCTCGAACGTTCCATCCCCTTGCTGTAACCATGGAGATATCCAGCACCTAGCCTACACCTCAGGTTGGATGCCAGTCCCTGATTTGGTCCCATGTCAGGTCTCTCATGAAGCAATGGAAAAAGGAAAAAATACAAGAGGGAAACTGTTTCTCTGCTCCACACTCATTCTCCATTTGCCTCCTTTTGAATTCAGCCTTTATGGCAGAAAGATAGACCACTTAACACCTGTGAGGGGATCACGTTAGGTCCCAAACCAAGCCGCTCCTACGGTCCACTTAAATTTGGAAAACATTGCTCTCATGGTTTGGCTTAGGAGCACTATTACTAACAAATGAAAAGCGTCTCCAGACACCACCTTCATCAAATTTACGTGGTCTGAAATGTCAGGGCAAAAGAGAGAAGTCAACTCCCAAAAGATCATTGTGGAGTTATAGTTTCTGAGGCCAGAAGGGACCATTATAATCATGTAGCATGACTCCCTGCATAAAACAGGCCAGAGAATTTCATTCAGCGATTCCCACCTCAAGTCCATATTTCATGGTTGAAGTACCTCATTTCTTTTAGAAAGACATCCGGTCTTGATTTAAATATTCCAAGTGCTAGATAATCTACCGCATCCCTTGGTAAATTGTTCCAAGAGTTAATTACCCTCACTGTTAAAAGTTTATGGCATATTTCTAGCATGCATTTCTAGCTTCAGCTTCCAGCTCCTGGACCTTGTTATACCTCAATTTGCTAGATTAAAAAACCCTCTATTATTTGAAATCTTCTCTCCATGTAGGTACTTGTGAATTGTAATCAAGACACATTTTAGCCTTCTCTTAGATGAACTAAATAGATTGAACTTCTCAAATCTTTCCCTGTAAGGTAGGTTTTCCAGTATACAATTTAATATCTAGTACATTGTCTTCTTGGGATCTCTGTAAAAAAAAAAGAAGTCACTTGGCAAATGTCCAATGTACCTTTCTGTAAGGAGCTTGAGTTCAGCACCATGCAGTTGTCACAAAAGCAATGTTGGGTCCCCAGTCCAGGGTATTCAGTACAAAAGCTGACTCAATTAAAGTAGCATACAAGATGATTGGCATGGTAATGGCCAGCAAAGTGTATATTACTATCCAATTAGAGGGGAGAATATTATATGGAAAGCATAAAATATAGGAAATTCAATTTACAGCAGATAAAATGGCAGGTATATACAGCAGTTAGCATTAAGGAGTCAATATTTACCAACATCCACCAATAGTCACCACAATGTGAGATCTGAGATACCACAATTATTTTCCATTCCAAGGAGTGGGCATAACTTGATATTACTATGTGGCAATTGTTGGCACATGCTAACTTTCCAAAGGCGCCAGCTCTATTTACATTCAAAATGGCTTTCTGAACCTTGCCTTATTGAGACTCCATGTTTGTCAAATCTCAGTACAATATATATAAGGTAAATACATTTTCCTTTTCTTTCTCCTGTGCCCCTTATATTACCAAGTCCTTCTTAGATTCACTAACCTCCCCCTCTTAAGAACATAAGTGCCTTTCTACTTCATCTGAAACCACAGCTACGGCTATAGCATTCTACTTCCTGAGCTTGTTACCATTGTCTGCCTCCACTCGCAGCAGACAAAAAAGAAAAATACGGCTTCCAGATTTCAGGGTGCCATAAGGGGAATGTGGCAAATGGAACCTGGCTGATTCCCAGCAATTAGTAAAATTATAAAACTACCGAGGAATCTACCGATCCAAAGAGACCTCCACTAATCTCATGGCAGGATCAGTTGAAAAGCTTGAGGCCAGCAAGAACGAATAGCTGGGGAAGTTGCCAGCCATATACTTGGGTCTGTTTGTGTTCAGAGTGACTACCCACATACTGGTTTTATTGGCCTCAGCCTGTTTTATAAAGCAAAAGGGGAATTATATGGTATCTTTCAGTTAACTGGCTGTGAAAAATAGACTCTGTGCACTACCATATTGATTGTCTCTTTGAACCTGAAATATGGCGTTTCTTTGCAATAAGAGGTTATATATATACAGCCATCTATCACTAAAATTGCACGGCTGAAGGAGCTACAAATTGAGATGACTGTTATTGGTAACCTACAAAAATCTAGGACCACTGTAAGTGAATCGAAGCAGGGCTGTACACAAAGGCATGGTTGGATTTGTGAAGCTTAGTGAGGGGGGCATCCAGAAAGCACTCCGACTGCCAAACAAAATGACAGAAAGGGGTTAATAATAGAAAGCCACCTCGTGCTCTGACCTGCAGGCAGAAGGGGTTGCTTTCTTCTGTGTCGGAGGTGCTCTCCCGGGGTCCATGCATTGCCAGCGGAGGCAGGGCTGGGAGGGAGGGGGCATGCAGAGGCGGGTCTGTGGAAATTGTCTCTCTTTCCCTTCACTTTGAGGGTGCCCAGCAGAGATTCTCCCAGACTCACAGTACAGCGAGAGAACGTATGGCTTTTTACGCCTTCGCCTCTGCCCCTTTGTAAAGCATCTCGGAGCCAGTGGCAAGGCATGGGAATCCTAAGGAGCAGGGCCAGAGCGGCTGTAGATGCAGAGGGCCCTGTGCTGATCTCGGGCTCTGCCAGCCAGATCCTTCTTGCTTTCTTCTACAAAAGGGAAAGAGGACACAGCTGTCTTCCCTCTCTTCTCCCAGTCATGCCCTCTCTTTCCTATTCTCCAGCCTGTTCTCATACATCTTAAAATGCCCACACGTTTCCTGTCCATCTCTCCCTGGTCCCTCCACAGGGACCTTCTCTCATGCCGTCCCCTCCATGCCTGAGTGACTCCAAGCCTCTTTCAATCCTACCCATCCTCTCCTCCTGTATCTCTTGTCCTCTCTCTAACAAAACGTTCACTAGAGGAAACCCAGCTGCGCCCCCCACGCACAATGTATTCATCACCCAGACACTATAGCGCCTTCCCCTCCCTCCTGTACCACAACTATACAAGTTACCTGCAACTGGCATTGTTTAACTGGATGGGAAGAATTTCTAACAATCCTTGAAGCGTGCTGTGGTATTTTATATGAACCGCAGTCAAGAGAAATGCAGCAAGAAAGCCCAGAATGTGACGCTGTGGAACAACTTCCCAAGGGAATTGATGGAAGACCCATTGTTCAGTTAAAGCTAGATTGGCCAGATCCCTACACATTATATTGTAGGGGACAATCTTGCATTACGTGCAGGGGATGCCTTCAAAAATGTCCACGGACATAAACAGAAACTACACGTGTGCGTGAAGTGGTACTACTTCCTGGGACATACAGAGCACACAGAGGGTTATAAGTAAGAGGACCCAATTCTTAGCTATACGACTGCCTCTTCATAGTGCTCTGGCAATGTTCAAAGGCCTCAGAGAGGGAGTAAGCTAATTTTAGCCAGAATGGCATAAAAGGACCTACTGAATTCAGGCCAGTGTCTACACTAAGGCTGCAGCCAACATAATAAGTGTGCTTGAAGTTGTTAGGGTTTCTCTTACTGGGATCTAATTCTGACACCTTCATGTTGACTTCTAGTCAACACCTTGGAAGAGTAAAGTAATATTTTTTTATAAGGCTGTGGGTTTCTTTTGCATCCAGAGAGGCTTTGGAATGCGCCGGCTGTCTTTTTTCTCCTTTGATGTGTCTAATCATAAGAATTAATGGACTGGTGAAAGTATAACATTCCAATCTTTTTCAGGAACTCCAGAGCAAAACTGAATCCTGTCACTAATTATACTGAAGGTTACAGCTTCATATGCATACCTGGCATCCTACGACTACCAAGCCGTTGCTGATTTCCTTTTATCTGAAAAACTGAAGAAACAGGCACTGTCAAAAATAAAATACCCAGCTGAGTCCTCAGAACCCTCTTCCAGCCTGTTCCAGCATGGAGTATATTAAAAAAATAACCACCTCAGACTTGAGAAAGTTTTATTGAACTAGGAAGTACAATGAAAAATTGACAGTACTAATGTAAATAGAACTCACAGAGGACCTCTGCCACCGTTCCTCTTCCCTTCCTCTGGGCTGGTTGGGAACTGAAACTGCTTCTAAGGCCCACAGGGCTGCTCTACGCTATGCCAGAGGCAGTCAGCCACTGTGCCATAAACGTATTCAGTCTCATCCTGCTCCTGACGCCCCCCTAACGTGTCCCTGATACAGCCCCTGCATGGAGCTGGAAGGGCAGATAGCACAGGACCCAGTGACACCAGCTTTGTGCTACCTAGCAATCTTCTGTGTCAGGTGGATTTCTCATCTGCACCTCTGGGAGCTTTCTGGCTGCTGAGGACTGAGCTCAAATGCTCCCTTCTTCACTCTGCATTGTTTCTTCTTAGAAAAGATACAGCTTGCATAAACTGCCCAGAACTGCCCAAAGGAATATTTTACCTGCACCCAGAAACAGTGCAGTACCTACAATCACAGTCAATAAATCCATAAAGCCTTTTCTCTTAGCCCCTCGATGTGCTTGATAAAATATCCTTTTCCTTTAAGAAGCCCTCCATTACCTGCCATACTATTTTATCCGGCCTGTCTGTCCTTCTCCGCCATACAGCCAGACTGGCCTCCGCTCAGGTGCTGTTGGCTGTAGATTGCTATCATATGATCTTTCCCTGAACCAGCTGCCTCACTGAATCGATATTGATTCAGAGTTGGGTTTCTGCAGCAAATCTATTGCATTCCCATTAGCAGGACTGCAAATGATCAAATATAGAAGGCTTCCTTTATATCATTCCAGCTCCATGTCGCAGCGTCAATGCACACACACATATTAGCCTGATCTGACCCATATTATGCCCTCTTATCTACTGTTGGGAAAGTGCCCTATTCCTTTCTGGACCCAAAGAATATAATCTGCAATGCAAACTGTAAATATAATATTGCACTTAAAAGTACAATAGGTGCAGATAATAATTTAAGTCCCCTGCCATGAAAATCCAAATTTAGGGCCCTATCATGCCACCAGTTTTTAAGCAGTTCTTCCCCTTGCTCAAAATCTAGTGATATGATATGGCCCCAGATGGCATTTTTAATAAGGAAATCATAATTAATACCATACACATATTTGCATACAGAATCTATATTTATATAGGTATTAATATAACAAATGCACACACCTAGCTACATACATAAAGAGACAAAGATTATTGAAGTTCTCCACAGTATGAGCAAATACCCAATTTTCAATTACAAATGGGGCTTACCAAAATGTAAAGATCAAGTTATTACTAACACACACACACACACACACACACACAAAACCCAAATAAACTAAAAAAGGTTAATTGCAATTGTTAATTCACTCTAAAAAATTCAGAACATCTTTAGAAGCAAAGGCTTTAGATATCAAAATGTTCCCTATAGTAATGTTATGAGCTTTACATGACAAAATATTAAGTCAAGCACTGCCCTGAGTTACATACAGCTGCAGTCCATTGACAGGGGGCGAGCCAGGGGAGGTTTGCATCAATGTCAGCAAATGCAGAATGTGGCCAATTGGTTTTGGATCAGGCTAGTCTTCTGCAAACACAATTTGAACAATTGTTTTCATTAAATGAATTAATTTAAAAGGGGGAAAAATGGGCGAGAGAAACTAAAACAACCCCAAAACTACACAAAACGTGTGATCCTATATGGAGGGTTTAAAGATTTTATTACTGCCTGTTTGGGAATATAAGAACATAAGAACAGCCATACCGGGTCAGACCAATGGGCCATCTAGCTCAGTATCCAGCCTTCTAGGAGTGGCCAATGCCAGGTGCTTCAGAGGGAATGAACAGAACATGCAACTATCAAGCGATCCACCCCTTGCCCATTCCCAGCTTCTGGCAAACCGAAGCTAGGGACAGTTCAGAGCACAGTTTTGCATCCCTGCCCTTCCTGGCTAATAGCCATTGATGGACCTATTCTTCATGAAATTATTTAGTTCTGTTTTGAACCCTGTTATAGCCTTGGCCTTCAAAATATCCTCTGGCTAGGAGTTCCAAAGATTGACTGTGTGTTGGGTGAAGAAATACTTCCTTTTGTCCATTTTAAATCTGCTGCCTATTAATTTCATTTGGTGACCTCTAGTTCTTATGTTATGAGAAAGAGTAAATAACTCTTCCTTATTTACTTTCTCCACACCAGTCATGATTTTATAGACCTCTGTCATATTCTCTCCTTAGTCATCTCTTTTCCAAGCTGAAAAATCCCAGTTTTTTTCATCTCTCCTCATTTGGAATCTGTTCCATACTTGTAATCACTTTTGTTGTCCTTTTCTATACCTGTTCCAACTACAATATATCCTTTTAGAGATGAGGGCAGTAAGATCTGCACGCAGTATTCAAGATGTGGGCGTACCACAAATTTATAAAGAGGCAGTACCATAGTTTCTGTCATATTTATCCTTTCCTAATGGTTCCTAACATTCTGTTAGCTTTTTTGACTGCCGCTGCACACTGAGTGGATGTTTTCAGAGAACTATCCACAATGACTCCAATGTCTCTTCTTGAGTGGTAACAGCTAATTTAGACCCCATCATTTTATATATATATTTGAGATTATATTTTCCAATGTGCATTACTTTGCATTTATCAACATTACATTTCATCTGCCATTTTGTTGCTCGGTCACCCAGTTTTGTGAGATCCTTTTGCAACTCTTCACAGTCTGCTTTGGATTTAACTATCTTGAGTAATTTTGTATCATCTGCAAATTTTGCCATCTCTCTGTTTATCCCCTTTTCCAGAAAATTTAGAAATATGTTGAACAGTACTGGTCCCAGTACAGATCCCTGGGGGACACCACTATTTACCTCTCTTCATTCTGAAAACTGACCATTTATTCCTACCCTTTGTTTCCTATCTTTTAACCAGTTACCGATCCAGGAAAGGACCTTCCTTCTTATTCCATGACAGCTTACTTTGCTTAAGAGTGAAGGACCTTGTCAAAGGCTTTCTGAAAATCTAAGTACACTATATCTATTGGATCCCCCGTGTCCACATGCTTGTTGATCCACTCAAAGAATGCTAGTAATTCCTGAGGCATGATTTCCCTTTACAACAACCATGTTGACTCTTCCCCCAACAAACCGTGTTCATCGATGTGTCTAATAACTTTGTTCTTTACTATACTTTCAACCAATTTGCCTGATACTGAAGTTAGGCTTACCAGCCTGTAATTGTCGGGATTGCCTCGGAAGCCTTTTTAAAAAAAATTGGCATGTTAGCTATCCTCCACTCATCTGGTACAGAAGCTGATTGAAATGATGGGTTACATACCACAGTTAGTAGTTCTGCAATTTCACATTTGCGTTCCTTCAGAACTCTTGGCTGACACCATCTGGTCTTGGAACACTTCATTCATGGCTCCGCTACTTGTGACTAACATGAACAGCCGCAGTCCACGTTATGGCACTCCACCCCTACTTCACACACATGCACGTGTGCTTATACATTACAACCCTGTTTTACCCTGAGTATTGCCACCATAACTGCACACACATCTAAAGCTCCTGTCAGCACTTGGATAGTGCAGTGACAGTGCTTTAGGAATCCACAGAAATTGGTGGGCTCCGTATCTGGGCATGCCCGTAACCATCTCTGCTTAACAGAGACCCAGCCACGTCCCCTCGGGATTTACAATGCTAGGCAGCAAAGCCAGTATTTCTGTTTGGGGACCCTTTTCAATGCTTTTTGGCTTGGACTCTTGGTCATATGAAAGCTCATTTTCCCAGAGGTTTAGGATGTAATACGTTGTAGATAAATCGGGTAGGCCTGCATAGATGTACACATGGACATATTTAAAAAAGCCCTCTATTATCAGTAGCTTCTGGAGTAATGGAGGCCCGCTAATAGAGCATGCCTTGTTTTACACTGCAGCAGCAAAGTCAGTGGGAGCCCTGCCATTGACTTCCATGGCCATGGATCAGGGTCCAAGTTATTTCAAAGACTCGTGCTTTGGGAACAGGAGGCCATCTCTTGGTCCCTCCATTCCTATTATCTTTAACCTTCAGGAAATAAACCCCCTATGCTGTTTATCAGCTCTGACCTCCTATCCCCCTTACTGACCACAGCTCTGTGCAGGACCTCTTAGGGTACATCTACACTGCAATTAAAAACCCACGACTGGCCTGGGCCAGCTGTCTTGGGCTTGTGGGGATCATGCTAAGAGAGTGTTTAATTGCTGTGCAGACATACCCTAAGAAGCATTCTCCAGCTTGCACGACCATAGAAAGAGAAAGGAATAGCACAACCAGGCCTGTCCAATTACAAGGTGAAAACCATTGTGTGGGAAGCAAGAGGCAGCAGGGGCAGTTTGAGATGGACAGTATAGAGCAGGTGAAGAAGAAAAAATCAAATGCAGAGGTGGAAGAGACAATAGGGAAGATGAGAGGAGGCAGAAAAAACAGCAGAGTTAAGGGGACAAAATCCCAAGGAAGAAGCAGAAATGTGGAAAATATTGGCCTTGTGATTTAAAATCACTTAAAAGTCAAGTTCTCCATTCATTTTTTCCAAACCCCAAAATAGGCCCATTTATATCAGAAATTGTTTCACAGTGCATGGATTGAGTGGAAAAAGGATTGTTTTTGAGGTAAATGGTCAGGTTCTCAAGTCTGAATGGGCTTTTTTAATGGCTTTAATATTGAAAACCGTCATTTTGCTGACACTATTCGTGAAGAAAGGAAGAAAAAGAGAAGAGAACTAAACTAAGAGGCAGAAATCAAAGAAATGAAAAGCAGAAGAGCTGGCAAAGCCGAGGGAGAATAAGTAACAACAATATTTACTGTGTCCATCTTTAATGCACAGTGCAAGTGATAGCTACCCCAGGGGAGATAGGGACGTATTATCAGCCTCGTTTTATAAATGGAGAAACTGAGTAAGAGAGGAGTGACTTGTTCAGTCACCGTAAGAGCCAGCATTACAATCCGGGAGATTTATTTCCACATGCTGCCCACGTGGCCGTGCTACCACAGCGCATATAAAAGTCGAGAGCCAGGGAAGAGCCACTCTGCAATGAGGAGCCCAAGGTTTTAGTCACAGTCAGGCTGCACTTTAACCAGAGAAGTCAAACCAGGCATCTCAAGTGGCAGAAATGTCACAAGAGACTAACTCACCGGACCTGGCGAAGGAAAACAAACATGAAAGAGAAAAAGATAAAGGCTGGGCCTGCCTGGGATGAGCTACAGCGGCTCTTTAGTGCCATGCAAAATACCTGCCTGCAGGTTCCAGGCTTTGGACCACATGATGCACTCAGCCACACAGATATTAATCTAAGTTTCTCCAGCAAAATGGATTAACTTCTGATTTACAGTGGTGCAACCTGAGAGCATTATTTGACCCCTCTACCTTCCACCTTGTGCAGCCAATTGCACCTGTGTGAAGCGATTGTTAAATACCACCAAATCAGTGGTTGGGCCCAATTCGCTGTTGCTTTGCACTTAACACTGCCCTTTTCAGTAGTGCAAAGTCAGAATACGAGTGTTTTACGCTTACTATGCGTTGATGCAATTGACTACGTGAAATGCAGGGACACAAAGACTCGGGTCAAGGTGTAAGGAAGTGATGAATCAGATGCTGCGACCAGCAGAGCTATCAAACGCATAGCTCTAACTCCCAAATAGTACTGAGATCTTCAGGATAACACCACAGCTTTCTAGCTACAATTTGTGCTCTACCTTTACTTTCACATTATCACTTTTGCTCACATGAATAGGTTTAAGAACTTAATTGGTTTGGGCACAATCCGTTTAAATGGAAAGTGAAAGCATCTTAAAGATCTATCAGGAGGGAGGAATAGTTTAGATATTACGCAGCTATAAACAAAACAATTATTATGGAAACTTACCCATTAGAGGATTACGGAAACGTAATCATTAGAGTACTTGATGTGTTGCTGCAGGATTGAATTTAAAGAGGAAAAAATATAATTTAGTTCCTGCATTGTATTCCTATTCATAAGATCTTCGTGTCTTTCATGGACAGATTGTAGGTTAAGACATAATATTATATAGGCCCACGTAAATGACACAGTCACATATATAATGTAGATGAGACTGACATGCCTCAGACACGTGGACTCTTAAAAATGTTAGCTTCTGTTTTCTGTTTCAGCAAAGGAAAAATGACCATTTAAAATGGGAAGCCACAGAGGAAGGAAAGTACAAGGTAGGCTGGTTTTGGGACTAACGTAGCCGACACAATTACTAGGAGTGTCTCTCTCCCAGATTCCAGGATAAAGAAGAATCAATTAGCCCTCAACAGACTCTGACCTTGAAGGGTCTAGCTCTGAACAGAATATGCTGAGTTAGATAGAAAAGAGAAGAGGAGAAGAGGATTCAGAAGTGCACTGAAGGATCCCATTCAAAAATGATAAGTCAATCACAGAACAGGAGCCATGACAGCTCTTTCTTAGTCCTGGACAGAAACGCATCAATGCAAAGGGAGAGCTCAGATGCTTTTTGCAAATAAACTGCCGAGTTATGTTGGAAAAAGAAAAGAACGTGAGATGCCAAAAGGCCAATCCAATTTACAGATATTACTTCATTCCCAGAATTTTACCCTGGACACAACTGTTCATAAAAAATAAAGGGTTGACGCGGTTTCTTGTCCACCCCTCCAACTTTTGCTGGACATGTTTGAAATGCAGTCTAGAAAAAAACCTCAGGACCCAACGCATCTGAAGTCTGTGGTAGATATTTTGCAACCTGCCTTTCCACCCTTATTTCCACAGGGATTCAAGGAACTGCAGCTGCTTGAAGCTTCAGAACTTGCTACTTAGGCTTTTAGGCAGTAGTAAATCTTTCCTACTCAGTGCAAACCAAACAAAATCAATCGCCAGCCCCCCCTTTCCTTTCTATCAATATTTATGTGGAAGGCAGATCCCTTAAAACACTCAGTAGATATTTAACTAAAAATATTAATTCCCGAACAGCCATTTATTTCCCAGATGTGAATGGATGTGAATGCAGATAATGGCTTGTTGCCTGTGGCTCTCAACAGCTAATCCTTTTTCATTTACTTCAGACTTTGAGCGATCAAGTGAAGGAAAACCACCTCTTCCATGTTGAATTTTGCAGTGTGGTGTATTGCTGTGTTATTGTCTTTTGCAGAAGCTGTTTTTGATCCCCTCCATCCCACACCCCCAAGCCATTTCAGCTGGATGGTGTTCTCAGGCTAGGTGACTGCAGTGACATCTGTCAGACCTTTAATGATACTTATGAGATTTGCAGAGGATACTGCTACAAAAAGGAGTTTCTGTGCTAATTACTTCTGGGAGGAAAAGACCCTTTGTTATCACTGCAAAATGGTCCCAATAACTTAAGAAGTCGTCTCCCAACTGATCTGAAATAAGGCAAATAAAGCTTCTGTTTGACTGCACAATGTTTTCTTATCAGACTGTTCTCCGAAAAGTTGCTCTTCAACTAACAGCTGCCCATGATGTGTTATGGAAGCAAAAGACTTTAAAATTTCCTTTCGATATCGTTGGAACGACATTTGACAGTATGCTAACTGGGTCCCGGGTGCAATTCCATTGAAGTCAATGGAGGTCTACCTGTCTATTGCAGCTGCGGGTTTGGCTCAGGATATATTCTAAAATATAACAACTAACCCAAGACGATTACTGAAAGAGTAACATGTGCTCTTGATGTCTACACTGAATCTGAGCACACTTGAACCCTGAATTCAGTGGTAACACTCACACTGATTACAAGGGAAAGAGGATGAGGCCCAGCATGCATGAAACATCAAATCATCAGGCTGCAGTGGGTTAGGAAGGGCACAAAGGGGGGAGACTCGATGTTTTCTCAGAAGCAAGCTTGCAACAAAATGAGTCGCTAGTTTTAACCACTGGAGATCTCTATTATGGATACCAGGCCTGCGTTCTAGCACAGCAGCACACGGCTGTCTATTGGTTTGCAAGAATTACAGAGATCACAGGCCGTCAGCCTGATCTGCTCCAATGAAATGTTGAATACATTATATTTCAGCAACATATTATTTTGATGATTTATGATGAGCACAGAGAAAATTCTCCAGGGGTTTCATTTTTAAAAGGCAAATTCCGGGCCCCATTTGACACCTCTTTGCTCATGTAAGAGTTCCTTAACTAAGTCATCCTATCTAAGCCAACGAGACTGCACTCATGAGAAAGGTTTTGCAGCATCAGATCCTTGCAGAGGAAAAAAGCCCATCTGTAACTAGCCCTGAATGAAAAAAAGTCAGTTGTAATTGCTATATTGACAACTCTGGAATGTTTAGAACTGTTACAAATAGTAGCCCTTTCCCACTGCATTAACTGACTGCTTCACAAAGGTGGCAGGGGCATTTATCACCAAGGGAACATAGAAAAGAGGAAACTGAAGTGGTGTATAGACAGGGCACTGATATTAACAAATATAGGGGACTCCAAGCAATATGCAAGTCAAAATTATCATTGAAACAGCCTGCTTGATTATGTGAAAAAGATACCAGGAAAATGTAAATCAACTGATTCCTTTTTTTTGTATAAGGTATGCAATGCCATTACTTGCAAAGACTCGCCTCTTGATAACTGGCCAAGACATAAGTCTTTCAAAACATCCTTTCCTGGTACAACCACCAGGTCTATTTAGCAACAGTTTCAGAGATCTTGCAATCCACCCTTGCACCTCCCTCAGCGTGTTCAAACTTAACATGCAATGTCATAGCCAAGGGACAGATACAGAACAATCAAATTCCTTGGTGGAAGAAAAAATTAAGCTGCTACTTACAAAGTTTTGGAGCTGTTTGGAGATTAGTTTCTGTTGTCTGTGCCTGAGACGGGGTGGTAGCCTCTCTCCCCTCAGGCTCCAGCGTGGGCGGAGGGAAGGAAGGTGCAGCCGAGGACAACAATGGAAAATCTAAGACACGGTTATGCAGGGAAGGCAAGAGGACAGGCTCGGAGGGCACTAGCGAACTATCGGCTTGCACTGAAACTTCAACCTTGGTTTCAGGGCTAGGTACTGGGAATGGTGAAGTATGTGCCACTGAAGGCACCCAAGCAGGCAGAGCAGTAGGTTCCACAGAAATCACGGGGTCCTGCCCTATCCTCCCAGGGTCTAGGTGCGTAGGAGAATCATACTCAAAAATTTTGTCTACAAACACCCACTTCAGGCCAGCAATGCAGAGGCAGAGGCTGACCAGGCAAGCCAGGATAGGGACGATGCAGATCTTTTCAGAGTTGAGGCAGCCCCTCAGTCGCTCTGCTTCCAGGCATACACAGCAGGTAGTGGCAAGGCCTGCTATTCCCTGGACGCTCCCGTCCTCCGTTTGCATCCCTGGCATGTTGTCCTCAGCTGGGAGCCCTTCAAGAGACACATCAGGGCTCAGCTGAGTGGAGGGGTGGGGGAAAGTCTCGGCAGCTACTTCAGACATATTGAAGCACACAATCTCACCCAGCTCACCTCCAAAAGGCCTGAACTCGGGCACAGTCCATTACTGCGAGACAAAAATAAAAGCAGCCAACTCTGGAAAAATGAAACAGTGGGAGTCAGTAGCGTCCAAGTTTAAGATCCTCATCTGAACTGGGAGAGGATTGGGAAAAAAAAACCCAAACCCCTCTCTCCTATTAAACAAGAAACAGAGTTGCTGAGTAATTCTTGAGCTCCCGTTTCCTGGACACTTTTATAATTCCTTCATGCCTCTCAAGCCATCCCAGCTCCTCCGAGGGCTGTGGGGGGGGGGGAGGAAACCCAGTCAAACAAGAACCAATTTTTTGATCAAGTGAAGCGATAGCCCAGAGCGAAAGGCTAGCTTCTCACCTGCAGCATCTGAGGCTGATGTCGGCTTAGAGGAAGAAAACAATAGGCATGCAGAAGAAGCAAGAGCAAAATCAGAAGCAACGGCGGCAGCGGCAGAGGTAACACTGACAGAGAGCCCCGCATCCTGTTGTGTCAAAGCGAAGGTTGAAAGAAGCTGCATCGTTACAGAGCAGCAGGTGCCCGCTCTCTGAGCATCACTGCAAACAGTATCATTACACAGAGGTTTGAAAGGAAGAGCAGTGCCAGGAGGGAGGTAACTCCCTTCCTCTCCCCTGCCCCCTCCTCTTTGTCCTTCTTGAGCACTTTCCTCTTTTTCTTCCCCCCCTCGCAGTCTGTTTCCCTGATCTATGGACACCCTCTCTCCTTTCTCTGCCCACCCCCGCCCCTCTGCAAGGCTGGTTTGAGTGAAATCAGTACACCCAGCAACACAGCCCTGCTAGTGACTTCCTATTTTATCCAATTAGGAGGAATAAAGGCCATCAAATCAAAGGGAGGCAGGCAGACAGCGGTTTCGCTCTCTCTCGCTCGCTGCCTTCCACTGTTGGGTCAGAAGAAGATGGTAATCGATTCCAGCAAGCTAACAAAGCTGAGATGAAGGTGTAGGTGGCAGGCTTATGGGTTGGACCCGATGCTTAGCCAGTCTGATATCCGATCTCTCCCAAGGGTTTTCGACTGCAGTTTCTTCCTGCCTGACGCCTAGAGATAGCATGCCTTTCCAATCACTCTAGTAAGTTTAATTCACTAAGCACAACAGTGTGATGCAATCTTAGGGGAAACAACGTTTGCAAACCTCCTTTTGACCTTTGACAAATTTGCACTGAAGTTATTACGGGGAGAGGGATTGCAACATCTTTTTAAATTTTGTTTTTGAAGTAAATGTAGCATTCTTAAAAGAAAATCCTTCACTCGCTCACACACGCTCTCTCTCTCGTCAGGAGCTAGTCTGAAACAGATATAGAAAATACAATATTTAGGTCCTGCCTGAAACTGAGAAAGATCAAGGAAATCCAGAGTCAGTAAAGCTTCTGCTCGTTTCTTAACCTGTCCCATTGTTCTATGTATTGCAAAGATCTTTGCATCCTATGGTGTTTATTCATACCTCACTTAAGTTAGTATAAATCAGGGGGCACTTCACTGAAGTCAACAGAGTTACAAAGGGGTAACTGACATCAGAATCAGGCCCTTTCTGTGTGAGCAAACATTGGCATAATATTAACATACACAATAAGGAAAGGGCTCTGATTCTCAGCTCCCTTCCTGCATCTTTTGCCACCATTTTCACCATTTTATGTAGGTCTGAATGGAGTCACAAGGTGCCAGAAAACAAAGAATCAGTCCCTCCGAATTGCACTGGTTTTGTTGCTTGTTTCTAATGTTACTTAGTGATGTATCTGAGTGCTACTTTCCTTTTCATTTATTTCCGGCAGTTAAGAACTAAGGAACTCCCACAAAGATCTCAGCGTAAGGGTAAGTAACGTTTGTGTAAATTAGGATTATTGACAGTGAGGTAGCTCCATGCGTGTTCCGTTTTTTATGGAGATTGACCTCCGCCACAAATTTCTTTGGTGCCACTGGCCACATTTATACCTGGTGTAAATCTACTGGTGCCAAAAGAGTCGCACCAGGAATGACTCTGAGCCATAATATTGAATTAATCAATAGGCGTCTGCGCTCAGCTATGCCATATAAAACACTTCCTCTTAAATGCAAATAGACCTAGCATTAAGGCTCAGAAATCAAGCTCTCATAATCAAGACAATTGCTAAATGTTACAGCTGTAGATAATCGGAGTCCAAGGCACTTAGCACCTTCCAGAAACAGATCCATGCCGAGTATCTTTGTTCGACCAACTATAGAACAGTACATGGCAGAACAGGTGAGTGTCTGGGGAGAGACCCATGATTACATTAAAAAAAAAACCAAACCGTATTGTTGCTCAAGACATTCTTTATAAGAATATAAAGAGATATGCACCAATATCATCGAAGGCTGTAATTCCATTGTAGGATCTGGTCTTGAGGTTTACAAGGTCATCAGAAACCTCTGTCAGAACGATTGCCTTTGATTACATAGTTACTTATATTTTTACCTCTGCACTAGCTAACAATACTTTCTCTTTCAGGCAGCCATTGCAAAATACTTCACAAATGCCAAGGAGTCACCCATTTTACATTGCCCCTATCCGGTAGGGAACATTATACTCATTCTACAGATGAGGACCATGAAGTACAAGTCTTCTACTGCATCTCACCACAGGATTATTTTTTAATCATCCTAACTTTTTTTTTTTCCCCCAAACCTTGTTTTCTTATTACCCCTAACTATGACCCTTTCACGTGCCTGGACCTCTCCAAATACACGTAACCCATCATCACATTACTCTACCCATAGCCGCCTTTTAGGAAAACTACATCTATTTAGTGCCTTCCATGGTGAAAAGTGCCAGAGGGGTAGCTGTGTTAGTCTGTATTCAGTGAAGTATATTGCATACTGACGAAGTGGGTTACAGCCCATGAAAGCTTATGCCTGCAAACATTAAATTTGTTAGTTTTTAGAGTGCTACAGGACGCTCATTTTTACGTATATTTGGTTCTCTGAATCTTTTCCTGTCGGTCAGTCCCTCCATCCTACTCATCATTTCAGTCACTTTTCTCTCTGTTGACATCTCTCTGGTACCGAGATGAACAGCAGTGAATGGGGTAGGGGCAGGCTCACGGGTGCTATGTAATTAATGAATACATAATATCTGGTTCTATATATCGTGTGTAGAAAGGGACTCTCACTGCCTTAGCTGGTGATGTGATACCTCCGTGTATGCAGCCCAAAAGCCCCTTGTTTTTCTCTTACCGCCACACTGCAAGCTGAAGACTGTTCGGGCCCCACTGTATTTCAAGCGCTAACTCAGTGCATTTAGCCTCGCCATTTATTTTCAGCCCTTCCCCCAGTTTGCAAGCCACGCAGCGTATCCACACGCGTTCAGCACTGCTGCTCAAGACACACTTTGTGAGCCGCGGTCACAGATCCCAAGCGCTCTCACGCATGATGGGGGAATCCCCACTGCCCCATCCACCCCATCTGCTGAAGAGAGGCACGGCGCGGTGCAAACAAGGGCCACAACCACAGCAGGCAAACTGCTCCCGCCCAGGGACGGTGCGGTGGCCACTCGGCGTCTGTTCTGCGTCACTGGGAGCAGGGCTGTGTGAACGTGGGGAGGGAGAGGGCAGGAGGGAGCTGTGATAAAAACTCAGCATGCGTCACGGCAGCTGTTGAACATGACTGGCAAAAACCAGAGTAACTCACTGTAGCTCCTCATCTGTTTCAGCTACTCCTCCACCTGCCAAAGCCTCAGCACCTTGTCTAGACGCAAACCCCTCCCCGCTGCCTGCTTCAGCAGCCTCACAGCAGGCCTGGCTCCCCTCCAAGCTGCAGTGTCCTCTGCCGGCCCAGCCTTCTCCCAGCTCTTGGCTGCAGGCTCCTTGTGCCGCGGCACCGCTAGACCTGGCTCGCCGTCTGCCTGCTCTGCAGCAGCCCTCCGCTCGTATCCCCCTCTCAGACAGGTCGGACCCCTTCCCACCCAGCCAGCCCTGCCCTCTGATCGCCCACGCAACCTCCCGAGGCCTCCCCCGGAGGTTTAACAAACTGCCCTGCTCTCTGTCACCACGGGCTGGGTGGGGCCACACCCCGGTTGTGGAGCTTCAGGGCTCCCTTCGCTGCTTCTGTGCCAACGAGATACGGCGTGGGAATTAGCGTGCAGGGAGCAAACGCGGCATCAGCTCCCACTCTGCGTTTCTGGCCCTGCTCCCACCCGTGGAACTGGGGTCCGGGGGACAATCCGCCCGAGAGCGGCAATTCTATCTTCGAGAAGTGATTAGTCGGGGCCTGCTCTGAAAAAGGAAGGTACTGGAAAAGGAGGATCCTTTTCTCACTTCACCTGCTGGGGAATTTGCTGCCCTTTGGTGCTTTCTATCTATAGGCTGTTTTTGGTAGCTGCTGTAAGGGAATGGTCTCTGGGTTACAGACTCTCTCTGCATGCATAAATTCAGGTACAGATTCTCTACTGAAGGTGTTCTCTGCGTTGTTAGTGCCTTCTTCTCCCAAATAGCTAGAAAATTCCCTCCAGCAGCTGCAAAGTCTGGCTTTTCACCCCTGCATTACCCTACTGTGATAGATGTATATAGTTTTAACATGTGTTCTAGTGCAGGCCAGAGGAGATGGGCGGCTGGGAGTCAAGCCAACAATTGGTTAATGGGAATGGAGACCCGGGAAAGGAAGTGAATTTGCTTGATTTGTCTATAGTTTGCAGGTACAGAAGTCAACCAAACTAATTCATTAGTAGCAAGCAGCAAGAGTAAGATAGGCAGTGGTCTCCCTAGCTTAACTGCCTGTGCACAGCATTATTTCTGATTATGTACCTGATTTGGGTCTCTTCGGCCAAGAGGAAAAGGCTGTGTAGATGCCACGTCAACGAAGCCGCTGCGTGACTGTGCTCCTGCCGTGTAATAAGCGGCAGACTTGAACTTAGAAGTTTGCCAAATATTTTTTATCGGGTGGTGCATTTTGCCTGAACTGAATGAACCTGGGTGTCTGTGGAGTCAGGGGTAAATTTAATACAGGTCCCTTCCCTGCTATAAATTCTCAAGAAGGGAGAGAAAAAAAATAATTTTCAGGAACGAGACTGGGGGAAGTGAGCAGGGGAGTTGATAGAGATCTGTTCTTCCGACTGAACAGGTGTCTAACGCAGCTTTCACATATTTTAAGGCTAGAAGTCAGCCTTAGACCCTCTAGTCTGCCCCCGTGTAGCTCAGTCCACAGAATTCAACGCTGCAGAGAACAATCCTCAAGCAAGCCACAACTGTACAGCAACATCTCAAAATGAAGTATAAATAAATATATAATCCTCACGAAGACTATCCATGACAGCAACGTAAAACAAGTAACATTATTCAGGTAGTCACCCCATCCATGTACTAACCAGGCCCAAACCTGCTTAAGGTTTTACAAATTAAGCCTGATAAGCCTTATTACTCACAGCACTAGGGTGATCTGATTTTAAATATCCAGCTGCTACCCCCTACATATTCCCTAACAGGATTCCGCAAGCATACGCTATGTTCTGGGGAGCACCAGATTCCTAAGAGACAAAGTGTGTGCTCTCGGGCAGATGTAATATGTTTCACTAGGATGCGCTGAATCACGGCTTGAGAATGGATGATAGCAGCAAATTGACCTCACAGCACACATCGCACTCTTGGAACTTTCAAACGGATGCGAGCAACAATATGCTCTTGTGGTATTAATACAGGGACCAACTCTATCAATTTGTACTTCATTCCAGTTCTTCCATACGTTGAGAAATTAAAAGCTGTATGACTAGGAGGCTTAAAAAGCTGCACATTCATCAATAAGAGGGATCCTTTTAGCTTAATCTTCAACCCCTTATTAGTTCTGGGCCACTTTCTTCCAATTCAATAAATGCAGCATTTAAAAGATGGAGGTCATCGAAAAACCACCGCGTGTGCCCAAAGGGTGTCAACACTGGCTGCAGTTACACTTTGGGGAGAGGGGGTATCAACTTGTGTGTGTATGAATACTTATATCTAAGGGGATATCCATGTAATAAATTGTGGAACCGTGTGATAGAATCAGAGGGCTGGAAGGGACCTTGAGAGGTCATCTAGTCCAGTCCCCTGCGCTCATGGTAGGACTAAGTAATATCCAGACCATCCCTGACAGGGGTTTCAGTAGATCCGGTGGTCTTGCACCTTTGATGGTTTGCCTGTCCTTTACCCGCTCCCTCGTCTCAGTTCTCCCTCCCCAGCTGCCTACTAGCAGCCCGTTATAGGCCCAGGTGAAGCCCAGTCCTCTTTTAATTCCTCTGGATTGGGCTCACCTGCTCCGGGCCAGGCAGCTGGGATTCATTACCTACAGGGAATCAGAACTCCTTCCCTGCTCCCACCTGGCTCTGAAAGGGGCTATGGGAAGGAATCCATGCCGGCCCATTATCAGGGGCTGCTGACTTCTGGACAGCGCACGCTCAGGGAGGGGACTGAAGGCTTTGTCCATTTCCTGCCCAGCTACAGTGTGTGAGAAAGAGAGAGAGAGAAGCAGAAGTCCCACGAAGCCTGCTTTCTCCCACGCATGCACAGCTGACCCCTTCCTCTCCCCACCCCCACATTATCAGGAGGACAAATGTGCTGGACATTTGTACTTTTTTCTCACCTCTGGTTTTCGGTACGTGCATCTTCTTTAAGGAAAAGGCAGGAAAGCTTTAGCGCTAACGACATATAGGTCCAAATCTTGAAACAGCCCTTAAGCACATGCCGAGCTTCGTGGGCATTCCTCACATTGAATCAGAGCCACTTTGGGAAGACAAAAATTGTCTTTTGATGCGCATAATCAAAGGTAGGAAGTAATGTCCACCAAGCCCTCCCAAACATGGACCGAGAAGTGCGGCAGCTGAGGGCAATCCTAGCAACATATATTTATCAGAAACCTGCAGACCAACCCTTGTGAATGTCAATGAACTTGAAAGGTTCATCCCAGCATGCATCTGACTTTACTGTGGAATCTTCTATATATACAGCGTATAGCTGTATATTATCCAGAAGCAGAATGCAGACTCCTTAAGGGCAATCCGTGTGGTCCACGGAAATGTGCTTTAATAAAAACTAACACTGGCTTTTCTCAAGACAGGTTAATTATTTCAATGTTTGCTGCAGGTAATTGTAACTGAAAGATACAATAAGACGGGCTGTTATTTCATGGGAATAAAAGGGGCTTCTGACCCTTTTCATCCTCCAGTGAAATGGGAGACACTGCGTCTCTCTCATCCTACTCAGAAGCCAGGTCTGTGGCACGCCCTGTGACGCAGAAAGATGATGTTAAACATGAATTTCAGGAGCTTTAATCAACGGCAATGACTTGCCCAGCTGATATATATATCGTCTCAAAGATTGTGATGAATACTGAAATTGTCCAATGCCCAAAAGATAATCAGGTGAATTATATGGTAAAGTAGCATTCAGGAAATGAGCCGGCAATTCAATACAAGAAATATAAAGCATCCAGCTCATTCCTTCTGCCTAGGAAAGTAAGCAGTGGAAAAAAGAAGAGCACACAGCTTGTGTTTGACTTGACAACGTTATTCTTCTCATCTATCTAAAGGTACTTATAAGGCCCCCATTACTGCAGTATCCGAGTGGCTAACTGTTTTTAAGGTTTTTATCCTCACAACACACCTCTAGGAGATAGGGAAGTCCTATTCTCTCCATTCTACAGACGATGCACAGAAAGACACTAAGGGGCTTACCCGAGATCATACAGGAAGCCTGTGGCAGACCATGGAATTGGACCTGAGTTCCAGGCTAGCGCTCTAACCACTGGACTTTCCTTCCCCTCTACCAAACCCCATGCAATGTTTACAAACATTGCAACTACCAGTTGCTCAACGGGCCTGATATTATGTGCTTACTCCGCAGGCTCTGCCCCACGCAGAGTACCAGGCAAAGAACCTCAGGATGGGGGGAAAGTGTTTTTCTGCTCCCCCCACCCACCATATTGAGGGGTTGATTTAGTTCAGCTCAACTCGGAGTGGCCTTGTAAAACAGATGTAAAGGGACTCGACCCTGTACGGGGATATATGATTGGGGTCATTGTTCTGTAGAGAGGGAAAGTGGGAGGAAATGGCCTCCCCTCTCAGGGGGAAGGGAAGTGACAGTCAGAGAAGAGGGGGACAGAGGAAGGCAGGGGGAGCTCGAGAGAGATGGCGAGAAACAGAGAGTTTCCTGAGAGAAGCAGTACTCCAGGGAGTAACATGAGAGAAGCAGGATGAAGGAGGGGGCAGCCAGAAGGATGGGGAACCAAGAGTAAGCGGAAAGGCTGACGTTGGGCAAGACAGACAGACATACAGGAGCAGGTCCCGTCAGCTTAAAGCTGAATTGTTTAAGTGCATTCCTGAGTAAGGATGGTGTCACAGGATCATCTCACCACTTGCGCTGCCTCCTGCTGGTCAAGCTGGGGATTAGCTCTGCCAGCTTGTGCTCTGCCTCCGCTGGTGTCTTCCCCTGTCTCGGCTCGCTCTGCTGCCCTGCTCACTCCCAGATCTGCAGATTCCTCTTCAGGGCTTGGCCACTAAAGCCATCCCTTCCAGGCAATTCAACGGCCTTCCAGACCCTGCTGTCAGGGTGGCAGCTCCAATGCCCTGTGCCACTACCTCAAGGCCGGTAGGGAAACTGAGGCCCACCCTCTACACTGGGTTCCAGCCCAGGCACCCTATGCAGCCAAGGCCTATAACTCCTTAGTCCTCTCTGCCATTTCCCTGGGCTTCTTCCTACTTTACGGGCTTCTCCCCTCCTTGGCTTCTTTGCCAGCTTCTTTACTCCCTCCACTCAGGGAGGGACGGATGGACTGACTGCAGCCTTCCTTACTACAGCCTCTGCCTATAGCCCTTCTACGTGGCTATATACTGGGCCCTGCCTGTTCTGCCACAGCTAAGCCTGCTCCTGATTAGCGACTAGCTCCCTGGCTCCTACTCCAGGTGCATCCAAGGTTGTTAACTGACCTGCCTGGCCACCTTAACCTCTTCCAAACCAGTGTGGGGCGGACCCCCCATCACAGACGGGCTTAAGCCCGTGCTTATATGCTTTCCTGAATATTAGTCTAATTTGGGATCCTGTATGGGTATATATCCGACCTTTATTAAAAAATAATTACATTATTCTATAATTAGAGAGTTAATTCATCGACGCCAAGGCCAGAAGGGACCATTGTGATCATCTAGTCTGACCTCCTGCATAACACAGGCCAGAGAAGGTCCCCAAAATAGTTCCTAGAGCACAGCTTTTTGCAAAACATCTGATTTTCATTTTAAAATTTTCAGTGATGGAGAATCCACCACGGCCCTTGGTAAATTGTTCCAATGATTAATTACGCCCATTGCTAAAAATGTGCAGTTTACTTCCAGGCTGAATGAGTCTAGCTGAATTTGTCCAGCCTGAATTATCATCTTATTCACTGCATAGTCTTATATTTTTGCTTTTAAAAATTCATGAATAGTTATTTTTAAAATGTCCCTTTAAACAATGGTAAGATGGATCTTTTTTATTCAGCCCATTTTCAGCATTTTCCTCAAATAATATAAGCAATATTCAGTAGCTTCACTGCATAATTATTCCACAGGGAAGCTAAAAAATAATTAAAAAAAAATATAAACTTTGCCACCAGTGCTAGAGGGAGGCATTTTTACAACTTAAAACCCCCCAAAGATATAGGACAATCATATTGCAGGATTATATTTGTAGAGTAAACTTTGCAATAAAATCGTACATTCAGGACTTGATAAGCTACAAAGTTCACTTGCAAAGACTATCATTCCATCAGTGCAAGAGCTAGTTCAATATATAGCCTTCTATAAATACCTCCAAACTTTGAATTTAATCTAAAATATCCTGAATCTTATTATCTGGCTCAGCTCTGGACATGTCTACCTAAATGCATCTTCGTGATGTTTGAGGTAAGTATCTGAATCCAAATTTTCTCTCCTTAAAATAATATCAACAGCATAGTACCTGTATGCTGCAACATTTCCAACAACAGACATCAGCATGTCTCATAATCTCAGCATCATCAAGGAGATTTAATATTTAATACTTGTCTCTGACTTCACCCACATGAATGCATGAATCAGTCTTTTGGCACCCGACGAAAAACTTTGTGGATTTCCAGCAAAGAATTAAAACGCAGTCAAGTAAGAATGACAAAGGGGGATTTTATGCTGAGTCAGCACTCTGTCTTTTTACCAGTGTTGGGTTGTTGCGTAGTTACGTTTTTAATCTGGAACCTTAATTTGAATAAGCATACTGTGTTTCCTGCTGCCTCTCCCCTCTGCTACAGCCTCGGTACTGTGTATGTTGCACATACCAATGCATAGTCTGGCCCAGGGACTCGAATTTCAGAGTTTACAGCATGAATAGGAAAAAGGCAGTTACCTTTCCCCTGCAGCATGACATTCACATTACTAAGGGGTTGACTGGTACTGAACTAGAGACAGGAGCAGGGACAGTTACACGTGCCTGGATAACGTGCCTCCTGCATTGACATTTCTATCTATTTCAGTTCTCTCTCTGATGAAGATTCAGAGACTGATTCTCTGTTGCCCTGCAGCTTGCACAATCATTTACACCAGTGCAAAGTGCAGAGCAATGGAATATGTGGGATAGAATATAGGGACAATATGGAATAATGGTGCAATGGAGTCTCACAGTTCTGAAAATGCCTTTTGCAAGGCTTTATCTGGTCAATGGCCGTACCATAGAAGTGGTACAGGAGCATCATTCTAGGAAGTGGCAGAGCCAGACCTGGATCCTTGGAAGCATCTGACAAATTAAAGACACAAACAAGCAATTCCTCTCCTAAGAATTCTGATGTTTCTAACCTCCACTAATGACAGTAGCAATAACAGAAATCAGCAGACACCATAGCAGGATGAATCTAATAGGAAATTTGGTTCATTGGAAAGAGGCACCATTCTAGCAGGGTTTCCAGTCCTAGATCCACTCGTCCAGTCATGTCATGGATGTAGGTGCTGGAGTCCTTAGGCTACCCTGCGTAGCACATCGCTAAGGACAGCAAACGATTGTCCATGGTACGAAACATGGACAAGTAAAGAGGAGTGGACACGTTGCCTCCACCCCACATGTAGTGGGCTCCAGTAGAGGAAATCCAACTTAGGGTATGTGGGATTTGAGAGAGCTTGGCCAGATAGAAGGCAGGGAGGGTGAAATGAATCGAGGGAGCAGCTACTCTGGGTATCATGCTCCCAGGCACGTTCCTCTTGGGGTGGGCGCTAAACGATCTGTCGGCCGTGACCCACACCTCTGCATTGGCACATGGGGAGTGTGTGTTGCAACATCCACACACTGAAACCAGTGGAGATCGATGCATGCATCCCCCTGGATCATGCGGCCATAAGAACAGCTTACCGCGTCATGCAAACACTTTCTCAGGAATGGTCCAATTGAAGTAACTAGTGAAATTATCATGGCGAAGAGCTATGCATACCAGGAAGGATTTGCAGTGAGACCCTACAAATCTATAACCTTTATGGTGCACTAAACATTGAAGTCTCTGAATGCCGGGCCAAATTCACTCTTGTTGTAACTCCACTGAAGACAATGGAGGCAGGCCATCTGAAAAATTCCACCCATAAATCCAAAGTGATCATAAAGCCAACATTCCTGCTCTACAGGGAGGCTTACAAACTTGCTGTCTTTTAAAAAACTACACACTGCCTAATGGTTATTCAGCGGCAATGAAAATAAATGCTGCTCCGCGTCTCTCATTTCACAATAAACTCTCCATCAGTGTGTGTGTCCTTCAGACAGGGTTTCCTATAAAGCACCTGTATTATCATCATGCTGCAAATATCAAAGGGAGAAAAAGAGCTGTGCAAATGAAATGGCTCATATTCTAACATGCTCTATGGGGCACACCCAGCCTCCAGTGCAAAGCTCCCCTAGCCAGACTATGAGATACAAAGGGGTCCCCAGGGGATGGGGAAGGAATCTTTTCTGGGCACATCGCTTCCACTTATTCCAAGGCCCTTTGCTTCCACAGTGGAGGAGGGATACATCCGTAAAGCCTTACACTTATTTACAAATGACAGAACGAGGCTAGCATTCAAGTCCCAAAGTTCAGGTTGAACGAATGATCTGGAGGTATTTTTAATAATGCTGGAAATAGTTCTACTTAGTCATTTATGCAACAATCCCTTTCAACTTTACAAGTGAAATATCTGTTGCAGTACAGAACTGCCTTTCCTTCTTTAACTGGTTGATTAATGGGTTGAACAGAAAAGCAGGGCTGCTAAGCTTTTTCAGTGAGTGAAGCTGCTTTTCAAGCATATAAAATTGCCTGCATTTAGCCACGATAATTCAGAAACCATCAGATACAAAGTTTGGAGCTATACTGCTGGATGAGCGTTCTTTTCCAGAATTTCAACAACGAGGCTGCTAGGAGAACGCAGGGGATTTTGTGCATGCGTGTGTGCGTGCCAGAAGAGAATAAAATTAATTCTTTAACCTTCCACGATTAACATGCACTAACAATATCACAATGTATCTGTTAGGGTTAGACACTGATTAATTAAAAAAATTCATGCAGCTGGGGTCTAATCAGCAATAATTAATTGCAGCTGTTTCCACCACCTTCCATCCCCTCAACTCCTCCCCTTCTCTCCCTCCCCAATAAAAACAATGTGGATCCATGTAGTTACAGGAAGCTGAATGCATTATTTATGTGGATGCAAAGGGTAGAAAGTCCAGGCAGATAGGAAGCTGGCTTGTGCATTAGGTGATGTGACAGATTTGAACCTTGCCAAATGAGATAGCTAAGTAATAACAAATATTAAAACAACAAAAACCAGTGCTAGGACTAGACGGCAGGTCTGAAATCACTGCTGAGACAGAGTACAGTAGACCACCAACAGTAAGAATTATCCTGTCGCAATTAACTTGTTACAATAAGATTGTATATTTCCTGTGATCTATTAATGGGATTATGTTCAAATGTATTTACTCAAGCTAGAGATCTTCAGAGGATGTGTGGGGAGGGGTGGGTGGGAAGTGGGGACAACAACTACAGATGGCACTACTTAATTTAGTAGCCAAGATGAAAAGTAAATGACTGCCTTTAGTGAGACTTTTTACTTTTGCCCCTCTCATAAGAACATAAGAATGGCCATACTGGGTCAGACCAAGGGTCCATCTAGCCTGACTTCCGACAGTGGCCAATGCCAGGTGTTTCAGAGTGAATGAACAGAACAGGTAATCATCCAGTGATTCATCCCATCGCCCATTCCCAGCTTCTGGCAAACAGCAACCTCCCATTAAAACAATGCAGAACAATCATTGCACTTGTCTATGATTTCAAGGAATATCAAACTGGTCGTCAGGCAAGCCAGAAACGCTCATTTCCTGGCATACGAAGCAATGACCTCTCATTGCAGACATGTATCTGTCAAGTTGACATCTGTGCACGCATTCTGAAATAATGCCTTTCAGATTACGGTTCCAAGCTGATCATGGGCAACAGTTCATGCCACATTCAAACACGGATGCACAGCCTGGGTCCTGAGACGAAGGCTAAGTAATAGTGCCGGGGGGGAGGGGAAATGATGTGACTTGAACAAGTAATAAGATTGCAGATTGGACAAAATAATTAAAATAATACAAATTAAATCAATCCTCCTCTTCTGGTAGGTTGCTTTTGTGCTTCCAAAAACGAACTCTATCTTTTTCAAGCAGCTGATCCCCGCAGGGAACTTGTGACTTCTTGGCACAAGTACTTAGCTGTGAAATCTACAAGCAGCAAGAGATGAATGTCTGATACTGTCCTAAAGCTTAAGGCTCCCCAATATTCCCCGCAGGGACCTTGAAGAGTCTTGCTGATTTCAGGGAGAATCCACGTGTGCGCAAAATGGGGCCTTACTGAGAGACCACTCGGTAACTCCCTTAGATTCGTGTTTGGATCCAGGAGTGAAATGATTAATTACGGTGCTAGTCTGGGACCCAGGAGATCAGTCCCCTGCTCTGCCACAGATTTCCTGTATGATCCTGTGCAAGTCACTTAGGCCCAGATCCTCGAAAGGCATTTAGGTGCCTACCTCCCATCAGGCAGCTAAATACCTTTGAGGATCCAGGCCTTTGTCTCTCTGTGCCTCAGTTCCCCATCTGTAAAAAGTGGGTAACAGCACTTTCCTACCTTACTGGGGTGATGGGAGCATAAATACGCTGAGTGTTGTGAGGGGCTCGGTACCTGGGATAGAGGATGTTTGCAGGCACTTCCCATTCTAGGATACCCAGCTCCATAATGCAACCTTTGGGCTTAGGGCTACAGTGTGAGGATATGGCGGAAGAAGTGGCTGGGGCATGTACTGAGCAATTCTGGAGCTTTCTCTTGTAGCGATCAGCTGAAATATGTGACAAAAATTGCAGTAATTTGCAGAAAGCTTCCATGGAACACTACACAAGCCCTCTGGGTCTCGCAAAGTGAACCTTACTGCACTGTGAGATGATGGTATTGCACCAGGGCAAAGCCCCAATTTTTTCCTGCTCCCTGCAAAAGACAATTGCTTAGCAACAGTGCCTTCATTACAACATTATTGGCTGATGGTATTTCTGAGGCCGAAGCAGTTGTCTCCTGCTGCCAATGTGTAATGGGAATCACTACAGGAAGAACTGCAGCCCTCTATCTGAAGGCGACTCCACCTCTTCCAACTGGCCATGAATTCAATGCAGCCTTTCCGGCTACACTCTGACATCAAACTTCTTCCTGTCCTAGAGAGGCTCTTCAGCACCATTGTAGGGAACAGCGCTTGGGTGATATGGAGCCTTCTGTAATTATTTGGGCTAATCCTAGCAGGAAAAGAAAGGCTTTCGTTTGCTAATGAAACAAAAGCCTTTTATAGAAGAAGCTCCCTGCATTCAAAATAAAAACCAAACAAAATCACAAACATGACATTTCGTGTGTGTGGAAAGTTATATGTTAACTAGATCAAAGGCTGTTTAATATTTTTTTTAAAGTTAAGAGCAAAAAGCTTTATTAAATGGCTGCAAATTTTGAAGCTACAATTCTGCACTCCTCATTATGCAAGTGAAAACAATCTGAAGAAGTTGTTTCATTGTTAAAGATGTATACCATCCAAGCAACACAGGCAACTATTTACAGCAAATGCACTGTTTCACTGGGCTTTTGAACAGCAAAGTATTCATATACGGTCACATCTGTGGTTGAAAAAGCTGCTGTTAATTGAATGCTGTGATAATGTTATACTGGTTTCTGTGTTCTTGATTGCAGGAATTAGTTATTTCAAAGGCTGATCAGAAATGCAGGTAGAAGTTTTAGAATTATAGTAACCCATCTACCGAGCAATAAAAAACATTATTTCTATAAAGCCACGAGCCAAACAATTAATCCCGTAACAGGGAATGTGGCTTTAGAGCACCTCCTTCATGAATCACGCAAGAAGCAGCAGTCCATCAGATAATTTAAGAAAAAATGCTCCTTACCTGTGTAATAAAGGGACATTTAAATTACTTCTGAAAACACATGCTGCCACCTGTCTGTTGCTGCAGAACATACCGTAAGCCTTCTCCCACTGGCATCATTGGTAAAACGACCATGTCCGTCACTGATGCGTGACTGTGTCCCATGCACCCATCTTGGTCCCACTGAAATCAATGCCAAAACTCCCTTTGACTACAATGGGACCACCCCATTGGGTTAATCTGTCAGACTTCTCTGGCCCTCAGTACTATGCCATCTAACTACTTCACGTTTCTGAATATACTTATCCTCACAACACCCCTGTGAAGCAGGGCAGTGCTGTATCCCCATTGTACAGATGGGAAGACTGAGGCCAGAGAGGCTAAGGCCCGGTTCATTGCCCAAGTTCACACAAAGGTTTTGGCAGAGCAGGGACCTGGGTCTCCCAAACCATCAGACATCAGTCCTCTGGCTTAGCCGAACACCTATTAAACACATCCTTGTACTAACGTTGTTTATCCACCTCTGCCTTTGCTTCGTTATATTTTACATCACTGAGAGATTTAGGAATTTTTAAGCCAAGAAGCATTTCTGTGACAGTCTGAATAAAGGAGGCAGGGCTGTATGTGACGCAGACAAGAGCAGTAAGGTATGCTCACTGCGCAGGGGAGCGTGGACGGTCACATAAGGTATGCAAATTCATTGCATGTGGGACCTTATAAAATGTTTCTTTCCCTTCCCTATCAAGTGCAAGTAGCTGCAAGCCCTCTTCCCAGCCTCCCACGCAACAGAAACAAAGGGGGATATTTAGGTTTGTGGTGAGAGAAGATAGAATATCAATTCAAAAGTTACCATAATCTCAGAGACAAATCGCTGCTGTCCATGACTCATATGTGAGTTATGAAACCCAGGCAATTCACTTAGATCTTCAGACCTGACTGGTGCAGCCCAAACGACTGTCTGAGGGAAAAAATTGCATCTGTATAGCTGATCCCCCTCCCCAAGAACATTCCACCTTAAAACTGTACATTTTCTCACAGTAAAAGTATGCATCATGTGTGAAATAGACATAATTATGGAAATCCCTTCCGGAAACTGGAGCAAGGCTCACGATCCCCTAGTTTGCCAGGAAATAGATCCTTCCTTATTCAGCCTTCCCTATAATGAAGAGTCAGGTTTGCTGTCTTGCCCTGATGACGAGTAAATTGCTGTCTAATCTCCATGTACACAAAGACAATCTGCTTCCCCAAGGCAGAGTAAGCATGCAAATTCTGAAGACACATTTGATATATCCCGAGTTATTACAGATGCAATAGAGTTTTAGTGGCGCTGGCTCTCTGCACAGGGGGGAATGTCTCCTGCTATGTGCCTATAGATATTTATTGTATGTACATAGACCCACAGTATTCTTATATATAGCATTCAGATATATATTATGCTGTAGCCAGTCCATAGTCACCTAGGAACCATTCAATGACTGTAATACATACCACAGTCACTCAACATGTTACAAGGACTGCGGGATTAGAGCTCCCATCCTCTACCTATTATTGACATTCTCACAACACACCTAACACCCTAGTAGTCAAGTGCCTCGTATTTGGAAAGTATAACACTCTACCACGAAAGTTAAGGAAGGATCTTTGTTGGCTGCTGGCAGTACAGGAAAATCATGCCCCTCTGTGCTGCTAGAATTCTTCATGGATCATTGTGGCCAGGGAGGAATGGTCAAAGATTCCTAGCAAGATGGAGGTGGAAAAGATGTTGCAAGGAGGGAGGAGAGGTGTGTCATTGAAAATACCTGTTCATTTAGACCCATGGAGGCCACAATCTTAATAGGATTCAGAAAAGGATTACATATTGGTATGGAAAATGAAAACGTACACAGCTACATCAAATAGTAAAAACACTCGTGCTTCATGACATAAGCCAACCACGAGCCAGGGGGGATTAGGAAGGAATTTGCCGATGAACGGGTTTTCCATAATTGTGTGTTATGCGGGCTTTTGCACCTTCCTCCAAAGCATCTGGGCAGAGACAGGATGCTGGAATCAGTGGATCACTGCTCTCATCTGGTATAGCAAATCCCTTTGCTCCTGCATCAATCAATGATAGTGTTCATGACATTTGAAAATGACACATGATTTCAGCCACAATGTGTGATTATACAATGTGGCTGTGGTTCTTTCTAGTCAGCATGAATGATTGGTTAGGAGAGCTAAGAAAAGACAAAAATTTCAGTTGGTCACTTTCTGCTTAGTGTAGACCACCTCCCCAGCCCCTTTTTTTTAATGTTAAGCAAGACAAGATATTGAGGCCCTCAACTCCTACTAAAGTCCATGGGAATTGAGGGTGCTCCTGACACCATGCAGGACTGGGTTCATAATGAGCAACTTCACACAATGTATAATTAGACTGTGGCCTGGTCTATATTTACCTCTGAGATTCGGTGACAGTCGACAGGAGATATGCAAGCGACGTAAAAAACTTGCGTAACTCCCATCGATTTCGCTGCTTCCATTCTGTGCGCCGTCCACACTGCGCCACACCAATGGGAACAGCGTTCCCCTCGATTTCTGAATCGACTGAACGGATTTTTACTGACTGCTCAGTCGATCCAGAGAAATCCATCTGATGGCGGCGAATTTGCCACCGTCACTATAGACATAGCCTGTGGCACTCATTGCCAGAGCCTGCTGTTGAGGCCATGAATTCTGAGAGAGACTGGATATTTAAATGGCTAACCAGTATATCCATAGTTATCATTGGAAGAAAAGTTGTAGAAGGATAAAAAACCTTGTGTTTGAGAGATTAACTCTCAACTATTAGGGGTCTATTAGGGGTTAGGAGGAGAATCCTCTGGCAGATTAACCCACATCTTCCTACTGCAGGGGTTCTTGCATTTTCCCCTGAAGAATCAGGTGCTGGCCTCTGTCACAGACGGGATAGCAAAACAGATGAACAAAGCATCTGATTCAGTCTGGCAATTCCTATGTTTTATCTTTCTTTGACTAATCTATTTTTCTATTTTTGCTGATGTCAGAATTTACAAACACCAGTTAATGGTGGCTGTAGAGTTGGTCAATTTTCTTCCCTGGCCAGATCAACAAGGTATAAACAGTGAAGACAGGGTTGTGAGAGGCAGATGCATATTTGATCAGTGGCTGACTGAGATAGCACTAAACAGCTGGAAGTTTAATTTTAAATCCACTAATATTTCAACCTCAGCAGAGGGAAATCAGTTCCCCTCCTGCCCCACTCAGCCCATCACCACCATGTTTGTGATTATTCATGGACAGAAATACTCCTGTTTTCTTTTATTATTACCACTGTTACCCTAATTGTGCTTCATGTGTTTATAACGTTACTGCTGCGTGCACAATGCTTTATACCTCGCTCTCATCGCTTCTAGAACACCTGACCTCTACAGTAGATGGGCACTGAACGTGACCCTGAGAGCAGTTGTGTCTGTCCAAAAAAGGACAGTCAACCTTCTCTTCTGCTCTCTGGCATAGTATTCAGCTTTTATCATTAGACAAACTGCTGAATTTTCTTATTTTGTGTTTCTGTGCATCAAAGTTCCAATTTTATCTTGGAAAGTTTCTGAAAGGGCATGAAGATGGTCAGGATGAAAAAGGTGAAAGTCATGAAATCATGATACTAATTCTTCCCCATTCAAAGTCCCGGGCATCATTTAGCACCGCAACCACATCTAATCTTCATACAAAATCTTAGACCTCTTAAAAAAAATGGAATGAGATTTACAAAAGGTATCTGGGGACTAAAGATGAATATAAGAAACTAGTGGAATTTACCAATGTGCTCTATGGAGGGACTAGGCACCTAACCCCCTTTGACTTTCAAAGGGCATTTGGCACCTAAATTGCTTAGGCACTTTGTGAATTCCACTAGGAGCCTACTTGCCTCTAAGTTCCTAAATACCTTTGTAAATCTGGTTCTTCGTGCTTTGTAAAAAATGGCATGTGCCATCTTGTGCAACCAAAACATTGCCTTCCATAAAGAAAATGAATTAAAAAAACAAGAAGATGAATGCTAATATTTTTGCACGTCTTTTTTTTTTTATGATGAAGAAATCAATATTTGTTTGAATTACTGAACTCCTCAGAGGTATGTTTTAAGAGTTGCTGTTTTTCTGAAACAGGTTTTAAAAATGATTAGTTTTTTATTAGTGTATAGCTAAGATGTTTATATGAGGGCTGGCTTTGCTATGCTATGCTTTGCTATGCTATGTTTATATGAGGGCTGGCTTTGTTTATATGAGGGCTGTGCTGTTCTGCATTTTAGGTTGGGTTTATTTTTTTCCTTTTTTTGCTTTCTGTCTTTTATCAGAGCTGGTTGCAGTTTTGGGGAATGTAATATGTTAATAAGACATTTAAGAACAATAAAATTAGCCAAGATCCAATATCATCCCAAGTCAAGGATTTGTAAAGAATAAAAAGGAAAGCAGATTGGTTGGTAATAATTAACAGTTCCTCCAATATGCAAATCCCTTCCTTGAGTGGAGGTGTGGTATTTGTGCCCATGTGCTGTAATCTCACTTACATATGCGAATTGATGTCTTTGCCTCAAGCCTGCTCCAGAACATTGCTCTCTTGTTGAATAATAGGTCATGAATACACAGGTATTACCCAGTGAACATGTAATTGCATGAACAATTCATATCTAATTACCCACAGTTTTATAGCTTATTTTACATGCATAACTCAGATACTGAAAAAAAAGAACCCAGCTCTAAGGGTACAGCTACACAGCAAAAAATGCCACAGCAGCAAGTCTGAGAGCCCGGGTCAAGTGAATTGGGCTTGCGGGTCTCATGCTATGAGGCTAAAAATAGCAGCGTAGATGTTCCCACTCAGTAGAGGGGGAGGGTCTCAGAACCTGGACTCCAGCCCTAGCAGGAAAGTCTATACTGCTATTTTTAGGCCTGTAGCATAAACCCAAATCAGATTCAAGCTCTGACAATCATTGCCATGTAGATGAGCCCTAAGCATCTTGGTCTGGTCCACTGAGTCACCAGCACGCTCTCGTTCAGCTCCCGTCTTCCATGGTGAAAGTCACATACGCTGTTGAGGGCAGTGCAAGGACTTGTCTGAGCGCACGGCCCACCAGGGTGTGGATTGACAGCCGACTAGCCTGCGATGCACTACCTGGCTCTGTAGACCCTGCCACGTGCACTAGAAGTTCCCTAGTGCACTCTGACGTACTCCGGTTTCAAGTGACTACTTAAGCCGTGAGTAGGTGCTGCAGAGAGGGATTGTGGGCAGGGGCTTGTTAACTTTCTACACGTCACAGAAAGGCATAATGGAGCTGGGCCAAAAGAAGGGCCACAGGCTGTCCAGCACCTCACTGTACTAGTCCAGTTTAAGGAGTAATTTCACCTCTGCACTTCACTTACATAAAGCTCAAATAGTCTGGTTGTACACAGGTAGAGCGGATTTCACCCTCTAACCTCCCACGGCATCTGTGGTTGAGACACAGCTCTTAGGATAGTCTGTTAAATTGGTTCAACTACTTATTTATCTAAGACCATAAAAACATGTGGAATCCATATTTGCAACAGTCTTTCTTCTGAAGCGTCTTAACCCCCAAAATGGCAAATGGAAAATAATAAATAAATGCAATACAACTCTGAGCATGCCTTGAAACCAGAGATGGGCTTTGGATTCCGATCCCATTGTGCAGGAGAACCTGAACATTAAATCCGTGCCACAAAACATAGTTACGCATTTGAATGAAGAGGTCTGTAGTCTGGAGGCATATTCTATATTTCCCTGTGTAATTAGTTTTTAAATCTTCTGACTTTCAGCAGATGACGTGATACTAAAAAGAGGGTTATTTCAGCACTTGGCAATTAACACTCACCGTTATGTGTACACAATAAATATCACAAAAATGATTTATCCAAGCACTTTGCATGTTCCATAACATATTTTAAGGGAAAGAAAGATATCAGAAGGAATGGAGGGAGGGAGAGAGTATTACTGAGAAATTTTTTAAAAAGCGTTCATGGTTCAGATTCTGATCTCATCGACAAATGTGCAATTCCGGTATCACTCCAATGAGTCCAGTGGACTTACTCCAAATGTTCATGGGGATAAACAATAAAAATATGTTAAAGGAATACAAAATAATGAATGGTAGAGAAAAGGTAAAATCAGGCACTCCTATTTACTTTCTTGCTGTCCCCCCTGTATACTGGTTTACTGTAGGAAGTTAAATATCTTCCCCAGAAGTCTGCTTAATCTTCTTCTATTAAAAATCAACCATTACAGTAATTCATACCAACAATTGTGCTCACGTTTTTAGAAGTCAAAAGACAGAATCTTCAAAATACCGTGCCAAAAATTTGAACATATTAAAAATTTCAGTTCACGTAACTCTGAATACTAACAGAGTAAATGTCACTAATAAAAGTCAATGTGTTGTCTATTCCATCTTCTGCACTTCAGAACCTGTCATGACTTTATTATCTGATTAAAGGCATGGCATATCTACACTTCTGATACTAATACAACTCCAGGTAGAAATGCTAAACATTATGATAACAACCTCAAACATAGGATGCTTGTTGATACTTCAGAACTCCAGTGCCATGTCCAGCCAAACACTTCCACATTCAACCTCTATTAGTTCTACGACTTAATGGTGAAAAGCTTTTCCATGCTGACTCTTGGAAGACAAGTTCTCAGATCTGGAAAAACTCTTCATAACCCCATCTGGCTTGGGATCAGGAATATAAACTATGGTCCAGATTCATTGCCCCTGAGCAATGCCAAAAAATCCAGAATCTGCCTACAGCTGCCAAGTTTAGAATTTCTTTGGCATAAAGCCAACCACCCCCACCCCGATGTAGGTAGCATATCCGGGGAGGGATGTGCCATGACAGGGTCTAACTCTCATCTGGTCACATTGGGACCACACCCGCTGTCAGAAATTAGAGAAACTCCTATGCTGCTCTAACTAACACTAAGGCCAGGGCAGTCTGAAAATCAGAGAGCCATAAATAGCTCTCTGCCATGAAGCAAGCAGATCTAGGTCTAGGTCCAGGAGAGAATCTGGCCCTATATTGTTAATACATCTCAGACTTTATAGTACAAAACAGTGTTGATATGAAAGGCAACTTTCAGTAAATCTAAAAGATTAGTTATCAAATTACTAATAAAATCTATACCAGGTCCTTAGATTTGCTTATCTGTAGATGTATAATAAAGGGGAAATGTCTAACCTGAAAAGCACTGAGTCAGAAGTAAAAAAATCATAGCAAGAAGCATGCTAGATATTATATATTTATATATTCATTGAAGAAAAACATTGACACTCTTCAGACACGCATGTCCATGATTCATAAATCAGAATTGCTCCAGGGCAGTAGCTTATTTCCTGACAATCTGAATGGGTTGTGTGTGCCAACCTGCCATGCACTTCTAACATATTGCAGAAACAACATTTAGTTACCAACGAGACAACTCCCTTTAAGTATTGAGAGGGACATGTATTACAAAACAGCACCGTATTTTTAATGGTTGTGCTTTAATTGCTACATAAAGTCCAGTTGCTTCTCTCTACTCTGTGAAAAGATAGAGTTTCATGAACAGTCGTAACATGAATTATAAAAATATACTAACTGCAAACCATGTCCAGTAACATTTTGAAAATGAAAGTCACAGGAGAGGTAACTTTTTCTCATTTGCATCTAATTAGAAGAGGTCACCAAAAGGCAGCTGATTTCACAATTTACAAGGGACAAAAATGCAAAGCGTGTGAAGGGTACTGTCTATCAGAGGAGAATTTATCACAGTTCCCATTGCATTGTAAGAACAGGAGTGCACAGGAAAAAGGGTTCCTATTAACCCCATGGTTACAGCTGCTATATATATGACCCAGTAGAGATCCAGGTCATGTTTCAATTGCAGTGTTTGGTATCCCCATGCTACTGATGACAGAGTACGCATATAGCATAGGTCCATTTCCAAAGCAGTGCACCTCGAGCCAATTAAAGATATTTGTGCATATAGATCTCTATATGTGGCTTTAAAAACATAACCCAGAGCGTGTAACTAAGGATTTTTTAAAGAAACAGGTAATTTAGCAATGAGTTTCTTTTAAAACTGAAACATTTATTTAAAATGATGAACTTCACAAATTATTCCAAACATAACCGTGTATCTATCTATCAGTATCTTTTAATTTACTTCTCAATGAACAAATCCAAATTGATAGTGGTTAGAAGAGGAAACACTTGGAAGAATTAGCTGGGGCATTTTCAATGAAGGCCTATGATCGCCACTGACTAAAGTGGTGCAAATGTTCTGATTCCTGTTGGATTCATTACAAAGTTTAGGTGATGAGGTAGTGCTAATGACCAAAAATAACTTTCCTTCACCTAGCACTCACTAATAAACTTTGCCCCTTCTTCTCAGGCAATGACCTGGCCAGTGATCCAGGCATTTGTCACTTCCAGGATGGATGACTGTAATTCACTCTCTCTGAAGCTAAACAAACAAAGGCTCCAGCTTGTAAAGAATGCAGATACCTGCCTCCTCCACAGGCGTGGTGCCACGAGCGTATCAGCCTTGTGCTTCAGTCCCTCCATCCCAATCTTCGTCCACTGCCAATTGATGCTAATCCCATAGAGTCATTAATGGATCATCTCCTGGCTACATTACAGACTGCTTCTTCGGTGAACTGCCAATACAATGGCATTCCTTTGGGACAATGCAGATCAGGAATCTCAGGATGCACCATGTGAAAGATGGAGATATGAGATTCTCCATCCAAGGGAACCCCACTATGGAACAAAATTCCAGGGAGAGTGGAGTAACTCAGAGCCAGGCCACTTTCAGGAGACACTGTAAGACCTTCCTCTTTGACAAAAGTTTTCTACCAGGATCAGTATGATATTAAAAAGTAGAGCCTCCTCGAAACAGAAAAGAAAGAAAGACTGCTTGAAGTCTCCTCGGAACCTTACTTTTCCCATCTTAGGTGGTAGGGGTTCATAAGAGTGGTTAGCGCCAGTACAAAACCCAGAGGGATGTAAGAAGGAAGATAGAGAGAGAGATTTAGTAGCTAGCATTGCACTGTGTCAATCTCCTGAATTTTAGGGCAATTTATAATTGCTTAATTAAAATACAAATATTGCTTTTCATGCCCAGCATTTCCACATTACGTTTTGCCTTCTCTGAGGATCCTTTTTCACAGTCTTTAACTGAGCTCTTTGGCTCCATTATGCTTTCTTAGAGCGCAGTGACATTCTTGATTCCAGCATAATGACATATCTTGATTCACAAGAATGTCTGAATTGCTTGTATCCTGTCAAGGTCATATCTTCCGCTGTAGTTCAGCAGATCTCTACTTGGCTCGTACCACTGGTTCCCACGTAACATTTATTCAATCTTTATTACCTTTATGCCTTGAAAATAAAATTAAAAAGGGGGAAGATTCAGAGAAGGCTGAACCAATACTACTAAGTATGTTAATAATTGCTATCCAAAAGATTATAGCCAGAGGGAAGCCTGTAACCTTGACTATTTGTTATTGCCGCAGTGACAGCTTTAGTAACATAGCAATCGAAATGCTAAGGTCAAGCCTGACAACATATCCCTCTGCTACAAGGTGTCTATTACGTGATCAGCAGACACACGGCTGGCAAAACAAAGAGGGCCCAATTCTGGTCTCACCTACGCTGGAATAAATCAAGCATAACTTCAGTGAAGTGAAAGGAAGTTACATCGGTGCAAACCATCACCGCAGTAGATGAACACCTCACCCCTGTGAGCTTGGGGAGTGCGATTATCCCCATCCTCCAGGCCCAGCGGGAGGGATTTTCCCATGTGCTCAGTGTGGGCCTAACGCTTGCTCCTGCTGAAGTCCATGTGAGTTTTCACCTTTGACTTTAAGGGGAGTAGAGTCAGGCCAATGCTGAGCTTCATCACAGTCCCACCCTGAGAGGTTCAGAGCATGATCAGAAACTCTCTGAAGCAAAGATGTGTTTTTCATCCACTTCAATGGGTTTCGGATGAAGCCCGAAGGGAGGTGCCCAAGGTCACACTGGAACAGAACACGGATGTCCCAAGTCCCAGTCCAGTTATTTAAGCACAAGACCAGTAGATCTCTGCCTCCTTCATGACACAGCCTACAACTTCCGCCAGCTTCCATCACAACACACTATGCAACTAATGAAGTGAACAAGACCGACTGGATCAGCCCAATTCTCTACCCTACTTTGTCTCATTCACTGTGTATAAAATGGGGAAGACTAGAGAATCGCCCTATTAATCCAGCAATTTAGTGCTGCTCTGTAGTCAGATAATCAACCAGCTTCAACACAAAACAAGGGAACAGAACAATAGTATCCCAAAGAGTGTTGATGGCTCCAGCCAATTACCTAGTTAGATATTGATCCAGTTTGGCATCTGTCATCCAAATGGGGTCTTCAAGCTTTTAGAGTTTCACCTATTGAATTAGAGGCACAGGCACAGAGCCTCAAGGTCTTTAGCTATCTAACTGCTATTGATTTCAATGGAATTTAGGTTCCTAAAGACCTCTGAGGATCTGGGCCACAGTTCCCAAGTTATGATTCACAAAGCATTTGCCGGTGACCCATGAAAAGCTGGTACTCTTCTTTGTTTCCAGATGCTACATTTCATTAGCAAACAGACAAGTTAAGCAAAAAGATGAGTTCAGCTCCAAATTCTCAGCAGTGGGTTCTATCATCAGGCACCGACATCCATAATGTATGATGTGCTATGCCCTGCTATGCACGAGGTCAGACTGGATAACCACAGTGGCTCCTTCTGCCATTACGTTGTATGGATATTTATTTCACAGGGTCCCTGCATTACAGTTTTGTCAAGAGAACAGGCCACAAGCCATCCTACAGTTTATTTCAGCACGATGAATCAGCAGTGACCTTAGAAAAGCATTCTGTTTAGAATATGTGGTCACAGTCTATACCCTGAGGGAGGGGGAAAAAGAAAGGGTGGGGGACCTGTTCTAATGTCCTGAATATCATCTAATTATATTCAACTGCTGAAACAAGTGTCAGCCTCATGGATTTATTCCTCACAGAGAAAAAATATGCAGATGAATAAAGCTAATGTTCTTTAATACCCTTTCCACTCTGCCAGCTCTATTTAAGCATTATAAACTCGTCCACTTATTCCACTGCTACTGCAGCGTCAGCTTCTCCCAACTTTAATAGTTTTCACACCAGTCACTGCTTTTTACCTCTTTGACCTCCATTGGAAAGACCAGCAGGGAGAGAATTGACTTCGTATTAATTGTCTGTGCTTGCACGGATGATGTGTACAAACTTTCCAATGGAACTGGCTAATCCAGCTCAAATAGGCAGTACCAACCTAACTCCCTCTATTGGAATGAAAGAAGAACCAAAGATTATCGCTAAAGAAACTGTTGTGGGATGAAGTTGTTGGGGACAGACACTTAATACCATTTAAGGGCTGTGAACCAAAGGGCAATTGAAGAGTGTGCGTCTCTTAGGAGGTCTAAGATATGTTAACTATTTGCTTGTAATGGTTTCTTTTGTGATCCCTTCTGCAATCATTTGTTGTCCTTAAATAGGAAATTCAATTAGACTCCTATTAATTATCTCAACCTGCCCAGTCTCACCTGCAAGATCCCTACAGCAGAGCTGACAATAAATTCTTGGGGACTGATTCTGTAATGCATGACTACAAAAATCAAACACATGACGCCGTAGAGCATTTCTCTGACTCAGTGCCCCAGCATTGATATAGATTAGTGGGCACCGAATTCCTGGACAGGTGTAGTCTTTCAGAAGTGGAATGATGCTCTGGAACACCTGTGGTCAAAGATCCTATAGTACTTGAGACAAGAGTTAGTCCCACTGTGTTAGCAAAATTGCAATATGAGTAACTGCCTTCAGCCTATCTAAATTCCCTCAGCTGTTTCAATTGGATACAGTATTATTCACTTCCTGCTCCAGACTAAATGACTGCAGTGTTGCTATGCACTGTTAAAACAGTTGCCTCATTTCACCCAGAGTTGCCTGCGTTTTAAGAGTAAGTGAAGTGATAGTAATATATTTTGTTGGTATGGTAAAGCAGCGTGAGCTCCTTTGGGATGAAAGATGGTAAATAAATGATAGATTATTATTCTATCCTACTTGTCTTCAATTCTTTATTCTGAGCACATATTTGATAATGCAGGAGCCACTGCACCATCTTCTTTGTATTTCTAATCGGGAAAGAATATTAAAAGTGAACATCTGTTAAACTTAGAATGGAGTCAAATAAAACGAAGGAAACTCAGAATTAAGGCAGAAAGTCCATTGCAAAATCTTAATAAACCCAATAAGCCTGTATGTTATGGGATCTCCAGGTAGCAGATCATATTACATATCCTATGTGCAGTAATACTTAGACATAAGAGAGAGAGTTTACAATTCGGTTTCATTCTCAGCTTTGCATTTTCTTGTGTTTGTAGGTTTTAGTCAGACCGTTAACAGCAAACATGTCAGGAATGATCTAATTATTCCTTAGTCCTGCCTTGAATGCAAGGGACTGGACTAGATGACCTACTGAGATCCCTTACAGTCGTACAGTTCTGTGGTTCTATGATCAGCAAGTTACAGACTTATGGGTTGGATGAATGGACTATAATGTGGATAGAGAGCTGGCTAGATCATTGGGCTCAACGGGCAGTGATCAATGACTCCATGTCTAGTTGGCAGCCAGTCACAAGTGGAGTGCTCCAGAGGTCGGTGCTGAGGCCGGTTTTGTTCAACATTTTCATTACTGAAGGATGGGCCGGATTGCACTCTCAGCAAGTTAGCAAATGACACCAAGCTGTGGGGAGTGGAATATACACTGGAGGACAGGGATAGGATACAGAGTGCCAGACAAATTGGAGGATTGGGCCAAAAGAAATCTGATGAGGTTCAACAAGGACAAGTGCAGATTCCTGCACTTTGGACGGAAGAATTCCATGCACAGCTACAGACTGGGGACCGATAGGCAGCAGTTCTATAGAAAAGGACATGGAGGTTACAGTGGACAAGAAGCTGGATGTGTGTCAATAGTGTGCCCTTACTGCCAAGAAGGCTAACAGCATATTGGGCTGCATTAGTAGGAGCATTGCCAGCAGACTGAGGGAAGTGATTATTCCCTTCAATTTGGCATTGGTGAAGACTCATTTGGAGTAGTGTGTCCAGTTTTGGGCCTCCCACTACAGAAAGGATGTGGACAAATTAGAAAGAGTCCATTGGAGGGTAACGAGTCATGAAGAGCACATGACTTATGAGGAGCAGCTGAGGGAACTAGGCTTGTTTAGTCTGAAGAAGAGAAGAATGAGGGTGGATTTTATAGCAGCCTTTCATTACCTGAAAGGGGGTTCTAGGGAGGCTGGAACTAGGCTGTTATCAGTGGTAGTAGGAGACAACAAGGAGCAATGGTTTTAAGTTGCAGTGGGGGAGGTCTAGATTGGATATTAGAAAAAAAAATTCTCTAGGAGGGTGGCGAAGCACTGGAATGGGTTACCTGGGGAGGTGGCGGAATCTCCATCCTTAGAGGTTTTTAAGATGCGGCTTGACAAAGCCCTGGCTGGGATCGATCCTGGTTTGAACAGGACTAGATGAGGTCCTGAGGTCCCTTCCAAGCCTAATCGTCTATGACTCTATGATCAATGGAGCTTATCTGTTGAGTCACTTTGCTGTAGTGTTATTTCCTATGCTTTTTTTTCCCCTGCTAGTAGCATTAAAAAATAAAACAGACCAAATAAAATCTCTGAAAGCTAGACAGAGGGGGTAACATGATTGGTCTTCATGGCTCTTTTCAAACCCAGAATGCTCTGTTCTCTGAATTACATAAAAACTAACTGTGAGCAAGCCTGAATCCAACTGGAGGTTGGGGTAAGCATCCAGAAGTCAGAAGGCTTAGCCACACACTATGCAAGCCTCCAAAGCTTTTAAAGTGAAACACCATATAATTGGCACTGGTGTGTTCCAGATTGATTATCTCCCTCCCCCCAAAGATGCCAGTTCAAGCTTGATCCCGTCACAGACAAAAAAATGTTTTTCTCACTGCCAGTGCTACACTCAGTGCGCTCGTACTTATGTTGGGTTCTCTCATTATTATGAGGGAGGCAGGGTGATTTGGTGGACCAGGCACTGTCCTGGGAATCAGGACACTTGGGTTTTATTTCCAGCTCTGCCACATCTGCTCAGTGACCTTAGGTGAGTCCCTCCCATCTCCGTGCCAGGTTTTCCCTTCCACACTTGTCTATTCAGATTTTCATCTATTTGGGGCAGGGGCTCTCTCTCACTCTCCATCACTTAGCGCCATGGGACCCCAGTTCTGGTTTGAGGCCTCCAGGTGCTATTGTCATAAATAACCATTTCCTTCTTGCATATTTTCACCAATAATAAAGTTCTGCAGACCAAACTACGTCCTCACTTATACCCGTGCAACTGTTCTGAAGGCTAGAAGGCTGGCACAGGTGTTACGGAGGGCATGATTTGGCTTCCAGATGTTTGTAGTACTGGTGATGGCATTGGGAGAGAACCCAGCTTGACTCGAGTTTGCAGAGGTAACACAGAGAAAACAACTATTTGTAAATGGAGCAAATTGGAACTGAAAGTCACCGGGAGGCAGGGTACACAGAACCCCAGGAAGTCATTTTTAAAGGGTAGATCCCTATTGTAAGGACCTCCCAGGTGGGGAAAGCCCACCCAAAAGTCTGGATTTTATCTCAGGAATGTCTTCTCTTTCCCCGTGACAACAGGGATCTGGTCCAGCTCTTTGCAGGAGACTTCATCTCCAGCTCCTAACTCTCACAAGGGAGGCGGCATGAAGGAGAGTATCGGAAAGTGCAGTGCATTCTGTGCTATAAATCCTGCGGCCACTTGAGGTTGCTGCTCATCTAGAAGGCAGTGGGGTTTAGGAGGAGGGTTATTAGTCCTAAAACCATAGATGGGGAAAGGGCTATCCCCACAGAGTATTTATCGGGAGATAAATAATTAGCCAGGGTGAAGGGAAGCTTCTAATCTTTCAGGAGGGCTTGGGTACAATTTGAGAGATGGAGGAAGGTTTGGTCTCATTCTTACTGGGCCTGAAGCAGTCCACCCATCGCTAGCAAAAAAGCATGTGATTTCATTTAGAAAATTTTGATATGCAGGCTCCTGACTAGTGAGACTGTTATCTTTGAAAGTGCAAGTCCATATTACTGCACTCTAAAAGCACAATCGCCTAATGCTGCATCAATATAGTTTTTGCTGTTTAATGTGTATAATTTTAAACAGAAGCCCAATTTTAAGCCAGAGATAGCATGACAGCCAGGATGTCTTTGCATGACCCTTGCTGTGTCTGTCTGGATCTGCTCCATTTAATATTCAGGTTGGAAAATGCATTATTGCACTGTGAAAAATTGTAAAGTTATGTAAGAGATCTAGTTATGCATGGGTGGGATTGAGCAAATTATTATCTATGGATAGAAGAGATGAGCACTGCTAGCTGACATGTCACATCTTTAGACTGAGTATTAGAGCTAGCTGACTCCCCCCCTGTTTTACACAGTCTTGGATGCATCTTGAAGTCATTGTTCTCTGAAAACATCTGCTTAGTGTGCAGCGGCAGTCAAAAAAGCTAACAGTATGTTAGGAACCATTAGGAAAGAGAGAGGGAATAAGACAGTAAATAACATAATGCCACTATATAAATCCGTGGTCAAACACACCTTGAATACTGCATCCTGTTCTGGTTGTCCCACCTCAAAAAAATATTAGAGCTGGAAAAGGTACAGAGAAGGGCAACAAAATGATTAGGGGCATGGCACAGCTTCCATATGAGGAGAGATTTAAAACACTGGGACTTTTCAGCTTGGAAAGAGACGACTAAGGGGGATATGACAGAGGTCTATAAAGTCATGACTGGTGTGAAGAAAGTGCATAAAGAATTATTAATTACAGGGTCACCCAATGAAGTTAATAGGCAGCAATTTTAAAACAACCAAAAGGAAGTATTTCTTCACATAACGCACAGTCAACCTGCGGAACTCACTGCCAAGGGATGTTGTGAGGGCCAAAACTACAAATGGGCACAAGAAAGAATTAGATAAGTTCATGGAGGATGGGTCCATCCATGCCTATTAGCCAAGGTGTTCAGGAATGTAACCCCATGCTTTGGGCGTCCCTAGCCTCTGACTGCCAGGAGCTGGGAATGGACACCAGGGGATGGATCACTCAATAATTGCCCCATCTTCTTCATTCCCCTTGAAGCATCTGGCATTAGCCACTTGAAAGATGGACCCTGGATTAGATAGACCAACAGTCTCAGGCCTAGTTTGGCCGTTCTTATCTTCTAGGCTGTCATTTAGATTGAGGAGAAAATAAGTCAATGTGAAATTCATCCAAGGAGCACAGGGCCAACACCAGGTGCTGCCCTCCACTTCAGGGCTGAATAGACACTAAACAGCAGGACCACGGGCGGAGTAGCTGTGTCAGAGCTCCCGCACACCCTGGAAAGGTTCCCCGGCGTGGCTCATCACAGGCTGGCACAGAAGGCTGTGGAGCACGTGGACTAGGGGAGTTGCTGTGATGCTGGCTGGATTGGAGGCGGGGAGAGGGCACTTTTTATATTATTTAACATTAATGTGTCAAAATCATACTAATCCATGTGAGAAGTGCTGTGTCAGGTGCCATTCGAAAGGCTGTAATGTGCTAAGTAAGAGGATAAGGTTTGCATTCATGTGTTATACATGTAATGGAAGTTATGGACGTGTTTGTATCTATATTTCAACTTCTACTGTGGGGCGAAACCCCAGACATGGTGGCTGCAGCACTGGCCTGCGTAATGGCCCATTAAGGAAATTCACAGGAAATTCCAGGGGGAGAAGCCCGGGATACACCCGAGGAGTCACCAGGACTTACTCATGTGACCCTGGACTCCATCTTATTCCTGTAAATGTCTACAAGCAGCACGGCAAAGACCAAAGGACATAAAAGGCAGCTGCACCACATCCATTTTGTCTTTAGTCTTCGCCTACCTCTGGATCAACTCATCTACAACTGAAGTGAACTGAAGCGGTGAAACAAAGGACTGAACCCATCCAGGTGCTGGATGTACACCAGGGGGACTGTACAAGCCTGCAAACTCCACAATTCTATTAGAAACCTGATATATATGGACTTTCAAATCAATTGTATGTGTCTGATTGCTTTAATCATTTAGCATTTCTCTTATAGTTTGTTTCTTTTCTTTTATGATAAACCTTTAGTTTTAGTTACTAAAGGATTGGCTGGAAGTGTGGTATTGTGGGTAAAAGTCAAACTTAATTGATCTAGTACTGTGGTTGACCCTTTGGGGTCAGGAGAAACTTCTGGTAAAGAGCAGAGAATTTTAAATAACTGATCTCTTTACTGGACCTAGTGGCTGATTGGGAGCCAGAGACTGAAATGCAGTAAAGGGAGCTGTGTTCGTTTATTTTTTAGCATCTTGATAACCAGTGGGGGAATTGGAAGCACTGTTTGTGGCTGGTTGGGAAGTCTGACTTCAGTGTCACCCACCAGTGTTGGGAGAATCTGCTCTCCTTTCGCAACCTGCCCTGACCTTGGCATTTTCAGGTGGCTACCCTAGGCATGGATGGGTCACAATTGCCCCAACATCTTCCACAATAGGCAGACAGAGGCCATAGATGCTATTTTGGTTGACACAATGGCATTCAACTGAGAGGAAGCTGCATTGCTGCTGTATCCTTTCCCCAGGTGAGAGGTGGTAGATTTCACCTTTCTAACCCCTCAGTGCTGCATCCACATAGAGCTCAAATACTCTGCCTTCTGACATTGTGTGGGTTTGGTCTTTAATGAATGATAAGGCCAGAGTTTATTCCAAAAAGGTTTGGGGGTTTTCTCTCTCTTTGTAATTTTTCAAGAATAAACACAGTCAAAAATCCAATTAAATAGCTCACATGGGTTTTGTGAACCAGGACTTCCTGAATAGGATTGTTGAGGATCTGTTTTAGGAAAAATAAATTTGGGATGTTTGTAGAATCAAGGCCATATGGAAATAATTACACTGCAGCATTACAGGTGTCTCGGAGAGTCAGGAATCCTCATGATTCAGCTGTACCCTTCAGAACAATATTTCTTCCAGGGAGCTTGATCTTTCCTTTGACTCTCATACAAGGTTTGATTTTTTTCAAATCCAACATCTCCCACTGCTATTGCTCTAGTTTCTCACCAAGATCATGAGTTTGTTCTGTATGGAAGAATGAGAAGGAGGAAACGCCTCTTCAATTTCTTCTTCTTGTCCCAACCAACTGGGGCTCTGTCTCCCTGACAGCCACTACACCCTCCCACTATTTCTTCAAAACTCGTCAAGGCACACATCTCCATAAACCCTTGAACAGCTCCCTGCCAGCCCCATGAAGCAGAACCACCTAAGTCCTTCAGAGGGATGATTTTCATTTCCCCTCAGCCACAAGCCGATCTGCGTGTTCTCTCTTGCAAACAGTTCCCCCACACTGATCCCATCTGAGATCCCAATGAGATTGGCTTCCCCTTCTTGATCCCAGCCCAAGGGTTACCAGCAGGTCAAAAGAGTGCTCAGAAACTCTTCGTCACGCTTCACACAGCATACACACTCAAAACCCTCTATGGAGCACACAACACGCAGAGATCTCCCACACACTTCTCCCCGTGTAGAGACTTTGCTGCAGAGCTCCTACCAGTGCAGGGTTCTGCTTATGGCTGGCACTCCATTAATTGTCCAGTGCATCATCATTGCAAATGTTACTTTAGAATTTCATGATGTTATAATTTTCCATGCAAGAATACATCTTTAGGGACCACTTTGCAAAATAAGAGCAAAACCATGCAACACAATATTTGAATGTCATGGTGATGAAGCAGAAAATTTTTACAGCAATTCTCAACACTTCAGAGACAATCAGATTTTCCTTTCTAGTCTTAAGCACGCAGCTAACTAAAAGCATGTGATTCTAAGGCACTGAGTCATCTGGGGGGTAAAGTTTCAGAATTACTTCTCCCTCAACAGCACCATGCAGAAAAGAGTTGTAGGTTGGGAGGGATTTGTTTCAGGTCACTGCAGCCCTAAAAACAGAAGAAAAATGACTTCCATCCCCTAAATGCTCAGATGTGCTTAAATATGACCTCAGCAACCCTTGCTAATGATAACGCAAAGGGCTCCAATTACTAGCGATTTGCTCACTTCACTCATCCAATTCTGCAGGGGAAATTCTGTCACACAGGCTTACACTGATGAGAAAAATAAAAGCTATAATTTAGTTTTCAATATTGAATAATAAAATATGAATTTAATTGATACCATCCTACAAGTCTAATTCACTTTGCATTTGAAAAAAAACCAAACTATCTAATTGCACTATCACTGTAAGTTACTGTTGTCACCCATAAATCCTTGGATAATGAAAGAGGACGTGAACAGGTTTTGACCCGAGTTTCTCCCTCCTCTCCTCAATTTCCAGACCCTTTGGTTGTCAGTCACTTTCACAAGCTTGGTGGTTTCAATAAGGTTGTGGAGGGTCATTATGTGTTCATGTTCTTTTCTACAGCGCCAGATGAACTGTTGGATAATTACAAGCACCAATTCCTACATTTTAAAGGCATGTAGTGATCTTGAGGAGGGCTCTCAATTTTTGGGTGCCCTACTTGAGACACCTTAATGGGAAGTGATCTTAGAGAGTGGTAAGCATCTGCCCTCTGAAAACCAGGCACTTTAAAATGTTTGAAGTTGGGCTCCTGCAAAAAAGGGACACTGAAAATCACTGGTCACGTAAGAAAATTTAGGCCAGTGCTCCTATCTAATTTCTAAAATGTCCTTAGGTTCTTCCTGGTGTTTGGCTGATGGTGACACTGCTGTTATGTTTTCTGACATAACAGCTAATCTCCTCAGTGTGGTGGAAGGAAATGGTTTATTTTACCTCCTGGGGCTGTAACAAGATTCAAAACAACTACTGTGAAATGGGCATGACCCAGTGAAACCAGGAAAAACCCTGAACAACATGTATGGGGGCCTAATTTTTTCACATCTCCCCTTGCCATGCCCTATGTGTAAGTGTCTAACCATGCACAAAGCAAATGTAAAACACTACTGTTTCAGTTCGGTAATGTTTTGACTACCCGTGGGGTCTGCTGGTGCTCTCTCAACAGTTTTCCTGGTTAATTCTTCTGATTTTAACGGAATGACTCCTCATTTACATCAGTGGGGGAGCAGATTTAGGCCACAACTCGAAGAGGCACTTTTAAATACCCAGTCCTCAGGATGCCTTTCAGGTAGGTTGTCTTTTGCCCTGCCTCAAACATTTAAAACCCCATTTATTACTCCAATCTTGCAAGCAGAAAGATTTTTGCCAGCCCCTAATTTCTTATGTTCCCTTGACACACAGTTAAAAGCACCAATCAATCCAATAGCCAGGGAAAAAAAAATCTGCAGGCATTAATCTTATTTCTCATTTTCAGCATGACAAATATTCTGAGTTCCATGTCCAGAGATTTGGCTTTGAAAATTCCATATTATGCTCCTACAGTAGCTATTAAACATGAATTAAGGGCATCTATATATAGTTTGCTATAGTGTGCAGAATACACTTTATAAAAACGCTTGACCTGTCATGATGGATCAGATCACTGGTCCATCTACCCAGGCATCATACTTCTGGCAGTAGCCAGGGCCTAGTGGTTCACAGGAAGACGGGCTCTTCCCCACCGTTCATCCGCTCAGTTCTAGAGCGATGTATTACGGGGTGAAATGCTCGCTGTTTGGGCCCGGGGTTTCCAGTGGGTGTAGGGGCTTCTAAACTCTGACCCTCCAGGGTGACAGTGTTCAGACAAGTATGTGCATGTTGTTAGGGACTGAAAACGAGTCTCCCTGAGCTGCAGCCTGTGATATTTAAGTGGAAGTATCTGAATCAGCCCCGTCGCTGCATGGAGGAGGTAGAGGGTGCCACCACCACAGCAGCTTCATACTGCTCCTCCGCAGCCCCAGGAGCTCTGGTGTCCACGTCCCTGCTGGGCGATGGGAGCCCCGAGAAGAGCAGGGTAGGACCTCAACGGGCTCGGCCTGAACCTAAGGGAGCACTCAGAAAAAAACGGCTCCCTTCCCCCACACAGGCAGCCCCCACGACAAAAGAAACTGCAAAGCTTTAACATGAGCCAGCTGGCAACAGACTCAGAGGAATCCTCAGGGGCCGTGCGGCAGGTGGGGCTCGCTGAGCACAGCACACCTGCTGAGGAGCGGGAGGGAGGAACCATGGCATTTGCACAGGACTCCCCCACACTAGGGAAATTCCCAGCCAGGGCCTTTGGTGGTTCTCTCTCTCTCCCCCCTGCCTGAGTATGGCCCCTCAACCTCACTGAAACAATACTTTGGCCCTGAGGCTGTAAAGGTTGGCTATCACTGGCTCATGCTCTGAAGCCCAAAGACTGATACAATAGCATTCATGAACATTGACACTTAAAAGTATATTGAGAGCCCCAAAAGGCAGGTGGGTCACTCCTTGTCACTTCCTGTAGCTGGGGATGAGGGCCCCCCATTATCCATGGAGAGAGCAAAACGTGCGTCTCGAGGGCGAGTTCATAAAGACTTAGACGGTTTGTATGTACTTACAGGAGGAGGCATTAGTTCCTTCTGTTGATGCTTGTATCCTAAACATGGGTTCTGCAACACACAGAAGGTAACAACAAGGTCATAAGGAAATACAGAAAACGGCCACATTGCATTGGAAGATCCTGAACTCATCTTCCCCAGGAAAAAAATAAAGAAAACCACCAAAGACAGGACCAAAAAAAAAATTAAAAACTCCAGAAAGTAAGGAACTTCAAAGTCAGTACAGCATGTCCGGGGCACACCATGAATCAACAATTAAATCAAAAATGATCCATTGTGCTTAGAGTGAAACGTAAGAAAAAATTGGCAGAGATAGGAACAATGTTTTCAGCTGCCTCTGACAGCATAGGGGGCCAGCCAGAAAGCAGAGGGCCTGAAAGTGGCTGTTCTCTTCCATATATTGAGCAAGGAAGTGCTAAAACCAAGTAACTCTCTAGAACTACGCCAAATGGATGAGCCAGGCTACATGAAATAATAGCTGTGCTTAGGGGCTGCTGTGACTAAAAGACAGCAGGATCTATCAGAGCCACCAATTTTGGACATACCAAAAGCCAGAAGGGAGCACAGACGTGAAACTGTGAAAGGAGGAGATGTTCCAGAACAAAACTGTATTGGGTGCCAGCATAATATGGTAAAAAAGAAAGTAAGAGAACTAAGAGAAGCAGACTTAAGCTGGCAGAAGTGAGTCACCATCTTGAGGTGACTCCACACTATCCTATGTCTCCTAGAACAACCAGTAACAACAATTAATGTAAGCAATTAGTGTACAGAAGCAGGCTAATGGGCCAGTCAAATCAGGGTCAGGCCTACTGAGACAAAAGGTACAAGGCCAAAACACATGCAACAAAACTAGGGCATGCATTTAAGAATTGCTAAAGTTCTACCCATTGACAGTCTGGCCAATACATAATGTAACACGTGAGTGAAGCAGTCGTATGCAAAGGCGTGCAGGGCAGCACTTCAGCTAGAAAGCAAGAATACAGAACCCGCACAGAAGGAGCTCTTTCCTTGTGGTAGCAATAGAACACCATGCAACCAGAGAGAGGAAGACAGAGCCAAGGAACGTACGGCATTGAACAACAACCCTAAGAACATATCAGTGAGCTTTCCAATAGACCTTTGGGCAGAGGTTAACACCCTGCCATTACTCTAGTAGAGATCTACATTTAGAAACCAGGGTCACTGTAGGTACACCAGATGAACGGGATATTTGCTGCTCATTGGGGTAGGCGAATAAGGCCCAAAGGAATAATCATGTAGATGGAAACCGTTCCTGAAGTTAAATGACTCTGCAAGTTCCTTCATCACAAAGATGCTAAAGCAACATGGCTAGACAACTGGACTGTGGCAATCTAAACAGGAGCACTGCACACTAGTCCATCTCCAAATCGCCAAAAAAGACGGAATGTGCTCATCTGTATTGCAGGGTGTTGAATAATTCTGCAGGGTGCATGAAATCCCAATTATTCCGAAACAGCCACAGTCACAAACAGCTTTGTGAGACTGGAAAAGAAAAATGGCATGTGATGGGTATGTTTGGATGTACAGGAGTCAAACAGACTCATCAGGACCCATCCTGACGCCATACCTATGTAAACTGATCTCCTGTGCTAAGTGGCCAAGACTCTATGCAGAATACTGGAAAGACAGATGCTGGAAAGATACCTTGAGAAGTAGTCGTCAGACTTATGCACTTCAGTACTCCCATGGGTGGAAAGTAGCTTTGTTATTTAGTATTAAATCTACAAGTGCAGCATTTTAGCAGCAATACAGTGAGCCTTTTGAACACCTAGGAGTCCATATCATTGCCTGAGACCCAGTAAGAGCAAAGAGGAGACTATTCCTACACAGAAGCAGGCAGTGGAAAGATCAGAAGTCGAAAAATACAGGTTGTGTGAAGAAAGGAGTAGAGTGTGCAGGTTACACTCTGACTTCACAAGGAGAGAAGGGATGAGAGCAAAGCGTAGGCACATGCTTTGAACTTTTGGAACAAAAATTGCTCCAGTGCTGACAGGAATACTTGCTATTAGCCATTTGGTCTAATACAGATCAAGTAAAGCAATACTGACTGCAGCACTGAGAATCTGAGATAATACTGGACATTTGTTAGGCATCAGTGCCAAGATTTCACAAGCCCAGAAGTAGGCCACCACACACACACACAGAAACATCAAAGGACAGGCTGCAGGCATGCTTAATGCAGATTCTTGTGGTCACACTTTTCTCCTTGATCTAGCCTACAACTGTTGTCATCTCAGACTCAAACCAGGCTTTGTCAGAGAGGGCATTCCAGAACAGCTAGCGAGAAACCACAGTTCCTTTTTGCCAGCCAGGATCTGTGGAATTTTGCAAATTCATGGGGTGTCTCTCTTATCCGCTCCAGTCTACAACTTTCTCAGCCGCACCTGATTGGAAAGACATGACCATGTGTAAAGTAACACTAATATATTTTTTTAAAGTAACCGAGACAGGGACTAGTCTACCAATGGTTGCAGTGAACAATGTAGGATAATGTATACAGCTCAGAGACACTAAAAGTTAGGGTTAGCCCTTTAATTGTTTGCTAAAGAGCACCTCCATGAAAAAAAGATTAAAAAGCAGGAACGTAGTAAATAGTTCACTCCTATTTTAAAGTTACCAATGCAGGGCCAGTATTTAGGTCATTTTCACTCCCGCTTGCTGAAGCGCTGGCTCCAGACAAATTGTTATATGCAGACTGAGCTAGAGAAAGCAGACCGAGGTGTGAAGAACTGGTTGTAGAGAGACAAGACTGTTTAATTTGACTTACGTGAGGAAGTTTTTGCTCCTTCTGTTGTTACTGGTGTCTTGCTGGCGTGCTCTGCAAAACACAAAAGGTAACAGGAGGTTACAACGTGGTGTCAGAAGATCCTGAACTCATTAGTCTTAGCAGGAGAAGCCAGTTGATCTATTAAGAAAGGACCGGCTGAAGGAAAAAAATGGAAGCTCCAAAAAGCAAACTCAGACTCCAGCCTCAGGGAACAAGGATGACTACTGCAATTGATTATGTATTTGCAAAATAGCTTGCTGGGAAGAAACACAGGATGATCTATGGCTAGAATGACCCTGTTGTTCAAGTCTCTCATTCTCATCGGGGAATAATGGACCCGTGGCAACAGAAGAAAAGCATCAAAATGGCTGTGTTTATGGAAGGTTTCAAGGAGGGTATTTAGTCCTCATGCATCTAAGCAGCTGGATTTGGCAAAGAAAGATTTCTGGTCATCCTATCTGACTTGTTGGTAAATATATTCGATGGTGTCATTCTCCACTTCATGGAAATCTTCTAAATCACATGCACAGCCAATTCCCACTCATGATGGAGGTGGAAGACTGCGTTGGAAGTCAACATTCATGCTGCACAAAAGTGGAGTCAAGCTGTGGCTATACAAAAGTTCCAGGGGACTGCTTTTGGAATGGTGCCATAGGCTTCTCCCCACTTTGCTTGTTGATTTAAAAGTTGGTGGTTACGGCACATGACAATACCTGTGCTTAGCTCCCTGCTCAATGGTTAGCAGAATGCCTAATAAATAGATGGATGGCTTTCAGTTAGAGCAGGTTTCCGCAGGGACCCGGAATGTTGAACATCTTTATCACAATATGCTATTGTGATGTCTGGATGAGTAAAACACTCTTCCGCAGATGTTCCTAGGCTGGCCACCACTGTAAGTTTTGAGATGTTGTCTAGACACTTATCAAGCACTGAGGTGGTAAATGTCTTTATCACTGCACAATTTACAACTTCACTGGTAGTACAATATCCTCTTGCTTGGCTGGAGAATGAGAAGGGTCCTGGATGCCATGATTTCCAGAAGTGTGAGGAACATCTTGCTTAGAATTTTAAACATGTAAACTGCCAACAGATCAGACAAAGGGAATACAGAAGAACGCATAAGACGGTTGGGAAAAGAACCCCAGCAGCCACTGGCCATCGTAGAGCGTTAGATCTTCCTGAAAAAACGTGTCTGCAGCCAGTTGTTCAGCTCATTGTCACATGGCTCAAAATATTCCAAATCCTTGGGACGTTCAGACTGGCTGTTCCCCTGTTTTCTGTAGCCTTACCAAAGATGCAGATATCTGTTATCGAGGCATGAATTAGCAGAGGGATAACTGTCCACCATTTTCTTTCAAGGCAAATAAGACCACTACATTGTTCTCTGTTCTCAATCCTGAGGTTGCTCATGGACGTGACCAGGATGAAGATCCAGTCTCAGTAATGTCCCTCAGTGCAGCTGCAATCAGAGCTTGATGTAAGGACTTTGTATTAGCATCTGTTCACCTTTTTCGTGAGCTCTTCTGTTTGTGTTTGGTTTTTTCCCCTTGTGGCCCAGTTTCCTTTGGCAAATTTACTGTTTCTCCGGGACCCTTGGTCCGGTTTTATCTCATGATGCAGGACCAAATGTTCTGAAATGCTCCGTGCTGGGTGCTATGGAAATGAATAGTGTGTCTATATAAATGTAAAATACAAGGGTCAAAATCTCATCACGCAAGGTCATGAAACGTGGAGGTGCGTGGCTGGGCACCAGTCAGGATGTATGCAGCTCGTCAGGAAGGTTAGACAGTGCGCAGATATATAATCTGAGCTGCCCGAGCAATTATCCTTTCTTAAAAAGAAGAGGGGACAGAGCAGGTCTGGCAGCTAAGACATCTCCGCATCAGGCTGCATTGGAGCAACATTTTCTTCTCTTAAAGAAAGTGTTCCATTCAGTGCCTGTGCTGAGCTGGGGAGCGTCCCTTTACTGGCTGGGCAGCATCGGTCAGGCTTAGTCCGTGCTTGCACAAGTACAGATGGCGAGCTGCACCTGTAGCGGGAGTTTTTACCGGACGCTCGGCACGAAGAGCGCTTCCAGAGCCGCATTCAGAGAGCGGGTGGCAGTCACAGGCTGTTCGTAACATTAACAACTGAAGATGCAAAACGGAGCAGGCACGTCTCACTGCTTATGGAGGACTGCATGCCGCACCAGGGAAGCAACGCAGTGCGCTCCATCAGGGAGGGCCGCACTGGGTCCACACAACACCCATGGAAAATAGACTGAGGAGAAAGAGGAAGGTGGCTTGAAGATGGCCTCCAGCACACGCAGAGGTGGAAGAGCAGAAGGAGGTTTTCAGTAGTGGTATCTGCAGCACCATGCGAATCCAGTCATCTGGAGACGGGGCCTCTGGCCCTCTCTTCACCTTCACAGCTTGGTCTCCATCAACAGCAATAACACTGACAGCTCCATCCATTGTAACTTTCTCCCCCTCCTCCATGTATCTTTGCCTGGTGGGGGCACATCTAGTGCCTGTGAGAGCACAGCAACATCAGGCCTTAACAGAAGACAAACTAATCCCTAGCAATGGAAACATTTGCCTGTGGCTCCTCCACTTACCGAGGCACAAACTGCCAAGGGAGAGGCAAGTGAAATGTTTTCTTGAGGTACCATGGAAGGAAGGCTCTGCAGCACATCGCTCCCACTGTCCCGGTCCTCCGGCCAGACCCAGCCTGTGCTCGCCCTGGCAGGCGACCAAGCCCAGGAAGGGCTCAGCAACACACACTGCCTGCCACGTCTTGAACCTGATTCCCTGTTCTCGTCCGTGACAGCTTATCTGGGACCGCTGAGAACGCAGGGCTAAGAACTCAGACAGCGAGCGTGGCGGGGAGCTGCATGGTCCACTTGCTGGAGTCTGACCCGAGAGGCGACTCTGTCAGACCATTCCCAAAGGCAGATTGACGCTCATTGTGTCCGTGCCTCCATAAGAGTTGGAGGCACAGTTTTGACACCACGAACGGACTGTGCCTGATTCAGTTAACGTCACAAACAAGGTCAGCAACGCCCTGTCCACAAACGAGGCCCCTCCTGCACATTCAGCTAGCAGTGCCTAGAGGAGATGGGGCTTCACAAATAAATGGGGAGACAGGGGGACAAAGAGAGGAGCAGAGAAACCCACTCCTAAGCAGCGCTCCCCTCAGGGACTCCAAGAAAGAGGAGGATCCCTGGAATAAAAGGCAGACCCCCCTCCTCCTCACAGGCAAAGGGTCCTGCTGGAAGGGAGGACCTCCTCCAAACCCTGGTGGAGAGATTGTGACAATCCAAATCTACAGGAAGGGGTCCTGATCACATTAAGAATGGAGAACGCCTTTCTGCAGGGATTACTTTAAGTGCCACCTCCTCATACAGAAGCCATTGGGGCATCGCTGCCTACCCTTTCTGCAGCGTTTATGGCGAGCATATGGAGGAGCTTGGCGAGATACAGTTCACCTCTAAACATAAACTTGAAACAATGATCAATATGCATGTATGAAAATATAATCTAGACATATGGGAATTGCTTTTAGCATCTCTCACTTTCCATGTGTTGGCCTTCACATAGCTCCCATATAAGTGCAAAGCAACGTTGTTGTTAAACACTTTATTTCAAACAATTAATTATGGTTATGTTGTTCAGATACCAAAAGGATGACCTGCCCATTCAGATCTTCATGTTATTTATTTATCCTTGAAAAGTTGAGCTGTTTATCCAGATGGGTTTACCCGCTAGTTCCTTGGGATTGATAGAGGAGTCATTTTTATGTGAATCCTATTCCTGTAGACAGTCCAGAATGGAACAGATATCACTGTGTTTCTAATTGCTCCTTTGAGATCAAGCTTCCTGATGCTTGCGAGAGTTCTGCTCCTAATCCAAACGCCTAGGGACATTTCTGAAGCAGGACTGAGTGGTTGCTGCTGCTCTTTAATCTTTTAATCACTGTAAGCTGTCCAAAGGAATGGAAGTTGCCCCTCACTAATTTTTTTCCCTGTACAGCTATATTCATAGCTCCTTTCCCTCCTCACCCATTCTTGAGAGATGCTGAAGGGATGACATTGTTCGTCCTACTCAAATTACACCATTTAAAAAATGGATTTCACTGGCTGCAATGGAGCTATGCTGATTTATCTGGGAATCTGGCCCACAATTCCTAGCCTGGCCTCTTAAAACACACCCCAGGTCAGCTGTTATGATAAAAGAGGGGTCATCTGGTCTCTTGCGCTAATCAAATCTCAGACTGATCAATATAGGGGCAGGAAGGGATTTTTCTTCCTGAAATGCACTGCACAGTTGGCCAGGTGAATTATGGGATTTAATGTTTGTAAGGCTAGTTTCATTTATGATTTTATTTACCTTCCTCTTAAGCACCAGACATTGGCTACCTCCAGAGGCAGGATAGTGGACTCAATGGACCAGCCTGGGGTAGCATGACAAATACGCTGAACGGTGTTATTAGTACCAACACGATTGTGTTATATTGTGAAGTAGTCCACATGTTAATGAAATGGTGGCTTTACATCCACACTTCCAAACTGGGATGCCTATAGTTGAAATCAATGCAAGGTGCTCTGTGCCTTTGAAAATAGTTACTTCTTTCGATGTCTAAATATGTATTTTGTTGAGTAATTTTGGGAAGACACACTTGAAAACTCTGGCCTTGGTTTATATTACTGTATCAGTGCTCTTTATGGCAGTTAAAATGATTCTTAAAAACATAATAAAAGTAAGTTAAGTGTGCTGCAAGAACCCCTTTGCTTAGGAAAAGCGAGACATCAGTATATGAAAAGCAATTAACACAATACACCCAAATCTCAGTGCTCTCTATTTATAGATCTCCAAAAGACCTTTGTGCATCTTTTCTGATTTCAGTTACAGTCCTTCTTAGGGGATCGCATGTGAAAAGGAAAGAGGCAAAATAAGAAGGCACGTTATATGCTGGGGGCAAGGTACCCTCATTATAAATGAAAAGAGGACAGAAGAGCTGCATAGCATTAAGACCGCTAGACACTAGAAATTGTAATTTTTAGAATATAGTATTCTTCTAATTCGATTTTAGTTGCTGTATTTTTTAAAATTAAAAAAAAAATCTATTTATAAAGCACCCAATGTGAGAAAGTCAAGTCCCTTTCATTTCCACACAAATTCTAGGAGAAGATCTGTCCAGCCAAACATAGCATGTAGCCTGGCGAGGGGGGACAAAAGTCTGGAGCAAGGACAAACCTGAGAGTCTTCAGGCACACATTCCGAACACAAGGGGACTACTTCTCACTTGGAAGGAGAACACGTGTATTTGTAAAATACCATCAAAAGTAGCTAACAAGAACAAAAAGGGCTTCTGGAACACCCAAAAGGCAGCCAATGATAGATTCCTGACAGATCTCCTTGGGAATAGAGTTCCACAAGTGATCAAGAGCATAGAGCATCTTGCTGCTGAATGAACCTGGGAATGAAGAGCACATGTGTCCCACCTAGCCTTATTTACTGGTCATGGATTCATGTCGAGATGCTTCAAGGGCATGCTTGAAGATGCTGCCAGGATAGATCATGGAAGGGGGCTTTGACTCTTTCACTCCTGTCCCATGAAGGAAGCAAAGGGCCATATGCTTCAACCTCCAGATAAATTTCAAGGGAAGCTCAGTTAGGAGTGCATTACAGTAACCGATTATCTTACAGCTGACAAAAGTACATGGCAGTTGCATCAACCATTAGGAATTCTGAATGTGTTTTCAGATGGATTTGTGTGCATGCCTTGGTACAAGGGGGATATTTTAAGCATTTCACTAAGGAAATAAATTCAAGGAAAAAGCCAGCATGCCAGCAGGAGGGACACGTCTGATAGATATGGGAAGGCTTTCCAAATAACAGCTACACCTGATCAATCACCATTCAGTACAGTCCCTGTATAATGAGCGCACAGACCCCCAGAAGGGGTCTCAGAACCCTTTCCCCAGCAACAAGCTTTACCTGACTAGGTGTCACTACAAAAGGTAGGGAGGACTCACTGTCAAAGAGCAATTCCCAGCTGTGGGGAAGGGATGGAAGTTCTGAGGTTCCTACGCGGAATCCCGCTTGGAGTTTTATCTTTTATATTAGACTCCAACCAGTCAGCATCAGTTAAATTCAAGGGATCTTGTGGCAAATAATATGTGAGCATGGAATTAAAGTCTGCGCCATAACGTATATGCCCGAGACGGCCAAATTAAGGGTCCATCGGCAACTTTAATTCTGGCATTCCCTAACTTTTAAGTTCTTGACTTTGCAACCCGAATGCTTTTTGTATGCCATTTCCTAGATTTTTAAAAAAAGCAAATTGGAATTTCCTCCCCTGAAATTCCATCATTATGTGGTATCACATTGACATCCGTGAGCGCATCGGCAGGGCATGAATGTTCATGTCCACAGCGCAGCCCTCTGCCACTTGACTTAATGGAGCAACTGATAGCACCAGTAGGTTGTAATGCTCTATGAGGAACACACTTTGCCAGTGGGCAGCAGAGGAAACTTGGGTTACACTCCCAGTTCTGAAAGGGAACATACTATAGCACGCTCAGGTCCTTCTGCCCCTTTTTCTCCTCCAAGCCTGACTTCTTCTGCACCTGTCCCCTCCAGGTGGTCCCTGTCGCATCTCAACTCCCTCATCCCTGTCTCCTCATGCCAGTCCCCTTACCTAGCCAATCCCAGTCCCTACCCCCTCCCCAGTCTCTTCACCCCAATCCTAGTCCTTTGGGACTGCCCATCTGAGTCCAAGTTTTACCCTCACCCCAGCACTTCATCCCAGGCGCCTTGCCCAGTCAGTCTCAATCTCCCCCCACAAAAGGCTCCTCATAGGATCGCCTTCTCCTTCTCCTCTGCACCCCAGCAGTCCATAGCAGCTGGAAGGAGCAATTGCAACTGCTCAAGGTCTGCAGCCCTGGAGCGGAGCATATGCAGCTGTTTGAGTGCATGATGCACGGTCTGGTCAGCACACAGGAGCTGTGACTGAATGGAGCACGCTCAGTGCAATCCTTGGAGAATTTAGCTGCCGAGTTCTAACAAGTCTCTATTTTCTAGATGTGAACAGAGACTTTTCAGACTTACAGTTTGAACACGTTGGAGTGTTTCTTCCAGGGAACAGCCAGAGGCACATCCCGAGCACCAGGATAACTCCCACTGCCCAATTTCAAGTCCCTGCTCCAAAGCCTGGAGGCACTAGCATGGCTCAAAACCGTTGTAAGAATCTTTGTGACAGTCTCTACCCCCGTTCACCCCTTTTCCAAGAAAATGTTAAATTTTGTACAAAGTACGCCTTGTGAGGGATCATTTGAAAGCCCATAATTTGCTGATCATTATTGTCCTGGTGAACCACGTCTGGCAACACTGCACGTAAAGTTATAAAATTCGACAGTGTGACATTACTGAGACATGTTCCGAGTTTAGAAAAGCAGCCAGAAACCAGCTCCTCAGAGACAGAAGGCAAACCTATGCCTGAGCCAGGTATCAATGAAATCCAATGGACTAGCACCTGGTTAAGTGGCCGTTCTTTGGCAGGAAAGAGGATGTCAGCGAGAAATTTACATCAGCTGGACGTTCCCATCCCCTCAGACTTTCTGTCTTCTGAACCCCAGCTGGAGATGATTCTCAAAGAAGAGGAAAAGGTGTAAGACTGGGGAACAGATGCCTGAAGTTATTCCTCCCTTTCTCTCTACCGATGGCAGCCACAACACCCAAGGAACAAAGAAACAGCTCTAGACTGAGGAAGGGGTCCTGTCTGAAAGGAATTCAGCCAGTAAGACTGCTGAATCATGTGGTGAGAGAGACTTTTGTTTTGAAGTTGCTTGTTAAATTAGGCTTTAGCTGCTTTTCATTTTTATTTTCTTGTAACCAACTCTAACTTTTATGCCTCATTACTGGTAATCACTTAAAACCTACCTTTCCGAAGTTAATAAACTTGTTTTATTGTTTTAACTAAAGCAGTGAGCTTGGATTGAAGTGTTTAAGAAACTCTATTTAAGAAAACAGGATTTGTGCATATCATTTTCTATTAATAAAACATGATGGACACAGAGAAGGCGGGGCAGTACAAGGCATGCATTTCTGGGGCTGATGGGAGGGAAGTGCAGGGAAATCTGGGACTGGGAATTTGCTCTGCAGTGTAATTCAGGAGTGGCTGGCTATACTTGCACAGTATAGCTGGAAATAATTTACATGCTGGAGGCTGGGTGTGGGAAGACCAGGAGTGGTTGCTCTCACAGTGAAAGAGGGTAAAAGGCACCCCAGGTTGGAGAACTGAGGGGACGCAGCTGTTCAACAATCTAGACTGTACCCTGGGGAATGTCACAATCTTTTAAATATAATTTCGTTCTCAGAAACAGCTGAACCATTGTAGCTGAAATTGAAACAAACAAATACATAAATTCAGCCCATGGCAGACCCCCGACAAATTTCAGCCCAAACTATTTAAGTCTGATAATGTTATACAACACTGAAAACAGGATCTTATAATAGAAAGTGCAGGACAACATTAACTACAGGTGATGCTACCACCTCCACCTACCATGTTTGTACAGCACCTAGCACAATGGGACTGGAGTCTCTAGGTGCTTCCAGAACACAAATAATTAGTAGTACTACATATGTACGACTATTCTTTATGATTGCATCTACAATGTAATAGAAAGAATATGGGATTAAGATACTGCGACAGTATAAAGACACGAATTCCGGCAGTGACCACGTTAATTAAATGGATGTTTAAACCAATGGCTGTCAGCCACCGATGCAAATACCCGCACAAGCAAATTGAGACTTTGCTGCTTCACCTGGCTTGCTATCCGGCTATCCAGTGGTAAACCCCACCATTAGTAATGAACATGAGCTCCCACCACATGCCACAACAGCACCTGGATTGCTCCAGATCTCAGCCAGCCACAACACATGGCGGTTTCCAGGCTTCTTCGGTGACTGCGAGATGGAAGTGGAAGTTGATACAGAGGAGCTTTTTTACAGAAGAGTTTTTATTATTCTGGTGAGTCACAGATCTCACATGTGCATGGGATCCCCCTAATGGCAACAATTCAAGCCTCATTACAGAGGTTGATCCCAAATCTATCATTCAGGTAGAAAGGGGAAGAGGTCACTGGTAGCGGAGGAACAAGGCGTGAGAAGGTCACTGGTCTAGTGGCTGTCAGAATCTAATGAATGGATATGCTTTCTGACAGTGGGGAACCAGTGCTTTTAAGTCACCAGATGTTACCCATGCTGCCCCTGATTTCAGGTGGAAAATTCCACCACCAATAGCAGCAGCTCAGAGGTTTGGTTTGCTAGTGGCACCAGCTGAGATGAGCAGGGCCAGGGAGACCACCAAACATGCATGCTGAATTTATGTATCAATTGAGTATTGCTACACAGCATAGGATGGTATTCGATATCAGCTTATAAAATTTAATTTAGAACTAGGGTTCAGCCTCTTAAGAGAGACCAGGGCCAGCTGGAAAGCTTAGATCAGGTCCAAACTTTCCCCAGGTTCAGGAGTATTTGCAGCCAGGGCCGTAGCTATGGGTGGGCCTGGGAGGGCCATGGCCCACCCATTTGAAAGTAGGCCCATCCAATCTGTTCCTTCTGCTGCTGACGCTCCGCTTAAGCTACCCTGGAGCGCCAGGCAGCTTTTGGCTGCTCGCTACCCGAACCTCCTGCTTTCAGTCACATGGCCGGAAGCAGGAAGTCCGGGAAGCGACTGGCAGAGAATCACGAAGATGCCCGAAGCTCCAGTAGCCAAGGTAACTCGAACGTCCATCAGCGTAGTTTCTCGGCTCAGTCGCTTCCCAAACTTCCTGCTTCCAGTCATCAGTGGCAGCGGCTCAGGCCCACCCGAGTCAATTACAGGCCCTGCCAGAACATCTCTTCTGGCTACACCCTTGTTTGCAGCTAGAGCCTTATTTGGTCTAAATTACATTTTACTCACACTCATGACTACAAAAGTGCTAATTCAAAAAAAATCAAGATCCTGTTTCATTGCAGTACCAATGCCTTTCTGTCACTCCGTCTATTTTACCGAACACCCCAACTGGAGGTTAATAGCACGAATTTTTATTCCTAGGAATGAGGTGCCACACACATTTCACAATCATTTCACCGTTCCCAATGTAGGAAAATACTGGGGGATGTCCCCAGGTCCACACGTCTGCCTTGATCAGTGTCATTACCCTGGCCTTGCACATGTGGCTGAGTTCTGAACCAAGTCTGTGTGAAATGATAAAGATGTTTTCTATGTAAACAGTCATAAGCAGCCCCATTTAACGCATAAAAAATGAACCAAATGAAATTAACAAGCCAAATAAAACGACCTGTGGATTTTTGCTTATAAAAACATATCAGCAACTCAACATACAGTTATGATCGTAGCATTGTATGCCTGATATGAAGTCTTAATCCTGGATTTTAATTTGTTTTGAACCACTTTAGTTTAGACAAACTACAATTATGAATGCACACCAACAGCCATCGCACAACCATACACTAACAAAAAAGTCCAAAGATTTACGCTGATGACAAATAAAGATTATAGTTTCATTCTCCAATTAGCATGGCACAGCCTTCCGGATTCAGAGCACAATATGCACCAAACATGCATTCCAAAAAGGCATATTGCAATGATGGCTTCAAACTCATCTCATCTCATTAGCACACAAAGCTTGTCCTTTGATTGCTGTATTGATCTAATGAGGTGGGCGGGTTTCGGTTTTTTAATTCCCCCCCCCCCAGCCTCCTACTTGAATTTCAACTGTCAATATGTTATAATTACTCAATAACAAGTCCAAGAAACAGAGCTTCAGCTTATACTTGCCAATTGGCCATAACTGGAATTGCTAAAAGATTTATACGTACTGATACTAATTACATATTCCTAAACGCATATGGAACCATTCCTGTAGGTGAAAGAGAAAGGGGCTTTGAAAAATATAATTTTGTAGCTTCACATTACTTTAAATAAGCTTGAGAGCCTGGCTTGTGCACATCCTCCATTCCTCAAATCCCAAGTCGAAATGACAGTGTTTGAGACAGACTTCTGTCTATGAATGACTTTATGTGTTGATCACATAGCTTGCATTAAAACATTTATCTCCTGTGCCAGCTACCAGGACAACTATCAACATATCTGAAAGGAGAAGTGGTTACATTTTTTAGCCATACAAATATTACTTACAGAGGAGGGCTGGTTTTTTGTAAAGGCACTGGACTGGGTTCAATTGCCCGTTCTGTCACAGACTTCCTTTGTCAATACTTAATCTCTCTGTACCTCAGTTACTTTTTCGTATAATGAGAATAGTGCTATCCTCTTTCTTTCACCCATTGTTGGTCTTGTCTCTTTAGATTATCAGGTCTTTGGTGCTGGGTTCGGGTTTCAGTATGCGTTTGTACAGCATCTAGCACAATGGGGCACCAATCTCTGTAGAGTCTTCCGGGTGCTACTGTAATAACAACTCATCTTGTTTACATAATGAGGGCCAATTTTATCTAAAACAGGTTGTACCTACGTCAGGCCTAATGTTTTTACATTTATTTACAGACTTAAGTGTTTTCATCTCCATTCTGCTTCTAGTATGGTCTAGCAAGGACACACCTCTTGCAGTGCTTTCAAAGATCTCATTCCCCTACAGACCCTTTTGTCCTGATGGCTCTTTTAATGCAAGAACTTTTTAAACTGCAGTTAAACAAACAGCCACGTCTTACCATTGATGTCCGTGATGGTGACGCTGGCTTTGGTGCTGTCATTCCCTAGCTTGCTGATCACTTTGCAGGTGTATTCCCCAGCGTCCGCCAACGATGCTCTAGAAATGTGAAGTTCCGAGTACTTCCTGTGGAATCAGGAACAACATGTAATATCTTTTACTGGAATAGTAATCACTACAAATAGTCACTGCATTTATCCAATGAAGACACTCATCTTCCATCCTGTGGCTACACCAGTTTATCCCCACCGGAGATGGGAGAATTCTACTGAATAAGCCCATGAAAGATCTGAAATAAATACATTTGGTTATAATATTCTGCTTGTGAGTTCTCTTTGTTGTTAAGGGAAATGTATGAAAACCAGCTTTCTCCCATCAAGAAACTGGACCAGGAGGTGCTCCAACACCACAGAGACAGGTGCCTGTACAAAAATAGATAGGTTCTCCTGTCACCGAAGATCAGGTGCCAGTAGAAGACTTCTGTGCAAGTAGTGTAGTTTCTAACATCTGAATAAATAATCACGAGTTAACAACATGTTCTTTAGCAATCTCTGCAACCCCACTAGGAAATCACTGTCCAGCTCTTTAAAAAAAAAAAAAAAAAAGGTGGTCAGCAGTACAATCTGCGTGAAGCTACATTTTGTTCCTGGTTAGAGATGTAATTTAATCAGTCTCCACGGTTTTAAGATTAGATTTTAAAATGCAGAACTCCTGCCTGCTCATTAATTCAGTAGGAGCACATTCTTTTGTCTCTCAAGGGGGCCCTAACGACAAGTAACCTCAGTAATTCCATTACCTGGATCAGTCCTTCTCAGCTCTCTATTTGGCCACAGAATAGGTACGGCACAGGCAGTTTAGGCATAGGCTTCCTCACATTGCCAGGCCAATCTGGCTTCACCCTGCCCAGGGAAGACCATCTCTAAGGATGAGAGGGTAATTCAGTCTTTGATCTTTCTGCCGAGAGTGTCAATATGGTGGGAAATTGGTGCCACGTGATGTGGTGGTTGTTCTATTGTGGACACTTATGAATTCCTAGCAGAACTAAGGCCTGGTCTATACTTAAAACACAGATCAATGTTGCAAAAGCTTTTCTATCTCAGTACCAATCCCCAGAGCCAATCCGTACCCCTTCCCAGCTCTTCCTTGTGGCTTACTGCTCTCACTAGGGTGGGCAACAATATTGAGCAGTTGATGCTACGTAGCTTTAAGTTTCCTGTTTCTACACGAAGGCACGATTGCCGAGAGGACGTATCGGACAGCTCCAACGGTTGAGGGCGAAGGGGGGAATAGTGCCAGACAGCCACTGCAGCCAGTTAGCACAGTCATGCAGACACACGGGGACTGTAGGCCAGCAGGACACCATCAGAGGGAGAAGAAAGAGTACGTCAGCGGAGCAAACCAGGGCCTGGCAGAGCCTAGGCCGGCTAACTCAGATTGCAACGTCACCCCGGTGATTAGATTGAGAGGGAGCCAGCCAACTCATGGAGTCAATTCATGGAATACTATTCACCGACCCACCTCCCCGGCTGGAGTTCGGGTGGCATATGCTAGCTGCTTGTGGATGGTGTGAGGTCGGAATAAAGTAACAACATAAGAACAGCCACACTGGGACAGACCAATGGTCCATCCAGCCCAGTATCCTGTCCTCCGACAGTGGCCAACGCCCGGTACTTCAGAGGGCAAGAACTGAACAGACAATCGAGTGAGCCATCCGCTGTTATCAAATTCCACCTTCTGGCAGTCAGCGGCTAGACAGAACAGGGGCGAATCTCTGACCTTCTTGGCTAATAGCCTTCATGAACTTATCTAATTCTTTTTTGAATGCCATTATAGTTTTGGGCTTCACAACATCCCCTGGCAATGAGTTCCACAGGTTGACTGTGCACTGAGTGAAGAAATACTTCCTTTCGGTTGTTTTAAACCTGATGCCTATTCATATCATTGGGTGACCGTGGGTCTTGTGGTATGTGAAGGAGCAGAGAACACTTTCTTAGTTACCCACTTTCTCCACGCCATTCATGATTTTATGGACCTCTATCATATCCCTCCCTTAGTAGTTTCTTTTCCAAGCTGAAAAGTCCCAGTCTTTTTACTCTCTCCTCATACGAAAGCTGTTCCATACCCTTAATAATTTTTGTTGCCCTTTTCTGTACTTTTCCAATTCGAATGTATCTTTTTTTGAGATAGGATGAGCAGAACTGCATGCGGTATTCCAGGTGTGGGCATACCATGGATTTATGTTGTGGCATTAATATATTTTCTGTCTTATTATATATCCCTTTCCTAATGGTTCCTAAAGTTAGCTTTTTTGACTGCTGCTGCACATTGAGTGCATGTGTTCAAAGAACTGTCCATAATGACACCAGGATCTCTTTCTTGAGTGATATCAGCTAATTTATACCCCATCATTTTGTATGTATAGTTGGGATTATGTTTTCCAATGTGCATTACTTTGCATTCATCAACACTGAATTTCATCCACCATTTTGTTGCCCAGTCAAACTGTTTTGTGAGATCCCCTTGGAAGTCCTCACAGTCAGATTTGGATTTAACTATCTTGAATAATTTTATATCGTCTGCAAATTTTGCCACCTCACTGTTTACCCTTTTGTCCAGGTAATTTATAAATATGTTGAAGCGCACTGGTCCCAGTACAGCTCCCTGGAGGATACCACTCTTTACCTCTCTCTGTTCTGAAAAGTGACCATTTATTCCTATCCTTTGTTTTTCTGGCTTTTAGGTAGTTGATGAAAGGACCTTCCCGCTTATCCCATGAAATGGGGGGAAATGGGGATGAAATGCTGTCAAAAGTGACTGGAGAATGCAAGGTACTGCATTTTTGGGTTATGGTTGTGTGTGAGACCAACGTGTGGGAGCATGGGGTGTTTGTTTCATCTTACCAACAACAACTGCAGAACTTCAACAGTCTCTTGTATTTTGGACATGCAACACATTTCACTTTCAAGTTCAGGGGGCTCTTTTCCTCTTTCTCTCTCACTTATCCAGATCAATGAGAACCATCAATTCGGCACTCGTAGCAGAAGAACAAACCCTCAGCGCTGCACAGTTTTTAATTCTTCATTACATTTAAGTGACATCTTAGCTTAGAAAAAACAGAGGTCTAAACTTTTAATTTTAGAATAGAAAAAGAAAGTTAGGAGATGAAATTAGTTGTGGAATTCTATCAAGCTTGGTATTTTGTTATTTTTCTTAGGTGTAAAATCCATTGCAATGGTTTCCAAGTCTGAGAAAGAAACTGAATATTCATAGCATCAATGGTATTATAGGCACTTATTGTTAATGCCAGAATTCAAATTGCTAATGCTAGAATTCAAATAATTGAATGCACACAGTAACTCATTAATCACCTTCAATGAAGAAGCATCCAAAAAATACTGGGCTCATATGCATGCCCAGAAGGGAGCAAAAACCCAGACAAAGAGTGCAGTCAAAGCCCAGACTATGTGAGTGCTCAGGCACACTGGACTGCCATTCTGTGAAGGAATGTGGGTCTTGAAGCTGTGTCCTTGGGTCCCCAAGGCAGGCCTCAGACAGCGGCCTCCAGCCGGCAGCTTGCTGGCACCAGCAGGTAGAATGGGCTGGTGGATCCTTGCTCACAATCAGTACCACCCATGAAGTTCCCAATTGGAGGAGATATCCGGCTTCTCCGATTGGCTCAGATTCAGTATTTAAGCCACAAGGGGACACAGGAAGTTGGCTGAACAACTAGGTAAATCCCTAGCTGGCTGCTATATTGGACCCCGTCTTCTCGTCTGATTCCTGAGCCCTGCGCTGTTCCTGACTCCTTTCTATCCTGTCCCCGTCCTGCTTTGTTCCAGACCCCTGGCTACTCACTCAGGCTCTGACCTCTGGTTCCTGGCTCTTGCACTGCCCACTAAGCCTGACCACCACTGCTCTGGCCACTAGGTCTAATTGCCTATGTCCCAGTCTATGTCACATCCCCTGTCTGCCATCCAGAATGGCTATCTGTAAGTAAATACTCAAACAAAGCCAGTATGGCACCCCAAAACGCTGGTGCACTTGCCTGCAGGGTTTCATTTCTAATATCAAAAGCCAGGTGAAACAGCAAGAGCAAATTATGTGGACAAACAGGTTCCAGACAGATTTGAAATGCATAGAAGAAAGATGAAGAACTGAAATGTTGCCATGAGAAGTGGACAAGAGAGGGGATATTTACTAACAGGTGAAAAGAGATGAACTCGTGCCAGACTTTTCTGACTGGTATTAAACGGTATGGTCACTGATACAAAGGAAATGTTTAGTCATTTGTATATGTGAGCACTCTATTTTTCAAACAAGCTTGGATGGAGACCGCTTATATCAGGGGCATTCCTGAAGTCCATAGTAGATGAAATGAGGGATTCAAAACTTGTAATTATCCCAAGGCGAACAGCATCAGATTGTAAATCCATTCAAGCACGCTAATAGGCCAAGGAAATACTGCATCTGTGACACTTATACATCTATCATTAGCTAACAATATGCATCAGGACTGGTCATAAGCAGTAAACAACAGACTGCGGTTTCATCTCCTTATCTGTTGGTCATATTCATCGCTGTCATTTTAAACAACCTGCAAAGCTCCTGCCACCATTTCTGTTTCAGTAGTTGGCCACTTATTGTGCCTAGCAAATATTTTCACATTTTGTTTAATATTTTACATCTAAAATGTTGGAGTTCAGAAAAAAAGTTTCTTCCTTGAAATGACTTTTCACTTTCTATTATGCAGTCACATAATGAGCAAAGAGCTGGTGTGTAAAATCTGAAATTAACAAATATCATCTTTGATGGTTCGACACTGCTTTCAACCTGAGTGGGCTTTTATTAATATGTAGAAAGTGTTCTGCCGAACTGTCTGGATTGACGAAGCCACTAATATGATGCTGCTTTGAATCCTGATGATGCTAGTGCGCGTCTTCTGTGGCAGCAGTATAACTCACTCTCTAAGTAGCCATTTATCCTTTAACACAGATATTAATTCTAGTCAGCTCAGACCACTTGCCACTTTTTAGTCCATGTTTTCCATACTTTATTGTTATAAAAAGTCCGTATGAAAATTAGCTGTCCATATAACAATATAGCAGCCCATGAATAAGAAATAGTTGCCTGTTGGATTGTCTTGGATCATAAAAACACTCAAAATAGAGAAATATTAACCATTTAATTTCATTTAGCTTGATATGAGAGATTTCTTGTGTTCCTTCATTAACCCAATGTGCATATAATATAATTCTGTTCTTTACTGCATTCACCTGCACCGTATCATTTTACACTTACTTACTTAGCTGTGTAGTATGTGCCTATCCTATGTACATGTACAATACAATCTAAACATACATACAAAAAATTTTCAGCTGAGCTAAGGACTACATTCATGATCTTCCATCAAAATAAGACCTATCTGCTCTCAAGCTGCTCGTGTCTATTCAGGCCTGGAGTGGTAGCAGTCAAAGCCATTGCAAGACCCGCACCTTCTATCAAAGTTTCAATCCTGTATGACAAAAGGCAGGCAAATTCCTTCAGTTATGGGGAAAGGTATTTCTTGACTCTTTCTTTCTCTTTGTCTATTTCTAGTGCCTCTATGCTCTCTGGGCTGCGCACCACAGCCAGCTATCTCCAGAACACAGCTAAACACTGTGGCTCACATCACAACAGGAAGACAGGCAGACAGAATCCTGTGGTACAGCATACGGGAGCGATGTCAGGGCACAGAAGTTGTCTGTGTTACCCCATGAGGACTCTCAGGGTACGGGTGGGGAGGCAGCGGGGGGCCAGGAGTGATTTTCCTTAAGGCCGGCTCTCAATTGGCCATTAGTTGAAGCAGGCTGTGGGCCTTATGAAATGCTCTGGTGGGCCTTGTATGGCCTGGGGGTCGTAGGTTGGGCACCCCTGGTTTAAAGAAAGAGCAAGCACAGAGCCACTCGAGCAATTTCAACTCTCCCCGCCAGTTTTCACAGGCATATCATCAAATAGCTTGTGGGCAATGATACTGAAGGCAGCTGATGGATGTGAAAGGATCAGCACGGGCACATGATTTGCTTCCACATCCAGAAGGTCATTAGCCAAAGAGACCAGTGAAGTAAGTCCCTGCACCATATCCAAGCCTAAAAGCAGATTGGTAGGGGTCAGGGAAACCAGAGGGTTCCAAGTATTACCAGAGTTGCGTCACTAAATCCTGGCCAATAAATTCTCTATGACAGGGAGCTCAGAGACAGGGTCAGAGATCAAGTTCCTCAGAATCAAGATACTGTTTCTTGAGCAAATGCCAACAATTGCTTCTTTATGAGATTTTGGTTCTTTACTCTCTCTAAGAGAAGGCATTAATACAGTCCTCCATTAATGGTCGCAACATCTTCCTGCTGAACTTTACTAGTTAAGAGAGTCATAGGTCCAATGTTCTCCAATGGCCATACACCTAAGCTTCCTGAAGCACATCAAGAAACTTAGGGTGAAAAACACGGGCCAAAACAGAAGGGAAAAAATGGATTTCTTGCATAATTTTGCCTCTGTGACAACCAAGAGTCAGGTTTCTCCAGAAACCAGACTGAAATTACTACACGGCAAGAAACATTTGACTCTGCAAATAGGTCTACACTAGGATTCACCAGGCTATTTATCACTTGGAACAGCTGCATTCATCATGACTTTACAGATGTAAAGTAGGGCGGGCAAGGGCCCTTTCTTTACCTCCTGCACATCCCCCATGCTAGGAAACTTCTTTATGTCCTTGTCAGAAGTTACTGTTTACTCTAGCTGTTTTCCTTCCCGCTTCCTCTGTCACTGGCTGTATTGCCATGCACTGGGAAGAGAGGAGAGAATTTATCTTTGCCTCATTCATTTGAAAGTGACAACGATACACTTTGTGTAAGATAGCTGCTATTTGGGGGGAGGATTTGATACGTAACAGTAAGTACACTAAGTACTAGCTCCTCAGAGGAACGCAACAAAATCCTCCACCGTCTCTCTCGAGCATACACCAAAGCAAGTTGTGGTCTGTTCTACAGAAAAGTGTCTCTTCAGGTCTGATCCTGTTAAGTTAATGAGCTATTTCTTAGCTTCTCTCTCTCATACTGCTTATTCCACAGACACAATACTCCAGGCCCCTCCCCCTCACCCACTTTTTAGCAGCCACCCATTAAGGGCATTTTCCTCCAATCAGGAAGATGGAAGTTCCAGGTGTCCCTACTTAGCTGACAACCCTCAGACAAGGGCCCAATCCGAGGAGGGCTCTGACTAGAGCAGGGTGAAGCTTTTGACCGAAAAAAAAAATTTTGTTTTTTTCAGTGAAAAATGCAGATTTGGCTCAACCAAAACATTTAGCAACTTTCTGTCAATTTTGGCAAATTGTTTCAGTGGAACTAAAATAAATTACCAAAAACAAAAAAAAACAACACCAAACATTTGCCATTTTGACCTTTTTAAAATGAAATGTTTTGATTTTTTTCAAATTCCAAATGACTTTCTGTTTACAAATTTCCTTAGATTTGCTTTTTAAAATTTACAGAACATTGAAAAATATATATAACTAAATGAAGGTTTTCCTTTTGTTCAACATTTTGTTCAACCTGAAACACTTTTTTTTTTTTTTTTTTACTTTTCAATCTGACAAAAAATACCAAAACTTTTCATTTCCAGGTCAATCCAAATTGCATTTTTCTTTTGATTTTTTTCAGAATTGCCAAAAAATAAAAAAATTGCTTAGTCACAGCTCTAGTTCAATGGGAACTGAAGCCTCTCAGAACTATGCAGGAAATAATTAACAACTTCCACGGCAATGCAAGTCTCCAAGTTATTCCTGAAGCCAGATCCCCTTGAGATGGTTTCAAACAATTTGGGACTTCAAAGAACAAATGTGAGATTTTTATCAGTGGTTTTAAATGGCTTGGACCCAAGAGGTATTAGTTATAAAAAATGTCTGTAATTTGCTATGAACAATTGGAATAAAAAATGGAGTATTCTGTATGAGATACTCCATTTTTGTTATTACTTTACAACACTATATAAATCCCAGTGAAAATAATTCGCTTTCCTTATTTCACAGCACTCAGTTGTGCATGCTGAGATAATTAATACTTTCAGTGCTTGGGTTCCACCCCCAGCCCAACTGGCAAGATGCATGGCTGTACTTACTTCTGTTTTTTGGAGATCTTGACATTTGGTGGTTTGTTTTTTTTGGTTATTTCTTTTCCATCCTTTAGCCATTTGAATCTGAGAGTGGGGTATTCAGAACTGGTTTCACACCTGAGCACAAGTGTCTGACCCACCGTGGACTCCTGGTTTTTCAGCGCCTTCAATTTGGGAGGCACAGCTAAAGAGAGAAAAGAACATGCTGGTGATTAGGCAGTCCTTGAAAGAAAAAACAATGCTAATTTAAGTAAATTTAGGCAAGCCAGAACATTTAGAGATCGAACCAGACTAAAAAGATTTCCTAAACCAAATAATATCCTAGTGATTTGAATGGATTATACTTAACATGTATAAGAAGAGAAATATGAATGGTTACATTGCTGTGCTTACCCTGGAAGGAAACCAGAATGCTTTCAGTAGCTTGGCCCTTCTTTGACTTCTCAGACACGAGACAATGCAACCTATGCAGAACTAAAATGATGCTCCCCTAATCAGTACTGAGACACAGCCAATGAATACTGGGACCCGTGGTTGAGTAATGATCTATGCGGCAGGCCAGGCCACTTGAAGCAAGACTTCACATTGGGACCTGTCTAAACTGCACACAACGCCCAGATCTGTGGGACCCAGGCATGTGGACTTGGTGTTTTGAAGCATGTGCTTGAGCATCCATACGTCATTGTAAACCAGGGGTACAGTTACTGGACCCAGGTCCATTCGACATGCTATGTCCATACTGCACCATGCAGACTTTCTGACTCTGGTCCGTGGCTTGAGCTGCATCCGAGCTGGAAAATGTGAATCTGAATCACAGAGAAATGTAGGCTCTGACACCCCCCACCAACACGGTCCTAGGACTTGGGTCCTGAATGCATGTCAGACTGATTGAGCCCAAGCTTCCCTTCCATCCACACACCAAACCCAGAGCCCAGGCTTAGGGTATGTCGATCCTGCAATGGAGCCATAGCGCTGAGACCCAGCTCTGCCAGAGGGTCTCACAGTCTGGGCTCCAGCCTGAGCCCACACGTCTACAATGCGATTTTACAGCCCCCAGCCAGTGCCCTGCAAGCCTGAGTTAGCTGACCTGGGATCTGCGGCTCAGAGCCCTGCGTTTTTAACGGCTAGGTAGACATACCCCTAATCTCCACGGGCCATACTGAAGGCAACAGAATAAGTAATGTAAAGTATGCTATTTATTTGGCTTTCTATCAAACATCGCCTATCGAAAGGCTCCAGGTACCTCTGACACGACAGACATCTTAAAGAACAAATATAAGCACAGCAGCTTCCCAAACCACAGAGGAGGGAAGACAACACTCACTCCATACAATCATTCCAGGCCACGTTACACGCAACTGAACCCTAAACTAGCCTATTCTTCCTCAAGGCCACAGAAAAGAGACAGGCTTCTAAGCATACCTTGGGATCAGTAGACGAAGGCCATTGTGGACCGAGGTCGGGGGGACTGAATTCCAGAGTCGCAGGTTGGGTTGCCACTAAAATGTTAAGTTGACCCACCTGTGTTGCTCAGGGGTGTGAAAAATCCACACCCCTGACCAATGCCATTAAACCCAACTAACCCCCTCCCCCCACATAGACAGCGCTAGCTCAACGGAATAATTCTTCCTCCTCTCGAGGAGGTGGATTAACTCCCACCACTGGAGCGAGTGATCGCACTGAAGCTCTACAGCAATGCAGCTGTGCCGTCAGTCCCTTCACGGAGAATGCTGTGCTAGCAGCTCCCTGTCTTTTAAACAGAGGTACCTCCACTGAGCACAGCAGTGTGGCACTGGGACAGCGCGGTCTCTTCTACAGGTGGGTCTCAAACCATTTAGGGCCTTATGGATCAAAGCAGACACTTAAACCGCATCAGGAACCCAAAGACAATGCACATCGCAGAGCACAAGCATCACGTGCTTATGGTGAGAAACCGAATGCAATAAGTGAACCAATATCCTTTAGCACTCGTTTCAGTTTCCAAGCTCCTCCCAAAGTGGTGAGAACTGTTGCTTTGCTCGTTGTGTAATGGTAATGCTTGATAAGGAAATGAGGGGCCAACATGGCTGTCCCCGGATTCCAACAGATGAAGATGGCTGCAATCTTCTCTGTGTTATATATTAGGTGCTTTCACCTGGATCATGACACGTTTCCAGCATGATCCTGTGGTGGGAAACCATTTGACCCCCTAGGAATATGGAAAGGATTAGAGCTTTCACTAGCTTGGCTACTTTTTGGCATTTGTAGCTCATATTTTGGGATGGGAGGATACCAAATGCCTATGCTTACTATTCTAACCAGGCAGAATTCTGGAGGCACCATTACAATCTTTAATGCTGACCCAACAAGACATATTTACAAAGTCTTCCAAGATCTGCATTACTAATATATCTCCAACTGCGCAGTGTAAAATATATGACTAGGATTGGTCAAAACGTTTCCATTAACTTTTTTTTTTAAATGAAAAATGACTTCTTCATCAAATATTTTCCAGAAAATTTTCATTTCAGTTGGCATTTTCAGGATCTTCAGTGAAAAATGGAAACTGACCAACAAAAAATATATCGTTTTTTAGTTTCTGAAAAATGAATTTCTCCGGGCCCCCAAAAAGAGTTTAAAAAAAAAAAAAAAGAAAATGAAAAAAAATGCAGTTTATCAAAGAAATGAATTGTTCTTGTGAAAATTTATGAAAAATAATCATTTTTAAATTTCTCACAAAAATAATTAGTATTTTTCATCATTTCTATTAGTGACGTGTGCTGACAGATATGCCATTGAGTTTTGTAGATCAGAATTAAGGTTGTCTGTGAAATGGGTAAGGTGAATTTTCACGTCAATATTGTTAGTAATGGAGTGGGTGAGCTGCAAAAGTTAAAACTATTTACACAACCTTCCTTAATTAGTTATTTCAATACTTTTTTTAAAATGTTCCTGTTAAACACTCTGTATAAGAGCTATCTTAAGCAGGGGAGCAACATCAACTATAGGGTCCCAGGTTTTTTTTATTCACGGAACGGTGAATTTCTCAGTAAGAAATAGAGGGTTAATGAGAAACGTCATTTTATTCTTGGATCTCATTTTAATTCAATAGTCCCTGCACAAAATGACTTGCAGAACTTTTTCCCGTATCAGAACTGCCAATGGAAAAAAAGTTGTTATGCTCCCCTCTTGCCATAATTCAGGAGTTACCAGGAAACATAAAAGCAGATTCAATCAGCAGCAGTGCCCTGCACTAATTCACGGTAACTCGTTGTCTACAGGCCCTTCAGGGAAAGTGGTTTGATTTGCACACAGATATGGCAGAGTTAAACACAGACCTGTCAGGCATATGAAAATGAACTCACTGGTAAATTGTAGCATGGAATGCTTTACATTTTGAGATCTAGCAGAAATGCAGCTACACAGATTATAACTGCATCTGTGCTGCACTCCGTGCCTATCACTGTCTCTGTGGGACGGACAGATATCTGTTTGGAAGGAAAGTGACTTTTAAAGAGATTCTAGTATCTTTCATGCTTATCTTTTACTGCCCGTTGCTTTAATATCCCCTTAAAAGCCTGAAAATATTATTGTTTTTTCTGCTAATTTTGGTCCATTTCCATTCGATAAGTATTGATTCTTCCCCTGCTGTGTTTCTAAGGAGCTCATCCCAGCATGATGCTGTTTCATTTGCTCCTGATGTGACCAGCAAAAATCTGCCCAAAGGTAAGGATAAAGTTTGCTATTATAGCGTAGAACACCTGAGCAAAAGACCATAAACCTTTTCTGTAGGTCCTACAAAATAGGGCCTATTAAAGAATCATTAGGGGCAGAATGATTTGTACAAAAGATTTATTTAACACTGAGAAGACATACTCCAATATTTAAGGCAGGAAAAACTTGGGACAGAGCTATTTCAGTATCGCAACAGAAGAGGCCAGAAGAAAGACGACAACAAAGAAAGACAGAAAAAGAAAAGAAAAGAAAAAAAGACAAAGAGAAACATTTAAAAATAACAATGGGAAAGTCCCCAAAGACTCCAATATTAAGGTGCATTGGGATATATTTATATGCATTCTTTGGCTGAGAAATACATTGAAACACTAGGCAGTCTCATGTTTTAAAGATTAAATTAGACACACAGAAAGGCGTCAAAGTTTAACCGTCACATTTCCACACTCCCCCGACTCGATAAACACACACACACACACACAAACACATATACCCCTCCATCCCCACAGAGAGAAAGAGAGAGAAGCAACACAGGATATCATGACAAGACAGCGATATAACATTAAGAGAAGTCTGGACTAAAAGAGCCAGACGGCCCTGTGTACAATATGGTTAAGGACAAGGAATAAACTTTTCTACATTTACTCTGCAAAGTCATTGTGATAATATAAAACCTGAGGTAATTTGTCATTCCTGGACTCGGGAGGGTTTGGCAGAGCTGAGTTCTCATCACCCTCAATGTCTGATTGTATAGTTAATCTGTTCAGAGCCTCAACACACTGAACAAATTAAACAGAAAACCTGAAAAATATCATCACGCCGCAGCGTGCTTACAGCTGAAATTCCATGGGGTATTTCTAGAGGAGAACAAAACCTTTTAAGAGGGTGAACACAGGAATGTGTTAGACACGCTTGCTATCACACGTGTATTACTTGGTGTGAAAAATTGTGATTGACAGTTATGTTAGTAAATGGAAGCCAGGGAGTAACCTGTATCGGTTCTCCAGGCTGAAGCTTGCTCTCATCTACTCTAAGGTTGCTGGTGTGCGGAGACCACGGGCTACTATGCCGACCAACACTGTCTCATTGTTTCTTTGTACTCCACTGTCTGTATCCATCTGTTGTCTCTTGTCTTATATTGTGAGCAACTTGGGACATGGGCCATATTTTTGTGTGTTGTGTTTGTCTAGCACCTAGCGCAATGGGGGTCCATGACTAGGCCCCCTAGTATGCAAATAATAAATGATAAAAAAATAACTTGTGCTCCAGGAAAAAGAGAGAGTCGCGCCAGAATACACCTGCTTCCAAAATCCCCTCCACATCAAGATTACAACCAAGCTCAGGTTTATAAACTACAGATATTAGCCCTGAGCTATTTGGCAGTCTATGTACCAAAGCCAAGAAAGCAACAGAAGGCAGCCCCGCCCAACCCTGGCACTGTAAATAGAAGACAAGCAGGCTATGCGTGCTGCAAGCAGAACCAAGGCTCTCAGAATGTCATGCTTCTTAGTGAAGCCCCAAGTACATTTTTGCAAAAGCTTGAGCTGACCGTGCAACAACACTAGCATCTCAGTGGAAACTTTCAAAGCAATGGTGCCACCCGACCCTCTCAAGATCTTTAACTAAACAGCTTGATTTATTTTTTTGGTGAAATTTTGCAAAACATACATGGCATGTCACCAAACCAGCATGGACATTTACCTAAAAAGTGGAGCTGCGTTTTGAACTTGGGTTAGTGCCTCCCTCCCATTCCTCCCTTTATAAGGACAGTAAGCCCCTCCAAAAGCAGTCACGGAAGTTGTAGCTCTTCCCTTGAAATGACTTCAGAAGAGGCATTATTAATCGTCTTGTCTAAAGCATGGAGATAGAGTCCATTAACTCTGCCCCAGAAACAGGTGCAAGATGGTGTCACATTGAGGAGCCAGAAAGTGACAGGAGAACCCTAAGCCAAGCATCTGTGTTCACTTTCCAAAAACCGGACTGAGGCAAAAACTAAAAATACTGTGTACGTGAGGAAAGCCACCTCGGCAGCTCCGTTACAGCGTGTAAAGGGAGAGTAACCTCACCACAGTCATGGAATGATGCTCAGCCCAAACCTGTGTGGCTCAAAGCACCGTCAGGCTCATCATGAAAAGGCTTCCAGGGTCCCTTGGGTAGCCTCGACATGGTAATGCAGCCACACAGGTTACCACGTGCTAAACTGAGGCACCAGCTTTCTGCCCTGCAGGACAAGAGAACGTAGTAGAGAGTACGAGCTGAATTCAGAGGGAATGAAAATGCAGAACCTGAGTGAGGGAGAGGGGCCTAACCTAAAGATTACAACTTAAATGTCAACTCTCTTAATTACTCACTGCTGAGCGTTTCTGCAGAAACATCCAGCTTATCACATCTCTCCCGTCTCATCGGCTACCAAATGCCTCCGCTGACTCCTACCCAGCAGCCAAAATCTTCTACTTCACTGATCAACTTTCAGGAGGCCGTTACACATTGCCAATACAAAAACTGACACTGCAGGTTGAAAATGCAGGGACAGCACAAAATAAATGCAGTTAATATCAAAATAAACAACACAGGGGCTCTTACTCAGATTTAAGTCAATAAAAAGCCCTTAAGGCTGATTTTGCGAACCCAGGAGCCTAAAAGGAGCCTCCTAAATCCATATTTGAGTATTTAAACAGGAGTGGCCTGATGTTGAGGAGCGCTGAGCAGCCACAAATCCCACTGACTTCACCACGAGCTGCAGGTTTGCAACATTTTTTTAAAAAAGAAAAAAAAAAGAAGCTACTTTGATGAAGAGCCTTAGTTTAGAATCCTACTTTTCAATCGTAAAGTTTAGGATCCTACAATTGAAAAGTTTGGCCCCAAGTAAATGACTCTGCACTGAATTTCCAGTTCGCTGTCCCAGCCTGACACAGAAATTGGGTGTCCTGAGATTGCTCCAGCTTGCAAGAATGCTCCAACTATTATAGCAGCTAGCACGGCTGAGAGCAATGGCTAATTACCAGGTAGTAATAGGAAGAGAGGAGGAGTCAGAAAGAAGGAAGGTATAAAAGAGGAAATTTCTAAAGCATATGTATGCAATTTCCTCCCACATCATCTGTGTGTGTCTATCACCTCCTGCGGAACAAGGTCAAGATCTGTACCTTGACTCCATATCTGCTGAAAATCTGATTTCTAACTGTATCACTCCCCCTCTTAACTAATGACATTTCTTTAATAACCATCCTAAATCTTCACTCTGAATGTCAGAAGCTCCAAAACACCCTGGCCATCCTATTCTCCCATATCCGCAATATCCATTGTCTGGCACATTCCTGGATTTCCGATCCATGCCTAATTACATAGTAACCTGTCTCCTTGTGTGCTAGTAGAATCTACATTAATGACATGGAATGTGACTGCCCCTTGCGTAGGCATATCTGAGCTAGCTTTAATCTATCTAGCTCAGGTATCAGAATAGCAAAACTGACACCACATGAGCTTTCAGTACAGTCCATGAACGCAGTGCAGACATAAAACAATCATCTAATTCCAGGTGAAATCATCCCCCTCCGTTTTCAAACTCTGTGATCCTTTTCCACTTTACCTCCCTCAGCTCATTTCCACATCCTTTCTATCTGCGCCTTCAGCGTGAGCTGCCTGTGTCCTCTCTGCACATCTGGGGCTCTCTCTTTCACTTACCCTGGTCCACTTGTCTGGAATTCTTACACATCAATCAAGTCAGTGAACGACTTCCTTTCCTTCACTTTCACAGTAAAAACATCCCTCTTTCTCTTCCCTACTCTGTTGTGTTGATTCCAAAGCATTTTAAAACTGTGTATTAAGTACATTATATAGCAAAAAGATTCAGTGCATTGGTTGGTCTGTAAATTATACAACATGGATTTACCTTAGTGGGACTCACTTCCACACTCAACCCTTGATTATCCCTGTGCTGGAGCAATGCTGACAAGTTGGGCTAGCCTGCCTCAATCCTTTGGGGGCATGAAGGTGACATGTCTTAGGACAATGAATGACACCATAAATCATAGTGCGATTCCCAGCAGTTTTCTTTAGGTGCTGGCTCAACACATCTGCCTACGTCAACTGGTCACTGATACAGCTGGGTCTAGCTCTAGTGAGATTTCGCGCAATACATGCATGGAACAGACTGCCATTTCTCTGCAGCAGAATCGATGCACTGAATTAAAATGCCGTCATTAAACAGGGAATTTACGCAAGTTTCATTCGTATTAAAATACTTCTGCTGTCCTAAGAAGCAATTTTGGAGGGCATACTGCCATCCATAGCAAGTTTACCTGCCTTGCATACCTTCTTAGGGACGTCCTGATTATCAAATTAATGCCAATGCGTGGGCTGTCAACCCTTCCATCTTCTTGCCTGTCTGTTCAGTGCTGTGTATGAACTGGAAGGTCTGGGTAAAATTCACCCCTCCAGGCAAACACAGTCCACAGACTACAGAGACACCACTTCAGTCCCACTTAAGCCTGGTCTAGACTTTGCGCTGGGACATTGCAAAGCAGTGAGCGTCACTCCACATGACCACACAACTTACATGTTTCAGGGGGAGCGGTGGCAATGCTTTGCATTATAAATATCCCCCCCCTTATTTTGTGGAGAAGGAGGGAGAACTCTAAGGTCTCCTTAGTTTGCAGCAGGTACTTGCCAGGGGAATAGCTGTCAGGTCAATGCTACCTTTTGCTTTCCTCACGAAAATCCACCCATCAGATAAGTTGTGTGTTGAAAATAATCATTTGATGAGCATAATGCTCTGGAGAGTTTGCTATCAGCTCGTGCCCCAAACTAAGATGACCAGATAGCAAGTGAGAAAAATTGGGACGGGGTGCAGGGTAATAGATACCTATATAAGAAAAGGCCCTGCATATAGGGACTGTCCCTATACAATGGGGACATCTGGTCACCCTGTCCCAAACTGGGAACATTCTTTCTGCCTCAGTAAGCCCTCTCACATGTCCCATGTGCACCAAGCATGATCCGCAGTATCTCTCTACTGAAACAGAGACAGGGAACCACAGACACAACCTGTTGGGCCAGGGGCATCTATTCCTCCCTGGTGATGTTCCCTCCCAGCAATTCCTGCCCTATGTCTGGGGAATTAAAAATGAAAAAATGCCTTCCTCTTTTCCCTGTTAACCATGCTGTCTTGCTGCTGTTCATCTCCATTTAGTGCCTCCTGAACCAAACCATTTTCTGTCTCCCCACTGCTGTCTAACGCACTGAAAGAGGCAAGAATCCTGTGGACAAAACAGTACATGATCATGTAACTAAAAATTGTTTCATAATACATACACACAAGGAGGGTGAATTAAGGTGGCGTGGTCAGTCGTATTTCTGGCATTTCCTAACTTTTGAATGTTTGCCATTGCAACCACAACAAATTCTTTAACATATTTGTGCAGGTGATGATATATAACATGGAGCAAGGTACTACTAAATATTTACTAATGAACTGGAAAAGTATGTTGGGGTGGGGAACAGGAAAGTGGTAAAACCTGCAGACGGCACAAAATTATTTAGCTGAGTGAAACTGTGAGAGGATTGTGAAGAACTTCAGAGGGACCTAACAAAGCTGGGTGAATGGGTAGCAAAATGGTAGATGAAATTCAATACAGAAAAATGCAAGGTAACATGCACTGGAAGACGTAACCTGACCTACTTATATGCACCCCAGAGAGGACTAAATTCACAGTAACCACTCAGGAAAAAGAATTGAGACATGATTTTCAAAAACAGGAGCCAAAAGCTAGGCTCCTAAATCCATATTTAGCTCTGCAGCCTTACCCTTGTCAGGAGAGAGTGAGATGCGGGTCTTCACCCAAGAGAGTTGACAGCTGGGAGCCTAAAGTGGGTGCTCTTGGTGGACCACAGAGCGAGTAAACAGGAGAAGTTTCAGGCATACCCAATGAAACTGAAAACATACATATCTGGAAAAAGGATTTGTGTTTATTTTGTAACACACAAGCTGTGGAATCCCCTGGTGCACAATATCATTCACCCTTCCTTGCGGATTGCACCTTGATGTGGTGGGAAGGCGTGTGCTCCAATGGCCCTTAGAGCTATGCCAGCAAGAGCTCTACTTCTGGTAGGGCCAGCCAAATTGGACAAGTCGAAGCAGAGGGACCAGATGAAAGGCAGCCCACTGGCCCTCCAGATTGGGGGTTGAGCGTTTGGCCAACTAGCTCTCCTTGTAAAAAAGTTATGTTGTAGCCACACAAGATAGCCTTGTTTGAGCCCTAAGCGACATTGATGGCTTGGCAAGGATTCAGAAGATATTATTGAAGCAAATAGCGTACTATGAGATTCAGAAGAATTTTGCCATTCATTTTTATTTATTATTTGCATTGCAGTAGTGCCTTGGAGCCCCACTCCCGGACCAGGACCCCAGTGTGCTAGACGTTATATGGACACAAAACAAAAAGACAATGCCCTGCTCCAATCTCAATAATATTCACGAGTCCATCAGATAGGATAGAAATGTTTACATGAGAGCAACCCTCATCCTTCAAGACATAAGCCAACCACTAGGTGCCTCGAATAGGAAGAGATCCCTTAAGGCATGTTATTATAGGTCTGCACACCGTGGAGGTGTTATACCTTCTTCTGGAGCATCGAGTACTGGCTAATATCAGAAAGGTAAGATAGCACACTAGATGGACCATTGGTCTGTTCTGTTATGGCAGTTCTGATGTTACTAACAACAACGATTAATAACAATAATAATAGCCAGAATGATAGCCCCGTAGACTCGTTGCATTTTCAAAACATTATTTAATGTTTATTAATATTTAAATATTTCAGTCAGGACAGCCTCCCCAGTGGACTACCTCATTGGGGTAAATAATATTTCCCCAAAATAATCACGTATTTATGTTAAGATGTTGGAGTGCAAAGAAAGAAAACTGAACTGATTTTGGAAGATTTCCAATTTCTTTTTATATTAGCAGAACTGCGGTTAAAAAGTTAAAAACCAATTTGAAGAAAAGAAGATTAATTTAAGCATCAAAAGCAAAAAAATTGCCGTGAGATTACAGATGGTATAAAATATTCACAGCAACATGAAGAACTTTAAAGCTTTTATGCCATTGATTTGCTAATGCAGAAGACAATTGTTAAACTATGGATTTTGGCTCCTAGTTCAATGGAGTCTAATGTGCTCCCTTTTTTAATCCTTTATAGTGCTTCTCAAGTGTAATACTCCTTTTCTGGGGCTCATCCTAATCTGTATTCAATACCCAAATGCGCAATACTGCAAGGGGGATGGGGCAAATACCTGTACCAACACACACAAAATCTGTAATACTGTACTAGCTGTAAGAGCTAGGTTCATAGATTCCAAGGCTAGCAGGTTCTATTTTGAACATCTAATCTGATTTGGCAGGCCATAAACGTCCCTAAAATAATTCTTAGAGCATATCTTTTAGAAAAAGATCCAACCTTGATTTAAAAATTGCCCGAGATGGGGAATCCACCACGACACTTGGTAAATTATTCCAATGGCTAATTACCCACACTGTTAAAAATGTACACTTTATTTCTAGTCTGAATTTGCCTAGCTTCAATTTCCAGCCATTGGATCATGTTATACCTTTCTCTGCAATACTGGAGAGCCCATTATTAAATATTTGTTCCCCATGTGGATATTTATGGACTGTGGTCAAACTGGCACTTAATCTTCTCTTTATTAAACTAAATTGAGCTCTTTGTTCTAACACTATAAAGGCACATTTTCTAATCCTTTAATCATTCCCATGGCTCTTCTCTGAGTACTCTCCAATTTATCAACATCCTTCTTGAATTGTGGGCACTAGAACAAGACACAGTCTTCAAACAGCAGTAACACCAATGCCAAATGCAGGGATAAAACACTCTACTCCTACTTGAGAATCTCCTGTTTATGCAACCAAAGATTTCACTAACCCTTTTGGCTACAGTGTCACACGGGGAGCTCATCCACCACAACCCCCAAATCCTCACAGTACTGCCGTGATAAGATATTCAGGCTAGAAAGCAACTTGTGACAAACCAGAAAGTTCTCCTCAGATTGAAAACTGCTTATGTTGTCTCCATAGTGAAGTATGAGGCACTGCTCCCTTTTCATAGCCTTCATGGCCGCCTCTTGGTGACATTTACAAGCAAGACTGTCATTTTCAGGCACAAGTTGTATAAGCTAATTAGTTAATGCACCCAAAATTTGTAGGAGCAGGTCATATGAAATCAGGAGTTGTGGGTCCATATATTTTAGGGGATTGATAATCCGATATAGAACCTTCCACCTTCAAATGGCCAGGTCAAACTCAGCCTCCATCAATAGTGATCTAAATACAACACTTACAACTAACAACCCAGGAACAGAGCATTCAGAAAACTTTGGAATTCACCATCCAAAAATCATTTAACTTCAAAAATGGTCTGTATGGTAAAGCATATATTTGGAACACATTACAACTCAAAAAGTAAAATAAAATACTATTGTTAACCACATTAGGATGAAAAAAGAATATTTATCTCATACATTTAAAATTGTGCACTGTTTGAAAATGTAAAATGAAATAATACTCTTGAAATTAAATTCGGTGAGTATCTGCAGTTGTAGAGATGCTTTCACAAAACACTGGGTTGTAATTTGCCCTCATCGGAATCATCTTCCCATGCCACATTATTATACAAGACTTGATCAAGACAGGGCTGTAATTTGCCCTCATTAGAATCATCTTCCCATGCTACATTATTATACAAGACTTGATCAAGACAGGATCAAGTGTACAGATAAAGGATACAAAACTTCAGTATAGTCTCTCTATTTCACTGGAAGTTACACATAGAAACGGTTTATGCGGAACAGAAATGGTCACTTTTAGGCAAAAGCTCCAAAAATGATGAGAGGCAAAATTGAAAGTTTTTCTATAATTCATGCTCTGAGTCTAAACCAACCCCAAGTTATTGAGCTAGGTGATGGAAATACTACGTCCAAACTATGGCCTGTGTTATGCACACCTCGCAAGGCACATAAAAGACAATAAGAAGAGGTTCTTTAAATATATTAGGAGCAAGAGAAAGATGAAGGAAACTGTAGGTCCTCTACTTAGCAGGGAATGACAGCTAATAATTGATGACATTAAAATGGTTGAAGTGTTTAATGACTATTTTGCTTCAGTCTTCACTAAAAAGATTAATGGTGATCAGATACTCAGCATAATTAACATTAACTACAAGGGGAAAGGAATGCAAGCCAAAATACCGAAAGAACAGGTTAAAGAATATCTAGATAAATTAGATATATTCAAGTCGGCAGGGCCTGATGGAAGTCATCATAGGGTTCTTAAGAAACTAGCTGTAGCAATCTCGGAACCATTAACAATCATCACCCATCCTCCAGGAGTTCTGAAAGAAGTCCCAGAGGACTAGTGAATGGTAAACACATTCCTATCTTTTAAAAAGGAACAAGGAGCATGCAGGGAATTATAGACCAGTCATACAGACCAGTTATAGACCAGTCAGCCTGTTATGAGAAAAAACACAGAAAAAAACCACAGAAACTCAGAAAACGGCCTTGCTTGAAACAAGTCTCCCCGCACAAGCCTAACTTCGATACCTGGAAAGATACTGGAACAAATTACTGAACAATCAATTTCTAATCCCCTTGAGGATAACGATGTTAAGGAATAGCCAACACAGATTTCTCAAAAACAAATTATGCCAAACCAACCTAATTTCTTTCTTTGATAGGGTTACTGGATTGGGGGAAGCAGTAGACATGAAATAATTTGATTTTAGTAAGGCTTTTGATACAGTCCCACATGATATCTCATAAGCAAACAAGGGACTACCCAAAAAGAAGTTATCAATGGTTTGCTGTCAAACTGGGATGGTATATCTAGTGGGGTCGCACACACATCAGTCCTGGGTCTGGTATTAGTCAATATTATCATTAATTACTTGTATAATGGAGCAGAGAGTCTGTTTATAAAATTTGCAGATGGGAGGAAGAGTTGCAAGCATTTTGGAGCACAGGATTAGAATTCAAAACAAACTTGACAAATTGGAGAATTGGTCTGAAATCATCAAGATGAAATTCAGTAAAGACAAGTGCAAAGTACTACACATAAGAAGGAAACATCAAACGCACAACTACAAAATGGGGAATTACTGCTGAAAAAGATCTGGGGATCATAGTGAATCTCAAATTGAATAAAAGTAAACAATGTGATGCAGTGGCGAAAAAAGCTAATACCATTCTAGGGTATATTTACAGGTGTTGTATGTAAGACACGAGAAACAACTGTCTTGCTCCAGCTGGCACCGGTGAGCCTCAGCTGGAGTACTGTATCCAATTCTGGGTGCCACACTTTAGGAAAGATGTGGACAAATTGGAGAGAGTCCAGAGCAGAGCAACACAAGAGATAAAAAGTTTAGAAAACCTGACCTATGAAGAAAGGTTAGAAAAACTGGACATGTTTAGTCTTGAAAAAAGAAGGAAGAGGTGAGGGGAGGACCTGATAAGTCTTCAATTATGTTAAGGGCTGTTCTAAAGAGGACTGTGATCAGTTCTTCTCCATGTCCACTGAAGTTAGGACAAGAATCAATGGACAATCTACACCAAGGGAGTGCTAGGTTAGATATTAGGAAAAACGTTCTAACTAACAGTAGGTACGCTCTGGAATGGGCTTCCAAGGGAGTTGGGGAATCCCCATCACTGGAGGTTTTTCAGAACCAGTTGGACAACCACCTGTCAGGGATGGTCTAGGTTTACTTGGTCCTACCCTCAGTGCCTCTTGAGGTCACTTCCAGCCCTACATTTCTGTCATTCTATGGTTCTATGCATAAGTTGGCTAGATGATCATAATGGCCCCCTCTGGCCTTCAAAATCTATGCATCTGTGAAAAATAATATAATTTGAGTTAAATACAAAATAATTAGTAATTATATAACACATCAACATCAGAAGCCTGAACAGCCCAGAACAAAATCAAAATAAATGGCAGAAACTGGTGAATATCATATAAACCTACGGGTCGGGGAGGATAAAGAAAAAGACGATGAGAAGTATCAAACAACTGTAAAAATATGGCCATCTGTCTTGGTCACCATGAAATGAGTACGTTTTGGGCTGGAAGGATTCTGTTCTAAGTGACGATTATCTCGTTCAGCTGGAGGCCACCCACGGTATGTCTACACTGCAGCTCAGAATGTGCCTCCCTGCCTGGGTAGACAGACCTGTGCTAGCTTTGCTTAAGCAAGAGTTCTAAAAATAGCCATGTGGATGTTGCGGTTCTGGAGGAGGTCGGCAGCTAGTCACCTGAGTCAGCTGCCCGCTAGCTTGTTTCCAGCTACAATGTAGCCATACCCATCTATATGTTCTGAGATTTCTTTAAAATATCGTGTTTCGGAAAGATGAACACAATTTGATAGAAGCACAGAAATGTAGGACTGGAAAGGACCTTGATAGGTCATCTAGTCTAGTCCCCAGCATTGAGGCCCAGGTAATTTGTTCCTCACAGTTAAGAAGTTTTTCCTAATATCTAACCTAAATCTATCTTGAGGCAATTTAAGCCTATTACTTCTTGTCCTGTCCTAAGTGGTGAAGGAAAATACTTTATAGCCTTCCCTGTATAACAATCTTTTATGTCCCCCCCTCAATCTTCTAAGCTATATTTCCCTAGTTTGCTTCTGAGGTCATGTGAGACAGTATCAAATGCCTTACTAAAGCCGACATATATCACACCTCTTGCTTCTCCCCCATCCACAAATCTTGTCATCCTGTCAAAGCAGGAAATTAGGTTGGTTTGCCATGACTTGTTCTTAACAAATCCATGATGACTGGTACTTATCAGCTTACCTTCTAGGGCTTACAGACTGATTGTTTTATTATTTGCTCCATTGTCTTTCCAGGTACCAAAATTAAACTGACAGGTTTATAATTCCCTGGATTGTTTTTAAGTACTATATTTGCCCTTTTCCAATCCTCGGGGATCTCTTCTATCCTCCACGAATTCTCAAAGATAATCGTTAATAGTTCAGAGATCTCTTCATCCAGTTCCTGAAGTATTCTAGGATACAGAGTACTTCATCATACCTTGACAACTTGAATACGTTAACTTGTTTAAGTAATTCTTAACTTGCTCTTTTTCTATTTTAGCCTCAGATTCTACCCCAAATCTACACTGATTTTCACTATGTTAGTCATCTAATCATTGCTAACTATTTTTGGGAAACATACAAGGCATTTAGCACTTTGGTCATTGGTGCAGTTTCGGTTATTGTCTTTCCCTCCTCTTGAGTAATGAGTAAGTACTGTGTCCTTGATCTTCCTTTTGCTTCTCATGTATTTGTAAAGTGGTTTTTTTTGTTGTTGCTGTCTCAATCCCTAGCTAGTTTAATCTTATTTTGTGTCTTGGCCTTTCTAATTTTGTCCCTACATGCTTGTGTTGGTTTTTTTATATTCCTCCTCCATAATTGGACCTAGTTGTCACTTTTTGTAGGACTTCTTTAAGTTTCAGGTCCCAGAAGATCTCCTGGTTAAGCCAGGGTGGTCTCTTGTCATGCTTCCTATCTTTCCTCTGCATTTGGGATAGTTTGCCCTTAATAATGTCTCTAAAAAACTGCCAACTCTCCTGAATGTTTTCCCTTTAGACTTACTTCCCACAGGATCTTACCTACCAATTCTGAGTTTGTTAAAGCCTGCCTTTTTGAAATCCATTGTCTTTATTCTGCTGTTTTCCCTCCTACCAAATCATAGGTCTCTGTCTGGCTTTTACATAGTCTAGCTAAAATGTAGGAGAAAAACAGCGCAACCAACGTAACTGTTGGTTCTAAACATGTTGACCGTTAAGAGAACCAAATAAAGACTCTGTTAAAAAAAAAAATCAAATCTTTGACTCACGCAGACTTAACAGAATCACAGACTGAAAATTGATGCTATCAAGTGTGAAAGTATCTGCAGGCTTTATTTGCCATGTGAGCCTCAGAGGCCCACTATACACAAGGGGTGAAATCCTGGCCCCAATGGGTGTCAGGAGCCAATGGGATTTTTTAAACTGACTTTACAGCACCTTTATAGAGAAGTAGAAGCAGCTTTGTTTACACACAAAGTTGTGCCAATCTAACCAAAAGAAACAGATTTTAGTTAAACCAGTGCAAAACCCCTGTGTGAACACTGTTACATCAATTTAAACCTTATTTATATTTAATGTGTGTGTCAGTCAATTCCTTACCAAAGTAAGCTAAAATCAGTATTAGTCAGGTTTAAATTGATTTAAAAGATTTAAAATTGCCCTCTCTGGTTTAGCTAAATCAATTAAAAAACACACCTTTATCCAGTGCAACTTTGTATATTAATGTATGTGCATGTTTAAGTATATAAACGTGATTCATGCTAGCAAGTTGCTAAAGTGGTTCCAAATCTTTATTTCTAGGGCTCATGAGCACAACCTTTTCCTTCTCTTTATTTTTCTGGATTTCCTTTCTTTTTTTTAAAAGAGAATGATGGTTTTAGGATTACATGTGACAGTTCCGTTTCACTGGTTGTTGAAAGGAGATTGTCATGTATGGAGATCTCTCTTGTGTTGTTTCCTACGGACTGTATGATCTATGACATTCCAGAACCAAGTTTTGCTTTGCTGTTATTTCTGCATGGAAGATTCCACTGCCTTTCATTCCTGGCCACGACACTGGACTTCATTTCCGTATCACCTTGACTTCACGTCTGTAGCAGCTGATATAAAATAGGAGGCTTCTGTTGCCAACAAGGTAGCAATTGGGGATTAGTGGATTTATTGTGCACTTATCTTCAGCAAAACTATTTATATGAAGGAATTACTAGGAGTCCTACTGAGAACCCAAAACATTCACCGTATTTATGCGTAACACTGGATTGCACAGCCACCAGTGCGTGTCTGGTTGCAATCCCCTGTAGCATGACTACTAGCACCGCCCAAAGCACACCCAGCATTTGCTACTGGACAACACACCATCATGTGAAAATGCAGGACAGAAGTTATTTCACCAGTTGAACTGTTTATACCATGCTCGGCTTGCACACCAGGTTACATGTATATGTGCCAGGGGCATATGTGCCTGGGCCAGTCTGGGACATGACAGATGCAAATTTCATTCCCCGCAGTGCTTCCCTGAGACAATGGCTCCAGGGTCTGTAAAATGGGACTGCTCCTTTGTGTCCTCCTTTGCCAGCCTCACAGCCACTTTCACAAGCAGCGCATGTTTCCTCACAGCTGTGTCGCTCTGGAGCCAGCACTCCATGGTAATTTTCTTCTGTGCATCAGAGCCCAAATTTTGCAAGTAAAAACAGTTTCTGTAAGCCAAGCCAATGCACTAGTCCTCAGTGACGGCTACAACCATGACAAGAGTCTAATTTCACACGAGCTTTGCTGTGGCTTTCCTGAAATAGCGCTGCTAAAATTTAATGGGAAGCAAGTGTCATTTTGTTCTTCACCCTTGCTGAAGGTATTTGGCTTGGACTTTGGGGGCCAGAGTGCAGGTGGTGGAGAATTTGACTGCAAACATAGAATGAGCATCAAAAAATTAACCTTAACATGTCTGAAAACAGGGGGTTAGGATGCAAACTGCTTTGCAACCATAAGCACAACAGGCATGATCGAGCACATGCATCACGTATACTATAATATGCACCACCACAATACTGGATAAATGCAACACAGAGCACTGCCATGTGAGAAAACTGGTTTCAAGCAGGATTTAAGAGAGTTATTTCCCCAATTGTGATAAAAAATAAACCCATTATTAAAATGATATAATGTATTCAGGCAAGAAACTACTGACTTGTCTCTTAAAGCTGGTATCCTGGTCTCACTATCATTCAGCAACAACGTTTAAGAAAGGAAAGCAGAACAAACGGGCTAACTAGAAGTTGGTAAGGTGATAGGCTTCTGATAGACACAATGGATCAGCAATTCTCTACTAGGATGGCACAACCCCTTGTCCAGATGTCCGGGAGTCACAAGTACTCAGCAATATGGGAAGGGCCAAGGAAGCAGGGCCTGGCGGGGGGGTCCAGATTTGGAAGAGAAAAAAAACAATGAAAGGGGACATTCACAAGAAAGAGCACAGGCCATTTTTTTTAATAACCTGTGTGACAATCTAATATCCTGAGTCCCCCTGCTGGTTGTATGGGGGAATTCTCAGGTACTAACTGACAGAAGAAATTGCTCAGGGATATGCAAAAATAGACACACAAAAATGCCCTACAGAATATGGATGAACTCTTTGACGCAGCTTTGCCTTACTCTGAACCTCTGCCCATCTGTAGGGAGATATAATAAAACTACCTGGCAGGAGAGAGTAATGAAAAAAAAATCCAAAATGATTAAATTGAATTCCCAACTATATTTCTGCCTTTTACTCACATTTTATTTCTCCGAGGAGGAACTTAAAGCATATTTCAGAAATTATTAGTTCCATTCACATACTACTCTTTGCAAAGTGTTTTATCTCATCAGCTTTTATGAATATCCAATATCCCTCTAGTACGTAAGTACATCAATGATTAAATAAAACGAATACTAAAGTAGGTTTTTGCTGGAACCTCTGAAAGAGCAAACTTGCTATTCATCAAGGAAGAAGAATGCACAGGTCTTACTAAAACTTGAGCAGAGGTAGGTGCAAATGGCCAAAGGCTGTTCCATGTGTAGGCTGTGATGTGAGTTGTGAGGGGAGAGGTCTCAATCCAACTGGAGAGTTACACAGAATATAAAAACATCTACAACAATCTTCCAACTTGACACTGTTCAGCATCTCAGCATGGTTTGGATACCTAGGACTTTATAACTGTGTGCCGCAGTCAGAGCTCTGTGACCAGCTCCTCCTCTTTCCCCCACCAATCCTTGAGGGGCGAGAATGTTGCAAAGATTTTAAAAGTATTTTAAAATTCTCACAAGAGGTGCTAGCATAAAAGCACTGAAACAGATTCCCCTTCCACTCACAACGTTCCTCTCTCACAATAGCGCCAGCTTTCTCATCCCACTCCTCTCACAGGGGTGGCTCCCTTCAGCGTTAAAAAGGGGGAGATTCCTCTTTGTGATGTGCACGCCTGCCCACTGCCGAGCGGACAGACCACCAATTAGCTATCACATGGTAACATCTTCCAATCGCTAACAGCCTAGCATAGTTCAGAATGAGGAATCTGGAGGTGAAAGGCAGCATCCCCCATTACCAAACTCTTGAGTCATCCCAGTCCCATAGAACAGAATTTAAAATGCTTTCCACAAGCATGGCTATTTATATCTGTGTTATTCCTCTTCCCTCTGTTCAGAAACACTAAGCACAGGAGACTCCTAGACTTTAAGTCAATCTAAACATTTATTAGACTTAAAAACTCACACACTCCAAGGGTCATGGCTCCAAATTCTAAAGCAATTAGCCTGAGGGAACGAAACCATGTTTTCCAGGCACCTGTGACTTCCTTCAATCTCTGGTGTGCTGTTCCTCCACCCCACACCATCCCAAAAAACTTGTTCCCGCCGTTCCCAGTTTCTGAAGTGCGATGTCTGAATTCTCACAAGAGAACTGTGTTCATGTTCTCATGAAGTCAAATGGAACCGCTGATTGGGAGGAAACGTTCTCATTCCAATGGAGAATCAAAGATTTATGTTTTAAACAGGCAGCAGCTAATATCAAGAGGGAATAGATATATTACAAATAAAGCATTTCCAAGCGGCTAATAACCTTTCCTACCCACCATATCCTAGGATACATTTTAAGGTTTAAGCATAACACAGACGTTGAAAATAGCAGAAACATCTGGGGTTTATTATAACACCACTTTGCTAGCCCAGGGCATTGTGCGAATCCCTGCAGGCCATTGCTCACCCTTGACCTGCCAAATACGATTACCGCAGTCAAGCAACTTCCCCGTGCTCCACAGCTGCTCTCCTTCCCCCACTCCGGTCAGCAGACATTATCGCTACTTTCCTCTAGCAACCGACGGAGAACTTTGGTTGCCATGGTCACTGCGTGGCGACAGAAGCTAGGAGCACAAGGATGATCAGTGGAGTCACTTCGCCAGCGACGTTGGGAGAGGGCGAAAGACACCCAGGCCCCCATAGTGCCCCTCTGTCAAAGGCCCCAGCAGCGTGTCTCCCCTCCTTCTCTCTTATGCCCCCGACCCTCACGCGGCTGTACACACCTGCGGCCACTCTTCCTTCTAAGTCCCCAGTCTCTCCTTCCTCTCTGTGCAGGGCACCCCCTTCACCCCTCAACATCACTCCTGCGAGCGAGAGCAGCTCCTAGTGACAAGAGGCTGCAAACCAGCTGCCTTCTCTAGCTGAGCCCGGCTGTTAAATGATTGGAAAAGGGGGTCAGAAGAGTTCAGGTGAGAGCCCTGCCCTGTAAAGGAGAGACAGCACCCGCCCCCCTCTGCTCCCCATGCAGCAGCCCGCCCCAGCTAAAGGAAAGTTGGGGTGGGGACAAATTAGGAGTTTCCAATTCAGGCTATGACCAGGTTCACTCCTGCTTACTTTACGGGAGCTGAGGCAGACACAACCCACAGCCGTGGGTAAAGCCCCGTCCATTCTGAATATGCTCCCCCATCTCCCACCCTACCCCAGACAGGTGTTGGGGCTAACTGTTCTAGCAGTATGACATTCATTTCAAAGCACTGTCATGGTCCTTCAGCTTCCTCGCCTTGATTAAAGCGAATCGAGGAAGTGCTATCTTCATTTAGGTGGGGGACCACTGGAGTTTTATGCCAATAACAGTTTTCTGTCCAATTTGTCCTGCAAGGTAATTTGGAGAAGTGAATTTCTGAAAATAAGCCTGAAGTGTATTGCTTTTTAAAAGTTCTGTTACTCAATAGCTTGGTAAAAAGCTTTGTACTAGAAGTAAGGATACTTAGCTTTCACTTTCTGCATGTGTTAAATGCAGTCCGCCAATCAATTGAAACATCTTCTTGGCATTATGCCATGGCCAAAAAAAGGTAGGTTTAGAGACTAAATGGAATTGATTCTCTGTTGGCATTAAGGGGCTTTCTAGACGATGTACTTAAATATAACCCCGATCTGTCTCTAAAGAAGCACCTGGCAATTGTGTTTTTGGATTACACTGCAATTCCACAAAAAATTTCTGAGGGCATGCATTTTCCCTTCTCCCATTATTCCTTGTTGGAACTTTTACATGAGACATACTCCAAACAAGGGCTTCTATAGCAAATATAGATACAAGTGCTTGTGAAACAAACACAGTAAGCGCGGGGACATTAACACGGCCCTAAACTGGTGAGAAATTGGCAGTGTTTGAACCTCAGCTGGTGATGCACGTGGCCATTCCCAGCATAGGGTATCCCCGTCACTCCCACTCAAAAAAAACCCTTCAATGCTTCATTTTTCCTTCTCCCCTCCAAAAAAACCAACCAACCAACCTAACAAACAAACCAACCAAGAACAGCCCCAATCAAATCACCCCCCAAATCGATCCACCCTCCCCACACCCAGATTTGCCCACCTATCTAGCCTTCCTCACCCCCTTGTGAGCTTCTCCAGGCAGCTTCCCTCTATCAGCCCTGTCTCACAGATGCAGTTGTTGGGTCACTCTGTAGCCTCTAGCTCTAGGATGGCTAGCCAGGTGAGAAGCAGGTCCCCTCCAATAACGGAGGGCTGGGTGGGGGTGGGGGTGGGAATATTTGCTGTTTATGGTGAGTGATCAGCCCCACCTCATCTCCGCTAGCTGGGTCAGGTGGAGGAGAGAGTCCTCCCTGGCTTGCAAGAAGGGGGTCCAGACCAGAGGGGGAAATGGGTCTCTTCCATCTTGTGAGAGAGAAATAGGGAAAAGAGGAGGAGGTGAGATTAATTCTAGTGTTACTGAACAAACATGAATCCCCAGCAAACGGAGGGGAGAACAGCCCTGCTTTCATATACTGGAAGTATATTTCTTTATCTGGGTTATTGGTTTTATCTTATCTGCTCAAAGTTTACGGAATCAACATCAATGTGTGCAAACCTGTTTTATGACTGTAAACGGCCTGCTATTCCAAGCACTTGGTGCCTCAAGTTGTTATTTATCCTACAACAACTTCAAAGCGTTTTTACTGGTCTCGTTTGTTCGTGGCTCTTTGTTACTCATCAGAAACGGACTCTGACGTTTTCCAGGGAACGGATAGTCACTGCTTGGAGAAGAAGCCTTTAGTTACAAATCTGCCATGAAACAAGGCAATCCCACTGACGCCTGGCATTTGCTTAATTGGTCAAGGGAGTTCTGAAGCGACTGCGAAGTTTTTAAAAAAGGAAAAAGAAAAGGAAAATAGCTATCCATAACATTCGAGCGTTCCCCTGCTGGGGGCTGATTTGCACTTTTCTAGAGAGAATTGACTTCCTAAAACTATCAAAAGAGAATACACATTATGCAAGAATTTGTTCCTCTCTGACAGTTAATATGGAAATAAAAGAGTTATTTGGGGAAAAACACACTGGTCTCTCACAGCAACCTTTATTTTTCTTACTTACCGACAGCAACGCTTTCCAAATCTGTGCCATCCAGCTGTTAGCAAATTTCACAGAACCACTCCCTAAGGGGGCTTCTCCATAAAAGCTCCAGCATTTTTATGAAACCACAAATTAAATAGGGCTTAAAAAAAAAAAGATGCACTTTTTCCTGACATATCCTGGTGGAGGAATTCTATGATGTAATATCATTCTAGAAGGGCTTAAAGACCAGGAGCACTTACAACTGAACTCCTCTTCTTGCTGCAATTGATGGGCAAGCTTTTGCGTCTGAGCATGCCTTAAATCTGTCTGGAAAGGTGAAACATTTTGCCTTTTCTTTGCAATTCCTAAAAACATCAAGGTAGGATGAGAAACTGCAGCTTCTTACTTTGCAGAACTGGAGAATAAGATGAAAAAGGTGCTGAATGCACCTGGATATCTAAAACCACCAGGTATCCACAACTTCCACATGTAAATTAGGTTCACTATTAACATCATGAAATAAGTAGCAACATTAGTGCTTGTCTTGTTCCTCCATTTCAGCTGTTGCTGTCCTGGAGACCACACAGGATGCCTCAAACCAAAAGCGTGAAGTCTGACCCAATTTCTTTCAAATGTGGAGCTTGAAACACAGAAGTTGACTCACTGTTTGCAGTTCAAAGGACTAATTATCTTTTGCGTGTTCCCCTACTCTTTTAGAGCTAGGTGAGGAGGTCACCCGTAGACTCATGCTTGAAAGCAGTGGGTCACTCGCAGAGAATAGAAGCAATGTTGACCTCTTTCAACAGGACTCCACTCCCTCTCCAGCCTCTGGGCCCTAAGAATTCGATCCTGCGAAATGCTGAGCACTGGGGTCCTGCTAGCAGAGCAATTAAGCACGTTCGTAGCTTTAAGCGGGTGAGTGGTCCCACTGAAGCTAGTGGGGTTATTCATGTTCCTTACAGTTAAGCGTGTGTGTAAGCGCTTTGCCCTTTGCCAGATCCAGCCCTGAGATCTCTGCAGTCCTCCAGCATCGGGAGGAGGAGGGAAAGGTGGGACTGGGCAATTGTGTAGTTGCAGAGGACCAAAATTCTCTGTAGAGGGGAGGAGCAAGCTAGGCCCAGTGCTCTCCCTATGGCACTGGTCGAGCTGCACAGACAGTCAGGACTGAAAATCCCATCCTGCAGCCTCAAGCCTTTTCTCCATGAAAAAATCTTTGATGTGGCTTCCCATCTTCCATAGTCATCAAGGGCAGATTCCTTTCCTACAACGGGGCATGAAGGCCCCTGGGAAGCATCTACAACTGCGAGTGAAGTGAACGGCACTGCAGATAATTAGCATCACAATCCATTCTTTGCCACTCCTGGAAGCAGTACAGAGCTTTTCCCTGTGGCCTGCCTTTTGCTCAGGAAGAGATGGCAACATTGCCTCTTTGCAACTCTGAACCTGGTCACTAGCCAGCAGAGAACTCCCCGGGGGTACAGGAGTCACTCGGCTGCTGTCAAGTGCATAGCCGGCTCCTACGCCAACTGCCCCACTCACCCTGGCACATTGGGCAGGAGGCAGTGTGTCAGCGTGCCTGAGCTCCACCAGTTCTCAGCTGATGGGGCCACAGCAAGCAGGTGTAAGTTCAAGCAACCCCAGGGCTGCTCTAACTCATGTGGGCAGCTTGAGAAAGAAAGAGCTGTCACTGGCTCTCCCCCATCTCCCCTCTGTGTGCTGAATAAGTCTTGGCTTAGGAAAGAGTCTGGACCCATCATTTTTATTTTTGGCATCCAAAAACCCCCTGGACACCTTAAGAATAGAAGTACAGAATTAAGTACCAAAAACAGGCTAGCATGAGAAGATGAGGCTTCAAGATACTTTTGGCTATTGCAAGCATTGCAGTATTTATAAAATAAAAAAACACCCAAGAAGCATAAACTTACTCATGGTTTTTCATCCAAGTCATGTGCTGCCTTTCCTTAACCAATGCTACAACTCAGGGTGTCAGATTTAATCTGCATGACAATTTAAGAGGAAACCCTAATACACACTGCAAGGATTAACAGAGACTAGCTTTGGGGAAATTTAAAAACAAAAACTCCTGACTGGGATTTAACTACAAACATCAATACTTTCCTCCCTTATCCAGAGCAGGTAATTTACTTCAATTTTGCAGCTATTGTCAATGAAATGCACTTGAGGAGCTAGAAATCAGAGCTGGTCATAAAGAGTTTTACAAACCTACGTCACGATTTAGCTGCTTTTCTGTGTCCCTGCTTGCTGTTTCTTTTCAACATTTTGAAGACATTCTTAAAATGGGCTAGTGGTGGTTAATGAGTGCCCTCCAAAGAACAAAAGAAAGTAGAAAGAAGGGAAGGTGGAGGGAGATTTGGCAAAGATACAGGTCTGTTTGTTATTTTAGAGGGGTAGCCGTGGTGTTGTTTTTGCGGTATACAGTCAGAGTCCTGTCGCACTTTAAAGATTAACAAATTCCTGCAGGCATAAGCTTTCATGGGCTACAACCCACTTAGTCAGATGCACTAAGTGGGTTGTAGCCCACAAAAGTTTATGCCGCAGAAATTTTTTAGTCTTTAAAGTGCTAACGGACTCTCGTTTTTGTTATTTTATTCTTACATTCAATACCAAAGCCACAGAGACCATTGAAATGTCATTTTCAGGATGAGGACTAGTTGGCTCATACATTGGATTGGCAGGGCCCAAGCATGATTTTTTCAGGCCCAGGACAAATTTATAACACGGGCCCCTTCCCACACACATACCACAATCTCTCATCTCATACATACAAACTCATGAGCCATGAAAATTTTTTTCCTCATGGTAATGGGGGTTCTAGCCTAGGCTGGCTCCCCCCCAGGGCCTCTGGGCCCTGGTAAAGTGTACCAATGTGGGGGCCCTGTGGATTAGAAGGGGGCACACAGAAAGTTGGCAATGAATAGAATTAGGATCCTCTTGATAATTGGGACTAATCTATATGGGAAAATTGCACCAGTTTCACTTAAGGTCTGAATTTAAACCAGGTTAGTTAGGCCAGCGCGAACCCTTGAGTAGATGCTTCTATTTCAATTTAAGCATATCATATTTTGATTTAGTTTACATCGATTGGGGTCAGATTTATGCTAAATCAAAATAAGACTGTCCACACAGGGGGTTGCACTGGTTTAGCTAAATGGGATTAAACCTGATTTAAGGTAAACCAGTGCAACTTTCCCATGGAGACAAAGCCTTAGTCCCAATGGTAGGAGTAAATAATGGGCTCACCCTGCACACATGTAAGCGCATGAGTAACTCACCTATGGGAGTATTCCTCTTGAATTGAACGGAACGATTCATGTGAGTACATTACTCCCAGCTCCCAGGTTTGTAAATCAGGCCAAAGCCATTTCAGCGTTTAGGAGGGCTATGCCAAACGAATTGGGAGTCTTAGTCCAGGTTAGAAGAAAAGTTGCCCAAAACACTCCAGGAGGCAACCCTGTTGGCAGTGAGTCCAATGACTGAATGGGCAAGGAGAGTTAAGTGCCCCATCGTCCCGAAAGGGTCTAGGCAGGGCTGAGATGGACTTGTAGTGCAGAGAGAGGGTTCTGCACCTCTTCTGGGGGGTAAACAGGAGCTGCTGAGGACAGAGAGCAAACAAGTCTCCCGCATTGCCAAGTTGCTCACTTCCATAAGCATTCAGGAGATTTTGGAAGGAATAAATGGGAGATGGGCATCCACTGCCCGATTCTATTCCGACCGGAGACAATGGCAGAGCTGCCATTGAGAGCAGTGGTGCAGGATCCAGCCCCCAACTCCCACTGAAAATCAAGGGAAGCTGGACTCCTGCCCTGCCCTTTGGAAATCTCTCCCTTCGTTTTAATGCAGTCAGCGCTCAGAGGAAATGAACCACAGCGTTGATGTATTTACTTCAACGTCCATAGGATAAAATGGGCTCAGGACAATTATTTAAAATGACCCTCTCGCTCTCTCAAAGCTGGCAGTGGGGTCTGAACTTGCAGCCCACGGTCCAGTGAAGGTTGGGAGTGTTTTCCTGAGTCAGGACTGACTGACTGGGCCCAAAGGAACGTGTAGTGACAGAGAGAGACTTCATTGGAAGTAATGCCTAATTTCAAGGACAAGTGACCCAGATGGTCCCCCTTAGATCCACTAACAAAGGAAACATGCCACATATGGTTCCTGCTGTCCATGAACAGAAGGGGGCACTCGGTTGCCCCTCTAATGCTATTCCTCCCCACGGAGTGAACATTACAAGCCTGGGATCTGCAGGAAAAGGGGAGGAGATGGAGCACGTAGCAGTGAGGCTGCTAAGGGCCAGAGAGGGTCAGAAGGCAAAGTGTCTCTGGATGGATGTCCCGGGCCTTCCTCAGAACCCTTGGGATCAGACTGAATCTCTGGGAATCCTCTTGACTACAGAATGGGCCACACAAATTTTCCACATCTCCTCTAAGCCCACCCTAGGTGTGTTTTGCCAGAAGAAGGGTGTGATTAGCCAGGACCATTGTTCAACAGGAACAAATAACTCAAAGAAGAGGAGCGATGGGGAGTTAGAAGAAGATATTTTTTAAATTCCTTTTTACTAGCAACATTCTTAAACCTGGAAGAATTTTCCAGTCACTATGCACGGTATGGCTCTATACAAGCACATGGCCTGGCTCACAGCTTGGGTGAGGAAATGTCATCCATCAGTTTCACTGACAAGGTCATTGTGACTTTTAGGTTCTCCTCCTTTAACACAACACTCCAGTGTTTGTCTTCACTCCCTTTTACATTGGTATTGCTTTCTCATGTGCTTCAATGCAATTCATTTTGAGTAAAATAATTCCTAAATCAAAATGCATCTAGGAACAGAAACAACTGGAGCGGCTAGAACTGCTGGATCCACAGACTCAAATCTGGTAAAGACTCATAGGATTTAAGGCTGGAAAATGCCCCTATGATGATCTAGCCTGACCTGCATAACACAGGCCATTAATTTCTGCATCAAGCCCATAACTTCTGTTTGAGCTATACTATGTTCTTCGAAAATCCATCCAGTTTTATTGAAAGACTTCAGGCAGTAGAGAACCCAATGCACCCCTTGCTAAGTTGTTCCAATAGTTAATTGTCCTCACTAATAAAAACGCTGCGCCTTATTTCTAGTCTGAACTTGTTCTCAGTCATTTCCGGCATCGTCTGGGCGGAGCATTTTGCCTACGGTTCATTGCTAGTCTGCCCTTTCCGAGAGCAGGGATGACTGGCAGCTTTCAGATTCTGGTGTCTGACTTTCAATAGCCTAGCTCTGTAGAACAGAATCAAATTCATTTGCTGATCACATTCAAGAGAGAACTGTGGTGAACAGCAGATGCTGGTAATGCTAGAACACGGAAAACGACCACATTCTGCTCTCAGTCTCCATCAGCTGTGCTAACTCTTCTATGGCAAAACCTGCCGGGGTGGGGGAACGACTCTGTGAGATTCCTCCTCACGGGGTGCCTCTCCCATCTGGCCGTCTGGGTGGGCGGGAGCTGCTGTCATTCGGAATGAGCCACGGGCCTAGACCCCTGGGGGAAATGAGGGGAAGCCAGAAACATCTGTGCCTTCGCAGGTCCCTGGTACCACACCAACGCTCCCTGACAGTTCAGGCCCAAGACAGCTGCAGTGGCAGGATCTCCTCGGACTGCTGCTGCCCCCATGGCCTCCCTCAACAAGGGGTACCTATCGCAGTGGATCCTCAGTGTCAGTAAAGGAACAATGTGCATTCCAGCTGACCTCTCTCTTTTCTTACCTTCCCCCACCCATGAAACCCCAGACCTACAGAGAGCCCTGCAACACTCCTTTCTGTGCAAGGAAGGGGTTGGGAGGGCGATGTTTAGAGGATCCTTTCCATGTGCCAATGGGCAGTGTGGACTAGTGGCTAGAACATTGGCTCAGGTGTCAGGAAACCTGGATTCTATTCCAGGCTCTGCTACAGACCTGCCAAAAGATCCTGTGCAAATCATTTTTCTTCCCTTCCTCCCCCTCCGTGCCTATCTATTTAGGCTGTAAGCTCTTTGGGACAGAAACTGTCCAGCACTATGGAACAATCTCAGTTGGGATTCCAGCCACTACTGTAATACAAATAACAGTGGTATACGCAATGCAGTTCCAACCTACATGCAAAAATCCATTTGCAAAATAAGATGTCATTTTATATTGTGGCATTAATAACCAATATACATTTCCCAAACAGAATACAAAAGACTAGGACGGTAAGTTGCATTCAGTGGCCACTGAATAGTTATATAGTGTGTATAATTATATATCCTAGATCTATAATATATTTAGTATAATTCTATAACAACACTAATAATAGTTATTATTCAGTTCCAGCGGCCAACGTAATTGTTAAATTTCTCCTAAAATACCAATCTATTAGATTGCTTCCTGCAATACCGGAGTTCAGATCTAGCTTTTCTGTCATTAACCACATCCGTGAAATCCTCCTTCAAGCATCCCTGGAACTGTATTTTATCAGGCGCTCAATTTGCTTATTGCCAGACCTATACATATTCTTCATGGGTGGGGTTAAACCATTAGCTGCACAATAATATAAACTGCTGCGCAGGTAATTAGCAGACAAGATGAGGACAACTGACACATGAGCCAGCTGTTAAGCGGGGCTTAACATGAATGGAAGTCGCAGACGCTAAGCCTGGATCTGCCTGATCTGGATTGCCTCCTCTTATGGACATGAAAGGGACAATCAGTCCAGAGGGGCTGATAGAATCAGAGAGGGCATAAAAGAAATTACCCCAAACAAACAATCTTAACATTTAATTATGCTTTCTCCTATGGCTTAGTATATAGTAGAGCCCATATATAGGGCCAAATTCTATAACTCTTTCTTAGCCTTGCTAGAATTAGATCTGCTCCATTTGGCCCGTCCTGACCAATCCACATAATGGGGATTGTGGAGGCAGCTCACAGAAGTGAGCGACCCGGCCTGGATTGACAGACTCAGACTAGATGTGGCTCAGACACAAGCTGGGGTTTTGAGGCCTATTTTTAGAGCACTAGCCCAGCTAGCCCAAGTCTGTTAACCCCAGCTGGCAGGCTCACTCCTACGAGCTGTGTAGACATGCCCAGAGTGTCTATTTTCCCAGAACCGCCCCCCCTCCACCTCCCATGAGAGTTATGCAAATATCAGTGAGCCAATAGGATTTCATGCAGTGAATTATGCAAGTGAAACTGGCCTAATGATCCCATAGGATCCACGAGTTAAAGTGCTGGAAAAACGTGAATGTTCAAGATAGAGGATTACCAAAAAGTTCCCCATTTATTCTAAGAAAACTTGTTGCGATATTCCCAGCATTTCCTGATTGTTCCCTCCCCACCCGCCCACACCCCATCCCCTTTAGCAGAAAGGAAGCAGATCCAAAGACCAGCGGGGAAATGAAAGATGGGAGCGAGAAAAGGACAGTACAGCATGTTGATGAACATCCCTACGACCTCACGCTGAACTTTTCATATTCATATCACATGAGACCAGACCACAGTACATGCCAGGACCTGTGTTTCCCTTACAGCCATTCTCTCAGTTCACCTGAACACACAGCTTTGACCTAGCTGCCCTTCAAAGTTGCCACTTCTGCACTGCTTCCTGATCCGTTAATACACTCACCAAATACAAATAAAAAGTCAAAGCACTGAAAAAACCTAACACAACATGCCCTGCCTCCCACACAGCTGAGCCTAAAGCTCAACAGCTGTTTGGAGTAGGCAGCTGCCTGCCTGTTGAAGCTGTGAAATGAAAAGTTTAGGATGGTTTGGCAAACATATAATCAGGGCCAAATCCAGCCGTCCTTCTCCAGCTCCAGGGGAGTGTTGCCCGAGTAGAGTGACTTCTGCCACCGATCACTAGGCTTTCACCTTTCTCACACTTCACTGGGGGTAGGAGGTGAGGATATAAGAGGACAGGATGGGTTTAACGCATGCCAAAGGACAAAAGCGGACAACCGACTAAATAGCAAGGCAGGTGGATTTTGGATAGAAAAGGTGGTGAATTTTCCCACTGTAAAACCACCCAGCTGATCCAGGATTTAGGAATGAGCATTATTCAAGCCTGGTTTTCGGCATTTCTTACTCACGCGGTGCTGGGGGTTTGAACAAAATGAGATCGGGTTTATGATGGGGGGATAGAACATATAACACAACTGGCAGAGAAACCCCTGGAAAGCAGGCCAAGATTATGAAAACTCTCCGCCTTCTGCACAATACATTTCAAGAAGCCAGAGACTGGTGATTTATTCCAAATCATTATTTTGCCCCTCAAAATACAGTGGGAGACTCAAGTCTAGAACTGGCCTTCGGGAAGCAGAGAGGATACACAGAAGTGAAACACTGGGATTTTACGAGTGGTGCTCTCTGAGCACCCTCTAGTGGCCAGAGAGAGGCACCATGGGAGTAGCTAAATTAGAGGAGGATAAAGAAACTGGATTATAAGGGGGGGAAATGACATCCAAGAGAAGCACTGGAAGAAAATCAAAGGACCTCACTTGAATCAGTATTTATCATTATATCAGATTACAGTTCTATAGGCAAATGCTGACGAAGAGGTGTGGGATAACAACGAGGACAGCTGATCTTTTAAAACAGAAATCACATAGCTGGACTGGCTTCCAATAATTGTACCCCCCAAAAGAACAAACAAATCTTCACTCTTCTCCCTTGACAGAAAAACTACCTTATAATTTACAGACATCTGTGCTGGAAGTCTTTTTAGATACTTCCTTTCCAAAAGCTTTCTTCCGGAATGTCTTTGCTTCCAATCGAGTAAAAGGAAACTTTTGGTGAACGTGTTTCATTCACAGAAGGTTTAAACATTGTAAAAATACTCTACGCTTATGTAATGTATAGCTACAACTCTCTTTTCTGTTAATATGACCAGTTAATGAAGAATGACTGTTTTTCCTTTTTTACATTTTCTATTTTTCCATAGCAAGCCCTCTTAGGGTACATCGACATTGATGGCAGCAAAGTCGCCGCCGTCAGATCGACCTTCCTGGATCGATGGAGTGGTCAGTGAAGACCCACTCAATCGATTCAGAAGTCGATGCTGGTAAACGCGGTTCCCGTCAGCGCAGTGCAGTGAAGCTGGAGCGCAGCTTCTGCAACTCCTGTCGACTGCCACCGAATCTCTGGGTAAGTGTAGAGCAAGCCTGAGTGTTACGGCAGCACCTAATTTCAATTAAATGTTAAGTTATTAACTTGTACTTTAATAGTAACTAAGCCTCACTCACCCATAGAGCAGGACCCCATTGTTCTTGGCACTATACAAACACAGAACTGAAAGAGATCCCTGCCCCAAAGAGCTAAAGATCACATTGTGCTTAAATTACGTTCCTATTATTTTTCAGTTGCAATCCTCACATTAAAACCGTATTTAGGGCAGATTTTCTCAGGCTGGTATGAACTAATTCAGAGCTGCCCACGGTGTATTCTGAATTGGAGAAGGGAGTAATTTAGGGTTAACTGAAACACTTGAAGTGCATTCATGTGGTTCTTTGCACAGCTTGAATAACTCACACAAAATATTGACACTTGGTTTGTTTTCTTGTATCATAACGGAACATGATAAACTATCAGTGCTGTTAAAGTTGCATTCACTCTTGTTACTTTTGGAATGTTAACAAAACACTGATTCGGTAAGAATTCATAGCATTTCCAGAACTTCTGACACTTTGCGACATGATTGTTTTTCACTGTTTGGCTCTCGGTTCTAAGCACCTGCCTCACAATGCTATCGGACCCGGGGGCTAGATTTTTAAAAGAGCTCAAGACCCTCAACTAGAGGGTCCTGATTTTCAAGAGAGCGTAGTTGTCATTTAGGCACCGAAATGAGGTGCAGATTTTCAGAAGTGCTCAGCATTTAGCAGCTCTGATTGTGACACTTGTGGCCAGATTTTCAGAAGATGTCTAGAAAGGGAGTTCATCTGATCCCAGACAAAGTGCTGAGTTCAACCTCTTAACATTCCATCCAACATTTATAGTTGTTTGGAGGTTTCATACTGTTTCACACTGGTTCATGTTTTCTTTCTGTCTCAACTAGTGCATTTGCAGTAGCCTCAAGAGGGAAGACCATGAATGCAGTGAGACAAACTTTGATTTCAGTGTTACCTCACAAGCTTTGTCAGTGGTTAATGTTTTAAAATGCTCACATCACTAAAGAACTCTCAACAATATTATACCAGAGATAAAATACGTTCAGCCTTCCCCCGCTACCAATATTTGCATCCAGTTTAGGAGAGTTTATTTCCTTATTTCAGGGGAATATCTTTCTATACACAGCCAATAGTTATTGGACATTTGGACTGTAGCTATATTGGTATGTCCTTACAATTTTATTTGCATTCCAGTGGCTATATTAGAGTAGCTCTTTGCTGTCTTACGTCAAAGGCAATCGAACAGTGACTGATCTCACACAGTACACAAAACAAGAAGATACTTAAGTACTTTAAACAAGATTCAATATCAAATTGTTCTGCAAATGGTCCGGTATGTTTGGAATTATTCACAAGTTGCATAGAGGTAAAGGGCTTTTCCTTCCCAGTCAGACCAAGAGCATATAAATATTTTGGGTTGAAACGATAACAAATTTGTCACTTATTCTGCAAGATTATTTCCCTCTAATCTTAATTAGATTCTTAATTGAATTGAATCTAAAAGAATTAGAATCTTAATTGGTCGAATCTTAATTGAAAACATCTTTGGCTAGCACTTCAAAGGATTCACAGATCTTCCTCTCTTCTCCAAACCTGCCTTCTTCCACCCAAATTTTGGCCTGCCTTTCTGATCTCTCTTCAGGAATGTAAACTATTATCAACTAAATTTAACATGCCCAAAATTGAGCTCTGAATCTTCCTCACCAAGCCCTTGGCTCTCCCTTTCTCTGTTCCTGTGGTCAACACCATCTCCTCCCTCCACTCAAGCCCGTAACCAGAGCTAGATCAAGGGCAATACCGAATCACTGAACACATATACCCAGGCTGGACATCTTGTTGCTCCTTCCTACACGTAATTTCTAAAATCCAGCCTTTCCTCTCAATCCACATGGCTACAATTCTCATGCAGATCCTCAGCATCTCAGACCTCAGCTACCATAACCTCCACTCTCTGGCTTCAGTGAATGCAATTTTCCTCCCCTCAGGGCCATTCCAAAATCACAGACTTGTAGGACTGGAAGGGACATCGAAGAGTAATCGAGTCCAGTCCCCTGCATTCAGGGCAGAACTAAGTATTAACTAGCCCATCCCTGACAGGTGTTTGTCTAACCTGTTCTTTAAAACCTCCCATGATGGAAATTCCACAACCCCCCGTAGGCAATTTGTTCCAGGGCTTAACCACCCTGACAGTTAGGAAGCTTTTCCTAATATCCAACCTAAATCGCCCTTGCTGCAATTTAAGCCCGTCGCTTCTTGTCTTATCCTAAGAGGTTAAGGAGAACAGCTCTTCACCCTCCTCCTTTCTATGTACTTGAAAACTGGTATCTTGTCTCCAGTGCGAAGCTCAAGCAATTCTGCATTTATAACTGATGGAGCAAGGTCAGAGGTGCTGGGGCTATGAACTGCCTAGCCTAGGGGTGCCAGGGTTAAGTCCTAGCACAAATTAAGCACTGCTTGGGCCCCCCCCCCCCCCCCCGAATCCACCCGTCTTCTCTTCTCCAGACAAAACAAACCCAGGTTTTAGAATCTTCCCCATAGGTCGTGTTTTCTAGACCTTTAATCCTTTTTTGTTGCTTTTCCCTGGACTTTCTCCAATTTCTCCACATCTTTCCCGAAACGTGGTGCCCTGAACTGGACACAGCCCTACGGAGTGAAGCAGAAGAATCACTTTTCGGGTCTTACTTACAACACTCCTGTTAAAACCTCCCAGAATGATGTTTGCTTTTTTTTTTTGCAACAGTGTTACAGTGTTGACTCAGATTTCGTTTGGGATCCACGATGACCCCCAGATCCCTTTCCACTCCTTCCTAGACAGTCATTTCCCATTTTGTGGGTATGTGTTCCTTCCTAAGTGGAGTACTATGCATTTGTCCTTATTGAATTTCATCCTATTTACTTCAGACCATTTCTCAAGTTTGTCCAAATCATTTTGAATTTCAATCATATCTTCCAAAGCATTTGCAACCCCTCCCAGTTGGGTATCGTCTGCAAACTTTATAAGCGTGCTCTCTATGCTGTTATCTAAATCTTTGATGAAGATACTGAACAGAACTGGATGCAGAACTGATCCCTGCAGGACGCCACTTGATACGCTCTTCCAGCTTAACTGTGAACCACTGATCTCTCTCAGGGAATGTTTTGTCAACAAGTTATGCACCCAGCTTATAGTAGCTCCATCTAGTCTATATATCCCTCGTCTGTTTTTGAGAAGGTCACACAAGACAGTACGGTGCTGCTAAGATCGTATCCCCTTGTTCTTTGTTCTGAAATCATTCTCTCCATCTTTGCTTCCCTCCACCGGCTCCCTCTTCTCCACCATATCAAACTTCTCTCTGCCTTTAAAACCCTTCTCAGCTTAGCCCCCTGCAATAGGATGCTCAGAGGGCTGGGTAACCTAATGGTTAGTCCACCTGCCCTCCAACTCCTTGTCTTGCTGTTGGGGGCCAGTAACAGTGCCTGGACCCTACTCCCAGGCCAGAAGTATTTGGGCCTCCACCCTGCCTCTGGGCCCTTTTACCTTAAGTGGGGCTTGGTGGGGGACCCAGGCCCCTCCCTCTCCACCAGGTCCCAGCCCAAGGCCAGGTGAGAGCCATAGAAAGCCTAAATCTGCCACCCCGGGCTACTTCCTAGCTATGTGCCCCTTCAGCTGGGGCATGGCTCCTATAGTCCAAACAGTCACCAGCTTCTCAAACAACATCCTTGCAAGACCTGCTGCTTCTTGAAGGGGGTGATGGCTGGGGAAGCCATGGCTTTGCCTGCTCTGTGGTCCCCCCTCAGACTCCACCTTCTGTCTGGCTTCCCCTCTCTCCTGCAGGCTGTTCACCGTCCCTTGCCTGCGCTTCTGAGGCCCTTTTAACCTACCCCTCCAGCGGGAGCATGGTTGGCAGGCCTGGAGGGGCAGGGCGACCTGGGCCCAGTATTGTCTTTTTTTTAACCCCTTCTAGCCCACTATGGGGTTTGTAAACCACACCTGCCCTTCCTACCGATTCTAATAAGGCATGGCGCTGTTGATGTAACCCACACTCACTCAGAGTGTGACTTCATCGCCCAATGACCTTTGCTCTGCCAACGATGCCACACTTCATTGCCCATTAACCTCATTTTCTTGACAGCCTCTTCACGCTTTCTCCTTTCCCACTCCTTCCATCTGGCAGAAGTTCCCTGTTAACATCCGCAAAGCCGCTACCTAATCCTCTTCCCAAAGCTTCCATAAAAAGGCTCACCTGAGCTGTGACAACTGCAAAACACCCACAATGCCCAGGCAGTTGATGTGCTTGTTTTACAAACACGGTCCCATCACTGCTGTTTTGTCCAGCCCTTTCCCCTCCCATTCGTTCTCTCCTCCCGTATTCTTGTCACGTGCTAACACTACAAGCTATTTGGCAGGGATTGCCTTTATAGGACAGGTGTGTACAACGGGGTCCTGACTGGGCACCTAGGAGATACTGCAATATGAACAACAACAAAAACATCGTAAGCTGCAGCGTCACTTGCTGTGACTTTTGGAGGAGGCATCTGAAAGTGTCAAAAAGTCACAGCTTTCTGATGTTAGTTTCCCCTTGTGCCAGGCAGCGAGTTCTTCTCTGCTGGATGCCCTGGGGGTATGCCACTGGTATCCCAGAATGCCCGCCAACGAAACAGTACAGCTTATTTACAAACTTAGTTAGCATAGCAGGTCCATGATGTCATTTGGAGAGAAGCTGTCAGCTTCTACCAATTTGTAATACCAAGTGTCTCAGTTTTTCCACCACCTGTACTCACAAGCGCCTGATGTGCTCTACTGAATGAAGACACAATAGTTCTGGAGTTAGCACAAGCCAGATAAAATTGATTTGTTCAAGACCATTTGAAAGCGAGAAAGATACTGTTCCTTTTCACAGTTTTAGGGAAGAAAAAGCCATGGCAATAAACAATCTCGTCAGTGATCAGTTTTTAATACTGGCACTTCGTCCCTATTTCACTCTGTGCAATGAAAAGCGTTAGAACGGTTGGTTCGGTGTTTCTGTGCCATTCCTGGGCCGCATGGTAGGGCAGCCCAAATATATCTGAAAGATGTTTTAAACTTGCATCTGTCTTCTTTGATAGGTATTCTGCAGTCACCTAGACTAGCATTAGAAGACACCTCGGTTAAAAAGAAAACCTCCCTGTGTGATTTATTTATATAATAAAGCTGATTGAAAAGCTAATGACAAGTTACAAATTATGACAAAGCTTCCAGCCCTAAGACTGAAAGGCTGTGAATTACTTTGAAAGCAAAAATAGAGCAAAGTAAGGTGACGGAAGCATTTATTTACGAAGTCTCTCTCTAGTGGGACAGAGAATTTTAAGAATAATGCCTTAGTTTAACTGACACATTTCATATGCATTTCACATTTTCATATGCCAAAAAACCAGTAGACAGTGTAACTACCGGCAAAAGAGAAATTTATTCTTAAAGGGGAGAAAGAATGAAAGCCCAATGCATAAAACTAGTATCTGCTTCTCTGCCACATGGGTTCAATTTTTTGGTTCTTTCCACATTGGAATTGCACTTTATATTAATATCTTGAAATGCTATCTGGTTTGATTGTTAATGTTACTTAGTCCCCAAAAGGGAGGGTGGGAAGATTCTCAACAGGTAAAAGACATAACTCACAAACCTAAGATCATCTCTTTGAAAGTATTCAGCTACAGAACGAATGAATAAGGGTGCCTTGAGTTTCACATTGAAAGTTTGAATTGTACATTGAGGTCTCAATCCTACAAGCACTTGCACACGGGAATGACTCTACCCGTGAGCTGTCCTGTTACAGTCAGATGTATTTGAAGGCTCTGAAATTTAATTACATAAAATGAAATGATGCTTAGAAACTTTTGCAGATACAGCTACGTCACTTAGGGATGTGATTTTTCCCCACAATATTTCTATAACCAGCATAGATGCAGTTATACTGAGAAAGAAGAGCTTTTGCTGAAATAGCTTATTTCCTTTAGGGGAACTGGTATGAGCCAATACCACCAAAAGCACTCTTTTGCCAGTATAAGCTGCATGTACAGGAGGAGGATTTGCCCGCATAGCAATATCGGGAAACCCTTTCTCATCTAGGCAAGGCCTTACAGCAGCTGGATGTAGAGCAGCCAGCTGAATGAAGCTGAATCCTGATCAGATTGATGTGAAGCTGCTAGGAAAAAAGGTATATTTCCAACAACTCACCTGCCCCATTACAACTCCTGCCCTTAAAAGTAACTGTCCTTGGATTCTAAGCTTCGATAGCATCGTTGGGGTTGTCATGGAGTCATTAAATGCAGTTGCACACCCAAATATCCTTGGTGGCAAAGAATGCCCACTTCCATGTGAAGCTGGTCAGAGGACAACTCCCCACCCTATTGGATCGTGATCTGGCTACACTACGCCATGTGTTTGGAACTTCCATGCTCACCTACTGCAATTCCCTGCACCAGGAAACGAAGGCCAGCACCTATAGGAAACTATATCTGATTGAGAGTGCAGCAGCTCATCTGCCACACTCAGGTGATTGGGGACACAAATCTTCCCATGCAATGCTCCTTACGCTGACTCCCCACTAGACACTAGAGTCCAGTGTAAGGTTCCCGTACTGATTTTCAAAGCCCTGCGTAGAATTGGCCCTAACTACGTGACAGACTGTCCCTCTCCACAACAATGACCTCACATGACAATTTTGCTCTGCTGGAAAAACTAAATCAACAACGAGGGAAGAGTAGTATCTGCAGGAGACAGAACCTCTATGAAAACTGGAGTGAGACAGCAGAACTCACTACCAGAGAGTTAGAACGACAGCCTCCATCATCTCATTCAGAGCAAGCTGCAAGACCATTTCTTTGATGTAACTTACATGTAAAAACCCTCTCAAACACATCGCCATCCCCGCACTTTATATATGTACTACCGCTCACCAGTAACTGCAAGCTTGTTTCTGTCGGCAGGGCTGGGAGAGAGATTTTTGCCTTTACTTTTTTTGGAAGCTGCTCACTTATCACAGAGATGACAAGCACCTTTATAAAACTTAGATGGATCAAGAGGTAGACAATAAAAAGGTCAAAGGAGTATTTGTATCCAGTTTTGCATCACAAGGGAAGTCTCCCTGTGTATTTAAAGCTCTTATTCACACTCCTTAATAAGCACAAGTCGTGCAACCTGCCTCTCGCTGAGCAAGATGGGGAATGAGAGAGAGGACATACATGATGGTGGTGTGTGGGGTAAAACAGTTTTATTGGAATGAGCGTGGGATAGCTGCCACTAGTGAATTACACAAGCCATCTCCAAGGGCTGATTATTAAACTTTTATGTCACATAACAGCTTCCTGTTGAGCACACCACATTAAAGGAAAAATTGAATTTAGGCATTTTAGGGCATTTTCGCATTATGCACTGGGGCTACTTTTTCACATGCTGCTCCTTGTATGAAGCAAGGCACCTTAGCAAACTGCATTCCAACTATACCAACGAGAGGCAAGAAATTAAAACAAACAAAATCTCTAAACTATACAGGGCTAATTCTCTGCTGCCCTGCACCACACAAACTGAGGATGGCTCTACATCGCTCCACAACTCAGCATTTTACACTCACTTTGCACTGGTGTAAACCATCAGACAGGGTTCAGGGCAATGACAGCTCACAAAGCACTTGATGGTAAAGTACCACGGATCTAATGCAGCAGACCAGAGTAATTTGGAAACAATGGGGATGGAGAAGAGGCGGTTTTTAACAGCACGGTCTTTTTGTAACAGAGGAAATCTGGCTGAAAGTGGCTCAAAAAAGTTTGGAGTCTTAAGACACAGTCCCAACGGAGATGGATTAGCAGGCAAAGTGCATGGGAGGGGGCCAAAGGCAGGACATAAATGCAGCTCATCGGACGACTCTCCAGTGTATCACACAGATACCAGAGCCACACAGCGTCTGGTGAAACAGTCATGAAAAACCTTGCCAGCCCCGATACAAAATCTACTGGCCAGGGGCTTCCCTTGCAAACTTCCGTGCCACCGGGCTGTGCCTGTCCCATTCACGCACACGGGGATAACCCGAGCCCGTCCGTGGAGGCGACTCGTCCCCCCGGGTGTCCCGTCCACGGGCTGCCCGCTCGGTCCCGCGCGATGGGACACCCGCCCGCCCTCCCGGGCCAGCCAGGGCGCGCCGGCTCGGACAGGCTCCGCTCCGCGCTCCAGCCCCGCAGCGGGCAGCAGGGAGCATCCGAGCGGGGCAGAGCCGCGGGGACTCACCTGGGCCAGCGCCGCCCGCCGCGCCCTCCGCCTTGCGGCCGCCGCCTCTGCCCTTCTTGCCTCTGCCCGCGGCGCCGTCCCGCCGCCTCTCGGACATCGCGGCGGGGCCCCGCTCCGCCCGCGGCAGGGAAGGCAGGCGGCTGTCCGCGGGCTGCCCGCTCCGCCCGGCTCCTGCGCCGCGCCTGCCACCTGGGAGCCGGCGCCGGGCGCTCGCCGGGAACTTTGTGCGAACTCCGCCCGCAGCGCGGGGCCAGCGGCCGGCCGGGCGGAGCCTGCCGCGGGGCTGCGGGGGCCGGGCTGCGGGCGTGCGGGCGAGTGGGTGGGGAAGGGGGAGCGGCCGCGGCCGGAAGCCGCCAGAGGTCGCTCGAGCGGCCGGGAAAGCGCCGGGCCGGGGGGATCGAGCGCCGGGGCTGAGCTGGGGGGGCTGTGAGCGCCCCCTCCCCGGCTGCGGGGCGCCGCCTCGCCCCCCGCCAGAGTGTAGCTGGGAACCGACCAGCGCCGGTTCCCAGGGCAGGCAGAACTCCTCCAGAGCCCGCGGGGGAAGGGTGGTGGGGTGGTTTCTCTTGGGGGAAGTTCAAGTCTCCCCTTATTCAAAAAGAAAAAGTTTCCTTTCACTTTAAGGATTTCCCTTTGCAAACAGCCCCCCCGTTTGCCTGCCACATTTTCACCCTGCAGTGACTCCTAAGGAGTTTGAGGCCCTGTTCCTGCCTGCTAAGCTGCCCTCCAGATGTCCCCCCATGAAGGACTGGAAAGTGAAATGCAGTTCCTAAGTCCATGCTTGTCCCAATGGGCTTTGCTGAATAGGGGTGGAATTAAGCACCTTCTTAAAGACTTTGTGGAAATGGCACCTTATTGTGTAGTGGAAACTGCAGACTCTCTCACTTCTGATCCTAAGCAGGGGAAAGGTTACTTGTGTGCATGTTTGGGCTTTCAGACCTACAAGCTGCTCTTTGGAAGTGGATCTTTGTCCCTCTGCGGAGCCCTATCATGGGTGTCCGTCCATGTAAAGTATGTACACATTGTGTGATGTGCACAGACTGACACAGGGATGTACAATGGGAGTTGAGGATGCTCAAATTCTTGTAGGAACAAATACTTTATTAAAGTGGACTATGCAGTCTGTGGGCCTCTGGCTTCTACTTCTTATCTCGTTAAGGACCTGAGCCTGTAAACATTTGCACCCAAATGACAGTCACCCCCAAACCTGAATGCTTTAGTAAGGTGTTTAATAAAAGAAAACATTTTTTTTGTGCTTGAAACCAGACCTACATTTAATGGGATTCTGCAGAACTGCAGCTGTGAGGAATAAGGCAGCAACAGTGCTTAAAATTGGGATTGCTAAATTGCCCCTTAATATTTACCAATATTTAGTGAATAATCGAGAATAGTATGTTATTTCTTATGTCCCTAGGATTCAAAGTATTTAAAATAATCACCATGCACACAAGTAATAATAATTTCCAATATTGCCAGCTGCAGCCGCTGAAAAATCAGGCCTCAAGAATAAATAAAATATATTGGGTTCCTTTTATTTGTCATCTAGGGTTGTAGCCTTTACGGTTTGTGTTTTAAAGCTTTTCTCCACAATCACAAGGGTTAGAAACTTACTTTTCTTTAAATAAAAACTGAGATTGCCAGGGACCATGATTCCAGCACCTGAGGTTTTAAGAAAAACACAAATTTTGTGACAGTTGTGATAAAACCCTAAGAGTTGACAACGCTGAGCATTACAAAGCAAGAAAGTAAACATCAAAAGTGGGTTGGATTTTGCACTCATTGGTGTTAATGGAAAACCAATGAGTTGTAAACCTGAGCCCTACCTGAGAAATGCATCATCAGTGTATGAAAGAATAATTTGGGTAAATTTTTAATAGAAAAGTCCCTGTTGGTGTCTATTTTTCCAGTGTTCAGTGCATTCAAACTGCACTTGAATTCTTGATAGCATTCAGACATGCCTATCTGAACAGACCCGAGAATAATCTAAAGCCAGGCAAAGGAAAGCAGGTCTCAGGAGATACAACTTCTGAACTGACAAAAATATTATTGGATTCAGTAGTTCTGTTTTTCCTTAAGGGGTCACTGCTCAGCAAGAAGGGAACATAATCTGGCAATATGTGAAGAGACGAAAAATCAGCATGTGGAGAAACATACTTCCAACCTCTTCATATGACCCAGTCTTCTATATATTTGGCAGCATTTAAATGTTTAAGGTAAACTTTTACCCTCACCATTTGCAGGATGCACGGGAACTGACCAATTGCAGCATGTTGGTAGTGTACGAGCTTCCAGTCCAACTGGCTGGAAAATGTTTTCTCCCGCAATCCATGGGCAATTTTGATGAAAATGCCCCAAAATTTAGTTTGTTAAAATTTTCCACAGCTCTTCGGCAGTGTCAGTTTTTAATTAGGCAAGATTTTTTTTTTTTGGTACTGAAAAGTATTGGGATGATCCTGCAGTCCATACGTTTGGCAAAGTTCCTACTGCCTTCAGTGGGACTTTTGCCTGCATCGGTAGTGTTGGATTGGTTCCGGTGTTTTTAATGCATTTTCTGTACTTGTTAAATTATTTGTAGTAGTGATGGGGAAGTGTTAGTGTCCTAGATGCTACACGGGAGTTATACAGCTTTATTAGCTATAGCTGTGTCTACACATAGAACTTTACATGTATTGTTAAAGCAGTACAACTGCCTCAGGCCTGATCTACGCTTAAAACTTATGTCAACATAGATATGGCACTTGGGTATGAAAAATCCATAACCCTGGATGCTGTAGCCCTGCCAATCTAATGCCTGGTGTAGTCACAGGTAGGCTGATGGAAGAATGCGTCCATCAACATACTTACCATTGGGCAGAGAGGCTGTGTTCTTACAGTAACAGAAAAAACCCTCCAGTGCTGTGTCTACATTGAGGGATAGACAAGGTGCCATCGCTATGCTGCTATGGACCCTGTAGTGTAGATGTGGCCTCAGGGTAGATGCTGTAATAGCAGCATAAAGATATACTTATACTTGTATAGGTTATTCCCATACAGGAAGGGGAGTAAGCTATACTGGTAGAAGGCACCTTTATACTGATATAATTGTGTCCACACTAGGGTTTGTACTGGTGCAACTCCACTGGTAAAAATCATGCCTCTAATGGTACGAAAATTGTATCTAGATCAGGCCTTACATTGCTAACCACATACATTATTACGTTGTAATCCTGTAGCACTTTCCATCTGAAGACCTGAAAGCTCTTTATCGATACTAGTGAAGTAACTGTGAGGCAGACAAGTATTACCCCTATTTTACAGATGAGGATACTCAAGCACAGCCTTGTTACGTGTTACGCAGAAACCCAAGGCATGGCCAGACTGACAACCTAGATCTCTGGGCTCCCACCCCTGTCTTTTAACCACAAGACTATCCCACAGATAGTGGATTGGACACATAGGGCTTGATCTTCCATTGCCCTGCGCCTCGTGCAGTTATTTACACCAGTGCAAAGCGAGTGCAAAATGTTACCAAAACAGCCACTTTGCACTTGTGGGAATGATTGTAACATGCAAGGCAACAGAGTCTCATACTAAACTAAATATAAATAGAGTGCTTCAAGGATAGAAAAAGTTCTGAGAGTAAAACGTGAGGGAACGATTCTCATTTACACATAGTGTACGTCTAGACTGCGATCATTGGGTGTGCTTGGCACTCATGTAGACACACTTGAACTAGCTTGAATTTCACTAGCTCAGGTCCCAGGCTGGTGAAGCCACGGCAACAGGAGTTGTACAAGCCCTCCTGGAACCCCGGGCAATTAATTTGCAGGGATAGCCTAGATCTGGCGATTTAGATTAAAGCAAACTCAGACAGGTCAGCTCCCACGGCAGTTACTCCCCATGGTGGCAGTCTAGACAGACCCGTAATTTACATCCACTTTAAAGCTCCTTTACATTGGCAGAATGATAGAAAGGGGGCATTAGGCCTTGTCTCCACTGTACCAATTGAACTAAATTGGTTTCTAAAACCAATTTAGTTAAGTTGGTGCAATCCTCTTATGTGGACACTCTTAAATCCTTCTGTGGGTACATCTGTACTTCGAATCGGGTGTGATTCCCAGCTCCAGAAAACATGTCCGTGCTAGCTCTCATCAAGCTAACATGCTCATTGCTCAAACTAGACAGCAGTAGTAGAGTGAGTGGTGGGATGGGCTAGCTGCCTTGAGTACAGTCTTCTGCCAGGCTAGGTGTGCTCTAGGGCAGCTAAACCCGCCCACTACTTGCGCTACTGTGGCTACATTCTATTTTTAGTGCACGGGTTCAATCAGAGCTAGCACTAGTATTGAGCTGGGAATCACAAAAATCAGACATACCCAATCAATGACTGATCTTGATTTACCTTTATTGGGAACTACACCAGTTTAAAACACAGGAAGTGAGAGAAATTTCAGATCCATAGGCCTGAATTTGCATATACATTTAGACCCCTCTATGCTGCCGACAGTATAAAGAAAGATGGCTATGTATGACAATATAAATGTAGTGTAAACAAGAATCAGGCCCATAACATCTCACTGGGAATAAACGACCTCGTCTCTGACTATACTTGAAATTTTGTCAGCAGTAAAACATTTATAAGCTTAATAAAAATCTTTGACACCTACTCAGTTGAATCAGTACAACAGCAGCTTTTATTTTATTGACCTTTACGAAGATGCAGATCCTGCTTACATAAAGTCTCCAAACAGTTTAAGGGTCAATCTTACAGACCTATCTATGCCTTTGGCAACAGTAATGCTTGTGGCAGGTGGTGACATTTCTTGACCATCTTTTTTCTGGAAATGACAAATTTTGGAGTTGTTTGTATATGTGTTTGCATATACACTGCTACAAAAAAAAAAAAAAAAAAGGGGATCTGACAGCATCTGATATTATGGACCTGATCTGTGAAAGTTCAGAAAATGTCACAATGTGGGAATCAGAGCTTTAATATTTATTATTTCTGGGCTTTAAATAAGCAACTGCTAGTCAGATTAACAGGCAAGAAACTGACACAGTGAGAGGTCTGGTATGAGTTTGTGGCAATTATATGGATTTATTGGGAACAAATTTTAGTTTCCTTCAAAATATATTGGGCTAAATTCGCCTTTAATTTATACAAGTGCAACTTCTATTGCAGTCTATGAGAATTTCACTGGTATAGCTGACAGCAGAATTTGGCCTTTTCCAAATGACAAACGAGGGGGAAAGGGCACAGAAAGTAGAGTTCTATTATAAGGAATGATTCTGTCAATCTTCCATTTAATTACTTTATCTCAATGGCCACTACATCCTGACCCACAAAACAGTAAACTCTGCAACGCAGGCAGTGCTTTGAGACCTGGAGCTGTGTTCTCTCATTTATACTGGTGTAACTCCTGTGACTGTAATGGCAAAGTAGTGAAATCCACGTTGATTCAGTACAGTCAGTAAGGCTCGGGGTCTCCTCTCTTACACTGACACAAGCCAGGAATAAATCCTTGGTTACTCTTGACTTACATCAGTGTAAGTGAAAAGAGAATTTAGCCCCTACTAACTAACAAATCAGTGTGGGTTACACTTCTTTGCTTTTTATATTCATGCCAACATTACAATCGATTTACTTCTGATGGGTAGCTTACACTAAAGCATACATAGCTACTGAATTTGGCCCAGGAACTTCCAATGAAGTTACAGGTGCTTATTAATGGTTGAATTTAGTGTCATATGTTCAAAGCCACAATCTGGTTGCTTTTGCTGATATCTTAGCACTCTGTTAAGGTCTTATATAAACTTCACCAGGCCATACAACCAAACAGAAAATTAATACAAACAGGCAGGATGGAGAAATATTGAATTGTTCTTCATTCATTTTTATTTAAACACTAGCATCTGAAATCATTCATGTGTGTGCATGAGCGATAGACCCAAAGGGATCATTTGTCCTATCTGTCTGACGTGTGCAGCTGCATGCAAAAATTTACAACTATTGGGCAGTCTCGGATTTGCCTAAATTCGCCTTTAGATTCCCAGGGCCAATTTTATATCCAAAATTCCTGGTTTGCATGTGCAGTCATGAGAACTTTGCAAACATTTCTGCATATAGGTCCAGGCACCAGAGGTTTTGAAAAGAAGGCCCCCCTGAGCAGCAAAATACATTTTTAAGACAGGTCTAAAGCAAAATCAATTAACATGGCCAGATGCATTACCTCAATAAATGCTCTGCTTTTATCCAAGAATGAATGATTGTCCCGAAATCTTCAACTAAACCGCAGGGTTGGTTTTTTCAGTCTCTGCTGGGTCCCTCAGGGCTCACTTTTTCACTCCCAGCCTGCCTTTGGCGACCAACTATCTGAAGAGAATTGCTTCTCTTTGGAATCAGTCAAACAGGTGGAACAGGTGCAGAGAAGGGCTACTAGGATGATCCGAGGAATGGAAAACTTGCCTTATGAGACAAGGTTCAAAGAGCTTGGCTTGTTCAGCCTAACCAAAAGCAGGCTGAGGGGAGATCTGATTGCTCTCTATAAATACGTCAGAGGGATAAATACCAGGGAGGGAGAGGAGTTATTTAGGTTCAGCGCCAATGTAGTACACGAGCCAATAAATATAAACTGGCCACCAAGAAGTTTAGACGAAGGTTTCTACCATCAGAAGAGTGAAGAACTGGAACAGCCTTCCAAGGGGAGCACTCACAGCAACAAACCTAGATGGCTTCAAAACTGAGCTTGATAAATTTATGGAGGGGGATGGGATGATAGGACAGCCCAATTTGGCAATTGACTGATCTTGGACTACCAGCGGTAAATATGCCCAGTGTCCTGTGATGGGATGTTAAATGGGGTGGATGCTGAGTTACTACAGAGAATTCTTTCTGGGTTTCTGGCGTGTGAGTCTTGTCCACATGCTCAGGGTTTAACAGATCGCCACATTTGGGGTTGGGAAGGAATTTTCTCCTAGGGTAGATTGGCAATGTTGCAGCAGCCGCGATACGTTTCTTGGCAACTACAGAGCACCAAACTACGTGCAGCTGGTTGACAACATGCTTCAAGCATACAAAACCATGAAGTGCAACGTGTCACTAAAGATTCATTTTCTGCATTTGCATTTAGACTTCTTCCCTGCAAATCTTGGTGCAGTCAGTGACAAGCATGGTGAAAGGTTTCACCAGGACATTGCAATCATGGAAAAACGGTATCAGGGCAACTGGAATCCATCAATGCTGGCTGATTATTGTTGGACACTTAAACGAGAAGCCTCAGACAAACGAAAATCATCAACAAAACATGTTTAGCTCAGTTGAACTATTGCAAAGCGTTAGCACCGTTATGCGATTAAACGCATTATATTCAATAAAGGTCAATTTCTTGTTTCTCCAAATTCCTACATGATACAAGTAGTCTGAAATTCTATTTGTGTTCTGCTTCAAGCGGTCTAGCATAATCTAAAAAAAGCACTGGAATGGGTTACCTAGGGAGGTGGTGGCATCTCCATCTTTAGAGGTTTTTAAACTGAGGCTTGATAAAACCCTCGCTGGGATGATTTAGCTGAGAATAGTCCTGCTTTGGGCAGGGGGTTGGACTCGATGACCACCTGAGGTCCCTTCCAACTCTAATATTCTATGATTCTATATGACTGTCTACTTGTCTTCATATCATTGTAAGATGGTCAGCTGATGTACTATATTGCTTGGTAGAGTTGGGAAAACTATCTTGTACTTTGAAATTTGAAATTCACTTTAAAATGTTGCAGAGACAATATTAGGGCATGTGCTAAATATGCCCCTGTTTAGCCAAAAAACCTTCCGAAAAGGTAATAAAGTTAATAGAAAGGTGAGCAAAAGTTTAGGGGCCACAGCCGCAGCTGGTATAAGTCAACATCGCTCCACTGATGTCAATGGAACAACACACCAGCTGAGAACTTTTCCCTAATGCACCATGAATACTTCCAATTCAGTACTAATGAAGAAGTTCCGTTTAGGCTCCGGTATATAAAAGCCATGTTTAATTAAGGATAATTGATGCACTGCATATTCCCACCCTGATATGGCAAACACTTATGCACAAGCTTAACGTTAATCATGTAAGAAGACCTGTCTACTACAATAGGAGTACTCGTGTGTAAAGTTACTCACCTGCATGTTTGCAGAACTGGAGGCTTGCATGCCTTTTGCAAGATGGACTGATTTGAACCAAAAAGTGATTCAAATAACTGATTTTAATCATAATTCAAATCAGCAAGTGGGAACCCTCTGCTTAAAGCATCAGTTGCAATCTTATTTTGTATTTGTGCTTTTTTGTTATTTTCCTAAGAAAGGCTGATTCTCTTTAGGTGATAACCATTAAAATGTTGATTTGCAACAAAATATAGCCTTTACGCTAGATTTCCTATTTCTTTTTGCTAACCAGGAGAACGCACTATATCTAAACATATTTAAGTAGTTCTATAGCCTAACTTACATTTGTTCAGATTTTTAATTTTTACTTTACGTTAGAAAATGCTTATTGCTGCAGCTCCTATTTAGCAGACGATGAATATTTTTTTACTTGTGATTTGTGTCATGTCACGTTTGAATGGAAATTGGAATTCAATTAAAATGCACAAAACCAGCATTTTACAATTGTTTTGATAGTTTAAGCTTGCCTTAAACGTGCTGCATACATAAGAAACAAAGTTTATCAAATCATGTGTTTCTATTTTGTTTAACTGATTGATTAAACAAAGGAAGTGTAATCTGTAGTTAATGAGTTGAACTGACTCACCACATCCTTCAAGATGTTAGAGCTACTAGATCTCACCTTCTCATACCTTGTTTTTTATTCATAGATTGGAAGAGGAAATGAAGTTTTCCTGCTTTTTACCTCCCAATCAGTCTCTTATCTTTGAACAAACTAATCATTGAACTAAACTAGTTGGATCAATTGAAATGAAGAAAATATTCTGTCTGCCTCTGCAGAAGAGCCTACTTCTGTCAAAAGCTAGTTTAGCCCTTCAACAAACTGTCACTAGTGACGTCCACCAGCTCAGTGCTTTGGTAGCAAACATGTACTGCTTTAATTTTTCTTATTTAATTACCGTACATTATTTTAGTAGATAACAGTAGGGTTAGGACTGAATATAAGTTGCCATCATTTCAAATAGGTGGGTTTTTTTTTTAAATATTAATTTAAATTAAAAATCTGATTTTCTAAACTGATTTTTATCCATCTGACCTTTAGTATTTCAGTCATGAATTAAAATATAATGTGAATCACCACTGTACAAATAAATTACATCTGATAATTACTTCAGACAAAACAGCAGAATCCTTTGGGCCCTGAATCTGCGAACACTTATGCACACGCTTAACTTTAAAGATTTAAGTAATCCGATGAAGTCAATAGGACTGGTCACATACTTCAAGTTAATCCTGTGTGCATATGTCTGCAAAGTCAAGGCTTTAGAAATGATGTTAGGGCTTATCTGGATGGGGAAGTAATATGGGTATAAGGTGTGGAGTGAATATAAAGCGCTATAGTTATAATAGTATAACTTCCTACGTGGACACTTTTTTCCAGTTAAAAGTGTTTCTAGGCAGGGAAATTGACCAGCATAGTCTCTGTAAAATGAGCTATTCCACAATAACTCCCCATATGTACCCTCTGTTCTGGAATAAAAGTGACTTCATTCTGGAATAATAAACCCAATCAGAAAGCAGAGTAATTCTGTAATAAAATCACTTTTAATCTGGAATATAGTGTCCACATGGGGGAGTTAATCTAGAATAGCTAAATTACTCTGGAATAGTTCTGTCCATTTCCCACACATAGACAAGGCTTAAAGTGTCCACATGGGGGAGTTCCATCAGTATAGCTACAGTGGGTTAACTATATCACTATAACGTCCTGTGTGGACAAGCCTCTTTACCAAAACACTTTGGGCTAGAAGATCCTCACACACACATGCATACATGCGTGTGCACACACACAGACACAAAACAGATTTCAATAAATATGATTTAGAGCACACGCTGGCATGCAGATCCCAATCTGTGTAACATTAGAAACATGGACACATCTGTTTGCCACTTCCTTTGAATCACTAAAACCTCCTTGCAGCTCTGCCATGTTTGCCAACTTTTGATTGTTTAAAATAAAGAGAGCTGAGATTTAGATACTTCCTTATAGGGTAAGGTTTGCTGTAACCCCCCATTAATCCTCGCCCAGCATCACTAACTTCTATCAAGTGGTTTTAATTGGATCATAAAACATTCAAAAATCGAGCCGATGCCAAGACTCAAATGACCCTAAATATATTAGTTTTATGCAATTTTCTAGTAACAGACTGCAAGCCGCTGGCTTATCTCACTGAGAGGAAAGACGAATACATTTTAATGGCAGATAGATTCTTCAGATTGGCTTGTGAGTTAAAATTAGAACTGAGCATCCAATTTTCACTGAATACATTATTCAACGCTTTTAGCCCTTCTTTACACTCATGAATTATCCACGGACGGACTGTAACGATTATTAATGTGGCTGCTACACATAATTGTTTGCTGAATGTTTTACTCAAACAAATGTCAGCCTATGGATTGCTCGCAAACTTCATTGCAGCTACTCGGGATTCATGATTTACTATTCCAGCTGTGGTATTGTTCCTATGTCTGGATTGGATGACTGAACATTTATAACCAGGAGCAGGGCCTGAACAAAACAATGGGGCTGTAACAGAAGTTGCCAGAGTCAGTGGATACTGACCCATATCATGCAATTGGGAGTATTCAACTTTTGTGACCTGATCCCTTTTACACGTTTGCGGTGAGGTAATAAAGGCTTGCATCTTACCAGCATTTGTGTGTCTCCCTTTTATTACATGGTGTCAGAAGAAAACTAAATCTTTGGCAGAAAGGGAGCAAATCTGAATCTCTCAGTTTTGAAGGGAACCGGTCAGAGAACTGGAGGAGGTGAAGGCAAGAAGTATTACATGTTCCTGGAGGCAGTGAATCCAAAGAGGGTGAAATCCTCCATACTGCTACCTGACACATGCACAGAGGCACCGGAGAATTACAGTACATTCCAATGCGACAGTGGAAGGGGAATGAAAGCAGCTAGACAATACCACTTAGAAATTGGGAAGAACACTTTGATCTTCGCAAGAATGTCGCTTGTCAACAACAATCTTCCTTTGAGAAACCGGCTGCCAGATGTGACCACTGGCTATTGTGTGACAGTCCCATGTAATAAAGTGAAGGCCTATGAATTTGTACCGTTAACAAGCTAATCAGAGAACAAACCATTTGAAATATAACTGATAAGTAAGTCAAAATAAGGTTACTATGAGAAATGGATTTGACTTTACAAAAATACCTGGATATGTTCAGGTCCAGTAAACACTGTTTTCCAAATGAAATAGATTCCGACCCAGAGTCAATAGAAGGTTTCTCCCTCACTTCATTTGATCAGGCCCAGTGTTAGCAATTAGTGTACCAAAGTGCATCTAATTAAAAAATGTCCACCAAGGCACGGAGACAGAATACAGGGCTAACCAAATAGTAGAATCTAGATTTGTTTGCAAGAAATAGGGAGGCACTCACAACATGACAGATGTCCAAGATCCATGGATGCAGTGTCATACATGCAATAAAAACAACCATTTTGCCAAAAAAAAGTGTTAGTTTCAGCACAAACTGCAAAGAATTACAAAAGAAAACCCCATGCGTGAACATACAGCTGTAGGACAAGGCTCTGATGGTGATGCCGGGAGGGGGGGGGGGAGATAATTCTTTGTTGTGTCTTCGAATACATGTACAAAAAAATGTTCCACAACAGATTGTGTTGTGATCACCGGAAATAAATGAACAAAAAAGTGAATTCCATGTAGACGTTGGGGCTGAGTGCAACGTAATTAATTACAGCAAATACTTACAGAAAGATAAGTAACCCACCAAATGTTAATGTAAAAACTTGCCCGTGTTTCATATACCAAGCACAAAATGAGCCCTTATGGCAAAGCCTTACTGTCACCTCGGCATAAGGAGAGATACCACTTAGCAGAGACTGAAATAATGGATGAGGAAGTCTCGTGCTTGGCTTAAATTGCAGTCTGCAAATGCAGATGGTCATAGAAGTTAGAGCGCTCTCCAGTTTAAATGCGTCTGGACTGGACTGTGGCACTGTGTAGACGTGCCCTAACTCTGTTTCCACTGAAATCAATGGGAAAACTCCCTGCTGGTCTTTCAGATCCCCACAGACTTACTTATCAACCCCCCTCGTTCCTACCACATCTCTTCCAAGCCATCAGCCCATTCCTCGAGCTCTTTAAAGAGCACACAGTGCAATGAAGAAAAGGGAAAGTACAAGACTGGTTTTTCTTTCATGTCTTGCAGCTTTGAAAACATTGGGCCAAATTCTCTGAAGTCACTGGGCTGCACCCTGTTATATCAGCAGGAAATCTGGCACAGACGTCAGATGCTGCAATAGCGGTTACATTTAAAACCGTTTTTCTTGGTTCTGAGCAAACAGAAAATGTGAAGAATTTACCAACAAGTCCCAGCAAAGAGGTACAAGCTGAATCAGCTTCTCACACCTTTGTTTGGCTTACATGGCTGATTAATTATTACCATCTTTGGATCCATCCCAATTATACACTGTTCGAACTACTGTGGCCCTTCTTTAAAAGTTTCTTGTGCCCTGAGAGAGACTACCAACTCCAGCTGCGTTCCCCAGGTTTAACTGAAATCATTCCTAGGTCTCATACGTCACTTTGCAGCTGTAGCCTTATCCCCATTTTACAGATGGGGCAACGGAGGCAGAGGCCAGAGATGTGACTTGCTCGGGGTCATCTAGCACACCAGTGGCAGAAGCAGAAAGAGCTCAGCTCTTTGACATGCCAATTCTTTGTCCTGTCTGCTGGACCACACTGCTGTGACATAGGTAACATCTCTCAAACGGATCAAATCATTCAAACTGGAAAGTGCAACCACTTAGCAATACAAGCCTTAAACTCTTACATAAGGCCTGATCCAGTTGCCACAGGATCAGTGGGAGCCTTTCCGTTACGACCATGGTAACGCCAGGCTGCAGCATAGATGGAGGTGTGCAGGTCTCCTGCACCCTCTTCTTGGCTTGCTCAGACAGGTTACGTTTCCTTTTTGTCATGCTTTCTTACAGCCTTTTATTGACTCCGCTTCCGCTTTTATGATCTTGAAGGGGGAAAGTTGCTTGGCTGCTTAAACAGCTTAATTGTGGCTGCTTGAAAACGTGCAGATTAAAGGAATCAGTATGAATGCAGAAATGGGCAAGTTACTTGAACTCTCTATGCCTCTGTTCCCTTTCATGCCCTTTGTTTGTCTTCTCTATTGAGTTTGCAAGCTCTTTGAGGCAGGGACATGTAGATGTACAGCACCTTACACAACTGAGCCCCAATATCAATTAGGCCTCTAGTCATTACTATAATATAAATAACAGTAACTCTGCAAATATCAGACTTAGGTTATTAAATACCTGAGCTTTTTTACATATCAGTGTATTTAGGTTTCTCTCTGCATTTACATGCAGTGCATTTAGAACATGGAAAACAAATTCTCAAGCTTTTACTGAAGAATAATAAAATTATACGGTAAAATAATATCAATCACTAGCTCATATATTCCTTGTAAAGAAAGGAAAAAAGAAAAACTCAGGCAGGAATAAAAACAGGGCTAGTTTTTCAGCTAGCGTACATCAGTATAGCTTCATGGAAGTCAGAGCTAAGCAGATTACTTGCAGCCGAGTACCTGCTCCATATACATTTTTTGCCTGGGTTTTTTCCTGTACCACAGACTGTGGCCAAAAAAGCCACAGGGTTGTGACACATCAGCAAACCCAGTGTGACAGATGATGGGTACGGAAGTCAACCCTCATTCAGACAAAGGTGCTTGTGGTCTACTCTTGCAGTAATGGCACTAAGAAGGTGCGGGGAACCCACAGGTCTTGCCATCTCCCTCATGCAGCAGGGAGACTTGCGAGAGCTCTCTCTCTCTCACGCACACATTCAGTGGGAATGATGTCTTGGAGGGGTCCCTTTTCCGCTAGCGAAGCTGGAAACGCTTTGCTTTCCTTTCAAAACGCCTGTTGGAATCCTGGCAACGCGCAGGCACCGTCCTATCAGCTGAAGTGTGGCAGCAGCCAGGAAATCCTACTCCAAAGTCCGAACTGGCAACACCATCAGCCCCTCCGCTCTAGAGGTTCATTTTTCTAAAGCATTTCCTTTCAAGCGAGGCAGTGCAGTCTGCAGGAATGCATGCATGCCTAAGCATCGGCGGCTCCCAAGTTTTGATCCTGCCTCTGACACACTCCTGTGCGATGGCCTTGGAGGAGCCCTTTCAACACATTGCCCAAGGTTTCCCCATCTGTGAAATGGGAATATTCTGTTTCATTCTTCTATTATACAGCAATCGCTGTGATTAGAATACAGCTTTAGGAAACAAGCCATTTTCATTTTAAGATTAGCGTGCACTACGGCCCATTACTATGGGACGGACTCTCTGCCCTACAGCCAGACCCAGTGAGTGCGAATCAGCTTATAAACGCCATTTATTACTCATGTTTTAAAAAAAGCCTTTAGAAAACAACGGTTATGTTAGTGCCTTCCTCTTTCTGCTCTCAGCGAGTACAGTCCAGAGCAGACTGTAGAGCATTTCTGTCTTTCTGATCTCAGTAGGAGCTCGTATGGGAGACTAACAATAAGCTGCTTCTTTCATGACAATGCATCTTTTGATTCCACATCTCCTCCAATACCCAATGACTGCTTTTGCTCAGGTCAGGAACTGGACTCTCTCCTGCTTTACAGCCCCTCTGTGCCACTCTGCTGAGCCTCGGGGGTTGGAAAACACATGGATTTGGCCAGCTAAGAATTGCCCCAGCATTACAGAGCTCTCACACACTGATTCCCAGCAACAGCCCTGTTGTGGAATGGCGGTTCTAGACAGTGGGTATGTGCAGCAGTGTTTCTATGCCTAGCAAAATGGAGTCCTGTCCATAACAGGTGAATGGGGCTCGAGTGATGTTTCACTGATTCTCGCTTTCTTTGGCTAGCACCCTGGTCTCCATTACAGCTGGAATTTTCAAAGAGGAGTAAGGGAGTGAGGTGCCTGTCTCCCACTCAGTTTCAAAGGGAATCCCTTTAGGCCCTTTCACAAATCCCAGTTTAAAATGCCAACCTTTACCCACCGCTACCACCAAGTTGGTATCTGAGACACTGTGGTACTTCTCTGTTCTCACAATGGAGACTAAGTGGAGAATCTCAGCTCCCTCTCTGATATCTATGGGTACATGCTGATTTTAATAGAGATCACCGAGCACAGGAACACTGCCTGTTACTTACGAGCATGTTCCCACTGCAGTTCCTAGGATTGCTCATTCCACAATCAGGAATCCCACAATCTACAAAAGGCATTCCACAACCAGGCCTCTAAATTTGTGCATAACTGAATTTAGGACCTGAGGCTGTAATCCTGGTGTGATTCCCCAACTTCCATGGACTTCCATGGGAGTTTGGGGAATAAAAGGTGTCCAGGCCCTCGGCCTTTGTCTCCACTATCCAAAATGTATGGGGGTGGGGAAGGAAGGGTAAAGGGAAGACAAAATAACCACTGCATTTGAACCAAGGAAGAAATTAGGAAAAATTGCACATCTGAGTCCCAAATATGCAAAATAATTAATTTTCTCAGCTAGCCCATCGCTGGCAGAAGGAAGAGTCAAAACTTTATACATGACGTATGACTTCCAGAAGTGCATGAAGAATCAGTTACTGACTTCCTTACTACACAAAGTGAAGCCAATGAAACAGTTCATAGCATGAGACCAATCTACTCTGCATGTAATATTGCTGTCTTGTTCAGGAATTGACAATTGTTTTCTCTGCATCAAGAAAAACAGGGTTGGGTGAAGTCCTGGCTCACTGAATTCAATGACAAAATTCCCATTGCCTTCAATGGGGCCAGCATTTCCCTCTTTATTGAACTAACTAAAGTAAAATCTACAAAACGATCAATGAAGTGGCTTTATTTATGGAGTGTTACTGGATGTTTACTGGATACCAATCTATAGAAAATATCACACTTTTAACTTTGCTGGTATGCCATTCTGTTATTTCTCTTTAACAGTGCTTTCAGATACCTTTCCAGTACCTAAATGGAATAATAAGCCATGTTGTTTCTATACAAGCATTGTAGATGTATGACGTCCATATGCACGTGTTTCAAGTTTCAGCAGGGGGAACTCAGCAATTCATCATTCCAAAGAATACAAATTGTTCCCATGCAGTTTGCTTGGCATGGATCATTCATATGAGACATTGCAAATCGAGGTCTGATGTTCACTCTAGGGACAGTAAATATCCTGTGGCATTTCTTAAGAGAGAGTAGGTGTTTTCCCACAAAACCCCTACAAGCGCAGACACACACATGCACTCACACAGCTGTGCAGCACGCTGTGTACCACTTTGTGACTGCCTTCCGGTCAAGAGGACGCTCTTTCAGTGTTGCTGTATTAGGTAATTTTTTATTTCTTAAACATATTTCTAAGATGCCCATCACTGCAATACCTGGACACCCTTTATACTATGTAGTTGAGGAAGAACAATGTTCCCCCAGCTCAAGAAGAGTACTTTCCATCACTTCATCGAAACTACTTTCTGAAAGGTCAGACAATCTGACTTAATTCAACTCAATGAGACTTTACTGGCCTGACAAGCTAGACAAATGTTGCAAATAGGTCCTGACAGATATGTCTAGAGTTAATTCCGCAGCCAAGTGCCCTCTGCTGAGGGCACCCTAATTCCAGATGCCCAGAGTTCAACCTGCACTAAAAGCTGAAGTGTCCTTGTTAATTTCAAATACTGCGAATTTACAGGCAGCCTTTGAATTGCCCCTGGAAAGGAGCTTGGCAGCAGTGTGCTCCTGTTAGCCAGCCCTTCTTAGAAAGTGCGCTGCAGCGCTCGACACTAGCTGCAGCTTCTGGGGGCCCTCAATCAAGCCAGCTGAGCGTATCACATTCCTCTAACCTAAAGGTGTGATGGCGGGGACAACAGTCACTAGATCTGCAGCTAGGTGGAAAGAATGCAATGCCCTGGCCAGCTGTGGATGAAAAACACCTTTCTGGTCTCTCCTGCTGTCTAGAAGCAGGGCTGAGGACAGTTTAAGACTGAGAACCTGCCTCATCAACACTCGCCACTTCCGCCAAATATTTCTCCTTGCCAGCAGACATCACTTCTGTCTGATGCAGATAGAATTGAGTTCTGCTGCTGTCACTTGGACCTAGGCTCCTACATTAGTTAAAAAGTGGGTATCGGGCAAACAGTTTTGCCTGGGCTTGATAAGACGCTCAAAGAGCTGGGTGTCACCAGTTTATCTTTGTGGTTGGCTTGTTGCATGTGCCCTTTAGCCTTTAACTTTTAGCTGCTGGAAGTGTGGTTTTTTTCCTCTTGCAAATTGATACTTGTTTCGGGGGAAATCCTTGTTTAGCTCTGTTTAATTCTGGGAGAGAAGGTCTAAAAGAACACTGCCAGCTAACTCACTGTCCCCTCTTCCACCCCCGCAGTGTAAGGCATTTGTGCTGAGAATGTTTACTCTGTAATTCAAGGGGGCTGGTCAACAAAAGAGGGGTGAAATTATTTGAGTGCTTTGGAAGCCTTGTTACCTTTGTCCTGAGAAGAGACAAGAAGGCCAGATTCTCTTCCCCTCCTCCAGGCCCTTTGCCCTGCTCCGGCCGTGGGACTCACTCCTAACTGTCTAGATGAGAATTCCCCCATGCAGGGAAGCTCTCAGATGTGGTGCGGAGTGGCATAGCTGGCTCCTATGCTGTTGCCCCCAACATTACTGGAGTACAGAGTGGGAGGTAGGGTGTTATAAGGGGTAGGGCAAAGTGCATCAGAACTTCACCAGTTCTAAGCTTCTGTGTGGCTCCATAAGGTCTTTGCCACCTAGGCTCTAACTGGTCCTAGAGCCTCGGTGGCTCTAACTCACAATAATGGCACCAGGCTGACACAAGTGCACCAGGAGAATCAGGGTGGGGGAATTGGTTCCCTGATGACCTGCATCTCCAGTGTGGAGAGGAGCTCGGTGGAGGTGAGTGTCTGCGCTGAGAATCTCTACCGTACAATCCATGCAATACCAGCTCTTCTAAGTCGTTTTTCTGATTTTTAGTTTTAAAATAAATGATCTCTGATTAAACCCATTCTATCTGCTTCTGAGTGATTCAGTAAGCATACCCATGAAGAATTTGTACTACTGACACCTGACTGGGGCCCAATCGAAAGCCTAGGAAGTCAAGGGGTGTCCTTCATTTGACTGCAATATGCCTAAGATCGGGCCTTAGATGTTATTTTAAATTCTCTTTCCTGCAGTTAAGAAATACTACTTTTTAAAAAAATATCCTGGATTTTAATTGGTTTAATAAATTGCTTCTATTTCCAACATTCTGCAGTGCATCACGGTCTTCCTGAATGTTGATTAGCTGAAGACATGCAGAACTTATAACTTCCTTTAAAACACCTCAAATAAAGAAAATGAACATTAATGTTTTCATTAACATGGGGGAAGGGGGAGAAGTATTGTGGAAATAAGCATTAAGTCCCTCTCTGTGAGATCACAGGATTCCACAATGTATTTTCCTTGTATATTTTCCGCTCTATCTTGCATTAACACTGTCCTTGGCGCATTAACACTAACCTTTGATTTGAAGAGCAGGAAGTGCTGTTTATCTGAGGACAGAAACGTGTCTATCTAGTCCTTTAAATGACATCAGCTGAGCGAAGTCCATTTTTTATGCCCAAAGTCAAGCTACTGGAATCCCCTATTACAGAGAGCTTAATTTCCCCTTTCTAATCTACCACCACTGGCGAACCTAGGTTGCCTGGAATAAGACAAACCTTTAATATTCCCAGCTGGGGAAAAAATCAATTTTTTCAAACTAGGGTGCCTAAAATTAGACAGCCAAATCCCTATTCATACACTTAAGAATCGGAAGCCACACTGAATGAGGCAGAGTCCTGTGGAAAAAAATAGTATGTGATAGTGTAATTAACATCTAATGCAAATTCACAAGGCAGCTGAATTAGGGTTGCATAGGAAACCTTAAATACTATCATTTCCTAACTTTTGAGTGCTTGACTTTGCAGCGTTACTGTTCTTTTAACATTTCAGTGTGTGTGTTATTAATAGAGGTTGATAAAATGTAATAAAAACGAATTCACTCATAAATGGAGCTTAGATACCATCCTGGGAAATGCTCTATATTGATCACTCAATAGACAGGAATGTGAACTTCGCCATGCTCTCTGTGACATCACAGTCACTCCAAATCCTGGGAGCCTTCTTGGATGCTATTGGCTTAATTTATTATATTATAAAATATCTTATAGGCAATGGGTGTAAGTCAGTAATTCGAAAATCAAATTAACCATCTCCAAATCACACCAGTGGTATTATATGAACAACACAGATTGGAATAGTAAGCAGCCAAACAAGTCCCGCTCTTCCCAGAGCCTGGAAAGTATTTTTTATGTAACGTGTATTTATATTTGTCAGAGGCGTTATTGCAGCACAAGGCTCCACTCACTGATTCATTAAAGGTCTAGGTTTTATCATCGGAAGACTCCGTCATACTGTGTCTTTTAAACAGCTGGTTGTTGACGGGAATTGCTGTATTTATCGTTTCAGCGTATGGCTATTGAGAGCACATCAAGTGCAGAATTAAAAATGATAGGCACGCTTTTCTCAGCAGTGTGCTAAGAGCTATAATTCCTCTCTAAGCACTTGGACAAGAGTCTGCATAGGTCTTATTACAATACTAGGGAAAGAATGGCAGTTCCCATCTCCCACCATGCTTAACGAGTCTGCTGCCAGAATGGGAAGGAAGGCAAGCTACAGGTAATTACCAGCACCTATCATGGATGCAGGACACTCATCCATGAGTGCTTAAGACACCCTTCATGCTAGTCGATAACTGGAGCATGTGACACCTTAGAAGCTCTGGTCATAGATTTTTAAGGCCAGAAGGGAACACTACCATCATCTAGTCTAATCTGCGTAAACACAGGGTATTGAACCATTCCAGCTATTCCAGCAGTGGAAGGAGTTATTCTTCTCTACTACATTAGTGAGTACAACTGGGCCAGATAATTTATAGTTGAATCAGAGCAGTGGTTCTCAACCAGGGGTACACTTACTCCTGGGGGTACACAGAGGTCTTCCAGGGGGTACATCAATTCATCTAAATATTTGCCTAGTTTTACAATAGGCTACGTAAAAAGCACTAGCAAAGTCAGTACAAACTACAGTTTCATAAAGACAGTAATCTGTCTGTACTGCTCTATATATTATACACTGAAATGTAAGTACAATATTTATATTCCAATTGATTTATCTTATAATTATATGGTAAAAATGAGAAAGTAAGCCATTTTTCGGTAATAGTGCGCTGTGATGCTTCTGTATTTTTGTGTCTGATTTTGGAAGCAACTAGTTTAAGCGAAGTGAAAAGTGGGGTATGCAAGACAAAGCATACTCCTGAAAGGACAGTAGTCTGGAAAAGTTAAGAACCACTGAATTAGAGCTGTAATTAGAAAGGTCTCTCCTTTGTAGGACTACAATTGCTACACTAACTTTGTGTGCCCCATTTGAGAGCACATAAAGGGGCCTGAATTTCAGAGGGTGGGTGGAAGTGCTCAGCACTTCCATGGATCTCAGAAGCGTAGGACTGGAAGGGACCTTGAAAAGTCATCTAGTCCAGTCCCTTCACACCCAAGGCAGGACTAAGTATTATCTAGACCATCCCTTTTAAGGTATATCAAGATGGCATCCAAAAAGAGCTCCAGATCATGAATTTGCCATGTTCCCTGGCTAGCTATTCTAATTATTAGTTATCTTGAGGTTTGGCAAGTTGCATTTGATTTCCAATTTGAATGTTTCTATCTTCAACTTCCAGCCCCTGGCTCTTGTCATGCCTTTGTTCTATGCACTTTCATGACTGTACATGACATCAGACAATCAGCACAATGAAAGCAAAGTTAGAGAGATTATTCTGCATGCTAAACGAATTGGTCACATGTCATTTTAAGTTCTCAGAAGTCGTTTATTCATTGGAGCCTTCATTTTGCTTTGTGTTTCTGGTCGTTTCTGACCAGGGGAGGTATATGGTAAAGTAGAAGACTGGGAGTCTAGAACCCTGTTTTCTTTTCCTGGCTTTGACAAAAATTTCCTGTGTGACCTGCCACTAGTCATTTAAGCACAAATATTAAAAAAGTGGATCCCAATTTTAAGTGTCATATTTTGGGTCCCTCTTTAAAAATTGCACTTTACCCTCCATGTTGCACTTAACCCTCCATGCTTCGAGCTCCTTAGATGAGGCCTGATCCAAACCTTGCTGAAGTGAGTGGAAAGATTCCCACTGACTTCAATCAGCCCTATATAGAGAAAACCTGTGTTCAATTCCCAGCTCTGCCACACACGCCTTGTGTGACCTCAAGCAAATCATTTCCTCCCTGTGCATTTCACTCCCTCATAACCCTCCTTCCCGCCCTTTGTCTGCCTTGTCTATTCAGAATGTAAGCCTTTGGGGCAGGGACTGCCTCAGTATCTGCATGTACAGCACCTTGCACAAGGAGGCCATGATCTCTTTTGGTGACTCTAGGCACTTTTGTAATAGAAATAAATAATAGTAACTTAAAGATTTGCTGAACTCCCTTAGATTATTCACCAACCCCTGTCTCTTCCTCCATTTTGCCTTCATCCGACAGATAAAGGATTTACTATTTGGTCTTAGGCTGGAATTTTGGACTGTATTTACCAGTGGAGACATTTTACTGGAAACTAGCAAAGAGATGTTGGGTGCTGATTCACAACCGCAGCAATTTAGCAGCAGTTTGCTTCACCAAGGTTTGCTGAAAGACTCAGACCAGGAGTCCTGATTGCTGGTGCCAGAGGACAGGTAATTTTGTGACAGGGAAGAATGCTATCAGAAAGGCAACCGAATTTCCGGAATCCCCTTCCATTTTTCTTCTTGTTATACCGAGTGGTTTATATAAAACAGAAGCAGGTCGGCAGTGTTCTGTAGCTACTGCGATGACTGGCACGAATGAAAACCAACGCTCCCAAACTGCCTGTGTTAGAAACTGCAGGGCTAGAAGCTGGGTCCAGCGGCTGAGCCCTCTGCATCGCCACGGCAGGTTTAGGCTGGGCTCCCATTGGAGGGCCCTGTGTGGTGGGTTTGGCAGGAAGTGCTGCCCAGAAGAACTGGAGTGGCGTCCCCTCACAGCCCCCTGATTGGCTGATACCAGTACATAAACCAGGAAGCCATGAAGGGGAATTGTCTGATCACGAACACAGATTGCTTTTCTGTCTCTGCTCCAGTCCCTGCTTGTGATAGGCCCTAGACTCTGGCTTCCGACCCTGGTTTGTCCCCAGCTTTGCGATTCGATTGCTTTCTGTCATGTGGTGCTCGACCCGATCTCCTGGTAACCTGACTTTGCTTGCCTCCCGACGCCTGACTCCTGCTCCGACCACTAGGGATGACTGCCCTCAACCGGGTCGTGATAGTTTGCTCAGACCAGCTTCACCCCCCTCAGTCCAACCCCTCCACAGATGATGGAAGGAGCAGGCTGCCCTCCAACCAGCAGCAACACAAGGTCACCTGTCTGCAGGCAGAAACCCTCGCACTGGAGACCCATGCTCCACGCTGTGTGCTGGAAGCACAGGCCCTGCGTGAACAACTAGCCCAATTGCAGGTCAGAGGGCACAACTCACTGCCATGCGCAGTCCCTATGTGGGAAGTTCACGTGCTCACAGAAAGAAGCAGCGAGACTACGCGCCCAGATAGACCACACATCATCTAACGCAACCCCCCAGTGCTGCTGCCCAAACGGATCGTTGGAAATTCTGGGGTTTCAGAACCAATGCAGGCTACTCTTCCCACGCCACCACACGGACCTGACTAAGGTGGGGCTGCTCTGCGGCAAATGGCTCGCAGAATAGCCCTGTGCTCTCCACCTGGGATGCCTCCCTGCAAGCCCTTTGTGCCAATCTTTGATGGCCTGCCTCGCATCCACTCTTGCATTCTGGAAGCTTTGCCGGGAGGCAAGGGCCAGCCACCTCCTACAACGCCCATTTCCAATGGCTCATGGCTGACAATCAATGGAATGAGGCACCCCAACTTTACCAGTTCTGGTGGGGGCTCCATGTTGAGCTAAAAACCTAATCAGCCTGCGTCGAAAACCCCATCCACCTAGCCACCTTTATGGACCTCGCCCTGCGCATTGAGTCTGCTCTGCGTGAACGGCAGGAGGAAAGGAGAGTCGGCTCCCCTGCCCGCCCTCCACCGAGATCTGTAGAACTGAGTCCTGAACACAAGCAGATCAACCAAGGTTGCCCACATCTGAACCCGGAGGATGGCGCGCGTCAACGACAGTGGAACCTCTGTTTTTACTTCTGCCAGGTACGGACCTTTCACTTGGCCACAGATGGCAAGCAAAACATGCACACTCGCAGCCTCCACCGACCAGATGTTTTGCCCATTGAACTGGTCAGAGGAATCATAAGTTAGCGAATGCTGTAAGTTAACAAATGTCTTCCCTAACAGCATACTTGAAAAGAGGCCTTGTCTCTTAATTCTAAAATGCCCTTCACATGCAGGCTTCCAACAGCTGAACTCAACTACCTTGTACCTTCGATATTTTCTGTTATACGAGCATACACTTTAAGCAGGTGACTAGCCCCACTGAAGTCAATGGGGCCATTCCTGCTTAAAAGTCACACCTGCGCTTCAGTGCTTTGCTGGATAGAGGCGTTACTGCGGGTACTACTGACTATAATAATTGAACATCTTCTACAGATACTTCTTCATAGTGTAGTGGTGGCGGATGAATATTTGCAAAAGCCTTCAGAGACTCCATTTTGGTGCTTCAGTAAAGTCAACCCAGAACCCTTTGGTCTAAATATTGCAGAAGAATAAGCTCTGCCATAAGATTCCCATTATTTCCTTTGGCCAGCTCAGATAATCTTCTGGCAGGGCCCCTCTCCTTCAGCATTACTTCTTCAGGGGTCAGATAATTCAAAATGGCTAAAAGGAAATACTTCTTCACCTACCACATAATTAGCTGGTGGAACTCATTGCCACAAGATATTGAGGCTACAAACATAGCAGGATCCAAATGTCAAAAGAAATTTTAGGTGGATAACAAGAATTTCCAGAGTAGTTATATGAAATATAACAATATAATATATTGTGGGAGGCTCTAAAACATCATGCTTCAGAACTGAAATTTTCTGAAGGAACAGTTTTCCATTGGAAAATCTTAGTTCAACAAAATTGAAATGTAGCAATTTTGGTCAAAATTTTCAACATGAAATGATCTCCAAACTCTTCATTTTTATAAGGCCAAAATATTTTATTTTGACTTTACTGTTATGTTATATTTTAAAAGTCAAAATTAATCATGTCAGAATATTTTGTTTCATGGAAAATTCCAGCAAAGACTTTTCATCCCAAATTGGAACTAAATGACATTTCAACAGCTACCTGCATGAAATATTATCCCCTCTGGGTTTGATGAACCTGGAACCCAACTTTATTTTTTGTTTCATAATAAAATTCAAATACACCATGATCATCATCAGTACCCCGTATTTTATGTGGCATCTCCATTACTGGAGGTTTGCAACCTTGACAGCCCATTGCACAATGCTCTGCTAATCTCTTTGTGGATGAATAGTCCTTTGGATCCACCCAGGATACCACAATGCCCATCCAAGATCTTTTTCTGGTTCTTGGGGTTCTGCCATCAACTTTCGCCTTCAGTACCCCTAACTATGCATCACTCACTGAACCGCTTAAAACGTGTCCTGCAAATCACACCTTTCTTTTCATCAGATTTCTGACTAGCCGTTTGCTGAGTTCCAATCATATCCAATACTTTTTTGTTGGTTACATGGTGGGTTCATCCATATTTTCAGAATTTTTCTATAACCTAATTTGATGGGTTTTAGTCTTTTTAATATTGATTGTTTAAATGTCCATGTTTCATGACTGTAATTTAACATAGTCCAAATGGAAATTTTAAAGCGTATTTATGTCTCTTCTCATCAGATGTTTATTCCTCCAGACAATCTTTTTCTTTTGCTATTCTAGTGCTGACATCAGTGTCTTCCTAAATAAGAACAATGCCTCACTTGCTGTATGGCTGTGTCATTGACTGGAAATTTGCATGCTTTCCCAGGATACCTGTAGACCCCATCGTTTTTGTCTTGTCTACATCCAACTTTAGACCATATTCTTTGTCATAGTCATATATAATCACCAATAACTTCCTCCAACTTTCTTCTGAAACAGCACTGTTTTATCTGCATAGCAAATGTTATTCACCCATTTTCCATTCATCTTAATACCTTCTTCTGTTTCTTTGATTAAATCAAACATTCACGGTGTGTGTTAAATAAAGCCAGTGACATTATATAGCTTTGTTTCACTTCTTCACTCCTGATCTGTTAGTTCTGTATTTTCCTCTCCCACTATAGTCTCCTTTTGATTCCAGTATAATTGTTTTATTACTTGGAGTTCATATCCATCAATCCTTACAGTTTATAATATGCTGAGCAATTTCAAGTGGCAGAGTCTGTCAAATGCTTTTTGGACGTCAAAACACAAGTATACTGTTTTCCCTACTTCAACTGATCTTTGCAATATGAGCTTCAAGTTCATAATGATGATTATCAGGCCCTTTCCACATTTGAAGCTGTATTGTTCACTTGCTTCCTTATCAGTCTTTCCTTATATTTGGTCTTGAACAACTTGCAAAAGGATCTTAGAGGCCTGGGATGGTAGGGCGTCTGTCTGTAATCTTTACAGTCCATAGTGTTGTTCTTTTGAGGGATTTGGAAACACAGTAAAGTTTGTAGTCTTCTGGCAATTTTCCTGCCTCAAACATATTCTTATAGAATCATAGAATATTAGAGTTGGAAGGGACCTCAGGGGGTCATCTCGTCCCCTGCTCAAAGCAGGACTAACCTCAGCTAAATAATCCCAGCCAGGGTTTTTTCAAGCCGCAGCTTAAAAACCTCTAAAGATGGAGATGCCACCACCTCCCTCGGTAACCCATTCCAGTTCTTCACCACCCTCCTAGTGAAAAACTTTTTCCTAATATCCAACCTGGACCTCCCGCAGTGCAACTTGAGACCATTGCTCCTTGTTCTTCTTACCTCTCAAAGGGCTTTGTCCTCCTCCCCCCCGCCCTTTTTTTTTTTTAAACAATTCAGCTGGTATCATCACAGCCCAGTGCTTTTCCATTCCAAAGTCTTTCTATTGCTGCATGATTCTTCATCCATTACTGGTGGGCTTACTTGATTAATTTCTAGTTGAGGTTTTTCAGGCCTATTACCATCCTATAGCTCCTTGATATAGTCTTCCATCTCTCATTCTAGTCTTTACGGTCTGTCAAATAATGTCCATTTTTGTCCTTAAGGATCACCTTTCTATTGTAATTTCTGGCTCTTACCTTTTGATACATCTCACTTTGTTTGTTCGCTATATCTAATTGTTCAGTTGCTTTGAATTTCGGATTCAGCCATTCAGACTTTAAATGATAAAGAATAAATGCAGATTAATGTCTCTAGGCATTTGTCTTTTTCCTATTGTTAATCTTTGTGCTTTTACATTCCTTCTTTTATCCAGCAGGGCAGTGATTTCATCCGTTATCCATGGGAGTTTCTTAGCTATTTAACTTCTTCCTTACATTTTTATCTGCAGCTTCTTTGATAGCATCTTTCACACATTCCCAAGTCACTTGGTTTTTCTTGTCATTAAAGATTTGCAATACTTCTTCTTGGCAGTGAATCTGTATTCCATGATTCCTCAGAGCTCCACGGTTCCCTCTTAGATACTGTTTGGCTTTATGTCACTTTTTCAGTTTGATATTCAGACTCATTAAAACCAATCAATGATCTGATCCATAATCCGCACTTGGCATAACTTTAACTTTCCCAACACTATTTCTGTATCTGTGGTTAACTGTGATAAAATCTATTTAGTTTCTAGTACATCCCTCCCATGAGTGATTCTCACATAGGCAGTGCACTTTTTGTTCAGAATAAGTACTGCAGATAATGAGGTCATGTGTCTTGCAAAATTCTATTAATCTTTCTCCTCTATCATTTGTTTCACCAAGGGTAAATGGGCCAACTGCCACAGATACTCTCTCCCTTCCTACTTATGCCTTCTGTGATAGATATGATATGAAAAGGAATTTTTCTATCTGTCTGTGCATAATCAGCTATTGTTAAATAGTATTTTCTGAGTTACAAGGACACAAATGTGTGATGTCACAAAACTCCTCACGTGTGAAACTCCTCATGTGCTTGCACTTTTAATGGTTAGAATTTTATTTAGGAGGTAAAGGGAAATTTTCCAAAGTGCCTAGGGGGTTTAAGAGCACAAGTCTCACCGTAAGTCAATGAGAACAGCTTTGTTCACAATGAAGGAGATTTTTCAGAAGGCACTACACAGAGTTAGGAGTACACTGGAGCGCCAACAGAACTTGTCCCTCTAATTCTTAGGCATTTCTGAAACTTCCCCCCATATGCTTGTACAGAACTTAGCACAATGTGGCCCTGCGCTGGATGACCTCCTGGCGCTATTGTAATATACATAATAGCTAGGATATTAAAATAAAATAGGTAAGAAAACTGAAAAGAGCATGCGACATCAAATAATGCACGATTTTAGTACATGGGGTGGATCTGGCACAGTACACATTCTCTGCTCTGCACAATTAAATGGAGAGATGCAGCCGTCCTGCTGCAAAAGCACCTGTCATATGATGCTTAGCTGTAGCCTGCTACAGAGAGAGAGACACGGTTTGTCCTCTCGCGTGGAACGCTTACTTCCGCTCTTTCTGGACTTTGCGGCCTTCTTAATCTAAACCAGAAGGCAATCTGACAGAGTGGCAGTGCTTGGGGCAAGGAAACCTGTAGCAATACGCATGCTGGTCCTCCCACCGCATCCCTACCCCTGCTAAAGCCTAGCCATAAAAATTCAAATCCTTTACAGAGGCTCTCTGTGGCTGGATTTTCAGCTGGCTGCCGTCATGCAGCATGAATTTTTTGGTTTGGCCACTGTTCTTGACACAGGCTAGTTCTAACTCAACGTGAGTGGCTTTCTGCTTCTGGGGTCATTTATCCTCCCCTTTATCCACTTCATGAACACTTTGTCTCCTGTTTGGTTTGATTCTCATCCATTGTCTTCCCACAGCGAGCTTGTTTTCCTGCCTCACGGGTTACCTGACTGATGCGTCCTCCATAAAGGGCTCTCTAAGTACCCAGTATTTCCACATCAACAAAAGGTAGCCTTGCATGCTTCAGGTCACCAGGAAAGAAGGGAAGCGCTATCAATCTTGCTGGATGCTGGAGAGGTCAAAGTGCTTCGTTGGCTGTCCAATCAATTATCCACTCGAACAGCCCGTGATTTTTTGAAAGAGGACTGCATGCTATTCTTTCTAACACCAGGTCTGTACAGATTTACAACAGATTTAAGGGATGCGGGGAGACCAATGCAACCCTTTAGAATGCATCGTGAAAGCAAAGCAAGTCTCTTGCTAATGGTTTTCTGTCCCAGCAGAACCTCCAGTGTGGGAAATATTTTGGAGATGTGCCAAACTTAAAAAACTCAAACAACTCTAAAAATCAACCGCACGCCTTCCCACCCATTTGCTCAGTATGTGTCTCAGTTTCCTTCTCAATCATCCAGCAGCCTCAGCCAAGATCAATTAGAAACAGCAGTGTAATTTGACTTGCTGCAATGACAGTTTGCTACTTGTATCTGTAAAAACTGAGCACTATTCTTAACAAACCTGAGTCTCGTTCACGCTAAGGCCACTTTACACCCTTCCATTAATAATGTAAATGTAATGAATGCCCACTTTAAGAGTTCTTTACACTGCCAGCGTGGAGCAAGGTAGCTTTAGTGTACATGAAAATCAGGCCTAATGTGTCAGTTGGTCTAAATGTTAATGCTACACATCACCATTACAGCTCTGCACCCAAAATCTGATTACGCAACAGACTAAAATTAAAAAAAAAAAAAAAAGATGCCAAACGAAGGTGCTGTGAGGATGAATTAGTTAGTATTTGAAAAGCCAAAAGGTGCTATAAGTGGATTTTTCTACCTATCAGGACCAAACTCGTGCATTAACCTCATCATTTCACATTACAGCATAGTTAAAACAGTAAACAATAGCACCAGGGGTGGTGGGGGTGGGAAGGGAATCAATAAAAGGCTTTCAAGAAATCAAACTGCTCGTCAAGGGTAGAGTTTTCCTGCTAAATAAAAGGCACACAGAACCAAGAATCTTGCAAGAATCCGCCACCTTACAGAAACCAGTGCAGAAAGCTAATAAATAACGCTGTTGAAGTTGTGTGAGCCTAGATTCAATACAATATATTAAATTCACTGCTTTCCTTAGAGCCAGAAAGGCGTCACATGTTGGGGTGAAAGAGAGCTGGACTAGCCAACGGAAGGCCAGCTCTGAGGAAGATCTGGTTCCTTTCAGAGGCTTCGTTCTCAGAAGACATTTGTCCTGTTTGACTCCATCCAGTGACGGGTAGAGGAACGATCCTCCACGACTCATCGGAAGACTCCGAGAAGATGATCCCTGTGTAGGGCTCTATTGCATTCGTCATGTTTACAGACATGCAGAAATTTAACACTCCTGGAAGAGGCACGCTTCATGTGAAGAAAAATAAAATTAAATACTTGTTTGATGTTCCTGCCTTGTGTATTTTAGGAGTAGATGCTCCTTGTGGCAGCCTGTGTTCCTGGCTATATTTACACACTATATGCCTTGAAACTACTTAATGATACACTTTTAGGCTGAGATTTCCAGGGAACTTTGGCAGTTCGGTGCCATTCATTTCAGTGGGAGTTGTACATCTACATCTCCCAGGCAGTTTTGAAAATCCCCAGCACTAAACTCTGAAAACACTATGCGGGCAAGAAACAATTCTCCCAATAGAGAACATTTGTACATTTTGGACTTAATTGGTTTCCAGTCTGATTGGCTAGTAATGAGCTAAGATTCAGCCACTGTGTCACTGAAAAACAACTGAAAATCCAGAGGCTTCAAACTAAATTTTAAAGCAGTAAAATGTGCGTCCCTAGCTGGTGACACTTATTTTGCGGGTGGAGCTGGTAAGAGCAATGCCTTTCCCCCCCTCCAATTCAATCCATTTGTGCACTTTTTCTACAGTGAGTAAGAGGCAGATTCTGCCATCCTGAGTCAGACTAAATACTTCGCTCTGTGGTAAGTTCTGCTAAAGTCATATACATCCACAACCCTATTGCTTTGTACGGGTTCGTGCAATAAAAATGATGACTAATGAGACTATGAATTGTAAAATTGCAGTGTTGGTTTATAATTATTACCCAGAGACCAAGATTCTAAGTTCTCTGGGGAAGGGACTGTCTTTTTGTTCCATGTTTGTACAGCATGCAGCACAATGGGGTCCTGGTTCATGACTAGGACCCCCGTGAAGCACTACTATAACACAAAGCATAGTAATCGTGATGAGGAACTAGCTGTAACGCTCTAGCCAGCCCTTTTTGCTTCTGTTTCATATCCATAATCTATTGGGCTTTGTTTGAACACATATATTTGGGCTTAGATTTTGATAGCCACCTAGGGGATTTAGATTTAATACTAACGGGAAGTGGGTGTTCAAACCCCTTAAGCAAATTTGAAAATCTCATCTTAAATGTCCTGACATTTCAGGAGAAAGAAATATGTTCAGAATAAACTAATGCTTCAGTGGCACTGTTCTCTTTCTTACATGTTCCAAGTCATGATGTTCTAATGAAATCTTTCTTTCAGTTCCCACTGAAATGAACTGGCCTTACACATGGGCTTCAGTGTTTTTCTGAAGTGGAACCAAAAGTACCTGAGCACACACTTAACTTAAGGCATGTGATCAAGCCCACTGAATTTTGGGACTACTTACACACGTTCAGTTGGGCACCCAAGTTTGAAAACTTTTGGCCACAGCATCTGGTGAATATTACAGAACGTTAGTTCCTTTCATACACAGCACACATTTGGCACTGAGTCATTCTTCATGACTAAGTCTGGTTGCACAGTTACATTACGAGCACTCGCTAGAAGTTTAAGTGATTGGCCTCATGAGCTCTCCGTAAACTTACTATTTATCTTTTTATTAGTTCATGACATTTTAAAAAATGGCCTCAGAGTTTTTCTGCTTCTTTACTGTGAGCAACAACATGAATCATAGAATCACTGAAGATGAGGGTTGGAAGGGTCACCTAGTCCCACCTCCTGATCAAAGCAGAATCAACCCCGACTAAAACATCCCAGCCAGGGCTTTGTCAAGCCGCACCTTAAAAACCTCTAAGGATGGAGATTCCACCACCTCCCTAGGTAACCCATTCCAGTGCTTCGCCACCCTCCTAGGGAAAAACTTTTTCCTAATATTCAACCTAGACCTCCCCCACTGCAACTTGAGACCATTGCTCCTTGTTCTGTCATGAAGTGGGCTTGGCACCACCTTTCCCCCCTCCGGTTTCTCTTCATGGCCATGCCTGCTGCCTCTTCTATTTCCGCACTGCTGCTGTTACTTGTACACTTTCAGTAGAGATTTGGGAGAGGGGGCGAATGAGGGGGAAGGCTGTCCAGGTGAAGTCCCTACAACAGAAGACCGCTGCAACTGGCCACCAACCAAGTGCCATGTTCACGGCATACACAGGGTGTGTCTGTGCAGCAGTTGGAAGTGAGCTTCCCAGTCTAGGTAGACAGACGTGCTGGCAGTGTGGCAAAGGTGCATATGGACCTAGTGGGGCGGGTGAGATTGTGCATGCAAGAGGCTAGCCTGTGCCAGTGCCCATGCTGCTATTCTTAGCATGCTAACTTGAGCAGAGCTAGCGTGTGGCTGTCTATCCAAACTGGGAGACTCACTCCTAGCTGCAGCGTAGAGGCTCCCACACAGAGAAGTTAGCTAAAAACATGAATATTTTTGCTGGAAGGTTGCAACGTGACACGACTTTATTTCTTAGACTTCAGAAGGATAACACACAAGCATCCCCAAACCAGAGAGAGACAAAGTAGGCTGCCCCCTAAAATCGAGAAGCACAACTCAACCTTGCACTAGGCTGGCTCACTACAGACTGACTTCTGCCAGGCCCGGATTGCACTTTTCCTTACAGAACGCCTTCACTTGCAAGCAGGACCATGAAAACCCCTTGAAATTCAAAGGGGCAGCCTACCATTTTAACAGAGTTTTCAAGCACCACACAAAGCAGCTAAAGTGACGGTCTACCTTTCTTTTAAACCTCTACATACTGTGCCAAAGATCAGGCTTGCTCACTGAAATGTCAACTGATGATAACTATTGGTGCTAACAGAAGCTGATTCCTTTGGATACAGTTGCAGTGAATTCCTTTGAGTAAGGGAGTGAATGGGCGTGACATATATGAACGCTCTCTTTCCAGACTGCAATAAAATATTCTTCTTCTCTGCTCAACAAAGAGCCAAGTACATAAATGTTCTGATCAAAGGGAGGTTTCTCTACCTGACCTTTGGGAGAAGATATGAGAAACAATGGTCTGATTAAATATGCCAGGACATTTCCATAAAGAAAGGATTCTCAAAAAAAGCCCCACAATTTCTTAGCACTTTCAGATCCAGAGTTAGCAAATAATATACCACCTTCCCAAGGAGGAAAGAGCAAAGGCCTATTGGACATGAGCAGGTACCTATCCACCATAGATAATTAACTTAGTCTTTTCCTGTATTTAAAGAGGCACATTCTAATCCTGTTGATTGAGTGTGTCAGTTTGTGATTAATTGCCTTTGCCTTGCGACCCAATTGCTAAACAGTTCAAGCATAGCTTTTGTTATTATTTGAATGGCAAAGGCAATCCACATTGAGATGTCAGTATAATTGGCTGATGTTGGCTGCATGTTTTAAATAAGTTTCATTGCAAAGTCTTCCTCATCCAAAATAAAGACAAAAGCCCAGTGCACCCATCCATTGAGAACACGACGAAACTGATGTACATCAGTGAGATTCAGGAGAGAAGACAAAAATTCTGATTGTTAAAGGGAAAGTATGGGCAAGATTACCAGGACTTTCAAAGGCTCTTAGAATCATAGAAAATGAGGGTTGGAAGGGACCTCAGGAGGTCATCAAGTCCCACCCCCTGCGCAAAGCAGGACCAACCCCAACTAAATCATCCCAGCCAGGGTTTTGTCAAGCCGCACCTTAAAAACCTCTACAGATGGAGATGCCACCACCTCCCTAGGTAACCCGTTCCAGTGTTTCACCACCTTCCTAGTGAAAAAGATTTTCCTAATATCCAACCTAGACCTCCCCCACTGCAACTTGAGACCACTGCTCCCTGGTTTGTCATCTGCCACCACTGAGAATAGCCTAGCTCCATCCTCCCTGGAACCCCACTTCAGGTATTTGAAGGCTGCTATCACTCTTCTCTTTTGCAAACTAAACAAGCCCAGTTTGCTCAGCCTTCCCTCATAAGTCTTGTGCTCCAGCCCCCTAATCATTTTTGTTGCCCTCCGCTGGACTCTCTCTAATTTGTCCACAAAATTCACACCACCATGTTAGCGTTCTTTACTAAAACTCTTTTTGTTCTGCAGATACCAAAGAGTGTGAATACAGCCCCTGGTTCTGCATGCACATTTATGTGTAACTTTAGGCATTTGATCTAATCCCATTGAACTCCCTGGGACGACACATAGGCGTAAAGTTACTGAAGTGGTAGGGGCAGTGTTGCTAGCTCTCAAAATTTTATCACAAGTCTCATGATAAAAACGGATGAGTAGGTAAAGCTTGATATTTCCATCTAGCTGAGGCCAGTGTGAAGTATAGTGTATTTCCCAGTGGTGAGGGATACAGGAGAGAATTAGATGCCCTCAGCTTAACAGCATTCAGAGAGAACGACAGCAAAAAGACTGTCCAGTTCAGGTCAGCAACATGCGTGCCTTGTCTGGGTTGATATTGGTTAGGGAGGTGAAGTTGAACAGAAAGCACATTGAGGCCCTCTCTGTTCCACCCTTTGACTTGTCTGAAAATTCGTATGTTGCTATAGTTTTCAGGTGCGAAGTTAGGCATTGTCCCTCTGCTCTGATGGTTTCAATGTTAAAGATATCTCCTAATGCGATTTAATGCAAGCTAACATTTTTAAATGGCTGCTCTGATGAACTACTGTCAAGCCTCTCAAAGGCTGGCCTTGTTATGTTGCACTAGGGAAAAAAACCCACTTTCACAGATGGCATGTGCTTCCTGTACAATGAGGAATGAAAGTCCCCCTCATTTTCATTGCAAAAAGTGGTTGGTAAGGTGGTTTCCCCAATAGACACTAGGCGGCGTATTGTCTACAGTTACAGCAAAAACAGTAGTACCCCTCGGATAGTGAGACCATATCTGAATCTATTTCAGCATGTTCCCTGAACTGCTTTTATAGTAGCATGGCAAAGTTATCATTCTACTGGGGGATCTTATAATGCAGTTTTGTCACCCATCAGAACCCTGATGCATAAATACAGAATTATATTTTATCACGCATACATCATTTGGCCTTCCATTTAGGGCCCTGATTCAGCAAAGTACTGAAGCACATGTTTAACTTTCAGCATGGACTTACATCCCACTGAAGTCAATGAGATTTAAACACATGTGTAAACGTAAGGTGCTGAAGTGGCTTGCGGAATAGGGATGCGTTGCTAAATCAGGGTCTAAGTGCTGTAAAAATAGTTGTCCTTGTTAAAAAAAGAATTGGTGATGTGCATTATCAACATTCTACCCTTATCCGATCCATCTCTCCGTCACTGGAGATGTTTAAGAATAGGTAAGACAAATATCTGTCAGGGATGGTCTAGCTATACAGGGATGGTCCTTCCTAATGGTGGAGGTCCCTTCCAGCCCTCCGTCTCTATGATTTTATATCCTTGGATTAAAGATGAAACCTGAAATACCAGGTAATTGCTAATAGGGTGACAGCAGATATCAGGAGGAATAGCTTCTGTCAATGATCAATACAACAAAGCTGCAGTGCCATGGCACAGAATGTCCGCCTATTAAAAAGCTCATGGCAAGCAGCACCCAAGATGGCCTGTGCTATCGTCTCAATCACAACAAACAGTTCTTCCTGGAAAGTCTGGAACCCCTGCATTCCCACAGGTGACTCCCTGCAGCTGCTGTATCCCTGGTTTCTGATACCTCCCTGCATCTTCTCTTCCATCCTTGTCATATCCCTTCACCCTCTCTGCTCTTTCTGCACCCTGGACTGATCTAAAGTCAATGGAAAGATTCTCACTGACTGACTTTGGATCAGACTGCTAATTCTCTGCTCTCCATCCCACTCCTTACCTCTCCAGCTAACAGCCCCAACTCTTCCCACTGATGACCTGATGACTACGTCCTGTGTACCTGGACCTCCTGTCTTCCTAGACATTTACCCAACATCTCTCTGTCCCCTAGGAAGATTTCCTTTCTACTTCCCCCTCTTGAGAAAGCTCTTGGAGGCCGGATCCCCAGCTGGCATAACTCCACTGAGGTCACAGATTTATGTCAGCCTGGATCTGGTTCAATGTTCCCGTAGAGTGGTCCTCTAATAACAGAGAAAAACGAGGCTTTGCCTGATGAGTCCATTGTAAACAGCTCACAATCTATACCAGCGCCCAAATTGCAGGGCTGCACCATGCACAGGGCTGATAGGAATGACGGTACCATGCTCAGTGCCTGTGCAAAGCTGCTGGCGGCGTTTTAAAGTGTGTGATGGGTCCAGCAAGCAACTGCATTTCAGTAGCTTGGATAGTGCCTTTCCTCAGTGGCTGTCTCCAATCCCCTACCTGGCTGATGGACATAGTTACTGACCAAAATAGGGAGTGAAGCAATTTTTAGCATTGGGACTAAGGGTATCCCTTTAAGAAGCAGAGGTTGGGATTGTAAAGCACTCAGCCTTAGCTTAACTCTGCTCCCATTGAAGTCGGTAAGAATGGCCCCAATGAGATGAGAATGAGGCCAATGCTGAGCACTTTTGAAAGGCCCCGTCCTTCCTTCTCTCTTGTACTTGCTCTCCCGTCGATGCTAGCTTGAGTGGTGTCGTTTCATACTCAACAATGTAACAACAGTATTGCCAACCCCTAGCCTTCAAAATCATGAGTCAGCCTGCCTCATCGCCCCTCAGCCCCAAATGAGGAGATTTTTTAAAACCACTATCTTTTGGGGTCTTTTTACTTCTCTTCTCGCGCTGCAACCACTCAGGTTCTGGTATGTATCTGGCCTTCGTCACTGTAGCATCTGAACGTCTCGCACCCTTTGATGTATGCATGCTCACGCCACCTCTGTGAGGCAGGTCGGTGCCGCTCTCTTCATTTTACAGGCGGGGTACTAAGGCTACATATTCTGGCCAAGATCACCCACGAGCTCTGTGGTTGAGAAGGGACTTGAACCCCAGTCTCCCAAGCCTAGGCTAGTGCCACGAACACAGAACCATCCATCCTCGCATGCATGAGTTCAGGCTTTCTTCTGCAGCCATGAAGACTAGAAGATTCCTTGTTTTTAAATGAAAGCTGAGCTGCTCACTTGGTGACCGGCCTCTAGAAGCTGGGGCTTTAAGAAAAGGGATATAAAAACTGCAGCTAAAGATGTCAATTAGAAATGTTAGGAAATGTCTTTCATATTGGCGATGGCTTCAATATTTCCAATAGACCACTCAAGCCTGAGTTAGCCTCGTTCGACAACACACAGATAAGAAAGGATCCAGCTGGATCCTACCAGTTTTTAATACACCTCATTTCTGGAGTTGTTATGAATGTTTTAGGTTGGTGTCACAGTCAAATATCAACAACAATGTTTTACATGCTGCAAAGTGACCATGTGTTCTTTGAATATGATGCCAAACACTTCATTTCAGTAAAGCCCTGACTAGCCATGTGGTTTTGCCCACCTCCTCAGGGACATTTATAGTGCTCCCCTTCCTATAAACAGTTTAAAGTCATAATGGTAAACATGCAGGGTTAAGCTAAACTTGCATTTGTTACACTTGTGTTGACTATTTGTGACAATGCTAGAAATGTTTACCAGTCCAGCAGAGCAGTTTACACAGGAAACCCCCACACATTTACCTCTTGTGCCATGATTAATTCTTGGTTTACACTGAGTAATAGAGATAATGGATATGGTTTTATACCCCCCAAAACAACCTTCCAGGAGCTCTTGTGTACTAAACTCCAGTATTTTGTACATTGGTTTAAAAAACAGATGGAAGCCCTAATTTTGCAGAGCTATGCTGGATGATTTAGTATCTGCATAGCTTCTTCCTATCTCCGGACTGAAAACTGACCCCAGAAAGGCCATCAGCAGTGGAAGAAGAAACCAGTGTGTGATTACTACATCCTCCAGGGATCCTCCAGGAGCAAGCTGTAGATGGTGTGCTGGGAGGCATCTTCTACTGGGTGATGAATGCAACTTGTGCTACTAGCAGGCAGCAACCAATGTAACAGGGAGGTCACAGAGTGTTCCCAGGACCAACAAATTAAGTTCTATTATGCGTAATGACATATTGCACCAGGACGCACCTCAAGGGAGCAAATCCTCTGTCATAACAGCAAGCCTGGAGTTGATGAGTATAGGCTATATAATTTCATGGGCTCGGTGTTTAAGCAAGAAAAGAGATTTGCCAGACCTCTTATCTCTACTGTACCAATGTATACTAGCCTAGGCAGGAGCTCTGCTGGTCGTGTTGCTTCTTCATTGCCATAACTGTCTTTTTCCATCATTTCGCAACAGATACAGTGGGATGCATGGGAAGAGTCAGGCTAGATTAGTACTACATCCTGGTGGGGTTCAATTATTTATTCTGAAGATTTATGAACTAACGACGAGAAGGGGCATGTGCCTAAGCATCCTAGCCACAACTGACACCCCTGCAAGAATACAATGAATCCCGGAACACGCAGAAGCCCTGTGACACAGAACAAGACTAAGTACCCAAGCAGTACAAAAAGAAATCATCCCTAAATGTTCTCTCTCCTCACCCCCCAAAAGAAATCTCTGCTTCTTCAACAGCCTGTTAAGAAGATTGCCCTTGCAGCTGGCCTTTGTGGTCAGTAGATTCTGGAGATTTTGGACCAGAGGGGGAGCGCTTTTCAAAGGGAAGAGACCACAGAGGTCTTCACAGAGAACACTCTGCTAGCAGCTTCATTATTATACCAAAGGGAAGGGACCTCAAGGGCCTCAGCAAACTTCATTGTCACCCAACACCTGGAAGCTTCCACCCATAGGTCTAGTAAGGTCTAATCCTTACTAGCCAAGAGGCCAGCTCTACATTTCACTTCACGAAGGTAGTTTATCAACAGCCAAACATTATGACCCCTACAATCCACTCCAATGGCAAGAACAGCAGCAACAACATGGGCTCCTCTGAAGGGTCAGTCTTCATTGATGCAAGCAGGTTCAGTTCTAAAATCCTCTTGAACCAAACCAGAACCACAGAGCAGATATTGGTACTTGACTATATTAAAGAACTACTCTTTCTAAAAGCTACCGTACATGGTAATATGTTCCTATAACTGGAGAAAGAGGGTCAGGTTTCAGGAGGTGCTTGGATTGGTGTGACAAACCCGGGCAAGTCATTTCTGCAAATACCTGGTAGATCTTACTACAGAAGAAGAAGCTGTTCCTGATGGGCCTGAACCGATGCCAGTTGAAGTCAGAAGCACCTTTAACTTCAGTGGGCTTTGGATCTGGCCTTACACAATGTGCCCAAATGTTAGTAGCCAGTAAGGAGGAAATTTTCAAAGGCACAAATGACAATTAGATGCCAAACTCCCATTGGAAATCAATGGGAGTTGGGTGTCTCAACTGTCCCCCTAAATTCTTATAATTTGGATTATGAATTTCCATTGGTACAAACAGAATGGGGCTGTTCTCAGGGTCTTGCTATCCAGAGCCCAAACTAAGTGCATCCGTGAATCCACTAGCTGCAGAGGAATGTTTATGAAAACAGAGCATTTACGAGGACAAATTAACAGTGTAGTAACCAGAGTGCTTGTTTCTTTGGGTTTATTTAATTGCTAATTATTCTCCATCAGGTTTGCAGACGAGTGAAGAGTGCATGTACAAAGAAACAGGAATCGAAACACATTTTTCCTTATATCCTGTACAGAAGCCAGATCACAGAAGTGCACATTAAAGAAGGGAAGTGTCTTTCCATTTCCCCAGTGTTACTGAACTGTCTGCAATTAGCCCAGCTACTAGTATTTTCCATGGGGTTTTGTTTTTGCATGTATCTTTTTTTCCAGCCCCCCATACAGAAGGAGTTCCACAATCTCTCTGCCGCCCTTTCTGGCCTTTATCACCTCTTTCCAAAATGCCTGTGTCCTAGGGCACTCCTGTGGCACGTAGTGGAGTGTTAATTTCCTCGTGTGTCAGACACATCTTCCTGTACCTTGAGGTAATGTTTGGAGAGTCCTAAATAGGCATTTTGATAGAAAACAGGTGCCTTTCATTGTCCTCCTTCATTTTTATAATGTTGTTGTTGTAGCCGTGTCGGTCCCAGGATATTAGAGAGACAAGGTGGGTGAGGTAGCATCTTTTATTGGACCAACTTCTGTGGGTGAAAGAGACCAGCTTTTGAGCTCACATACAGGTTACCCACAGAACCCTTCTTCAGGTCATTTTTACAATCTCTTTGCTTGAGGCCTTATTTATATACCCAGGCTTGCAGCCCTTAATTTGGAATGGAAAAGGTGCCGGGGCTCTAGCAAGTTTTTTACTTTCATATCTGACATGGCAAGTCCAGAGGTGCTGGGGCTATGAATTGCGAAACCTAGAGGTGCCCGGGTTCAACCTGGGAGCAAATTAAGCACTGCAGCCTAGCCATAAGTTTCGTTAGTACTGCTATTTTTATTTATTTATTATACAGTTTGGGCTAAAGTCTACTCTTCGAAAGATCCACAGGGGTAAATGCTAAATTCCTGGAAACCTTTGCCAGCTCTAAATAGTGTCATTATTCTTGTAGATTATACTGATGAAGACTTGGAAATCTGTATTAGTGGATCTGGCAGAGAGTCGGGTTTAGACAGATGTTTACTGGTGGAATACAGAATCAGTGTTTCCCCTGTGGGGGAAGTTTACAGCATAAAACTGTTGATCTTCTGGAAAGAGAGACAGCCACATCTACTGATTGATACAGAAGCAGATGTCAGCCCCACAATCGCTAGAGACCAGAGTCTCCCCTGACATGTGTGGTGTGGTTCATAGGGCAGAATTCAATTATTAAATTACTTAATGCACTGTTTGGCTCATTTACATGGAATGATCACAGCACATATGCCTTTCAGACAAATAACATAAAGAGCTAAAGGGGATCTCTCAATATGTAACAAACCCTTAGGATGAGATGTGCACAACCCGTAATGGATGGAGGGAAAGAAAGAAAGAAAGAAAGAAAGAAAGAAAGAAAGAAAGAAAGAAAGAAAGAAAGAAAGAAA
>ML675650.1:6537468-6703263 GCA_007922155.1 Mesoclemmys tuberculata
AAAGAAAGAAAGAAAGAAAGAAAGAAAGAAAGAAAGAAAGAAAGAAAAAGACAGACTAACAACAGCAACCTCACCCAATTGATGAAACAGCACTGCTTTGAGCATAAGAAACAGTTTGGAAAAGTTGAACTATCCCCACTGTGTGTCAGGTACGCATCTTTTGCTAATGAGGGCCTATGTGTATTTACTACTCATTCTCATCCTGCACATCCACTCATCCCGGTACATACGTAGGCGTCCATGTACATCCACACACACGGCCACAGGCAGGCTGCAACCATTCAGACGGAAAAAATAAACACTAGACAAATGTGCAAACAAATAATAACATATATATTTAAATATAATTGCAATACATTTCCATTGTCTTTTTACTGAAAATAACCTGAGCCCCATGCGGCCATTGAAGGGCACTAGATTGTGGACGACTGGAGGTTACACGAGGCTGTGGATATGATGTATCTGTTCGCTAGGAAATGGATATAACAACCCTGGTGCCCACTGGAAATCACCTGACAAGTTAATTCATGGCATTGTGCATGAACAGCTGGATGGGAAGCCTCAGCTAAGCCAAAATATATGCAAACTGGTTGTTCTTCTCCTGACAGTCTTGTTTAATCAGCTCTTAGATTGTAAGTTCTTTGGGGCAGGGACTGGGTTTTTGCAACACCCACCGCAGTGGGACCCTTGCCGTGATTTGAACCTATGGATGCTACCACAATGACAATATTACATAATAGTAATAATAAAGAACTGACAGCATCTAGCAATGGTTTCCCAAAAAGCAAAAATATGGTATCAGCTCCTCAGCTAGTGTACAGGGCCCAGCTGCTGGGTTCAGTAGAGGATTAATGTCAATGGAGCAACGCCAGTTTGTACCAGAGGAGGATCTGCCTGACCCTCTGCTACTGTTCATTCTTAATGTGGCTCAGATCCTTTGACTTCCACGCCCTTCCCTCAAGCTGGGGACACACTTGTCCCTTTGCAGTAAGGGGCTGCTGACACATCCATTTCCAGGAAGACTCCTTATGCTGCAGGGTGAATCCAGAGGCACCTACCTTCGGATTTCAGGCTTCTTCACCTTGTCCTTCTGAGAGGCTTTGGGTTCTTGCTTAGTCTGTTGGATTGGTGCGTGTTGTCCCCTGCTGCTTCTTCCCGTCCATTTCCCTGTTTGGATCCTGTTGATCTGTGAAACAAGGAAAAGAGGAATCCTGACTGGAGGAACATACACAAGGCCGTCTGCCGGCACATATCATAATGTATAACTATGGCCAAGCCTTCACACTGAGCTGAGAACATTCACTTCCTTACACTCCCACCTCCCTGGTCATGAAAGCCGTTTTCCTACACGCCTTAACCCCACTGGGTAGTATTGTTCTGTTGCTTTTTCAACTATCCCTCTAACAGCCATCCAACTCTGGTCTGTGGATTGCTGCTGGTCCATGGAGCGCTTGATGGAGGTGATCTGGCGGGCCATTCTCCTGATTTCCAGCTGCTAAATTGCTCTAAGAGACAGCTAAAACACACTTGGTACTTCCTGGGTGTTCTTCTTCCCCAGAAGCAATTGCAATAGGTGCCACAGGGACATTACGTGATCGCGGGTAGTAGATGAGGTGGCTGAGTGATCATGGATGGGGCAGGCAGCAGATCTGTGCACTTGTGAACGGGCAGGAGCGGAAAGGAGCTCTCTGTTAAGATGTGGTCCAGCCTATGAAAAAAACTGAGAACGCCTGTCCTGCCGCAGTGTGCAGAGTAATGTGTGCCGTACGTGCAGGGTGCTATACGTGACACTTGGCTACTCCCTTAGAGACTGCATTTAACGATAACACGTGCACAACGCCAGCCCCAACCACCAAAAACAGGAAGAAACCAAAAAACCAAAAACTTACCAAGTGTGAGAGGCTGCAGGGCTTTCACAGCGCCCCCTACCGCCTCCCCAGGGTCGTCACACTAGCCCGTGACAGCAGCTGTGCATACCACCCTCTGGGCCATCCTGGGGAGAAAACAGGGGCCTGTGAAACCCTACTGCTGCTGCAAAGGCTTTTCTTCAGTGATGTATTCTCATCAGAAGTGTGATGCTCATCGAGTGAGATCGGGACGCCATGGTGCATGTGGGTGCCTGCATGCTGTACTGCTAGGTGACGCTTTTGTCCCACATCCTGCCACTTGCTGGAGGAGAAACACTCATCTGAGGTGTAGTGACACGCTAGGTTTGTGTTTTCCTGCGGTCCCTCATTTTACACAGCATCGTGCAAATCCTCGGCACAGGCGCCTAAGGTGGTTAAAAGGAAGCGATCCCCCCCCAGTTCTGGAAATCCGCATACAAGTTCACGCTCGGTGTATTTATCCACACCATCATTCTAGAACGAATGAGGATGATTCCCATGTGCAAAGGCCACATCTGGACCGAAGATCTGTGGCAGTGAAGAAAGGCGCTCATGTGTGCCGTATGCTCTGTGTCGAAATGATACACGTTTGAAGGCGCATCACGCTACTCTATATACTTGAAAGGGGATCATTCAATCTTCAGATACCTTTAGCTTCCATTCACCATACAAAATTGTTATTTGTATTTGTACTGCAGTAGTGGCTAGAGGTCCCAGTGCGGGATCAGGGCCCCACTGTGCTAGGAGTGCTACACACACGTAACAAAAAGTCTCTACCCAAAGAGCTTACAAACAGAATGGCTTCCTGTTTTCCTGGGGACTAAACTGTTTTACTTCAGTGCTTCCCATGGGGTACTAGCATGGACAAATACACTTTCAGTATGATGTGAAGAGGTCAATGTACTTCAGACCTATTTAATTACTTGTTCCCACACCTAACGTCAAAATGCCCCCTTGTAAGAAACTAAATTGAAGGCTGACTGGATAATCTAACAGGTAAAAACGTCCGACACTACCCACAGGGAATGTGATTCTCAGGACTGGGATCGTAGAACATGCAGAAGGAGTTTTAAACTGAGGAGCTAGTAAGTGAAAACGAAAACATTACATTTGCTTTAATAATCTAAAAGAAAAATTACTGTTGTGAGGCGCGTCGAAGATGGCCGCTTTCTTGGTTTGCGTTTAAAAAGTTGTCTGTGATTCATTGCTAGCAGTGGAGAAAGGCGAGATGAAGAGAAGCAACGATACAGTGTATACATGGCACAGCAGCTGTAGAAATTTCCTTGAAATAATTAACAGTTAGGAGGAGGTTGCATATGCTATTCCAGATGTGAAAGAACAACAGAGGGGCAGCTTTCTATGGTTCTGATAATAAAATGACCTAACACTCTATTTAGAGAAACAGCAGTGCTTCTCTTTGGCTGTTTACAGATTTTCGAAATATCATGATAAGCAAATCCAGACAGTTCAAAGCAATGATATAAAGGACAAGTGGATAAATAATGACCCAACTTTGTTACGAAACATAGTGTAACTGTTGTATTGTTAATATAAACACAGATGACCTTTATATTTGCTCAACTTTTCGTCCTTAGCACAGGAAACAGCAGACGATCCTTATCAGACAGTAGAATCTTCCACTTTGCTTCTGCCATTGAGCTGTGGGGCAGATTCTTATGTTGACTCTAAGAGCATGACGATGCCATTATCTTTTCAAAGCACATGCCGAAAACACGATATGGAGTGGAGAAGAAAGACACATGGCTTCCTGTAGCCTGAGGATAACATGAACCTGGGCTACGGGCATCCATAGCTCTCCTCTTAATTTTCACAAAGAGGAGTCACAACATGAATGAAGTTCGCAGTAAAAATAAAGCAGCAACGCAAGGGGTTCCTATAAACATGGCCCTGTAGAACAACGTCAGCAGTTGTGTATAAGTTTTTATACAAATACATCTAATGAAGGTTAAAATTTTCTGTAGAAAGGCAATGTTTGACCTTGGCATGGAAGAATTTGAATTTGTTCTTTGCGATTCATTTATTTGCATTACAATGGCTCTGAGAGGCCCTAGCCAATATCGGGGCCCCACTGTGCAAGGTGCTGCACAAACACACAATGAAAGACAGTCCCTGCCTCAGTGATCTTATAAGCTGAACAGACGAGAGACAAAGAGTGGGAGAAAAGTAATACAATTATCCCCATTTTACAGACAGGGATCTGAGGCCTAGAAAGATTAACTGACTTACTTAAGGTCACACAGGAAAGTCTAAGGCAGAGCCAGGAACTGACCGCAGATTTCCCACCTTTTTGTCCAGAGCCTTAACTCCGTCCTCCCACTCTGTAGGGGGAAATTCATTTTTATCGAAACACAATTATTCAGGGCTTAATTTATGCTTGTGATGCCCTTTCCCCTCCAATTATTATGATTAATTAACATTTATAGTAAGGTAATGCCCAGAGGCGCCAGGCAGAGGGCACTTTTGTGCTGACACATGCAAACACACAGCTCTGGGCCTGAAGAGCACTTGTACGTCCCCACTTGGCCACAAACTAACATGTCCAAGGTCATTCCGACGTTTGGTGCCCACGATCTATGCTGAATCCTTGGGGGCAAACCCTGAACAAACAGTAAGCCGTTAATAAAAGCCTTTTGTGGGTTCCCCCCTCCTCTAGGTGAGTGCTACAAGCCAGCAGGGAAGGGGCAACAACCCTCTCTTTGGAAATGAGAGGTGCCAAGTGGTTGGCAGTGCCTGACACAGAGTGGGTATGAAGGCAATACAGTGAGAGCCAATATGGCATGAGGGAACAGGGCCAGCGCTAGAGGAGCGGGGAGATGCAGGTGTCGGGAGGGATCCTGGTTAGGGGTAAAAAGCTATGTATTGGACCACATCATCCCCAACAGGTGGCACCTGGAGGAGGTCCACATAGCCAACGGCCAGCACCTGGACATGGGTACCCAATGGCCAGTGCCTGGAAGAGGTCTGGGTGTTCAGTGGGTGGTGTCTGTAGGGGCCTGGAAACCCCAGAGTTGGTGCTGGGAGGAAGGACCATACTCGTCCGCTGGCACCAGGCAGCAGCAGCCATTTTTGGTACGCCAACCCTGACGCTTTGGGAGATATTTCAATGTCTATGGCTACGAAATGTTTCAGGAAGCTGGTATCCATGTGGCTGCTAAGTGTGGAGCTGTGTTCATCCAATCTCTCCATGGCAGGTGACCCATTGTTCCCCTGATCCCTGCTCTGCTAGCTCCCAGCTCCCACCAGTGTTCCTGCCTTTGCAACGGATGGAGGGGAGAACGGGAAGCACATTTTTCTATTTACTTTTTCTCAAATATTATTGGATTTAATGTTTTTGCCTCTTCCTCCTTCTGCATCACTGTTCCTCACCCGTTTTCCATGGCCCAGTCAGCTGCCCCGGATGGGGCAGCTGCTCTGAGGATGTTGTTCAAAAAGGCTAAATTGGGGATTTAAACTTCGCAATAATTCGTACTTGTTGACCTACGGGTGCTGAAAGTACATACAGTCTGCATCTCACATCCCAATTCGGCAAAGCATGTATGCAGAGGCTTAAGTTTAAGCACACGTTTAAGTGCTTTACTGAATCTGGGCCACATATGTTCACTGCAGAAGTCTGGGAAATGATGCCCATCTGCAGCCTAAGGGTCAGTCGCAAGGCAGGTGAAACATCGCCAACAGCAATCACTCATCAGTGGCACTGTTCCCGTCCACCAGGGGCGTGCTGTGCTATTTCCACAGAGATGCCCCACTGCCGACGTTAGGCTGGGTTGTAAGATGTCCCTGGGATTCATGTTACAAAGGTACAGGCTTGGCCCCTTAGTCTCGGAGCAGCACTGTATAGATATCTGACGGTGTACGGGATATAGACAGTTCCTTGGCCAGGGAATTGTCCCATTTGATCCAGCGGAGCAAATATAACTAGCTGTAAACCTGCCTGCTGAGGAAGCGAGGCTGGTAGAGTGCTTTGAAAGTAGAACTCTTTGTTAGAACAATATCATCGGGAACCTTGGCTCTAGTATTCTACGGCTCACCTCTAACTCCCAGCAAACTGCTATTGAGGGAAGTGGTCAGGAGCAAATTTTAATGGCAAACTCCAGGGCTATGTGTACTTGGCTCTGAGCGTTACATTGCCCATTGTCCCTTCCTCGGCCCATCTCTAGCATGGCTTCCCTGGCTGTCAGCCACAGCTTTTCTGGAAAAAGCTAAACTGGGGGCTGTTGAACGTTTCCCCCAGCATTATCACTGATAAAGTGATATCAGTTAGAAGTGTGGGCTGCCAAGGAATTCCTGTTGGCGCTGGGCAGAGGCTATGCAGGGAGGATGAGTTCTAGGGGCTGGGATTCTGCTAAAGCACGTAATGCTGCTTAGTTAAAATTGTTCACAATAGCGATCGAAAAGAACAGGAGAATTCAATGAACTATGGCATGTAAGGTGCACTGTTGTTTCCTGCTTCCTGAACCTTAGCGGAGTCCCAGAAACCTGAAACCGAAACAGATCAGAGAGAAACAAGCACTGGTGGCGGAGAAGAGACAAACATCAGTCTACACTATGAAACTTGTGCAGAATTACACCCGTGCTGGGAACATATACAGCAAAGAGGGAGAAAATGGCTGGAAGAGAATGAGCAGGAGCCATTGGTGGGGATCCCTCCCAAAGAGGAGTCGACTTCTCCTAGACAGGAATCATTTTTCTTGTGCTATTTTCTGCATCGCAAGGCAGTGGAAATAAAAAATAAGACGAGATAATAAACAGTTTCAAAAAGAGCTCAGGGCCCACTTAGACACCTATGCGAAGGGCTCAGATTCATAAAACTGCCAGCACCCAGCAGCCCCAGTTGAGAAGAGTGGAGAACCCCCCACTTCCTTCTCCTATTGATAACAATGGGACTGCTCAGCCCTTTGGAAAATCTCAACCCTCTTCCAGCTTCCCCCCGACCCCCTTTTTTTTTTTTTGGTGCTTAAATGGGTGCCGAGCTCTTTGGAAAATCTGGCTCAGGGTCTTTACTTCATCTTTCTGCAGTATTGCCAACCCCTCGAGTTCAAAAACACCCAAAATGACCCAGATGGTCCAAAATCATGAGATCGACTTAAAAATCCTGAAATAAATAATAAATAAATACAGACATAAATAACAATAATACATTGAGGCTTCTGTTTTATTTGCCTTCTGGGTTTTGAGCCTGTAGGATGCATTCAGGCCGCGTTTTCAAGCTTTTCTCCACTACTGTGTGATCTGGATACTTTTTTATTTGAATGGAAGCTATGATCTCTCACATAATCCCAAACCTCAGGAAACACACCAAGTTCATGAGAACTGACAACGCTGCTGCTGTGCCTCATTACAATAGCTGTCTGGGATCACTATGTAATGTTACATCTACCCTATGCACTGCAATGAAGAAGCACAATGGGCTCAGTTAAGGATAGAGTTTCTGCTTCTAGACAGGAATTTCCTAGCCGTTTGTGCAACAACCTCAATGTTATTTTCAAAGACACACTATTAGACTTTTTATTTAATTTGCTGTTCAATGGCCATAGCTCTTACAAACTTGAAAGTGCAGGTCTCTTCTTCCTTTCTTTCTTTATTTCAATATTTTCTGTTTGCAAACACTGATCATCTGCACTTTGAGAAAAAATAACATTATCCCTCTGAAAGACGGAGGTGAGCCAGAACCAAAACCCTGGATCCAAATATCCCCAGCCTTTGGGGTGTTCAAAATCTCAACCTGAACCTCAATACTGCAGTATACAGCCATCTTTAATTTTTATATAAAACATAACGTCATAAGCCTTAAGGTCATAACGTTCCTGCAAACAGTTTGCTATTGTGTTTAATTTGCTTCTGTGTGTTCGATTTCCATTATATAATAAGAAAAGAGTAGATTAAAAAATATCCAGAAAACGTGACACATTTAGAATCTGGAGGGTATTTCTCGCCAAGGTCCCAATTCCGCAACGTGTTTAAGCATGTGCCTAAATCCTTCCTTTTCCAGCTAAGCACTTACCCCTTTGCTTGAAGTTAAGCATGTGCCTGTGTGCTTTGCTGAGTACAAAACTAGATCAGGACAATTTTTAGGGAGTTCAAATTTCAACTTCTTGATAGTATCCTTGGAGACTTAGACCCCCATTCTGAGAAGATTTATGCATGCCTATCTTTACAGCTGGTGGACCCAATTTTACACTATGGTAGCCAAGGAGTGCTTTGCTATTTCCTTCGGCGGGCGTAGAATCAAACTCTACAAGTCACCCCACTGCAGTCAGTGTGTAAAAAAGCGTAAGCCTTTGGCAAGATGGGCCTTCGTTTATTCTTTTATGATTTTAAGACAAACAAGTTGAGATATAACTGACCAAAACACACTCTTATTCTTTGTGGTCGAGGACAAGATGAAACAGAAATCTGTTCAGCATATTTCATGCCTGTGTTTATCTAAGAAAAACATTTTCTTGATTCATTTGCTTATTCTTTACTTTTAGCCTCGCTTTCTCCAACACTTAAAAAAAATAAAGTAAATGGGAGGGAAATAAAAAAAACCCAACACCTGGCAGTTGATTTCAGAGATAAACCACTAGAAGGCAGATCCAGACATGGCTCAAATAAAAACAGAAAAGCTCGGAGTAAGGTAGCCACGTCTCCTTTAGCTGGGCTAACTTAACTTAAACGCAGGCTGCACTGTATAGCCAGCCATACTGATTTGTTCTAATTAGCGGCATTAGTCACCCAAGCGGCATTAATGTCATTTCCTTTTACGAGCAGTTTCACAGAATTAAGACTAACGGATTGTTTTCTGACAGTGGTAATTAAAACCATCGATGGAGCAGTTTCACTACTTCACTGTGCTGTTAGCTAAAGACTGGAGAGTGAATTTCACGGAAGAAATTCATTTTGCGTTTATGGGGATTCCAACCTGTGGGTCTGGTTTTGTATGGTAGTTTTTCAAACAGGCTACAGTACAGCCCTATTTAGCTAAAACCTTATTATCCGAGCCTCCGCATTATGCAGAGGCTTTCCTTGTCCTGCAAGTGTCTCCTGCTGGGGGGACAAGGTAGGAATTTGGATAATGCAGAGGTTCAGATAATAGAGCAGAGACCCTCGGCCAGGACTCGGAGGAGGAGGCGAGTCCCTGGCTATTGGGGAGCCTGCTGCTGAATGGCTCCTGTTGCAGGCAGGGAGTCTTTCCTGCCCATCCGTCCTGGGAACAAGTAAACAGGGCAGAGCACAAAACCCTGGCCACTGGGAGGAGAAGAATGAGACCCCAGCCACAGGGGAGGTCACCCTGCTACTGACTGGCTCCAGTCCTCTTTATTCTCCAAATTCCCCATTATCTGAATAAAATCTGTCTCGCCCATGCTATTTGGGGAGTACACTGTATATAGGGACAGAAGCTAGGCTTTCCAAAGGACCTAGGTGGATTTCAGTGAGATTTTCTTAACATCCTTTGGGAAATCTCAACTTTAGGCTTGGATTCCCCACTGCGGGACACTGGTTTCAGGCCTTGCAGAATGACGAGGTGCAGAACTGGTGTAATGAAGTGGAGGATCAGGCCTTTATGCATTTAATATTTATTTAGATTTCAGTTTGAGACAAACGCCACACGAAAGAAACCCCATCCCACACGCAAAGCTCTGGGGAGTCCTCAACATACATTTATTGCACAAGAACACAGGGTCTAGAAAGTAAGGATTTTAAAAGGCACAGAGTTGTCTAATACTCCGCCGTCTTCTCCAGAAACATACTAGAGTGATCATCACAGAGGTATTGAAGTCTACCCCAAAACATCTGTTTCAGTCATTTGATGATTTAGATAAAAGTAGGAAACACCATGAAACTAAGAAAGGCTCTCAGCCAAGGTCTCAAAGTCCAGATTCAGCTCAGAATTCTTCCACAAGTCAAAGGGTTTTCTTTGAATCCACCCTGCATATTAATGAATATTTTTAAAAGCACCTTCCTTCTAATTTAGGACCATAGGAACTTACAAACTGGATCAGAGCCATCTAGTTCAACAGTCATAGGGGATCTGGCCATGTTCTTTCGGCTGATTCGGTGCTTTAAATTCCTAAGGCTTGTTCATCTGACTTGGCTATTCAATCTGTTTTAGCTTTGAAGGCCCAACAATAGAGTCTGAGCCTTTTATAGGCCTTGGCAATTTGTTATTAAAGCCTGCACCATAAAAATGCCTAAAAGCATCAGTTGCCAATATTCTTCATATCACTTAATTCTAGGAGTTACCTGTCCTATCATACCCAGTATCAGATGCCAGTTTCCCTTCTGTTTTAATTTAAGCTTTGCATACACCACCCTATCACAAAGGGCTGCTGTTGAAGTCGGCTTCTGTATGAATGCATCGTTTTTCTCATCCCCTCTCTAATTGCCAGACTACCTCTTAAGTGAATAGCTTTGACTGGGTTAGCCACTCTGACGGCTATCCTGCTTTTTTATGGCTCTGAATCGGCAGCTTCCAAACTGCCTCATTCCACTGGGAACAACGAGGTCAATTTTTATGACTGTCCAAAGCCAGCCTTTTAAAAAGGAAAATGTTTTGAACGTACTTCATGCGGGTCACCACTAGTGGTGGGATGCCAATCAAGTGGGTCAAATCTGACAAACTCAGTGGAATTGTGCATCTTAATATATGCAGCCAGATTAAACTAAAATGCAACTAGGAGATAAACAGTATTTCTTTTTCTAGTGTTAAATGGAGCCAGCAAGAATTCAAATGTAGGATGATATGTTGTATCTGCATAACCTAGACCCTGCCAGTCTTGCAAATACGGATCAGTTTTGTTCACATCTTATGCACTACTGTAATAATGTTTGTACAACATATGCCTTTTGAGGTATCATTTAAACACCCGTAATTTACTGCTCAGTATCGTCATGGGAAAGTGTGTGTGGAAACATTGCATGTGAAGTTATAAGATTCCACTGCATGGTGTTATTAACACATGTTCCAAACTCCACAGACCTGCCCAGACAGAAGTGGGCAAACAGGTCTGTTCTAAACAAAGCAATGCATGCGTGCCTTAATTTGCATTTAGGCAGTAAACAGAGTCATCAAGCAGAAAGGGAGTTCTACAAAAAAGGTTCGAACAGGTGAGAAAACCAGCAGGGACCATTCTTCTGCATAGACCTTTTTGCCTCTTGGGTCTCAGCTGGAAATGTTTTTCAAGTGGGAGACTGAAATTATAAAAAGGAGGGACAAACACCCCATGGCAACCCTCTTCCTTGCCTTTCCTGTTGCATCCATTGCACTGGAAGAATCAAAGGAAGCAGCCATTGGACCCTGGGGGAAGGGCCCTGACCTAAAGACTTTGATCAGTAAGCCTACTGAAAACATGTGGTGAGAAAACTTTGCTTTGAATCTAAAACAGTCTGTTAAGTTAGGTACCAGTAAATGTTTTATCTTTATTTTTCTTGTAACCGTTTCTGACTTTTATGCCTCATGACTTGTACTCACTTAAAATCTCTCTCTTTTAAGTAGTAAACTAATTGTATTGTTTTATCTAACCTAGTGTGTTCAAGTTGAAGTGTCTGGGTAACACCAGTCGGGGAAAAAATTGTGTGCATATTAGTCCCGTAAAGGAATAACGGACTCAGCGTATTTGTACTGTCTAAGAAAGGGTGGGGGCAGTACAGGACATATGTTTCTGGGAAAAGATCCAGGACTGGATGTGTTGAGGTCACCCTACAGCATAACCAAGGCTGGGAAGAGCTAACGTGTAGCTGTCTGCAGTTCACACAGACGTAGCTGGGCGTGACTTACATGCTGGAGGCTGTTTGTGAGCAGCCTAGGCTGGAGGCTACAGCAGCAAGCCATTGTAAAGGGTAGCCCAGGTTAAAGGGCAGAGGTTACATGGACACTCATTAGTGTGGATTGTGCCATGGTATGTCACAATATGTCCTGCCAGTCCTGCAAACACAGATACATTTGAAAGAGTAAGAAAGAAAGGTGAAGCTGTGAGAGATAATTTGCTAGCAATCTATTCCAAATATAGCTTTTATTGATTCTAAAATGTGCTCAATTGTCTCTATGGCTTGTTTTCATGGTTGGAGCTACCGCCGTGCCTCAGATAAAACAAAGATGGGACGTGGGGTTCTGTCAGTTGTCAAACAAACATGATTCATTAACAAGTTAAAAACGGACAATTTAAGTCTTTTAAGAGACAGTGAATTCAAGCGTTGTAAGTCAGGATAAGATGACTGCAGTTGTATATTTCACATTTATCTTTTTTCTTTAAAAAAAATTAAAAACACCATGTGATATATGTGGCACTTCACATTGAAGGGCTGATCACACCATTTAGAACTGCAGCAAAGGAACTTTCCCACTGTGCTTTATAAAATACATATCACCCTTGGCCTACAATGACCTATAAAAGAATTCAGAATCCACCTGATATGTCAATTATATTCCATGGCTTCTTTCAGCAAACACTCACAATTTTTGCATGGTTGGATGAGTTCTGGAGCCTTGCCTTTGATGTGGGTGAGATAAGCAAAATATGAAACATCATGCATATCAGATTTCTCATATTCCCTCGCTTAATTATCATTGTGAAAATTACTGCTGAATTATTACAAGGAAAAGCTCTCACCCACCAAATTGTTAACTTACAACCTGTCCTTTCTATGGCCTCATTTTAATTTACCTTAATAAAAGTTCCTCTGCAATATTTATTAGCTTTCTTGGTACTCGGAGAAAAGATTATATTTATTTTTTCCTCTCTAAAAACAACCCAATTTTCCTTGGTTTATTAATTCAGATTGAAACCTAGCTTCTCTACTGATTTGGAACCTGGTGGTGTTACAAAGAGCAAAACTGGTGTAAGCAAGAGAAATGCTTAGAGGCTAATAAGCACAAAATGAGCTTCTGCATTTGCTGGACCACAGAAGCTCCACTGGCCATCTAAGCTAGGAAGACCTGAAAACTATTTGCCTATTCAGAAAAGACGGTAGCAATGGAGTAGTGCAATAGGTATGTTCTTTTCGTTCAGTGACCCTAGCCAGTGCTGACCAGGCTCATCGGAATTACATGAGTGACTAAGTGAGCATGTCTTACTTGAGGGATGGGTTCTTCCCCAGTTGACTGACTGTCCGCAAGCCAACAAATAATTATAAAGGGGCCACAGTCCATAGATACTGGGCTTCAACTGGGATGTTATTTAGGGATGGTAATAAGAATATTCTTATGTAGTACTTGCACACCCTCAATCTCAAAGCATTTTGCGAAGGAAGTCAGTATCATTAAACCCATTTTACAGATAGGGCTGAGACTCAGGGGTGTGAAGTCACTTGCCCAAGGTCACACAGTAAGCCAATGGCAGAGCCAGGAATAAAAGAAGGAAAGGACCAAATCATGGCTAGGTAGTTGTACTGCAGAATGGCAGGCAACAATCACTATATCAGTGCAATGGTCCACAGCTGACACTGTTATGGGAGTATTGGTGGTGAATGAGTTACGAATGAGTTTTTCACCGACAGCAGAGATTAAGGACAAAATTTCAAAGCACCTAGGTGATTTAGGGGCCTAAATCCCATTTTAAAAAGTGACACGCACTAGATAGGGAGGGCTCTGAGTTACTACAGCGAATTCTTTCCCCAATCATTATCATTCCTCCACAGTTAATTTGCATGCTCCAATTCTAGAGCACATGTGTCAAGAGTTTTCACTGGTATATTAATACACAAAACCACTGTGTTGTGTGTCAGTGACGGTTGGACGACACCAAGCACAGCTGACACAAAACCTAAAAATCAAAGAAATTAAAAGTTAGGGTAACCAACAGTACACACCCTCTTGTCTCCGCTCAGAGCCACAGCTTATCATTAACACGATCATCACATGCTGTAGAGAACGCTCTTTTTTCTTTTTCCTTTCAAAAGCAATCAGAGCATGGATTTGAGGCTTTAAGTAAAGATGCGACAAGCCACAGCGGACGAGTGCCACTAGTGAAGTTCAACTGTTGGACTGCGTGTGCGCTATACTGTACCCATGATAATTAATTATTCAGCCTGGTAATGGTCTTTCCTTAGTGACACTGGGTGGGTTTCAGTTGTGCTGAGAAAGACCATAGCTAAGAAATAGAAATATACTTTGCACAAATGATTTCAAATAGTAGTTTGAGACACACTTACCCTTTTCTTCGGTGCTTCTGTATCTTACGTATTGATTCCTGCAGTTTTTCCATTCTTTCTTTCTAAATCAGCATTAGAGCAGCAATGAGTTTATAAAATGTCACTTTTCTAGGATGCCAATAAATTGAATGAATTTGCTAGTCTCGACTGTGCCTGAGGCATAGCCAGGCTCCATTAAAAACTTAAAGCCAAAATAATTTAATTTTTGTTGCCCTGCGAGTAACCTATGGAAAGGATACAGCGACGTGGTCAGCTTTGCTCCTTTTATTTCCTTACTGTATTTCCTGTAAAGCATGAACATTTGGGACCAGATTTTCCACAATGCTCATTGCCCAGTAGCTCCTATTTACTCTTCTCAAAGGTAGCTACTAGCCGCAAAAACTTTGGAAAAATCTAGCCAGCCAGATTTAGGTGCCTGAATGGAAGTTGTTCGGAGCGGAGGTCTTTTGAAAAATCTGCCTGTTCATCAATCTATCTGGTTTCCATTTATTAAACTCAGCAACATTTGGGATGGGGTTTTCAAAAGTGCTCTGCGTTGGCCTACCTCTGATCCCATTGAAATCAATGGACATTTTGCTATTGACTTCACAGAGACAGAACAATCAGGCTGTGCTCAGCCCTTGTTCAACTTTAGGTGTGTGCCTAAATCCCACGGCCTTCAGTAGATATTAAGGTCCCATTTACAAATAGCATCACATTGCTTCCAGAAAAATAAATAGCTCCCACATGTAAAGCATCTTGAAACCACAAGGGAAGCCAACACAAGCATTACATTCACCACAACTCTGCAGCACTGACACTGACAGAGAGACGAGGTGGGTGAGGGAATATCTTTTATCGGATCTACTTTGGTTGGTGAGAGAGACACGCTCTCAAGCTACGTAGAGCACTTCAACACCATTGATAGTCTTTCTATGGTCCTCATCTGACCCCCATGTCCATAGTATCTGAGCAGCCCACAAATCTTTCATGTATTTATCCTCACACCCACCACTGTGAGGCAGGGAAGGGCTATTATCTCCCTTTGACAGATGGGGAACAGAAACACAAGCAGACCCAGTGACTTGTTCCAGGACACAGAAGAAATCTGTGGCGGAGCAAGGAATTGAATTCAGGTCTCTGGACTCGTAGGCTTGTAAATAGACACCTGGACCATCCTTCGTCTCTCTTCGTTACTCTAGCAACACAAGAGAAATGTTGCAGAGAGATTACAAAAAACAGAGACATCATAATATTCACCCTAGTGATAATAGTCTTCTAAGGCTGCTCACAGCAAGAAACAAAATTATTTGCAGACTTTTCTATGAAACAATGAGAAACATGTAGGTCTTAAGCAACTCCTATTGCAGTAAATATTAGAATCATGCTTTTCTGAAGTGGGCCTTATACAGCTAATAATACCATCATACATAGCTATTCCGGTGCTATGTGAAGTGATTTGGTATCTTAGAGGCATATTTTTTTCTAGACAACTTAATGCTCATGAAATTTGTGGAAGTTAAAACAAAGAAATGGATGCTTTTAGTGAGACAAAAGATATAATTTGGGATGTTAAGGCTATTAAAATATGATTATTTCCATAATTAAATTAGGGGGTCATTCATATTGACACTACAACAAATACAAAAAGTTAGAGAAAGATCTGTATTTATTTAACCAGGCAAAGAACCCTGGAGCTATACATATCAGATTAGTTAAACTGAACAGAACGCTCCAGAAATTATTGCCTTGAGATGGTTTCCCTGATTTCTTATTGATGAACTGTAGGTTGGAGTTATTGTTGTGACAGAAAGGAAATCTTTTACAAGTTCACAATTGCTTGTAAAAATTTCAGTAAAAAGCTCTACTAAATTAAAACTACTTCGGGGGAGAAAGTAATTCTAGTTTCAAGCTGCTATCACAGGACAGATTTACGACTCATAAAGTCTTCATTTGGTTATATATTGCTGTCTTGTTTTCAGCGCCCCAAATCATGAAAGAGTCGGCTGTCTTCATTAATGCTTGCAGGCAGCTTTCAGATCCTTTGTAAAGTGCTGGTGTGTTTATTTTTTTAATGAACTGTTTTATTCCGGTGTTAACATAATAGTTCATTATAGGTACATATGCGAGTTAAGGGCCAATTGCTGCTTCCATTATAAAATGGCATTCTAAAGTTTGGTACACCTCAGGCTGGAAGTTGACGCATGGGCCTGCATGCAATTTTTTGTAATTTGCAGAGGTCAATTCATTTGCTTTTAGAGCTGCTATGTCTTGAAGAGCCAAACATCATTTTCTGACCTCCTCCAGCAAAATAATAGTCTCATTTTTCAGTCACTTAGTCCTCTGCGTGGACGGCTGCTCTTAGCAATTAAAAGGAAAATCTGAACAGTTGAATTACTTAATTTTGCAAAGTGGTCAATATTAGGCTTACTATTAATAGTGCAAACAGTCCAAGAAATTCAGGGCAGCAATAAAATGTCAAGTAAACAGCAATTATCCTGCAAATATTTCACATCCTCTAGATATTCATCACGTTATCACAGATAACAGTGGTCAGGAGTTCTGGGAATTACATTTAGGCAGAGATTTTTCAAAAATGGGGGCCTAAAGTTAGGAGCCTAAATTCATATTTAGGCAGCTAAATAAGTGGCCTGATTTTCAAAGGGGTTGACTACACCCCGCAACTCCCATTGACCCTTATAGGAGCTACTGGGCGCTCAGCACCTTTGAAATTCAAGCCACTTATTTAGATGTCGAAATACGGATAAAGGGTTTGTCTATACTGACGGCGTCAAAGTTGCTGCCATCAGATCGATCTTTCTGGATCAAGTGAGCAGTCAGTGTCGACCCACTCAATCGATCAGGAAGTCGACACAGTAAATCCACCGCCTCAAGTGGCGTAGTGCTGCATCGACAGAAACAGGTTTGGGAAGTCTCCTTCAGATCCACTGGACTGTTTCTGGGTTAACCAGAAGATGAAAAATACAGTCAACTTTCAGGTGTTAGGAAAAACAACAAGCATGAAATACCAGCCTCCCCAGAAATCGATGGCAAAACTCCCATTGACTTTAATGGACCCAGGAATTCACTGAAGGTTTTTTTGCACTGAGATCATTTTAAAAAGCTTTCCCCCCCCAAAATTTTCAAATTCCTATTGGTAAAGGTAGCCAACTGGAGTCAATAGATACTACCCCATGCCAGGAGATAGAGGCAGAGTCTTTTGTAGCCCTGATCCTTACCATTTGACTGGAGCCAGCAAATATAGTTTAGTTTCTTAGCACTTGTGTGTGTCATCCCATTCTTACACTAGCCAGAACAGTAGGTGACTAGCTGTGTAGTTAAAATACTGAATACCAGTCCCAAGTACATTGTGAATGTCATTCTACAGTGCCCTTTGTTAGTTTGTGATATCCTTCCAACATTTTTAAATAACAAATACAGTTGACTGTAATGGGACTGATTTGCAAACACCCCACACACAAATCAACAATTTGCTGGATTTTATTTGGCCATTACGCCTAGACAAGCTGTATAGTTAAGGGCTGAAGTGCCTTGGCAGAGTTGAGGAGTGAGGGGAATGTGTACTAATCCTGCCTTCAGCCTGCCTGTCTTAAACTGATGCTATTGGCCTCCAGGAACACCAAAGGCAGCCCAAGAGATGAGACTCTGCCACTTGGATCACCTCTGTTATTGCTTTAGTTCATTCACTAGAGGCCCATACTTTTAGTTCAGAACATCAAGCATTCAAATCCCACTGTCAGCCCAAGCAGGGTCAGCTAAACGTGCACAAATAAAATAATAAGCGTGAAACAGACAGATATCATTCAACAGTAGCCCATTTAAATAAAGCATTGATTCCTTCTCTTCAGTCTGTACACGCCTTTGGAAATCCTCTGCCTTATTTTTTAACATCCTAATGGGTGTGGCTGGGTTGTTTTTAAAGATAACTGCATCACTAATGCAAGAGAAAACTGTAGTATCTGTATCTCAAGATGCATGGGATAATAGTCTGGGGAAGTTAGGGGCAGGCCCTGGCTAATGCAAATTTTGATGGGAAGCTTACGTTTGACATCACTTACTCAGGTTGCATTCCAGGCTATGGCTACAGCATGTTCTTCACATCCTTCTCTGACAGCCTGTTTCTTCAAATGTTGGACTAGCAAGAAAGTCAACCAGGCAGGTGGCTCCCTAAGCCGGGCAGTTAGAAGATCTACATAACAATGACAGAAACCCACTGATGTTGGCAGCTGCCATTTTAGCACAAGTGGTGAAGAGCAGCCCTTCACTAGCAGTACTCGTATCTCAGCTTACACTGAGCTACCAGAAAACAGATGGAGAGTAATGCTTTCACTAACAGGAATTAAGCACACTTGAGAATTTTCTGGTGGAGACACTTCACATGGAATCTCTTTGATTTCATACTGTCTTGCAGACTGTGTCATCAATGTGCAAAGGAAATAAGCTAATTACCAGAATGCCTGGACAGACTCATAGCTCCAGGATGGCTGCAGTAGGTGGAAAGGATTTATTTCCATACGATCTGAAATATACTGCCGACTTTTGGGCCCCTGATCCCAGTGCAATACAGAACAGGCCTTTTGAGTGGCCCGGATGCTAGGAAGCCATGGATATTGGGCTAGATACTTAGCTGCTGTAATTTGGCCAAGCACCACTAATATCATTGGAGCTGGGGCAGCTCATGCCAGGTGAGTATCTGGCTCCTTGGTCCTAGGGCAGGCTCAACCTGTCCACAAGAATGATCAGCCTGATGGTGATGCACAACCCAGCAAGAGGCGCCTGCATTCCAAGGAGCCTGGGATTTGCTTATCATCAAACAGTTCAGCCACAGGGTCAATCTCGTCAGGTGAAAAATTGTAATAACATATACCTCTTCTCAGCAGTGCAAACCCATCCTGCAGAGAGCCGCTAGTCGCTTGCTAGGTGAATGAGTACCAGTTGGGCCCATGCAAGCCCTCTCCTACTTTACTGCTCCCTTTTCTTGGTCCTTCAGTGACCCATGTCACTGGGGCTAGCCTTCTGCGTGGAGTTAGTGCACTATGGGGAAACTAGCCCATGAGGCCCTTTGCCTGGGGAAATTGACAACTCCTGGCTGCATAAAGACAGGAGACATTACAAACACAGCTCAGTCCAGTGCTGTTGTGGGGAGATGGGGGGTGATGTGATCCTAACAGCATCCCAGGACAAGAGGGCAAAGGGCACACTGACATCTGGCAGTAAGTCTCAGCTGGCCTGAGCAGTTGAATGTATCCCAGCTCACTAATGTCATAACTTGTATCGCAAAGGTGTCATCTAAGATAGCAATAGAAAGCTAATTACATACTGATCAGCGTGATTGTTATTGTGTGGTGTATGCACAGAGGACAAATTCAAAATGACAAACATATTGGAAATGATGTTATCAGAAAGAGTCTGCCAGGCAGGGCTAAAGCTACCCCAGCCAAGAAAAAGGAATGTGCATTGGCTACCTTGAAGAGGTACATTAAGAAACAATGGCAACACAATTTACATATACGGTAAACAGGACCCTCAAGACAACCAGGGATAGAAATAACCACTGTGCTTCACAGCCACAGCAAGGAGAGGAGATTGCAGGAAAGAGATCAATTTGCATCTTAGCAAACCCCAGCAGGCGAACAAACCAGCATGAAACTTCCTTCACTACCAGGCTGCATGTTGGCTTCCTCACAGCTTGAATGAACTTTACTTTGGCGGGGAACCTACAGAAGAATCCATTTCAAAGGTTCAATGGAGTATAAAGAGAGGGGCAGAAAACACCAAATGATCTTTCACCTAAGACAAAAAAGGAACCGAGTACTTTGGACTTTGCTGGAGATCTTGATCAGAGGGTTGATCAGCCAGCTTGCTGGATGGTAAGGAAACTACCTTGAGCAAAGGCTGTAGCTTGTTTTGTTATGTCTTAGCCTCCAGAAAGTGTTTTTCACTTTTATTTGCTTGTAACCATTTCTAACTCCTAGGCGTAGTTTGACTGCCATGTACATTTCCCCTCTGTGAACCAAGATCAGGCTCCGGAGTTGTGCAGGGCAATGTTGGAGTGAGAGTGTTGGTGCTGGACAGAATGTCAGACCTGCTAATGCACGTGGATTCCTTAACAATACGCCTTATTAGGTGTTATTGGGAAGAGGGTGTCACAAACGGGAGAGCTGAGAAGAGACTGAAATTTATTTCTGTGCCCTTTTGGGTCAGGGTTACAAAAGGTTAAATACCACTGACATGTGACGGGGTCATCTACTAATTCCAGTTTGGGGAATATTGAGGACTGTGTTGGAATTGCAAGCTACACTTTAAAAGTGTGTGTGTGTTGGTGGGGGCTTCCTGTTCCCTCTTGCAAGTAAGGAGTTTTGCAGGGAAGTGTGCAGTGAGAGTCAGTTTGAAGACAGCCAGCCTACAGTGAGGTGGGGTGAGTTGTATCATGGAGCAGCCTGCTTTGTCTCTCTCTGTTTTAGGGTTCTGACTTCTATGAAATAAAGCAGTGTTGTGTTGCAATCCTATCAGGGAGGGGATTTATGTTTCTATCTAACTTCTCCGTGTGTAGGCTGTACACATCACACAGTGGCTGTTGTTATACCCAGATGTAGAAGGCAGCTGCAATAGATAGCCAAATCTCTTGCTATCGTTTCTGTTGCCCACATAAGAAAAAGATGGTTTAGGCTGCTGTCTATCCCCTAATTCAACAAACATGAAGTAGTGGAAGGTAGAGGAATTACTTATGGGATGAGGGAAATCAAAAGATGAGGCTAGTGGTCACGGTGATGGAGCATATGTCAGAATCTCTGAGACACAGCACTGTGTGAGTCATATTATTACTCACAATGAACAAACTAAATTAGTAAAACAAAATTTGGGGTTAATATGAGCCTTTGTATTGCTTAGGAGGATACTGTCGCAGAGCGGGGCACTATTATTTACTTGTCAGTCACTGATGATTAATCAATGTTACCCACTAGTTAATGACTCATCAAATTAGACTGTAAACTCTCTAGAAGCAGGCACTTTTTCCTTACCATACATGGGTCCTATGGGAAAAAACCTTACAGTCATCCAACAAATGGAGCACCTCTCAGACTCATTTTATGTGGGGGGAACATTTGAAAGCAATGAAACAGTCCCTGAAATATTCAACATGAGATCATGAAGATCCAAGGGTTAACTTCTTTGAGTTGTAAACTTTTCCAAGTACTGGCTTGTAACAGTGATGGGGAACCACAGACAGGACAAAGTTTCAGTACAGGTTCTGACGCTTATTCATGCCTCTTTGAAAAGCTGGGCTGACAATCTCACTTGAAGAAGTTACTGAAAATGTTCATAACTTTCTGGACAACAACTAAAAAGTGGATGCCTAAGAAATTAGGCTCTTAAGTCCATATTGAACAGCTAGATAATAATGATTTTCAAACACGCTGAACACCCACTAGCTTCTAAAAAGGTCAGTGGACACGCATTTTAAACAAAAGTGAAGTTTTCAAGCTATACTAATGTATACTGTGATGTAGAAACTGTGCTATAGTCAATCGCTGGCGATCCGTCAGGCCGAGGACGATCTTTCACAGGTTTTATTTTATATGGGTCCTTTGGTGACTGTGGAGTCTGATCCTTGGGCCGCAGACTCGTTGGCAGATGTTGCAGTGGTGTTGGAAGGTAGGGTAGGGCCATGATTGCTGCATGACATTTGTCTGTCCTTCCTTTTCTGGTGTTTTTCTGCAACCAGGGCGAGGCGATTTTCCTCAAAAACGGTCGTTCCGTCTCTGAGAAGGCTTCACAGTTAGCCCTGATCTTGGGCTACTGTCTCCCAGTGTGTGGTGTCGATGCCATATTTCTTGATGTTTGTCTTGAGGGTGTCTTTGAAGCGTTTCTTTTGGCCTTCCCGTTTCCTTTCTCCCTTGGTGAGCTGGGCGTACAGCAATTGTTTTGGTAAGTGTGCATCAGACATGCACATGCAGTGCCTGCTCCACCTCAGCTTGTGCTGGATAATCAGGGCCTCGACCCTAAAGATGTTGGCCTCTGTGAGGACCCTAATATAATGCGATGATCCTCCCACTTTATGCTGAGGATCTTCCGGAGAAAGTGCTGGTGTTCTAGGTTTTTCAGGTGTTTTCCGTATATCATCCAAGTCTCACAGCCATGTTGTTACCAGATTTGCCCGTCACTTTGAGGTATGCTTATTTATTAGGGTTCCCTTCCTGGAAGAGGGGGTATGATTCTGTTAATGTGCTGCTTGTGTTACTGGTGTGCTCATATGGTTACAAGTCCCCTCCCAGTGGAGCTATCCTGCAGGACCTAAGGTTTTCAGATTCAGATAAACCCCCCCCAGATACACACCCCCATTCCAGATGAACCGAGTGCGTCCGAGCAGATCGGGCTGTCAGCACTCTCAGCTGACCCCTTACACGTCCCTGAACTCAGCAGGCTGGTGACGCAGCACTGTCAGCTGTCACCCTCATGTGCCCGTTGCACCACACCAGAATGGAGCGCACTTTTGAGCAGGCTGGGTCCAAACAGCACTTTTCAGCTGCTCCCCTTATGTGCCCCCTGGACTCAATCAGGCTGGGTCAAACAGCACTTTCAGCTGTCACCCTTATGCGCCTCTGGACTCCGTAGGCTAGGCGGAGCAGCACTTTTCAGCTACCCCCTTTATATGCCTCTTTGCAACACAATTGTTCTAGCAGTAACCCCCTTGATCAGCAAACCCTGTAGGATTTTGGGCACTCCAGGGATCTTTGGCTTAGGTAAAAGAAGCGTTGCTGCAGAGCAAGGTAGGGAAGCCAAGAACACAAAGGAGTAAATGCATTTAGAGAGAGAGAAACTGGCAACCAGCTGGATTACAATAGTTAGTTTATTGCCAGGTGTATAAAACTTATGATACTAATAGTGATGCCATACAAGGAGAGAAAAACAATCTAACACTTACAATACAACAACATTACAGTAGGGGTATTGGAGAAGGCTAGCCCAGGTTTGATTACAAAAGTAGAAAGTTATACCTAGATTAAAGAGAGAGAGAATTGGGAAAGATGGGGGGGAAATCTCACCACTCCTTGCAGCTCAGAAGTTCCCAGGAGACAGGCTGTTCAACTTAGGGTCAGGAACACTTGAGGGAGAGGCAAAACCCACAACAGGATCAGTCAGGAAAGCATTTGGGTCCAGGCATCAGAAGAGGAAAGCAAGAGCGAGATTTGAAGTTGGGTAGGGGTATTTTGTAGAACCAGGTTTGTTTGTGGGTAAACAATGTCTCAATGAAGTACCCCAGGGTGGTTTCTCTATGCTGAACAATAGGAGCTGATCACTCCCAGCTATGGTCAATGTTCCTTGAGGGAGCTCACAATGCAACCAGGCAGATTCAGTGTTTTGCATATTAATACTAGACTGGTCTGATAACTGCGGAGCTGGATGGGTGTAGGTGTGAGTTCATTTACATCAAGAGCAGAGATCTCCCATAATGCAGTGCCTTGCCAATCCCAGAGTTCAGTGCGGTACCTGCTTTGGAGCTTGGTTCTCCATTCTTCATGCTAATTCTTGTTCCATCTTCAATGTAAATGAGGCTCCAGTTCTCCATTCAGTGTGTTAATTGAGATGCCTCTTTTTACATCTTCTATGTAGATGAGGCATGGGGAGTTGTCTTAATCCTATCACCCTTGTTGGGAGGGTTTTAGGTGTGTCTCCCACAGCCTTTTCATAGCTTTTGTTTCTGGTTCAAGCAGAGGCTGGGGGGGATTCAGGTGAGCCAGAGAGAGAATAGGGTTTTTCACCCTGGTTCCCCAAGAACACAGAGCTGCCAGGTAACAATGCGTATGCAGGGTAAGGAACTCATGGCCCTTAGAGACCAAGTATGGACTTTTGAGACCAGAGTGGCTGACCTGGAGGCCATGCAATTGTTAAGACCAGCTTCCTCAGCCTACCGGTAGCCTGGCTCCAGCCCTGCTTCACAGACCCTCTCTTCTCACCTGCTCTGTAGTTCATGGACTCCACACTGCACCCTCCTGACACAAACAAGCATTCTCTTTTCTAAGCCAGCTACCCTCCGTCCCCAGAGTCACCTCACAGCTGGGTTTTTACCCTGTTCACCAGCTTGTCTGCTGCTCCCTTAAATACCTGTTTCTTGAAGGGGCCGACTCAAGGAACAAGGTGGGCTGGCTCCAAGCCTCTCTCCTCTCTAAAGGACTCAGACCACCCAGTAACATGCCGCCACTCATGCTCTGCCAGCTGGCACGGGCAGGGGGAGTTCAAAAATCAAGAGACTGACCTAAAAACACAAAGTCAACTTTTTTTCTTTAAATAAATGGCATGATTTTGGGGGGTCCAGTTCATGGTTTTTGATCTCTTGAAGCTGGCAATACAGTATTACCCACACACCTTAAGAATGTATATATATGTAGAGACACACACAACTCCTCACACAGTTTTGTACATACATTTCACAATGATTGTGATTAAAGAGTGACTTTGGCTTTCATTTAAGACCTCACTTGACATTCTTTGGTAAACTAGAACATCCACACAAGGCCCATGAGGTGCCTGGACCTAATCTGTAACCCCTTGCCAGTTGACATGAAGTTTCTTGGGTCACAGTGTTAATGACTTTCAATAAAACATTGACCAATTAAGCTTGATGTTTAAGAAACAGCCATGCTACGTATCTCTTACAGCATAGAAACAAAGAGAATGGAACTGCCTTGGTTAATGTTTTTTGTAATAACACTCCTTTTTCGGTCCTTCCCACTTTCATCTTTTAATAAAAAGATGACTTGTTTTTTGTTTATCCAAAGCTACCTGACCACTTAGCTTTTTTCCACCACAGCTACTTCTTGCCCTAACATCTGCGCTAGAGTAAGGTTCACCTTCGCAGCTGGGGTCAGTTTGTCAACTCAGCATTGGGATGTTTTGTTACAGAACTTCAGACATTTTATCCCAATGCTCGGTCTTTGCTCTTAAGCCTCAGGATGCAGTTGTTTACTAAACTAGAAAACTCTGATGCTGAGATGTGCCTCTCAGCTGTTCCATCAAACATGCTTACGCTGTCGTTGATGTTTCTGTCCCTCAAGCACAGTTGTTAATGACACTGACATTTGGCTGATTCGAGTTTAGATGATGGTTATTCGGGACAGTAACTCGTTATTACCTTTATTTCAGCTCTTTTAAAATACATGTTTTTTCTGACATCTAGAGTTGGTTGGGAATTTTGTGTCAGAATATTTTTCTGACAGACAATGTCCTTTTGGCAAAATCAAAATTTTCCATCAGAAAATTTCAAATTTGCTGAAAAATTTTGATTTTCCACTGGGAAAACTGAATTGATGGCTCCCTGTCTAGAAAGCGCTTGTCAGGGTCACTTTCCACTTTTCAGAGGCTGAGCACCCTGACTCGCTGCCTCCCCAGGTCTCTCTCTGCCTCCTTGCAGCTCTGGGTGCAGGAGAGGCAGAGAACCCAGGCACTCAGCCTCCCTGGCAGCTCCTTTTCAAGCAGCTGGGATGGATGATTCTTGTCAATTTCACTTTATGCCTGCTGGGAGAAAGTGAAATTGAAAAGAGTCTTCCAGGCTGGCAGCCAAGAAGCCAAAAAAATCCATTTTGGTTCCCCCAAAATGGAATTTTTCTGAAAATCCCTTCCAGGAAAAAAATGTGTGTCCTGAACTGGGACCCCCCGACCACCCCTCTCCCCCCAAAAACATGCAAAACTGATATTTTCTCAGGAAGGGATTTCTATTTTCTAGCCAGCTCTATCGACATAGGATGTAATAATATCCCAGGAAACCAATTATTTTGAGGGTCACTTAGGGTATCATCTTGCAGACGTGACAGAATAGAAAATCTCTCGAAGTCACCTGGCATTATATTCTTTGCAATGATGACTGCAGGGTAAGCTCATGGGACCTGCCTATTATCTCACATATACCAATATAAGTCAGGAGTAATTACACTGATAGAAATCCAGGATAAGTGAGATCAAAATCAGGCCTGTAGCACCTTTTCCTGTTCTTGGACAATGATATAAAGTCCTTTCCACTAAGGTTCCCAGGTGATTGCGAGGTGGATTCTTCTACATTTAGTTTTCTTGTTTAATTTTTAAAAATATTCTCGTGCGCATACACACATACAGAGATTTGCTCCAGCAATCAGGTGTGTTCTTTGTACCTGGGGAGCAGAAGAGAAACACCCTGCCACATGGACTGACAGATTGAAGCCAGGTTATCCCTCCCTAGAGTTGTTCTTTCTTTACCCGGGGTGTTTCTTTATTTCTTTTTCTTCCTTTGTGTGTCCTGTTTGCACCGTAAACAGCACTCTGCTTAAAATGCAAATGCAAAAAGAAGGAAACAACGGAATATTTCTTGAGAGGCGATTAAGGCCCTGATCCAGCAAAGCATTTAAGCATATGTAACTGTAAGCATGAGTGACTTCCATGTGCTTTAAGCTACATGCTCATCAAATATTTAGAAGAAAGGCAAATAATCCATGGAATGACTCAGCCTAGCTGCATTTCCAAGTGTTTGTAATATATTGGACTATTTTGTATTTGTTCTTGACTGTTTTTCTTCCTCTTCCCACAGTCACATCTTCAGCATTAGCACATGGACAAAATCCACAGTCTCATAAGAACGGCCAAACTGCGTCAGACCAATGGCCTGTGTAGCGTAGTATCCTGTCTTCCGACAGTGGCCAGTGTCAGGTATTTCAGAGGAAATGAACAGAACAGGTGATCATCAAGTGATCCCATCCCCTGTCACGCATTCCCGGTTTCTGGCAAACAGAGGCTAGGGACATTTCAGAACACGGTTTTGCATCCCTGCCCATCCTGGCTAATAGTCATTGATGAACCTATCCTCCATCAACTTATCTAGTTCTTTTTAAACCCTGTTATAGTCTTGACCTTCACAACATCCTCTGGCAAAAAGTTCCACTGGTTGACTGCGCGTTGTGTGAAGACATACTTCCTTTTGTTTGTTTTAAACTTCCTGCCTATTCATTTCATTTGTGACCCCTAGTTCTTGCGTTACGAGGAGTAAATAAATACTTTCCCCACACCAGTCATGATTTTATAGACCTCTGTCATATTCCCTCCTTAGTCATTTCTTTTCCAAGCTGAAAAGCCCCCGTTTTATTCATCTATCCTCATATGGAATCTGTTCCATACCCATAGTCATTTTTGTTGCCCTTTTCTGTACCTTATCCAATTCCAATTTTTTTTTTTTTTTGAGATGGGGTGACCAGATCTGCATGCAGTATTCAAGGTGTGGGCATACCACAGATGTGTATAGTGGCATTATGATATTTTATGTCTTATTATCTATGCCTTTCCTAATGATTCCCAACATACTGTTAGCTTTTTGGACTGCAGTTGCACATTGAGTGGATGTTTTCAGAGAACTATCTACAACGACTCCAAGATCTCTTTCTTGAGTGGTAATAGCTAATTTAGACCCCACCATTTTATATATATAGTTGGTATTATGTATTCCAGTGTGCATTGCTTTGCATTTATCAACATTAAATTTCAGGTGCTATTTTGTTGCCCACTCACCCAGTTTTGTGAGATCCCTTTGTAACTCTTCACAGTCTGCTTTGGATTTAACTATCTTGAGTAGTTTTGTATCATCTGTAAATTTTGCCACATCACTGTTTACCGCTTTTTCCAGATCATTTATGAATATGTTGAACAGTACTGATCCCAGTACACACCTCTGGGGGACACCATTATTTATGTCTCTCCATTCTAAAAATGGACCATTTATTCCTACCTTTTGTTTCCTATTGACCAGTTACTGATCCAGGAGAGGACCTTCCCTCTTATCCAATGACTGCTTACTTTGCTTAAGAGCCTTTGATGAGGGACCTTGTCAAAGGCTTTCTGAAAATCTAAGTACACTATATCCACTGGATCACCCTGGTCCACATGCTTGTTGACCCTTCAAAGAACTCTAGTAGATTGGTGAGGCATGATTTCCCTTTACAAAAACCATGTTGACTCTTCCCCAATAAATTGTGTTCATCTATGTGTCTTATAATTCTGTTCTTTACAGTTTCCACCAAACTGCCTGGTACTGAAACCTGTAATTACCAGCCTGTAATTGCCAGGATTGCCTTTGGAGCCTGTTTTAAAAATTGGCATCACATTAGCTCTCCTCCAGTCATCTGGTACAGAAGCTGATTTAAATGATAGGTTACATACCACAACTGGTAGTTCTGCAATTTCACATTTGAATTCCATCAGAACTCTTGAGTGAAGAGCATCTGGTCCTGGTGACTTATTACCATTTAATTTATCAATTTGTTCCAAAACCTCCTCTAAAGACACCTCACTCTGAGACAGTTCCTCAGATTTGTCACCTAAAAAGAATGGCTGAGGTTTGGGAATCTCTCTCACATCCTCAGCCATGAAGACCAATGTCAAGAATTAATTTAGTTTCTCTATAATAGCCTTATCTTCCTTGAGTGCTCCAGTAACATCTCGATCATCCAGTGGACCAACTGGTTGTTTAGCGGGTTTCCTGCTTCTGATGTACTTAAAGATTTTTTGCTGTTGCTTTTTGAGTCTTTGGCTAGCAGTTCTTCAAATTCTTTCTTGCCCTTCCTAATTATATTTTTACACTTCACTTGCCAGAGTTTATGCTCCTTTCTATTTTCCTCAGTAGGATTTAACTTCTGGATGCCTTTTTGCCTCTAACGGCTTCTTGTACTTTGTTTAGTCACAGTAGCACTTTTTTGGTCCTCTTACTATGTTTTTTATTTGGGGTATACATTTAAATTGAGCCTCTATTATGATGTCTTTAAAAAGTTTCCATGCAGCTGCAGGGATTTCACTTTTGGCTCTGGACCTTGTAATTTCTGTTAACTCGCTTCCTCATTTTTGTGTAATTCCCCTTTTTGAAATTAAATGCTACCCTGATGGGCTGCTTTGGTGTTTTCCCTCCCACAGGGATGTTAAATTTTACTATGCTATGGTAACTGTTACCAAGTGGTTCAGGTATATTCACCTCTTGGACCAGATCCTGTGCTCCACTTAAGAATTGCCTCTTCTCTTTTGGGTTCCAGGACTAGCTGCTCCAAGAAACAGTCATTTATGGTGTCAAGAAACTTTATTGCTGCATCCCATTCTGATGTCACATTAACAGATGGACAAAATTCAGTCTCAATCTATCAGGTAAAGGATTTTGGTGCTGATCTTTGGAACACATATATCACAGCCATCCCATTGTGCTATCCCAACTGCCTGTTATGGCACCTGGAGCTGGTATGTAATGATCCTATGAACACTGAGATGCAACAGTTTTATGAACACTGTATGTGACCAGGTTAGTGAGGGGAAGAAATTAGTAATACTGGGTAACTAGATTGTCCTGTATCAATCTAATTTACATTGGGGGTTGTGGAATGTTTAGTATATGCCAATAATGCATGCATTTGTGAGGTCTGTTCATTAACAGCTTCCCAAAGAATAAGAATATCCAAGCAAGCACTTGAAAGGCGGTGGGGTAAGCTGTTAGTTTCAAGGATCCTCTCTCCAGCAAATGGCAAATCCTGCCTTGCCAAAGCTAGGAGATACCAGATCAAAATGCTATAAATAGTTGAAAAGTGACTTGATTGCTGTGAAGGTGGGTGATAGGTTTTGTTCAACATCTTCATTAACGATCTGGAGGATGGGGTGGTATGCATCCTCAGCAAGTTTGCAGATGACACTAAGCTGGAGGGAGTGGTAGATATGCTGGAGGGCAGGGCTAGGATACAAAGTGAACTAGACAAATTGGAGGATTGAGCCAAAAGAAATCTCAAGCCAAATTCAACAAGGACAAACGCAGAGTCCTGCACTTAGGACAGAAGAATCCCATGCACTGCTACAGACCAGGAATTGACTGGCTAGGGAGCAGTTCTGCAGAAAAGGACCTGGGGGTTACAGTGGACAAGAAGCTGGATATGAGTCAACAGTGTGTCCTTATTGCCAAGCAGGCTAACAACATATTGGGCTGCATTAGTAGGAGCATTGCCAGCAGATTGCGGGAAGTGATTATTCCCCTCTATTCAGCACTGGTGAGGCCACATTTGGAGTACTGTGTCCAGTTTTGGGGGCCCCACTACTGGAAGGATGTGGACAAACTGGAGAGAGTCCAGAGGAGGGCAACAAAAATGATTAGGGGGCTGGATTATGAGGAGAGGCTGCGGGACCTGGGCTTGTTTAACCTGCAGAAGAGAAGAATTAGGAAGAATTTGTTAGCAGCCTTTAATTATCTGAAAAGGGGCTCAAGGGAGGATGGAGCTCGGCTGTTCTTAGTGCTGGCAGATGAGAATTGGGAGCAATGGTTTCAAGTTGCAGTGGGGGAGGTGTAGATTGAATATTAGAAAAACTTTTAAACTAGGAGGCTGGTGAAGCACTGGAATGGGTTCCTGAGGGAGGTGGTGGAATCTCCATCCTTTGAGGTTTTTAAAATGCGGCTTGACAAAGCTCTGCCTGGGATGATTTAGTTGTGGTTGGTCCTGCTTTGAGAAGGGGGTTGGACTAGATACCTCCTAAGGTCCCTTCCAACCCTCATCTTCTATGATTCTAAGTGGGCTGTGATTAAGCAGTAAGCTCTGACAGGGAGACAAGCTGACATAGAGAGAGGCTCTGCAGAAGAGCTATAGGAAGTTCGATTTCCCATGGGACGGTCCCCATGTGGAAGACAATTAGATACATGGTGAGATAGACGTGCATAGAGGGTGTTGTATTGTTTTAAAGAACTGTCTTCTCTGGAGTGCTTTTGTTCTAAGTAAATGATACTTTGCTTTGAGGAGGCTCTTTGGTCACTGGTTACCAATGTTGTTGCCCAAGAGGGAACAGAACTGCAGGGTTTGAGCCTATCTCAGCAGACCTGATTGAATCATGTTAGTCCCAGGGGACTGCAAACCAGAGCCCAGTCCGACAGTGGGAGAATTGTGTGATTACCCCCTGAGCCAGGTGATGGGTGGAGGCCTGAGATGTGACACGGGCACACTTGAAGGCATCAGGAGGAGTCAGAGATGCAGTGTTCCCAGTAACTGTGCCCATCGCCCAGCCTTGAGCATCCTCAAATGTCCTCCAGAGCTTGGCATCTCTATTTGTTAGCACTGCTTGGGGAATGTCTAACGTCTTATAATCCCTTCATAGAAAAAAAGGTCATTATTTATTTCACATTCAGAGCTATGAAGCAGTCACGCATTACAAGGCACAGGATGATATTTATTGTTATGCTACTAAAATGGCAGTATTTAGTGATTTTTAAAAGCCTTTAGTCTCTTAAGAACATACAAATGAAAAGGAGATGATTGTCAATGGTGCTGTGCCGTAGAACCTCAACTTCCCAAAGAGGACAACCTCTGAATATATGTGATATTTATATCCAAAAGCAGCCAAATCTTTTAACAAACTATTTGGCTTACTTATCTGTTTAAAATGGTGCCATCTAACTGCCTGGTGGTTTTTTTCCTAATAAAACAGAAGTCTCCACATTTCTTTAATAGTGTGCTAATAAATCTTCTGTAGGTGAGGTTACAAGTTTCTCGTAAAGAGCTACTGATTCAGAAGTACTAAGAACCTAGTAATAAAAACAGATTCATCACTATCTTAACCCCATTTACTTCTTGCTGATATAGTCTCAGCTGCCTTCTTAGTGCCATACAAAGGCTTTAAGTAGAATTTTCGAAGTTCCTTAGGATTAACATTTTTTTGGATGCTGGTATTGACTTCAGGCTGCCCATGGAAACTTTAAGGAGAATGTGTCGGCTTTTTAATTTGTCCTGATCTAGTCACCATACCGTTGTTTGTTCCTTACTAGGAAATGGATTGATTCATGTTTATGAAACGGGCCTCACTTTTGATATTTGTATCTGCATCTAATCTTATTAATCTTACTCTTCAGACCATTTGCTTCTTTCTGGTCAGAAAGGAGATTGTTTTACATGCAATTTATACACACATTTCATTGAAGAAGTGTCTATCTTTTGCTCTAAGCTCTCCACTATCCCTGTATTGCAAACACTCCTACTTTTATCATGAGTCGCGTGATATTTCATGTTTTTCCTAAAGATAAAACGTCTAGAATTAAGTTATTACCAGAGAATCTCAGCTTTCACTTAACTAAAAAGCAAGTTTCTAGCCCTCAGGAATCCAGGAAAATGCTTTAAAAGGTGAACCTAGATGCTTCACCACAAAAGAGCAAATTAAAAAGAAAAATATTACAATAAGAAAAAAAATTATCTTTTAAATCTCCTGATTTGGGGGGGATGAGGGGATTCTGACTCATGGTTTTTGAATGCTAATGGAAAGAATTTGGAAGAAATTTGCCTCTTTCTGCGTGATGTCCTCACTAGCAAAACCCATGTCCATGTTGCTGAGGTTCATTAAGAGAACTTTGTGTTCATAATGCAGCCAAACTATTGCTTCGTAAATGGTAAAGTTAACAAAGGATCAAGCACAACTAACTGTAAACCAATTAAGCTTCACAAAAAGAGAAAGGCCACATGGTCTGGTGGCTAGGGTGCTGTCATGGGAGCCAGATGACCTGCATTTTGTCCACACATTTGCTGCTGACCTGTTGTGTGACTTTGGGCAACTCACTTTACCTCTGTGTTCTTGTTTTCCCTGCCACCCTTTGTCTGTTTAGATTATAAACTCATCAGGGCAGGGACTATCTTTTATTACATATATGTATGGTTCTTGGAACAACTGGGCTCTGACCTCAGTTGGAGCACCTGTAACACAAGTAATCTCTTCAGAAACGTCTCTTCACTGAATAATTAACATAAATCATAACCCAGCAGCTAAAACCACGTCTCCAATCTTCATGATCTCCCCTCATTGCTGTGCAGGTCTTTTCAAATACATAGTGCTAGATAGCTCTATTCACAAACACAAACTTGCATAAAGAAGAGTTAAGGTTGAAATGGAAACCAATGGACATCAAACAGCAACATTACAGGTACAAATATCCTATGCCTTCTGAAGGAGTAAAAATGCTAGAGTTAGAGCTAGCTGAAAATTTTCCACCAAATTTCTTTCTTTAATCAAAAATTATGTTCTCAACTAAATGGAATTTTTAGTAGAAAATATTTAATTTATGTCTAAACTCTGGAAATTGAAACATTTTCAGTTTTCCAACAAAAATCTGAATATTACAGACAAAAAATGAGATCAAAATGAACACATTTTGTTGTCACTGACATTTTTCACAGGGAAAATAATCTCATTTCCTGACCAGCTCCAGGCAGAATGTTTAGAAACGAACAGTGAAGGGATCCAGCCAGTTCACAACAGCTCTACAATCCTTTATCACTTACTATTAACCCATCTAATTTACATAGATAGTCAACCTCAGCTTTGTTCTTTTGTTATTATTTATTATTATTTATTATTATTATTATTTATTCGTATTATAGTAATTGTGCTAGGCACTGTACAAACATGGAACCTAGCTCTGTAATGGAAATGTACTGTTGGATGTTTGCTGTTGACTTTATCTACTGTTTACTGAATGTGTTGTAAGGACTCTGAACAGAATATAATCCCAGCTATATTATGTCAAGGTTCTATACATTTTCTCAAGGTGTTATATCTTGGTGGAGTAGCACAATATATTTTTGAACATAACCTAGAATGTTTAATCTCCTTGACGTATAAACTATGCTCATGCAAACAACTGGAAAATTCACAAGCAAAAGCTTTGTTAAAAAGAATTGAGGTGAGACGGCATTTCAGCAGAGTTCAGCTAGCAAACTAATATGACCCTGTCTTTACAAAAAATTCAATACTTCTTTTAAAAAAACGTTAAAAAAACCAAATGTTCAAAAAAACCCAAATACGCCGGTGTCAAATAGCTGCAGTGCAAAGAGCTGGGACACAGTTTATGCACCATTAAGTTCCATCTAAACCTTCAAAGCAAGGCCTTAAGTGTGTCTTAAGTGATGCTCAGGTCTCTGCAAGGGAGATTTCACCCATGGAAATTATGAATCCTATTAAAAGACTCCATTTCCAATATATTCTAAAAGCAACATACACTGCATTACTCACTACAGAAAGAGACTGCATAAATCAGTTCCTGAGGAGTATAGTTAATACAGTTAAATATCAAATTTGCCATGCTGGCCCAATGTAGCGAGACAGGACCATGCACAGCAAACAAATGTGAGCAAACTGGCAAGTACCTCTTGATTGATAAAGTAAGAGCACTCATCTGGCCCTGGCTAAAGCATGCCCTTGTTCCCTTGCCTGGGCTTCCCATATCACTGGCTGAAACACAGGTGGGATAGCAGTTGGGAGGGGAATGGATGGAGCCTTAACTCCATCCTCCCTCAATGTGCTGGCCATAGGGTGGCCACCTTTAAAAAAATAAAAATGGGACAAAAGGAGGAGCCCCACCCCCTCGGTGGCTCCTCCTCCTGCTTCACCTCTTCCCCAAAGCCCCGGCCCCTGGCCAGGCCAGAAGCTGGAGCTGGGCAGTGGTAAGAGCTGCCCAGGGAGCCCAGGTCGCTATGGGGAGCCCCGAATCCTCCTCCTGCCCAGAGTGGGGAGTCAGGGGACCTGAGAGCAGCCCCTGTCCCATGTCCCCGCTGCTCAGGGCAGGTGGAGAGTCCAGGACTCTGGGGCTCCCCCCAGTGGCCCAGGCTCCCTGGGGGCTCTTACTACAATGAAGCGGGGCCTCACGGCAAGCAGGTGCTAAGGCCCACCTCAGCCCCCTCCACCGGGAAGAGGCTGGTGCCACCCCAGAGCTTGGGCAGGCGTGGAGCGATGCTGCAGGGAATCTGGGACAAATGCAGTCCTGGAGTCATTCAGCCTGGCACTGGGACTTGAAATGCACATTTTGGGACTGTCCCGCCCAACAAGGGATGGGTCGTCACCCTGATGGGCCAGCACAGCAGAGTCAGTGCAGAGGGGGTGTGGTCAGCGTCCTACCCCCAGACTTCCTGTCTGAGAATTTCAACTACTCAAAGATACAGTTCCCAGTTTCACAAGGGACACAGTCTGTGCCAGGCATAGGACAGGAACTGGTTATTTCCACCTTGGAGCAAGGGGCAATCAAGGACCAGCCTGTAACTTTCTGAGTAACTCGTCCCTGGTCTGCCCATTACCTGAGATTTGTGACAAAGCCACAATCTATCCCTTAAGCCATATAGCAAAATGCTCAGTTTCCCTGTTTCTCCTGGCTTTCTCTCCTGGGCATGGAGGGGGGGAAACATTACTCTCTACCAGCCATCCTATGTTTTCCATTCTCTCTTGGCTGGTCGGTTCTTGCCCAGTTAAGGCTCTAAGCATATGATCGCCATAAGTGGGGTCGGAAAGGCAGTGACCTTGGGACTTTTTCACCTTCCTCCGCAGCGTGGGTGTTTTATCTGGGTATATCTCTTAATCATTTCCCTGCCACTGTGGGGTCTCAGGCACTGCTGTACCTTGGTTCCTCCTTTTCTCTGCCTGTTGCACGTAATAGTCTAGTCTCCTCTGGGGGTGTAATAGTTTGGTCTAATTTTGGTTGTTGGGTTTAGTGTGTGGGTGCTGGTGGCCAATGCTATATGGGAGGTCAGACTAGATAACTTGATAGTCCCTTCTGTCTTAAACTGTGCGACTCTATGACTTCAGTGGGAGAACAGTGAGGCCACAGCTGAGGGCTTTGGAAAACCCCACCCTTACAGCACGATGGCCTAGAGAACTTCTTCCATTTCTAATTTCTACAGTATAACTCTTGGCATTTTGCATAAAATGTCAAAATAACACTTGTTTTACAATTAAAATGCATTACCGGAATAAATCAACAAATAAATGGGGATTCTAGAATATAATATGAAAGGACAAATCAATATGCTTTTTATCTCTTTTTGGTAAAGCAATTAAAATGAATATGCTCAGATATGTCTGATCTCCATTGAATAAGACATATTTTGTATTTCGTATTCAGGGTGATTTTTTACATTTCTGGCTAGTACTTAAACACACTGTATTATACCTAGATCTCTCTTCATGGATAACAACACATATTGCACATTGTCATACCAGTGGACTATTAAATACATGTTTACTGAGTATTAGAAACTAGTTTGTGTCCTCTGATCCCCATTCTTGGACACAAGCAAACACTAATAATTCTAAAGGTGTCTGGAGTACTCCTGGATAAACACAGACGGAAGGAGTGTCCTACAAAACCAGTCATTTAACAGCATCTACATCAAAAACAGTTAAGCTGAGCAAAGGCAAGCACTGCGTTTAATCACGTCTTTTACCTACAGATACCAGCACTGTGAATTAGTAAAAATTAGAGGTGATCTGAAGCCAAAGTCTGGATCTCAAGGCCCCTAAAGTTTGGGATTCAGCCAGCATTGGGGTGATCCAGGTTTTATGGAGGACTGGGTAAACTAGAGAGAATGAAGTCTAAAGGCTCAAAACCAAGGCAAATAAAAAGAACCCCCAATTAGTTAGTTTTACAGCCTAATAATTTTTTAAATCTAACTTGTGATCTTTGAATGCTTGAGGTTGGCAATACTGGGAAAAAGTCAAGTTGGTGGCGGCAGTGAGATCTTGCTTTACTTCTGCTTTTGTCTTGTCTTACAGCAGGCACATTCCCCAAAATGGAGACATTCACAACCCCAGGGCTGCTTTGGAAAATTTTTTTCTTAATATGTAAATTTATCAGAAAAATCAATGCACTTTGCCTGGCCTGATTTACATGTAGTTTCCCATGGTCTCCGTGCTCAAAAAATTGTGATACAAGGAGAGTGGGTTACAATGTGGCTATGCACACAAATGACATAGCAGTGATCTGTTTTCATTGATTTACAATATAGTCAGTATTAATGGAATAAAAAACATTGAGGAAACAGCCTGATTTTTCTGGGAGGTTGTTAAGGCTGGCAGGTTTCTAAAAGGGAGAAAAATGAAAACACAGTGTTCAGAAAAACTTCCGTTTCAGATCTTCAGTCCTTAACGGATTTAAATGATAATATCTGGCATTAACAAGCTTCAAATCAAAAGATGTGGCCTAGAGAACAGGCTTTAATTCAGCAAAGCACTTAAGTACATGCTTAAATCTATTCCTAATTCAGCAAAGTGCTCAAGCATGTGTTTTACTTTAAATGCATGTTTAAGCCACATTGACTCAGTAGAATTTAAGCACACACAATTAAAAGCCCATGGCTGGCCCATGCCAGATGACCTCGGCACTCATAGGGCTTGGACTAAGGTCGGGTTTAATTGCAATGTAGATGTTCAGGTTCAGATCGGAGCCTGGGTTCTAGGACCATGTGAGGTGGGAGGGTCCTAAGGGTACATCTGCATGGCAAAAGCTGCACATGACCCAGCTAGTGTGGGTAATAATAGCAGTGAAGACAGCGCAGCGTGGCCCAGTGAGCCGAGAATGCACTCATGATCCATGCCTGGCTTCTCCTTAGGGTGACCCAATGTCCCAATTTTATAGGGACAGTCCCGATATTCAGGGCTTTTTCTTATATAGTTGCCTATTACTTCCCACCCCCATCTCGATTTTTCACACTTGCTCTCTGGTCACTCCTACCCATGCTGAAGTCCATGCTGACTGTCTTTCCTGCTATTGTTATTCCACACTGGCGGGAGTCAATCTAGCTTGGGTAGGCTAGACCATGCACAGCGTTTCCAGCATAGACATACCCTTACTCACAGGGCCTGAGAAAATCCTCAGGTCTCCAAACAGGGATGACTAGAATTCCCCATGTTCTCTGGATGTGACATACATTTTCAAAAGCCCTGACGTGATTTAAGACTTTGAATCCCATTGACTTTCAATACAATGTAGGGTCCTAAGTGTTTATGCCACTTAGGCGCTTGTGAAAATTTTACCTTATGTCTAATTTCTGACCTTTTCTATCACTTTTCAGACACACATCCCATCCTTTCCCCCAGATGCCACCATCACAGTCAAGTGTATTTCTGATCCTTGCATCCCTTTGTAAAAGCCGGGAAAGATGTGTAGCACGCAGCAGTCTCCTTTCGGAATTACAGAAGCTCCACAGCAAAAGCTCAATTGCTCAATTATGTTGTCATAGCACCCTCTACTGCTTCAGGACAAAAACTTCAACCCCCGGCAACTCAAATGATTTAGAAAAGAAATCTCTTCTGTTTTCAGCTATAGTTTTTTAAAGGAGCAATGCAAAATGTGGCCTGCCTTTTTTTGGGGTGGGGTGGGTGGGGGGCAGAGGAGGCCTGATAGGTTTACACATGCACAGTCCATATGACTGATCTGACTTTTTATAGCAAATGTTTCCATTATCCTTTTGCGGAAACAAAAAACAACAGCAAAACCTGGTGCCATCAACTGTGACAAGCTACCCAACAATAACCACCTACTCTTTGTGGGTGATAAAACAAAAGCATCACGTTAATTAAACAAACAGATTTCAAGCTGCCAAACAGTTATTATAGGAGTGAGTAATAAAACAGGCTTAGGGATATTTTCAACAGTGTTCTTTCAAGATAAACATCCACAATCAACTCCAGTGAAGCAAAGGTTTCGTTTCACCCCCGCACAGCATACTTTACAGGTGTGTTTTGACAAAGACACACAAAGAGTCCTGAGATTCTTTCCACACACACCTCTAATCTCATTGAATTTCTTCTTGAAAACAGGCTTCTTGCAAGGGAGAAAATACTACAGAAATAGCTTGAAGAAAAACAGAGGGATGTGTGGTCTGTCTTTAGTGTCCGAGGGTTGTGAGGCTTCTATAACATTCCCAGTGTATGCCTTCGTTATCACTCACCAAGCCTCCGAGGAAATGTTTTACAGACCGTACATAGAACGCTGTCAAAATGGTCCACAAGGTGCCTATAGGGTATGTTACATGCAACGTACCTGCATTGTAGCTATCTTATTACCTCCCTCCCTTTGGTCAGTCCTCACCTCCAGCCGAAACACTCTGGGCTTGATCCAACACCCATTAAAGTCAGTGGAACTGGAGATCTTATTGGCTTCAGTAGGGATTGTATTGTTCTCTGTTTCTATCCTTCTCACACTCTGACCTTCACCCCTTCTTATCAGCCATTTATACTTCTAATCTAATCTATCTAATCTACTCTATCTACATCTAATCCCCATCTCCTACACTGACCATTGCCCTTGCTCCAGTAGGGATTTAGCTCTGTAAACTCTGAACTTTGGGTTGAATTCTTTCCTCTGCCACTGGCTTCCTGAATGAAGTCACACTTCTCCCACAAAGTCTTTTCAATCATTCCTCTTGCACACCAGTACCCACTGATCTGTGTCTGGTTTGTTTTGTCTGTGTCTGTAAGCTTGCAGTAAATACTTTAGTTTTGTTAGGCTACAGCACAGAAACACTCCGTAATGGCATCTCATTCTGTAATGTTCACTTTCAACTATTCATACTGGATATATTTTTCAAAAGCACGTAACTGATTTAGTCATCTGAGTCCCACTGAAAGACTTAGGCTCCTAAATGACCTGCGTGCTTTTGAAAGAAGTTGGCCATTATATAATTCGCTCCATAATGAGATAGTTAGATGCCACCATGGACCAAGAAGAGCAGCCGTTTGTCCCCAGGTGAGCAAAACACTTTGGATTGACGCTGGTATGACACAGCAGTGTCGTCTCCTGGGTCTTGAAGTGAGCTATGCTCATTATCAGTGCTCCACAGATAACATACGATTTTAATCTGTGTAAAAAAAACTCCACATGCTTTGCTCTCTTAGGCCCAGACACAGCAAAGTACATGTGTAAGTGCTTTGCAAAATAGGGATGAATTTAAGCACATGCCTAAAGTTAATCATGTGCTTAAATGCTTTTCTGAATCTGAGCCTTAGAGCGTCTACTGTATGTTCCTGCACATTTGAAGATATATACTTGACTCCCCCGATTATTCCATCATTTTTTCTTTTAATTTAATTTCTTTGGTAAAACTGTCCTAGCCTTCCTCTGCTTCCCTCTCCTTTCTCAAAGGCGGACGGCGAGTTTGATTGCAATTATCACAGTTGTTTTAACTTGTCCTGTGTGCTGTATGTTGGGATGTGCCCATACACTGATCAAATGCAGCTGCGTTTTGTACCCTTTCTTAGATATCAGCAACAGACTAAGATAAATGGAATAAAATGTCTGACTTGAAAGATTACCTGATTTCCAGGTCACCATAAAACTGTCAATTTCCAGCTGGCATTTTGGGAATTCTAATCTGTCCTCCACTTATACATAAAGCTTTGTACAAATGAGTTATGCTAATCTTCATTGCAGAGTCAAATTTAAGACCATTCAAGGCTCTGCAAAAGGCATTAATAGTCTCTTCAATGTGTGTTAACTACTTATGCTTAAACAATCTTTCCCACCTTATATTAAACTGGAGCACTCCCTGTACCTTGCCCTGACCAGAAGAAGAGCTCTGTGTAGCTCAAAAGCTTGTCTCTGTCACCAACAAACATAGGTCCAATAAAAGACATTACCTCGCCCATCTTGTCGCTCTAATGTTAATTACAGGCATTTGTGTGGTGCTTAGCACCGCAGTGCCTAGGGATGATGTTCCTGGCTTCAACAGCAATGCAAAACGATTCCTACAAATTCTGGCTCCCCTTACTGTAGTATCTCACAATTGTTCATGTGTTTATCCTTCTCTGATAAATTTATTTATTTATACTTCTCTGAGGTAGGACAGGGCCGTTAGCCCTATTGTACAAATGAGAATTGGTGGTGCAGGGACACTGGGACCTGGTCTACACTAGGGTTTTACATGGTATAGCTGTTTCTCAGGGGTGTGACAAATTCACGCCCCAAAGAGGTGTAGCTATACTGACATCCCCCCCGTGTAGACAGAATTTTTCCACCGACCTAGCTACCGGCTCTCTGGGAGGTGGATTACTTATGCCAGTGGGAGAATCCCTCCCCTTGGCATAGGTAGCGTCTACACTGGAGCGCTGCAGTGGCGCAACTGCATCACTGTAGGGTTTTAAGTGTAGACAAGCCCTCAATAACATGGTCACCCGGGGAGTCTGTGGCAAAGGAAGGGACTGAACTGGCGTCCCAGGCTAGTGCCCTAACCCTCCTTTCTCCCTATCTGCATTACACCAAAGAGCAACGCCAGCTGGAATGTGTTGAATGGCAATGTGCTCTCTGAACCTGCGTCTCCATTGGCTTGGAACTTGGGCAGCCCTTGGCACCTGGCACACAAGCAGGTGTCACACGCTGCTGTTTCAGTTCAGTAGCATTTTACACCCACTTTGGGCAGGGGAGTGGAGAATCAGGTAGATTCGTTGGCACACTCAGCCTTTCCGCTTTTCCAGTGCCACACAGCAGCCATTACCTGGGCATATGGTGTAGAACACAGGGGGTGTCCAGAAAGCTGGCAGAAAGGTCCTGTGTGGACTACTGCGGCCTGAGCCCATTGAAGCAACTACCAGTGCGGGGCCAATTGCTCCTCAGACCCGGCCTGGTGCTCTGGGGATCAGGGAGATGCAGCCATCTCTGTGACCTCTCCCAGGGGCAGACTGCTGAACAGCCAGTTCTCAGGATCTGGCCCTTGCTATTTATCAAAGATGGGTTAGGCTGCACCTTCAGACCCAATAGTTCTGGGCCATCAACCTTCCGGCAGCTAGCTCGGAGATCCAGGCTTGTAGCACAACCATCTGTAAAAGCAGCACTGCCAGCTTGTGACTCACCTGACTGTCGTCCCGTCCCCCCCCTCCCCCCGTTGCTCCTTTTCTGGTTGAGGAAGAACTTAACTCACTCCTTGCTCTGAGTGCAGCAAGAGGGAGCTCCCATTGCTCCTGATTACACGGGGGAAACTCAGCATAGGAGAAACATTAACATTCAAACTCTTACCATTTGGCCCAAGCAGGAACTGAATGAGCAGCAGGGAGAGGCAGATTAATTTACTGCAGGCACCCGGCTAATTACACAGCGTTGCCGAGCCCATGTCTTCAGAAATCATGAGACGAGTTCCCAAAATCATGAAAATGGCTTTAAAAACATAGGGTTTTTTTTAAAAAAATAAGGGTGGTTTTTTTGGGGTGGGGTGGGGTGGGGGGGTCTTTTCTTTGCCGTTTGGGTTTTGAACCATTCAGGTTCACATTGCTAAGCTTTCCTCTGCAACCGGAGTGCTAGAAACATACTTTTTAACAAGATAAAACTTGAGCGTCTCCCATGATCACCTGACTCCAGAAGCTGGGGACTATAAGGAAAAGCACCAGATATCACAGGCCTCCCAATAATATTATGAGAGTTAGCAAGAGTGTTTAAATGTCGTAACCGTGGGGGTGCTGAAAGCAGTTCCCAGCCATCTTGAATGCGGATGCTGTGCTGAACAATGGGTGTTTGGGCTCATTCTTGGACCTGTTTGGATGGCTACAAAGCAGCAAATGTGAATAAGATAGTCAGTGGGAAGGGAAGAGGCAAAGCCAGCAAGCGTCTCGATACATGAATGAATCTGGAACTTTCCATCCCAGTTCTCAGTCTGGGTGTGCACCTTAGCACACCCCCCCGGGGGAACTCTGGTGGCTGGAGCTTTTCAAGGCACGAATTGCTGCAGGCAATGCAAGGGGCACAGAGTCTCTACCTTCCCTGTGACAAGCAGCAGCTGCTGCCCAAAGGAGAAGGAGGAAAAGCACATAATTAAGGGTACTTCCTAGGGGGCTGTAATCCCTTGACACTAATTACTGCTGTGCTGTGGGTAAAGAACAGATGTAGCGGGACCCAGCAGCTGCATTGAAGGCTTTAGCGCTTTGTGAATGAGTGACCACCTCACAGCACCCTGGAGGGCCTGAAGGCAGACCTGAAAGCAGCCCCTCCCGTCAGTTTCCCTGCTCAGATCCCCAAATAAATTCCACACAGGTTTTCCAGGCCAATCACAAAGCACTCCCTGCATTAGGGTCTGATTTCTTAACATAAAGTTCAAAGTTAAGCACAGGGGCGGCCTGATGGATGGGCGACCACCCAGGGGGCCGTAGTCAGGTGTTGCCATGGTCAAGAGGGAAGAAGCAGGACAGGCCTGGGTGTGAGGCCACAGAAGGGAGCTTGGGGCAATGGGGGGCAGCTGGGCCCGGAGCCAATGGGGGGTGGGGAGCTCGGAGAGTTAGTGGGGGCCAGGGAGATGGGCGGGAGAGACCATGGAGGCAGCGGGGATCAGGGACGATGGGGTTGGAGGAGGAGCCCGGGGAAGCAGTGGGGGTCAAGGGTGTTGGGGAATGGATGGGAAGCCTGGAGGGGCAGCAGGGTCGGGGCAATCGGAAGATGGATGGGAAAGCAAAAGGGCCAAGGGGACCAAAATACAAGTTGGCCCAGGGCACCACTTTCCCTAAGACAAGAGTCTTCCCGCCAGCCCCATACAGCCAAACTCCCCATGTCCCGTCAGAGCTCTTCCTGCCCCCCAGCCCCTGGCAGCAGGAGCAACTCCCTTGGTCTGGGACTCTGCTCTGAAGGAGCCTTTCTGCCGTCTCACTACAGCCCCCTGAGCTTTCCCCTTACTGCAGCCACCTTCTGGAAAGGGCCCTGATTCCCCTCACGTGGGGGCTCATTCTGTCAGCATCCTTGGCTCGGCTACAGGCTCTCCAGCCCGAAGGCAAGCCACCACCAAAGCCAAGGTCAGAGAGCAGGACAGAAGAGTGGAGCATGACTCTACAGGGTGGCAGGGTAGCATGCTATTGTCACGCTGACTAGATTGGGGGGTCATTGAGGTGTATTCAGGAGCTCTGATTACTCCCTTCTACACCAGTCTCCGTTGGGAGTTTCATGCTGACTGGATTGAGGGGGGCATTTGTGTTATTTGACATCAGTATGTCAAAATCATAGTGATCCATGTGAGACCTGCCATGCCAGGTGCTGTCAGAAAGGCTATAATGTGCTGAATAAGAAGATAATATTTGTGTTCATGTGTGATATGTGTGAGGGAAGTTATGGACATCTCTGATATCCTGTATTTCAAAGTATGCTGTATAAGACACACCCCAGACAGAGAGGCGGCAGGACAATAGCCCGCTTAATGGCCCATCAAAACCTTTACAGAAGCAAAAGGCCCAGCAAGGAACCAAGGGCATACCTGAAGAGTTACCAGGATTGGCCCATGTGACTCTGGACTCCATTTTGGTTCCTGTAAAATTCCACAAGCAGCATGGCCAGAGGCAGAGGGTATATAAGATCAAACCACAGAAACCATTTTGTCTTTGTTCCTATCCAGCTGCAGACACACCTCTGGATCAACACACTTTGCAACTGAACTGAAGGCCTTAGACCCATCCAGGTACTGGATGTACACCAGAGGGACTATACAAGCCTGCAACTCCACAATTCTTCTAGAAACCTGATGTACATGGACTTTCAAATTATTTGTATGTATCTGATTGCTTTAAGCCTTTAACACTTCTCTTATTGTTTGTTTTTCTTTTTATAATAAACCCTTAGTTTGACTTATTAAAGATTGGCTGGCAGTGTGGTATTTTGGGTAAGATCCAAACTTATAGTGAACTGGTCCTGTGGCTGCTCCTTTGGGATCAGAGGGAATCTTTGGAGTAAAGAGCATAGAGTTTAAATGACTGGTCCCTTTACTGGACCTAGTGTCAGTTTGGGAGCCAGAGACTGAGATGCAGTAAGGGGGCTGTATGTATTTGTATAATGGCGTCTTGATAACCTGTGTGGGAGAATCAGAAGCACTGTTTGTGGCTGGTTGGGAAATCTGACTGCAGTGTCACCCACCAGTGCTGGGAGGATCTGCTCTCCTTTTACAGCCTGCCCTGCCCTTAGCATTAGCAGGGGGCTACCCTGGGCACGGACGGATCACAGCTATATCTCACAAACATATGGAGGTGAAGGAGAAGAAAACACTGGGGCCAGGTCTGCTTAGCAGATAATGGGACCCCAGGGCTCATTGCTCACCGGGGACTTCTACAAACACATGGGCTGCTGGCATGGTGGGGAAGGGTGCCCATGGCTATGGCAGAAGTAGGGTTAGTATCTCAGAGGCATCTGTGGATTCATGTTACATTCCAATTGAGTCTTAAACATAAAGGGCCAGACACTGAACTTTCTACTCCATCCTTAACTAAAGCAAAACTACTACTGAAGTCACTGGGCCAGCTTTTCCACTGGTGACTTCAATAGAGCTGTGCCACTATATCAGAGCTGAGGATCTGGCCCTGTCTAAGGAAGGACCTCAGGAGCAATGCCTCCTTGGCAGGATTCTTAGATGGCATCAAGGAGAGTCCATATCTGTGTGACGAAGCCCCATGGAGAGGGAAAGCTACATGAAAAGTTCCCCTGGAATACGTTGAAGAAAGACACTTCCTTTGTACATATGGGGCCAGATATTCAGCTGGCATAAATGGTTCCTGCTTCCCTGATGTCAATGAAACTATGGATGGGGCCTATCTAGTCCATACTGTGCGCCCAGAGAATGTGCACAAGGTACTTGGCCTCGGTTTTCATTTTGTTTGGGATTGTTTGGGATATTCAATGAGCCCTATCAGCGTGTAGCACAGTACACTGTGCATTTCCCTCCTTACCTGCCATATATTTCCCCTTGGCCACCTCTATCCTAGTCTATGCAATATAGGTTCTTATACGTCCTTGAGAGGGGGCAAATTTCAAGCATTCTAAATTCAATGTGGAAAAGAATCTTGGCACTTCTGTAGGCATCTCCTTAGCTGATGATGAAAAAGCAAAGTTTATTAATGGAGCAGCAGCAACAACTTACATAAAAGATTCTCCAATTCAGCCTTATCTGTGCTTAGAAATAGTTTGCTCCTGCACTGTGCCTTTCATGTCCCAAGGCAGCCTTTGGAAGATGAGGAATGTGAATGGAATAGCAGAAAAATCCTGTCCAAAAAAGTTCCTTTCTCTCTGACTTTCATTAAAAAAAATGCAAAAAACAACAATATATTCTTTAAAACCATTAATGAAATGTTTCCAGAGCTGGAGGCAGAAGTAACAAGCTCCTTGTCCTTTTTTGGGGGGGAGGGTAAGGTAGGGAGGGGGATTTCATTCATAAGAAGGGTGATTCACGCCAGAGTTATGCTGAATGGGCAGCAACGGCCTCAACCCACCTATCTGGCATAGATACTTCCCCTGTGACAATATTGTTGAAAAAAGTCAAGCAAGTTCATTAGGCAAAGCTTGGGAGGATAAAAAAAAAAGTCAACACGCCTCTGCTTTTACTTGTCTGGACAAAACCAGAGGAGAGCTGTCATTTTTTTCCTTTTTCTCAGAAAGCAAGTTTGCTTGAAATGGCATATTTTTGCAAAAGAGTGCAAATGAAGGGGATTTTCAAACAGCAACACAATGGCCATTCTCTGTGACCCAAGACACAATGCAAGCCGATTATACAAAGGCTAACAGCAGTAGTTCAATTCTCATTAATGCTGTATCATAAACAGAGAATGCCCGTCAATATTTATATACACAATGCCTGGGGACATGTACGCTTCTGATGAGCTTTGGCTTGTTTGAAACAGCTCATTAAAACATGTGGCTGTGGTAAAAACCATACCACGAGAACAGCCTGAAACTGAAACGTCAAGTACTATGTGACAAAATCAAGGGCATGAAAGCGTGGAACGTATTTTGACAGGAGTATCTCTTTCAGCGTCAGACATCATGAGAGCTACTCTTTAGTGTCATTGCACTAAAGCACAGTCCAACATACACAACATAGGGAGGGATCTGTGCAAAGACTATATCAGCAAAAACTTGAAGGCCTTGCTAAATTATAATTATTAACTCAAGGCAACAGCGATGCATCCAGTCCACCCAACGAACATGTTTATTTACACTATTACTGTGTTCATATAATACTGAGGCCATTAGAGTCCCTCACAAATAGCTGAAACAAAAACTGGGCAAGATTTTAAAACGTGATTAGTGATTTGGAGTTGCTCCTTTTTTGGGGTGCCCACCTTAGAGGCGCCTGGTTTTTAGAGCGTAGGAGCGCTGCATTTTCTGAAAACCAAACCTTGTGAAGCTGTCTCAAAAGTTGGACAGCAAGTCAGAGGCACTCGAAATCACTAGCCACTCTTGAAAACGTAGGCCCTCATTGCTCATGGAATACACCCTCGGAGGAAGATTTTTGCAGTGTCTAAAGATGCAGATAGGCATGCAATGGGATTTTCAGAAGGGCTAGGGGCCTAACTCCCACTGATTTCAAACTTTTCATTGAAAAAGCATTTTGACAAAACACTGGCTGTGGAGGGAGTGTGGCTGCGCCTGATCTCTGTTCTGAGTGACATGTGGTTCACATCCATAACACGCCTGAGGCGCAGGACATTTCTGATTTTACATAACAGTACCGCACGGCCTGACTTTCTGCAGTGGCTCCCTCACTACAGCACAGCTGGGCCGAGCGGATGGTTAATGTAGGGCTAGTCTGCTATCTGCAATGGGAAGGCAAGGGGGAGCAAAAGGCAGCTTTTGCGCAGCTCTCCTTTCTGCGCATCCACATCATTACAATAACAGTCCATCTACATCCTTGCCCTCTTCCTCCTCAGCAAAGCAATATCACCCCAAATAGCCTAAGAACAGCCTCCGCTGCAGCGAGCAGCCAGCGCCAATCTAATGGATGGTGCAGAACACGCACATGTAGCCAGCAGACCGGGGAGAGAGGCCTCGCCTCGTTCTCCCCCAAGGCCAGGGAAACTGAACCACCCTCTGCTTGTGGCTCTATGCAAACTGCAAAACTGAACCGATCCTCACCATAGAACTACAGAGAACTTGGGCCAGGCCCTCAGCTGGTGTCAAATGGATAAGCCCCATCAAAGCCAGTGGAGACTGTTCGAACTAGGAGGAATGAAATTTGTTTGGGGAGCAAAGAGTGGGAAGGGAGGTGGTTCTGACAGCTCCTCTCGTAGGAGTCTGTCTGCAGAGCTGCAGAGCCGGAGGTGTCATTGAATCTAGCGGGGAATAGATACTCCACCAAGCCCATTGAATTAAACAAGACTCTTTCCGTTGATTTCACTGGGCTTTTGCCCAGCCCCTTAAGTGCTGAATGAGATAGAAACACCCACCTTCTCTATTAACATAGAGTTAGGGCTAACCCCAAACGGGCGATCCTTCAGCCCAAGTGGCTGGTCCCTGCTCAAGTCACTACTGCCATCTGCCTACTCCTCCAAGCCCTCTTCACGTAATCTGATTCCAAATGCAATCCGTTGACGAGTGCTAATGTTAACGATTCCTAGCTCTTCTATAACACATGGCGTCAGTAGATCTTCAAGCCCTTTACAAAGGAGGTCAGTATGTCCATTTTATTGCTGGAGAAACTGAGGCACAGAAAGGAAACCCAAGGATCCACCCAAGGTTGCCGAGCTGGAAATAGAAACCTACTTTTCTGACTGCGTTGCCTGTTCTAGCCACTAGGTCAGTTGTAACAGGGGATTTTTTCGCATGCTCAGTTTTTCCACTGACTTCTGGAGCAAGGAACTCAGCCCCTATTTCCAACTCCCTGGCCACTGGCCAGTTTAAGAGTAAATTTTAATGCTTCTCACAGACCCATGAGGGTGTCTTGTAGCACCCAGTTGGATGTGATGGATGTGATAAAGACAGATGATAGCTAGTATAGATTTTGTGTTCCCTCATCATTAAGCCCCAGCCACTCCTTGTAGTATAAACCTTTATGGATTTTTATGACTAAAAATGTGACTGTGGGGAAAAGTTAGATTGTACTTCTACATATACACATCTGCATGTTACAAATTTCCAAACTGCCAAAAGCAATTACTCAAAAAGGGGGACAGTCAAATGCAGTGCAACACAAGCAGCCAGAGTCATCTGAAACTAGCAGATATTTTGCGTGTACTTTACAGAAGGGCAAACTGCTTTTAAAACACTCAGTAAAAGAATTATATGATTCTAGCCTGAGATTTTTTTTGTACAGTGTGGCCATGCACTTCCAAAAGTGACGAGTGACTTTGGGTCCCCAAGTTTTTGATTGCCCAACTTGAGACACGTGCAAGCTGTGTGATTTTCAGGAACCACTGAGCTCAGCCCCTTTCCTCCCCTCCCAAAATCAGGTCCTTTCACGACATCTGAAGTTGGGCACCCAGAGTGTTGCCAACTCTTAGGATTCTGTCATGAGTCTCATGATAATTATTGTTTTCCTTAAAGCTCCAGCTCCTGGAGTCAAGTGGATTTGTGGTTTCAGCCTTTATTCTTAAAGACTAAGTAAGTTTTTACCCCTCGTGGCTGGGGAGAAAGCTTCAAAATGTGATCCCAGTGCACCGTAAAGGCTCAAAAAGAGAAGGCAACAACAAGAAAAAAGAACACCAACAGTATTCTTTTTATATAATCTCATTATTTTAAAGCCAGTCCCATGATTTTTGGTAAGCCTGACTCATAATTTTTGAACATTTGGGGTTAACAATACTGCACCCAAAATCACTAGCTACTTTTGAAAATCTTAGCCTCTGTGTGTGTAATTTCTCTACAAAAGCATGTTTCCCAGGCTTTCTAAATATCCAGACCATTCGCTTCACCTTCAACCTGAGTGAATTACACCACACAGGTTACTATGGTACAATTTTCTGTTATAACTCAAAGGAGAAATGTGTTGGCTTTCTGCCACCTAAATATCTAATGAATTCTTTTCCTTCCATTACTAGCGTTGGAATCTTTTATATGTGCCTTCAGTGTATAACACAGCACAGTCAAAATGCTACAACAGTAATAAAAGGACTTCATAAAAAAAAACACCTTTGCTTTTTAACTCAAAAGCTTATCTTCCTGACAACAGCATGTAAGTCATTTTTTCAAGAATTAGATTGTTTTTTCCGCCAAAATGCATTTAAGCCATGATCCAGGGGTCATAGTATAGTTTCTGCTTTCTGCTTTTTTTCTCCCCCATGTCTTTCCAGCTGGATAATTTTCCTTTTCATTGTATTTGTTTATTCTAGCAGACAGATATTCTTTGATAAGGTTGCTGTGTAGCTGAAGTAGATTTGTATGAAATTTGTGCTTAATAGACAAGCCTCATTTCTGTGTGACCTTGACCAAGTCTCTTAGCCTCCCTGTGCCCCATTGGGATTATAGCACAACTCTGCCTCACAGGGATGTTGTGAGGATAATTACGTTAAAGGTTGTGAAGCACTTTGAGGTTCATAGACTTTAAGGTCAGAAGGGACCATTATGATAATCTAGTCTGACCTCCTGCACAACACAGGCCACAGAACCTCAACTCCCCACTCCTGTAATAGACCCCTAATCCATGACTGAGCTATTGCGGTCCTCAACGACTTCAAGGTACAGAGGACCACCAGAGAATCCACCAGCAAGTGACCTGTGCCCCATGCTGCAGTGGGAGGTGAAAACCCCCCTCGGCCTATGCCAATCTGCCCTGAGGGAAAATTCCTTCCCTACCCCAAACATAGTGATCAGCTAAACCCTGAGCATGTGGGTAAGATTCTCCACCAGAATTCTCTGTAGTAACTCAGAACCCACACATCCCATCACAGATCATTGGGCATATTTACTGCGAGTGGTCAATCACTTAATTGCAAAATTAGGCTGTCTCAACATACCATCCCCTCCATAAACTTATCAAGCTCAGTCTTGAAGCCAGCTAGGTGTTTTACCCGCGCTGTTCCCCTTGGAAGGCTGTTCCAGAACTTCACTCCTCTGATGGCTAGAAACCTACGTCTAATTTCAAATCTAAATTTCCTGATGGCCAGTTTTTCCCCATTTGTTCTTGTGTCTTCTTTGGTGCTGAATTTAAATAAGTCCTCTCCCTCCCTAGGATTTATCCCTCTGATGTATTTATAGAGAGAAATCGTGTCTCCCCTCAGCATTTTTTTGGTTAGGCTAAATAAGCCAAGCTCTTTGTATCTCCTCTAATAAGGTAGGTTTTCCATTCCTCAGATCATTCTAGGAGCCCATCCATGCACCTGTTCTAGTTTGAATGCATCTTTATTAAACATGGGAGACCTGAACTGCACACAGTGTTCCAGATGACCTCGCAACAGTGCTTTGTATAATGGTACTAACACTTCCCTGTCTCTGCTGGAAATATTTTGCCTGATACATCCTAGGATTGCATTAGCCTTTTTCACAGCTGCATCACATTGGCAGCTCATAGTCCTATGACCAATCAATACACCCAGGTCTTTCTCCTCCTCTGCTTCTTTCAACTGATAAATCCCCAGTTTATAGCAAAACTTCTTGTTGTTAGTCCCTAAACGCAACACCTTGCACTTTGCACTATTAAATTTCATCCCATTTCTATTACTCCAATTTACAAGGTCATCCAGATCTTCTTGTATGATATTCCAGTCCTCCTCCAAATTGACAATACCTCCCAACTTTGTGTCATTCACAAATTTTGTTAGCACACTTCCTCTTTTTTGTGCCAAGGTCAGCAATAAAAGTTAAATAAGATTGGTCCTAAAATCAACCTCTGAGGAACTCCACTAGTAACCTCCCTCCAGCCTGACAGTTCACCTTTCAGGGAGCCATTGTGGTCTTCCCCTTAACCGGTTTCTTACCCATCTTTCAATTCTCATATTAATCCCCATCTTCTCCAATTTAACTAACAATTTCCCATGTGGAATTGTATCAAATGCTTTACTGAAATCCAGGTAGATTAGATCTACTGCATTTCTTTTGTCTAAGAAATCATTTATCTTCTCAAAGGAGATCAGATTTGTATGGCACGATCTACCTTTTGTAAAACAACGTTGTATTTTATCCCAATCACGGTTAACCTCTATGTCCTTATCTACTTTCTCTTTCAAAATTTGTTCCAAGGCCGGTACAGATCACATATCTCCCTTTTCTTAAAAATTAGCAATTCTCCAGTCAGAGGGTATGACTCCTGAGTTTACAGATTCATTAAAAACCCTTGCCATTTGGCTTGCAATTTAATGTGCCAGTTCCTTTAATATTCTTGGATGGACCCCCCACCCCCGATTTAGTCCCATTAAGCTGTGCGAGTTTGACTTCCACCTTGGATGTGGTAATTGCTACCTCCATATAGCCACCCTGCCACCACCCCTAAGATCTTCATTAGCCTCTAACTTCTGAAGGTGAAGTTCTTCCCTAACTAAGTCCCTTCATTTTTTTAAGTTAGCCCTTTTGAAACCAAGGTCCCTAGTTGTAGATCTATTTTTGTTTATCCTTCCATTTAGTTTAAACTTAATGAGCTCATAATCACATTATAAACCATGTTGTTCAAGGCCAGAAGGGAGCACCAGATCTTCTAGTCTGACCTCCTGCATATCAGAAACACTAAACCTCATCCAGTTACCCCAATAATCTGGAATAGACTAAAGTCTCCGGAGACTAAAGCATTCTTTCTCCCAGGGAGGACCTAGGTGCACCAATGACTGGAGCCCATGCAATGGCAGGGAATTGATTTGGTGAGCTATACACTGATGAATAGTATATACCCTAACCCTAATCATTGTGACTGCCTGGGTTGTTGTTGGCAACGAATAGGGTCTGTGTGCCGGCACCAGTTCCAGTATAAGATCAAAGCACAGGCTCTCATGTGCAGTGTTTTCATTTAAAGTCATATAGGGTTATGTATTTCCACCTCCTTATTATGTGCAACTGCTCAAAACAAGTTTGGAGGTTTTTATAATCTGCTTTTTGCAAGTGCTTCCATTTCACTGTCACCTGCAATTCATGCTAGTCACATGCAGACAACTCTCAGGAACAGGAGCGTTAATGATGTAATAGCCTCTAAGAGAACCGCGTCCTTCCAAACATCTTTAACTTTACCATGCTTACTGAATGGGAAACAGGTGAATAGGCAAAGGAATCATATGTCAAATGAGTGAATGGTTTCTGTGCATGCAGCAGAACTAGCACCCCCCCCAGGCAGCTGGATAAATGCATCTGGGGGAAGGAATCCATTCTCCAGGCTGGAGAGCTGCTTCATGAAGCTTACTCCATGCCCAGGCCTGGAGTAAGCTGGTATTTACATGTTCCCTCCAGTCACTGAAGATCTGCAGAAGGGACTCTCTCTTACTGGGTTTCTGTACAGCGTACAGCATGTTGGGACCTCCACGCACTACCATAATGCAAATACCAAATAATACTGGAAGTAGTAGTTGAAATCCCAGTCTATTAGGAGAAGAATTATAATTGGTAACATGCATGTTAGGAAATGCAGAAGTTCCTAAAGGAAACACAACACGACCGACACAAATAAATCCTTTGCAACTCAAATTCATTTCCAAAATAGACACATATAGAATAAGTAACATTTAGATTTACATTCATTGCAATCTTTTTCTAGAAGGGATAACCCTTTGGCCATTTGCATCTAACTGTTACAGAAGCTGGCACAAGCTCAAAGAGGTTGGCGTAAGCACTTTTTTAATGTTACGCTAGCAATTTTCCTGAAGGTTTTCTGAGGTAGGGGTGTGATCGACAGAAACAAGATGACTTTGCTAAGGGTAATTGTCAAGCCAACACCCACTCACAAGCAATTAATGGTACCGCAGAAAATATATTGTCCTCAATTGCTCAGTTCCCCGCCCACCCCCTAAGAAAATGCCATATTTGAACGCTAACATTACTTGACAAAAATGACTGTACTACCTTCATTGATCAAAAGGCAAACATAACCTTATGCTTCAGGGCAAATGCTCATTAGCTGCTTGGGTGAGGGTGAAAAACAGACATTGGACAAATAGGTAGAGCTTGGGCATTAAACTCCTTCCTCTGAAACATCTGGGATTGCTGACTAGCCAAGCCTAGACTGATCCGAGGCCTGTCTCACAGGGCAATATCGGTGTTCATTTTTGCCATTAGAGGAAGCACAGTGATAGAAGCCTGTGTTTTAATCCTGAATTTGCCACTGATTTTCACTTCCCCTCTGCACCTGTCTCCCCCTCACTATTTTTCTGTCTCCTCTATTTGGTTGAAAGCTCTTCGGGGCAGGCATAACCTGTCACTATGTATTTGTACAATGCTGAGCAGCATGGGTGCTGATTTTGACCGAGGCCTCTAGGTGTGACTGTAAAATACGTACATAAATAATAAGTAAGCTGTACCGACCTATCTCACCGGGAGACTGGAAGGAACAATTAGCTGCTATTTGTAAAGTGCTATGTGTTATTAAATCTTCATATGTTAACATCTCCCAAAGAGCTGTTGTATTGTTTCGGACTACAATGGGCGCACAACATTTAGGGAATTTTACTGTTCAACAGGTTTCCATCTTGCAAGGTCACAAATGAGCGTGCACTTTTTCTCAGAAAGCAAACTATTATTAAAAACTAAATCAACCCCTGTTCTCCATTTTCCACTCCATTCCACATGCACAAAATCTTCCTTCCGGCTCCATGAATTCCACCAGTGAGCACACCCCAAGAGCAACAGCAGAACAGGTAGCAGTGCTGTCAGAGGAGTGGCTGCAAAACACACAGAAGGAAAGACTTTCCATAAGTACGGCTAGAAAACATGAGAAACTCTGGCTTTCAGCACACAGAGCCCATGTTGCGGTTGGGTTGTCCCCCATCGTTTCCTGGCTAGTCCATATCCCGTTGGGCCCAGTGTGGAAGGGGAAGAATGTGGCCATATGGCTGAATTTCAGAGGTGTGTGTGGCTCTGGCACTAGTTTGTCCCCTGCTGCATGTTTTGTGAATAGCTGTAAGACATGAGATAGCTTTCCGTTCAAATGTTCATTATTCACTCTCTGCGTTTTCTTTTGTTTTCTTTTTCCCTTTTTACTGTGGCAAATCACAAACAGATGTGAACGATTTAAAACCAACACTCGTTTTTTGCGTAACGCTTCTCGGTGCAATTAGCGCATTCGTTTTGTTGCTGGTTTTCAGAGCGCAAAGGCTCAAATTAGGCCTCTCCAAAATGTCCCAGGTTGAACACCCCACAATGGAAGCACCCCAAATCCTTAATTAGTTCTGAAAATCTTGGCCTTACACAGACAACATTCAGCTACCACTGTGCGGGCAGCGCGTCTCCTGCCTTTCCCCAGCATTGCTTTGTCTCTGGTGATCAGAGCTTTCCCCATGTTATAGAGAGAGGAGAGATCAGCCCAATGGTTTCACACAGCGCCTTGCAGAGAGCTGTCTGGTCATATGGTGCTGGATCTTCCTGTTTCCACCTGCCAGATCACATTGCAGAGACCGAAATGTTTCTTGGTCTGTGCTTCTAGAGGGGTTGGGGAGAAAACAGAAAGGTCCAGCAGTGGGACGCGTGGTTCTATTCTCATTCATCTAAATGCACTACCCTGGGGGCTGCTCACAGCAGGATCTGCCCTCTCTTATAATCATCATATGGTGACAGTTTCCACTATTTTCTTTAAGCTATATTTATTAGATTGAATACTTTTTTCCAGTATAAAACAGAAATGCATTTGCACTGAAATGTATACTGTGTTAATTCTAAAGAATTGAAATTTGAAGTTTTCCTACGTGTCATTCCTTCATTTTCACCAAATATTTCTAACTGCTCTTTACCATCCCCTTTCCCCTGGGGATAATTTTGCATGCTTCACTCCTGCCTGCAGCCCTGCCCCTAATGATCTGTGTTATTTCTGATGTTTAAGCTTCTCTTTCAGATTGTTTCTGAAGCCCGTATTAAAACATGCTCAATTTGGCTACTTTGTACTGGCATATTGAAAAATAGCTGGTCTTGTTAATAAAGTCCTCACTCCATATGGCAGAACAATGGTGTTGCGAGTCTCACAGCCAGGCCAAAGCGGAAGAGGAAAGACAGAGCTACAACAGCAGTCTTATTTTTAGCTTTCCTTTGCATTATTTATGAGCAGAAATGTTTGGGAATTTGACACTGTCACACTGGAAAAGAAAACTGATTTGTAAAGAGTATTAGCCTGATCACATGTTCCCTCCTCATATCTGTCTAAGTCTGGGTGAATTACAGTATGCATCCTGATACAATGTCTACACAGATAGAAGATCAGTGCATACCTATGGACTATCGCGCTTTGCTTTTTAAGGTCTACTGATCTTCTGTAAATATGGATAACCATAACAATCCCCCCAGAACTAGTCACTCAAGGCCTCATCCTGCTCCCTCTGGAGTCAACAGCAAACCCTTCTATAATATCTGTCAGGAAGCAGCCTCCGATTTCAGTGAAATGCTTGTATGCACTTAACTATTACATTCACCACAATGGATGAAACCAGATTCAGTGTCTTAAACTCCACCTGTTTCCGTCTCTCTCTCTAGCCTACTTCTGGTTAGATACCTACAGGGTCCAGAAGATGATGCTTGGGCCACACTCCCCTTGATGGCAGCAAGCTCAAGGCCTTTAATTGTCTAGCCGATTGGGAAGCTGCTCTGTATGTATTAAAATAAAACATTTAAGCACAAAACCGAAACAGATAGCCTGGGCGGTAATGTGACCTGGAACATTTCACCTCAAGGGGTGTGGGCCAGATAAGTGATGACTGCCCTCTGCAAGGTGCGATGGGATCTCATCTCCCGGGGAAGAGAGTTGGAGCTGACGGTGCTCAGCTTTCCCCAGGAGGTGTTCTGCACCTCACAGGATCAGACCGGAATTTTCCAGGCCAAGTTTCCTGCACAACTTCAGTGGAATTTCACAGGCTTTCTAGGGCTTCCTTGGGACTTTCCAAAGCACGATGCAAAGGCCCAATGATCTCAGGTGGAGTTTTACCATTAGTGTCGATTGTGTGCAGAGTTTGGCCAACTCTGAACGCTTCTGAAAACCCCTCCCAGGATACTGAACTGAACGTAAATAATGCGATGAATTTGGCCAGGGGCAATACTAACCGAGGCAAAATGAGTTCAACAGGGCAGAGCGAGTGTGTGCGTGAATGCGTGTGGGGAAGGTGCAGAGGGATCAGAAGTGCAGCCTGAGAAACTTGGATAGATACAAGATTTCCCATTTGTTTTTAAGTTTCTGTTTTCTGTAACGTACGTTTCTTGCCTTTCACAGATATGGATGCCAACTCTCAGCTGTGCTCTTCTCAAACAGAGCCTGCAGACATTTTCTAAAATGGAAAATCATTCCAGTAGAGCAGATGTTGGCACCGACGAGCACTGAAAAGTTACCGTTTGCCAACTGTTCAATGGCATCTCACTTTTCCCCTACCCTGAGCATAGAGACAATAAGCTCCTCAGAGTGTAGTCTGACTCTGTCCTCAGACATGCCAGTGTAAATCCATTGTCAGTGGGGTTACAGCGCTGGAAAATGTATGTAAGTGAGAACAGAATCAGTCCCTTTGTCTTTACACCTGTCCATAAGTCACTTACCACACGGTTAGTAGATGCAAATAACAACACAGTGGTTTTCCTTATCATCTGCGGGTCTATATGGCAATGGTTGGCAAGCACTGCACTGACCTTTTCACAACTTCTTCTGCATTTCACACTTACACAGCACCCCAAATTCAGGGGAATGTCTGAACCGCTGAGATTTTCTGTACGGAGCTAAGCGAAGTGAGTCTCATCGTGAAGTGAACGCCATCTGCTACCTCAGGGAGATGTTTACTTTTCCGTATTTCATTGGTGTGCTCCTGTTTCTCCTTCAGACACGCCCTTCAGAACAAAACAGGCTGAGTTTACGTTGCATGTGTAGCAAGGCAACCTCCAGTTGAGCAAGTTCAGACAGACAAGTGTGGCACACCCTGCTGGAAAGACTCATTGGGGTCCTAGCATCACTCATTCTGTCAAGTCAGGGCAGAGAACGGCAAGTGGGTCTGATCTGGCAGTTATGACACGCTTTCAGTGATTAACTGCTCTAATTATAAAGTTCAAGAGCTAAGGTACTGCCAAGCCCCAGAATGAGTAGAAGAGGAAAAAAAAACCCACTGAAACAAATCACTAACTCTCAATTTAGGAGGCTGCCCAGTTCTAATGTTCAAATGAGAGATTTCAGGAAGATGATGGGGGAAAAAAGGGAGGTAAAGGAGAGGGCTACAGAAATACTTTGGAATAAACAGCGTTAAGGAGATAAAGCCCATCTGACTTTTAAACTGACAGAAGGAATTGCTGGTCAGCAAAACACCAGTCACCCAGCAAACCTGAACCTGGACTCACAGTGTGCTGTGGTGGCGAAGACAGCAAATGCTATCCTTGGGGATGTAAGTAGGGGTGTGTAGAACAGAAGTAGGGACAAGATATTATTTCTATATCTGGGTTTACCAGAATACTGTGCCCAGTTCTGGGGTCCACACTTTAAGGGATGTTAAGGAATGGGAAAGGGTTCAGCAGAGAGCCACAAAACTGATTTGTGGTTTGGAAATCCTGGAGAAAGACTAAAGAAACTCCATCTATTTAGCTTAACAAAGAGAAAGTTGAGAGGTGCCTCGGTGTCTATAAGAGGGCCCTGAGCCTAGTGAAGGGTGGGTTTGGTGGCTCCTGTGAGAGGAGAGGGCTTAACAGATAGGGTGGCCAGGCCAGGCCCCACTAGATTTCTAGCCCCCACAACACTTTCGGGCTGGTGAACTCATGGCATTTGGCATGCGATTTGGAGCAGGAAAAGGAGCCTTGTGCTTTGGGCCGCTTCCTGTTTTCCAGCTTGTCCAGCAGTTGACCAACCTTATCTAGGTCTCTGTGGGCTGGGCGAATCACTGCTTTGGGGCTGGAAGGAATTTTCCCCCATATCACCAGATTGGCCAAGCAAGGTTGAGTTTTTCACTTTCCTCACAGCGAAACCTAGGTGTTTGGTTCTGGCTAACTAGAGGGCTGGGATTTTCCCCCTCACAGATACTCCCCCAGGCAAAGTCTAGACCTATGGGATTGTTGTTTAGTGGTTGTTACTTTTGGCAGGTGCCCAATGCAGGAACTTGCTTATTTGACTCGAGATTCATAAAAGGAAGGCAACTTAGCAGGCATCCAGAGAGCATATCTTTATGAGAAGGGGGTATTGTGTCCAACCCCTGAAGGCCAAATGCAAACCAGGGGCTGGGGCATTACCCTGGGGGCACAGTCCCCCTGCCAATGCACTTTATGGGGATCCCCTCTCACTTCAACCCCCAAAAGAGGGAGGGATGCTAGCAGGTTGGTAGAGGTGCCCAGAGAACTTCCTAAGGCAATGATTGGGTCCCCTTCCAGTGGGAGCACCATCAAGGCCTGGCACAAAGGAAAAATGGTATGCAACTGGCTGCCCTGGGCTGTGCCCCCATGGCAACCTTCGATGTAATTTAACTAATAAAGTTATAGCCTGGCTAAACCCTTTTTTCAGGCAGTGAGTACACCAGCCACCTACCCGGCGAGGAGATTTCTGAGAGCGCATGGCTCCTAATCTAGCAGACAAAAGCTCAAGAGTTAGCAGCTGGAAGCTGAAGTTAGACAAATTCAGACAAGAAATCAGGTGCAATTTTTAATAGTTGGGTGACTAGACATCGGAGCAGCTTACTTGGGGATGTGGGGGATTCTCTGTCACTTTGAATTTGGAGGTAAAAAATGGATGTCTTTCTAAAGAGACACTCTAGCTCAGTCAGAAGTTATGGGCTTGGTGGAACAAGCTCTCTGTGAACTTCTGTGGTCTGTGCTGTACAAGAGGTCAGACTAGGTGATCTAATGGGTTCTTCTGGGCGTTAAACTGGTCCATCTTTGAAACCTGAAGCCTTTAGGGTTATATCAAGTACATTTCATTGCTTTGTCACTGTGTTTTTACTAGCTGTTCATTCTAAACAAAGGGTCAGACCCTGAACCCTTTTTCGGTGGAGTTGTGCCAACGTACACCAGCTGAAGATCGAACCCATACTGTTTAACTGTACTTTAGACTCATTGACACGGTTTCTTTGAGTGGGTTTGCTTGGAAGCTTGACTGCACTACACACATTAACTACTGTTTGTCTGATTTGCTCTCAGTAACGTGGGAGGTAAAACTCTAGCTGACTTCAGCGGAAGCAGGATTGGGGTTTTATGTGACAAAGGGCATGGGTCTACATTCCTTAGTTTCCAGTTCCTAATGTTTAAATTGTGACCTTTAGCTAGGACCCCAGAAAATGAACCATCCAAATTCACAAGTCACTTCTGACAATCTAGATCACAATTCTACATGCTAGCAAGACAGGAACTATCATGAAAAGGGTGAACATTTCACACTAGAAGAAGCCAAAGGCAGAGTTATGTAATTCTGATGCATTTGTTGATTGTTACCTTGACCCGCCTTTTGCATCTTTTAACATATGTCTCCAGGTGTGCCACTATGACTAATTTGCCTGTCCGTGCTGATTTCCAGGCGAGCAATGAGGCTATTACACTACAAAGCAATTTCTTAAAACACCTAATATTCCCGGAATTAAAACATTTCTGCTAGGAATGCTGTGGGTTTGGAGTACATTCCTCAACAACGAAAGGCCGGAAATGACAGACGAGGGTCCTGGCTTGTGTGCTGCCAACGTACTCTGCCTGAGTCATTCCTGGAGATGAGAAATGTTAATGATTCAGGAACACCTTGCTCTAAACGAACGTTGACAGGAAGATTAAGAAAAGAACAGCCTAAAGAAAAACTGAAAGGAAGGATGGAACAAAATCTGTTCCAAATACAGTAGCACCAAGCTGCTAACACATCTTTTCATTCCACGTTGGAGCCTAAATCCTTTAGCTAGGTCATGAGGAATATTCCTAGGAACATACAAACCACTCTTGGGCAGCTATGGCCGATTCCTGGCCTTCCCCCAGTGAGCTGGTAGGAGGGGAGTGGAGCTCCAGGAATTCCGAGCCACCGTGCAGAACATATGGCAGCAGAATGGGCCAAGGCTTGGCATGAAAAGTGTTTCTCTGCATCGGCCTGACTGCTGCAGTATGCAGCATGGCCTTTCGCCTGCCTCGTGCCTGCTGCTAGAGGCCAGCTTTCATACTGGGGAGGCGGAGGGAGTCAGGAGGTGGGTCACACTGTCTCCCTGGCTGACCACCCCAACTTGGGGTTACGGTGCACCACTGAGCACGTTACCAGGGTCCTCTGTCTAGAATTTGGGGAGCTGTCTCCTGCACCGCTGTGCTACAGCTGGCAGTGGAGAGAACCCTCCCTCTGTTATCTTCCCCAACCAGTTATACCCCCCCCAGGACAAGGCAGAATTCAGTCCTCAGCAAGCAGACCATCTTGATCTATGCAATTCCACGTTCTGAAAACTATGACCTATTTCTAGCTATCAACTGTTCCAAAGCAGCTATTATAGTAGTATCTAGGCTCCACATGCACAAAACGAAGTGAGATCTGCTTAGAGGAATATTAGAGGGACAGTGAAGCTCTCTGCCTATGTCTTTCACGGTTGATTCTCCTCCACCATGGAGTGCATTCCAAGGTTTCTTGCTGTTCGGGTTCTTGAGGGAATGATCTGACAAAGAGGTGCATCTTGCAAAGTGCCCATCAGCTACAGAGGTTAGGCCCTTTCCTGAACAAAGGTGCCTCAGGGATTGCCATCCAGAAAGCTCTACCGCTGCCTGGCTGAAGTTTATTACAGAGCCCTGTTAGTTCCCATATGTTATGCTGGACATTCCTAGCTGTTGTGGCAGCTACTGGAAGCAGAAATGCTTGCTGAGACATTGTGGGCCTTTTCCTTTAATGATTTTGCAGATCACCTGCAAGACCTTGGAGGGAATGGACAGCGCATACCGGTTGCACAGAGTTGGTGTAATATGAACTCGTCAGTTTCTCCTGCTTAGGAGCCAGGTTGCCGCGTGACACATCAGTTACAGTCTCTTACTTCACTTCTTAGCCAGTCTCAGCAAGAGCAAATCAAAATTATTGGTAGAATTTTATGCTCTGTCAAGAGTGGATTGAGAGTCCTTGTATGCTTTGACCAGCCAGCAGGGCCATGCTGCTTGCTCACATGTGATGGATGTCTTGCAGTGTGTCAGAAGCCTTCTCTTTGCTGGACAAAGTCCAGTGTGGATAAGGGGTTTGGGGCACAAGTAGCTTTCTGCTCTATACTCGTTGTGTCAGAGCCTGAGAGGCTGTCACAGATTCATACTCCTTGTCGACAAAAGAAGAGAGATCCTTATAGTAGAAAGATGACTAAACTGCGGTAGGGAGAGGCAGCATGGTCGAGTGTCAGACCTGGGTTCTAATTTCTGTCCCTGGGATTGATCTACTGGGTGTCCTTGGGCAAGTCACTTCATCTCTCCATGCCTCTATTTCCCCTCTCAGCCACTGTCCATCCTATCTAGACTGTCAGCTCTTTCGGGCAAAGACTGTTTCTGAATTTGTGCTAACATAGTGAGAACATGATTTGGGTTGAGGCCTCTAGGTACCATTGCAATATAAATGATAAGAATAGATAAGAAGCAGGGGGGTTACAATTCAGAACAATACTCCCTGTCGGCAGCTGGTGGATGCCAGGGTCTCTGGGGTGGAAGTTCATATCAAATCCTTGTGTTGCAGCAGGCATCTTCCACTGGGGTCCCAGCCTACTGTTTTGCATTGTGACTCTCTGAAGACTCAATCCACAGCTCACGGAAGTCAATGGAGGGACTCCCATGACCTCCACTGGGCTTTGGATCAAGACCTTTGGTTTAGTGGAGAACCAGGTGACCTGTGTGGGCAGTATTTGCGAGGGAGCAGTTGAGGCCAAGATGTCTATTGGTGTAGACAGAAGGTGGTCATAGTCTCCTTCCAGATCATTACCCTTTGGGCCTGACAAAGAGTTCTGGAAGACAATTGTCTTCATGGGCAGATTCATGTCATTGCTTTTGTCTCTTGACAGGGTGGGGTGGAAGGTTCTGATTTCTACCCGGGGATGTTAATAATTGGACAAACATTTTGTTGTACATGTGCTTTTCTTCAGCTCCTTTCTGCTAAGGTGCTTTTACTTAGAATGCAGGTTCCTTTGACCCTGCCGATGGACAATAAAAAAGCAAATCACGGGATCAACTGACAAGCCAGAGGAAAGCAATAATGCAAACTATTCTAAAGCCCTGTGAAACTGTCCTAGCCCACGGCACTGTGAAGGGTACTCTAGGGCTGTTTTAAATACATATGAAAATCGTGGTGTCATGAAAGGAAAATGTCCATTAGTATAGTCAAGTTCACACAGCTATTTTATATGCTCAGTACTGTTATGCCAGTGCTAAAACTAATCAGAGTGCTCATCAGCTTTACATATTACTTCCCTGCCACTCCATAGACAAACTTAAGTTGCTTCTCTGAAGCCAAAGATAAACTATTGAACAATCACCAAATTGGGTCTACAAGATTAAACTGAAGTGTGGTGTCTGCCATTCAGGTGTTACAAGTCATTCTGAAGCCATTCAAATCCAAGCATTGCATAATTAAAAGAATTATGCGACCAACATAGGAAAGACACACCGACACACATCCTTTTCAGTGCTTGAATGAGCTTGACAATACGTAAAAGGAAGAAGCTCTTTACATGCAATGAAGGAGCAAATATGACCACACTGCAATTGGATATGAAATCTCCCACAAGTCTGGGATGTGTAGATTAATAATGTAAGTGCCTATTTTCATAATGCAAAATCCATCTATTAAAAACAGTGTGAATCCGAAGGCTTGTATACATGATGGAGTAATAGATTCTACAGGGATGTGATTTCTAAAGCACAATAATGTGCTGTGCATTAATTGACCCATGTAGACTATGGTGGTGGAGACCCCGTAGAGTGCATTACCTATCGTACAGACAAGTCCCGTGTTATCCTATTCTCCAAATTCTGTCAGACATTCAGAAGATGAAACGCCACGCCGCACTATTCTAGTTGAAGGAATGTCAAGCATAGAGCTGAGTGAACAATTCACAATATATTCAGTTAATCTTGCCGTATCTCTCTTTTTGAGCAGAGTGCAAAATTCTTGAATTTGTTATTTAAACTGATCCATGAATTTCTTCAGTGAGTAACCCTGCGTGATGGGGCGCACCACTTACAGCTAGTCTGGCACCTCCTCCTGGCTGCTCGGGGATTAGCTCATCAGGTTGACATCCATTCCCACAGTTCTATGCGTCACCCCACTTCTCTCTCTGGTCTGCAACCCCTCTCTCACTCCTGGAACTGCAGCACCCTCTTCATGACTCGGCCCTCTGGACAGGTCACTCAGCGTTTTCCTCCCTTCTGGGGTATATCAAAGTCTTCCCATTTGCTGCCTGTGGTGCCACTCCTTCAGAAGCTGGTAAGGGAACCTGGGCCCACCCTTTACTCTGGGTTCCAGTCCCGGGATCTTCAATCCAGCAGTTCTTGGCTTTACTCTCCCAGCCCTCACTGTTCCTACCCTGGACTGTTTCCTGCAACTCCTCCTTTCCTTGGGTGTACCAGATCCAAACTCTCCTGCCTCTTCCCAGGGGCGACTGCCCTTTGCCAGTGGCATGCCCTGCCTATTCCTACACGTAATCAATTCTCTGCATCCTAGCTATTCCTCTAGGTGAAGCTGTGGAGTTAATAGGCCTACCTGGCCCCCTTAACTCCTTCCAGTCCGGTGTAGGGTTGACACTCCGTCACACCCTGCAGATTGCCTATGAACAGCCCATTGCCAATATTCATAACTTGAAATTCCCATTGTGCTGCTTAATTACATAAAGCAGGTGACATCGTCTCTGTTCCCTGAAGAACCCCACAACACAAATTGCAAATTTTACCCCTGATTCTGCAGTTTGAAATTTGCTTTTGGTAAATATTTGAGCATATGAGCTTAAATTTTGCTTTTTATAATATTTGCACATGTAAATTATTATAATGTGCATTGCAGTAGCACCTGTTAGGGACTGGAGAGCCCCCATACAGACCGCACCCTTAGATGCTCCTGTATCCTCCAAGTGAGGCACCTTTGCCCTTCTTGTTTTAATGTTTATTTCATCGCTGTTGTGGCATGTGTTTTGTAAGCAGCAGGGAAGCTGTGGCTGGACTCGCCTGGATGTGCTGTGTATGTGTGATACGTGACCCTCCCAAGGCAAACGCATAACTTGATAAAGGGGGGTACTACAAGATTCTCTGTGTGGAGGGGTGACCGGTATATCTCACAGGAACATCTAACAGGGAGTGAGATTGCTTACTTTACTCACTGTCTGTAGACTGGGATCATTCATTTGGATTCTGTTGCAGTTTTCAATAAATGGTTAAAATCTACCTGGTCTAATTGCTCTAGGAGGAAGAGCAGTTTGTAACACACCTAAAAGTCCCCATCAGTTATCCCATTGCACTAGGTACAATAAAAACTCAGATCAAGCGATGCTGTCTTTCTCCAAGAGCTTTATTCGAAGCAAATCTCAAGCATTCAAATGTTCCCAGACAGTGACTGTGGAAAAGTTCTGATAATGGCAATATCAAAATTCACCTCTGAATTTGACTGTATATTTCTTGGACAAGTTCTTCCTTTATTCATTTAGCAGTTGCTGACAGTCAGTAGTTTTATTCATGATCTGCTCTGTGTTTAGTTTTGAAATTTGCCTGAGAGTAAAAAACAAACAAACCCGAAGGAGAGATGACTTCCATGGGGATGGGAGCACGGTGGGAGGGAAAAACCAAACAAGTAGGGATCTGAGCAGTGCATACCAAATCTAGATCTGAAGGTAAGAAATAACTTTCTTCTAAGGTGCACAGTCAATAACAATCCAAATGGACCAATAATACACAAGCAAAGCTGCTTGAAACAAAAATGACACACAATTTTTGATGTGCGGAACATGATTTTGCCTTGAAAACATTTGCAACTAAACTGTTATCAACAACAGGTATTTTTTGTAGCATGGACACTAGACAAACCCTTTTCTTTCTAACAGAATAAACTAAAGGAATTTAATTATCTGACTCTTGCACTTTAATTACCTGAAAAATGAAAGTCGGTAAATAAATACGTAAGTAAATATAATCTTTTCAACGAGCACGAGTTAAGTAGACATTATTATAAGCACTCTATGCCGATCCAAAGGAAGCAAATCTATTTCTAGGTCATGTTTTAGATCAAGCCCAAATCAACCAGGAGAATGATTTTGGATAATTGGAATCAGGAAATTTGTACTTTGCCTATAAAGAGGTTCTATATTGTTCTTATAAAACTGAAGCAATGGTGAGGTGTTAATTATGCCGTCTGGTTGTAAAACCCTGAAAGCTGAAGCAATGGCTAAAAAAAGCTGCTTTAGTGGACAAAATAAATGTGTATCATATTTCAAACAGAAAATGCATTTAGGACTAAATGTAAGCCTTTACTTAAAAAAAGAAAGTAAGTCAGTAGATCAGAGTAATGCTACTCTACAATTGGTTTCACAATTTCCAACTACTGGCTCTTGAAATCAAAGGAATGCTGGTTTCAAAACACTGTGACATGAAAGGGAAAAAGAGTGAGCCAGGAAAACACAGGCCTGTTAGTTTGATCTCAATTTTATGAAGGTGTTGTAACAAATTTTGAAAGAGAAAATAGTTAAGGACATAGAGGTAAACAGTAATTGGGATAAAATTCAACATGGTTTTACAAAAGGTAGATCATGCCAGACCAACCTGATATTCTTCTTTGAGAGATAACTGATTTTTTAGACAAAGGAAATGCAGTACATCTAATCTATCTGGATTTCAGTAAGGCATTTAATACAGCTCTATGTGAGAAATTAGTTAAATTCGAGGAGACAAGGATGAATATGAGAGTTAAAAGGTGGAGAAGGAACTGGTTAAAGGGTGACTCCAACGGGTCACACTGAAAGGTGAACTGTCAGGCTGGAGGGAGGTTACTAGTGGAGTTCTTCAGAGATTAGTCTTGGGACCAATCTTATTTCATATTTTTAATACTGACCTTGATGCAAAAAGTGGGAGTGTGCTAATAAAATTTGTGGATGACACAAAGTTGGGAGGTATTGCCAATATAGAGGATGACTAGACTATTATACAGGAAGATCTGGACAGCCTTGTAAATTGAAGTAATAGAAATGGGATGAAATGTAATAGTGCAAAGTGCAAGGTCATCCATTTAGGGACTAAAACCAAGAATTTTTGCTATAAGCTGAGGTCTTGTCAGTTGGAAGTGACGGAGGAGAAAGACCTGGGTGTCTTGGTTGCACGCAGAATGTGACGAGGCTGTTAGGAATGCTAATGCAGTCCAAGGACGCATCAAGGAACCATTATACAAGGCGCTGGGGAGACCTCATCTGAAATACTGTGTGCAAATCCGGTCTCCTGTGCTGAAGAAAGATGAATTCAAATTGAAATAGATGCAGAAAAGGATGCTCCAAGGAATGGAAAACTTATCTTATGAGAGACTCAAAGAGTTTCTCTTGTTCAGCCTCACCAAAAGGCGGCTGAGGGGAGATACGATTGCTCTCTTTAAATATATCAGAGAAAGAAATACCAGGGAGGGAGAGGAGTTATTTAAGTCAAGCACCAATGTTGATGCAAGAACAAATGGATATAGACTGGCCATCAACAAGTTTTTAGTCTTGAAATTAAATGAAGATTTCTCACCACCAGAGGAGTGAAGTTCCAGAGCAGCCTTCCAAGGCGAGCAGTGGGGCAAAAACCTACCTCGCTTCAAGACTGAGCTTAATAAATTTATGGAGGGGACATTATGATGCAACTGTCTACAGTGGCATGTAGCTGATCTGGGACTGCTAGCAGCAAATATCTCCAATGGCTTGGGATGGGACACTAGATGGGGAGGGCTCTGAGTTATTACAGAAAATTCTTTCCCAGGTGTCTGGCTGGTGAGTCTCACCCACACGCTCAGTGTCTAATTGATCATCCTATTTGGGGTTGGAAGGAATTTTTGCACAGGTCAGCTTGGCAGAGACTCTGTGGGTGTTTCTCCTTCCTCTTCACCATGGGGTCACTTTTAGGTTTAAACTAGTGTAAATGGTGGATTCTTTGTAACTTGAAGTCTTTAAATCATGATTGGAGGACTTCAGTAGCTCAGCCAGAGGCTGTGGGTCTATGACAGGAGTGAGTGGGTGAGGTTCATTGGCCTGCAACGTGCAGGAGGTCAGACCACATGACCATGATGGTCCCTTCTGGCTTTAAAGTCTATGAGACTTTGAACTGTAGGCATCCATTTTTAGTCTGAAACATGGAGATTTATCCACTACTTTTGCATGAATACTGATGGGAGGTGGGCAAGTCAAACCCCCTGCATCAATCTGAAAATGTTTCCGCTGGAATGTGTAACAGAACAAGATGCAGGAAAAACAGTCCTGTTCATGTGTCAATACATTGAACATTTCCATATGCTGCACTTAATGAGCGAAGCACAGTTAAAACTAATAGCTTAGAGGAGACAGACAAGGAGGGGGAGGTAATATATGTTAATATATGTTATTGGTAACTGATAAATGTTATATGTAACTTTCAAACTACACAGAGCTCCTCTTCAGGTCTTCATTTGAAGACCTCACCTAACTTGTCTCTCTAATATCCTGGGATCAACACAGCTCCAACGCAGCAAAGCACTTAGGTTTGGCCTACACTGCAGACATAGGTTGGCATAAGTCCCTGAGTGATGCAGCTATACCAGCTCAAATCCTGGTGTGGACAGTGGGAGATGGGAGGGCATAGGTAGCATCTTCACTAAGCAGTGCAACTGAAGAGCTATGTGTGTAGACAAGCCCTTGGAGAAGAGACAGATTCGCCCAGGGTTACACTTTCAGGTTTTGGGCCATCCTAGGCAACCTCTGCTGCAGCACAGCCTGGTTAAGAAGCAGCTCTGAGGAAGTTCTCTGGCCCAAGGACGTGTACATCAGTTAAAAAAACTGATGATCCTGTTTTGACACTGGAGATGCAAAATAATAACCTTTTTCCTCGTTTTTTTCCTTGGCACTTCACCTAGTACAATGGGGCCCTGGTTCATGCCTGGGCAGGCTAGACACAACTACAATACAGTTAATAAATAGTCAGAAGAATAAGAAGGTGCATAAATAAAGAAACTATACGTCCAAACTTTAATTCCTTTAAAAATGGTTATTTCTTTATCGTACAGTATCACAAGACACCCCAGCTAAGATAAGGTCCCCGTTCTGCCAGGTGCTGTACAGATACACAGGATAACACAGTCTCTGCCCCAAAGAACCTACAATCTAGATAGACAAAAGAGACACCCGGGGAGGGAAAAAAACAGAGGCCACAGGGAGATGACGTGACTTGCTCAAGGTCACACAGCAGGCCGGTGGCAGAGCTGGGAATAGAACACAGGCCTCCTGATTCCCACTGAGAGGGGGGAGGGTCCAGGGCACGGGCTCCCGTGCAAACCCAGAGATCTATACTGCAATTAAACAGCCCCAGTCTGAGCCCCACGAGCCTGAGGAGGTTGACAAGGGTCAGCCCTGGGTACTTCACTGCAGTGTAGACATACTTGTAAGGAACCAGAGGGATGGCATAGGAAAGAGACTGCAGAGGGGACATGATTCTCCACTCTGATGATTTTTTGCCTGTGAACAGCTTGCAAACCGACGGTGAACTTCAGAGTTTTATCCATTGCTCAGATTGTCTGTGAATTGCTTCCGGGAATAAACCTGGGGCTGCTCCCAACAGCATCTGCTTTCCCGCTGCCCTTTGAAATTCTCCGAGTTCAGAGTCAGTACCAGGCCAGGATGTTAGCTCCAGGAGCTGGCAGGCTGCAATAAGAACAGGATTCTGAGCACTCACTCGCCTTCATGTTTTTCAGTCACTGCAGGTTTGGTTTATAGAGCCACTGAGGACGCAAATTACAAATCCGGGGCTTGAGCATGACGCCAGACACAGCCCTGCCACGGGGGATGGTGCAGAGCTGCACCAGCCCCAAGGAACCACTGGGAGACCGTCTCTTTGAGCAGGCAGAATGCCTTCTTCAGCATGGGAGGATGCCCTGGCTCCCCACTGCACCTGTCCAGGAGAAGCTATTTTCTCTGTCCAGGTCCCACTCTGCGGAGGGAGGGGGAGAGGAGGTCAGGGGAGCCATGACATATTGTTGAGAAACCAAATTCTGCCCCCCAGTTACCTCTGCTTCACCCTCCAGCTGGTGTGTATGGACTTCATTGGAACTGCTCTGATTTACACCAGCTCAGGATCTGGCCCTGAAAGCTTTTACCTTTGTATCTGCTACTGAAATATCTTTGATTCTCCAAGATCGGATTGTTACCCACTGCAGGGACTTTCCTGCTTTTTTTCTTTCTAGCAACCAGGTTTGATGGTTGCAAAGAACCAGGACTCACTGTACGTGTGGTGACCTGCCTGCCCTCCCCACCTTGCATTTCACACGCATACACACGCCAAAAGCACATCACGAGGATTCAGCAATTGTCACGGCGCGCAGGCACTACCCAAGAGACAGGGCCACGGAGGATCGCTCCTTTGCAGTCATGTTATCCAGGACTAATGCCGTCTTGTGTGTATAAAACACTCAGGCCCTCTATCTATCATTAAGAATATAAAAGGGCCCAAGATTAATTCCTAAAATATTCCTTGCACGTCACTTAATACCAGAACCAACAACCTAGGTTGCAAATGCCAACATAATTGCATGACCTTTATTTCACACACAGGGCTCCATTCTGCCACCCTGGCTTTTGCTGAATAGTACTTTCTGAATAGCCCACTGACTTCGTTAGTGTGACTCACAGAGTAAGACACTACTCCCTGTGAGTCAGACCCGCAGAATTGGGTCTGGGGTGGTTAAGAAGTCATTCCATTTTTCACTACACACTCTTTGATTCGGATTAAGGAAAGCTCCCTGCAGTAATACAGGGCTGCCACAGCTGGCTAGCAATCTTTTACAGCCAGCTGTGGGTTTGTTTCCTTCCCAGAAAGCAATTTTCAGAAAAATCCATTAAAACGTGTGCTCTGCAGATTGTGGCAATTCCATTTCACTCCCTAATTCTTTATGGCTGGTGACTTCCTCCTTTCAAAAGGGCGCAACCGTAAGCAACTGGCAGATGATGCCTGAGATGGATTTTTCGCTCAGGGATTCCCTGTGAGACAAAGCCAGTGACATCACGGGGAGAATTTCATTTCACTTCCATGGTTTGTGCAGGGGAGGGCACTCGCCATCTCTGATAGCAAAGGATGGGGGATGGGGAATTCAGGGAGTTTCCTGGGAAACACTGTAGCAGATGGCCTGGGCTGCTGATAAACGGTGACACATCTGCAGCTCGACTGGTGGGAAGGGTATTTTTGGAAATCTCTGCTCTCCTAGGTCTGGCTAGTGTTTTTCTCTTCTAGCCGCCTTCTTTTTTACCGTCATCTTTCTCTAGGAAATGAAGCTTTGCAGCTTAGATTGGCAGCACATCCACCCCAGCAATGCTGTTCAAATTCTCCATTTATGCCATTTTCTATCCCCACCACCTCCTCCCTGCATCTAATTAGGCTCTATCAGCTCCTAGGATGTGAGAGCAAATGTTGCCAAGGTAACGAAGAATGAAAAGCATCCCCCTTTCAACAGATACTTTGTAACCTACGGTGTCAACTTTGCACCATTTAAAGGAGAAGCCCGTGATAAGAGCCAGCCATGCCTGCCTGTAAATAACAAGGCACGCTTTCTTAGCATATTCCTGATGCTTTGCCAGAATAAAAACAAAATGCACTTAGTGTAGTTTACCCCATGGTCTGGTTAGATAGGAAAAACACCCCTCCCGAAGGGCAAGGTAGTAACCTAGTAATGGGTGGGTTAGGAGGCGTAAAATTCTCCCATGATATCCGTGCTACCTGGCCCCTGAGCATAAGTGAACCTACAAGCACTGCTTAGCTGGCATGAGGCATCCTAATTTGTTGCTGGCATAGGCCAACCCTCCCACCTGCCCGAGGCAGGGAGGGAGCTGAGCTTCTCAGGATAGATCTACATAGCCAGTGGCAGTGAGCTCACCAGTCCAGGCTGACAGATTTGGGCTCGCACTAAAGCCACGGTCCGGACCGAATGAACTTAAGCCACTGTTACTAATGAGTCCGGGTAGCCATTTCGTACAGCCCCTGAGCTTTTGTTGGTTCCTTGATTTTATTTTTGTTTTCACTCCTGGCCTGTCTATGGCGTCCGCCCAGGCCGAATGCGATGCGTTCTCAGGCTAAGACAGCTTTCCCCTTTGCAAAGCCACCCTTTGCCTTCGGGATGGCAAACACAAAAAGCAAGTAGTGGAGTTGACAGGAGAAGCAGAACAGTTGTGTGCATCTAAGTGGCAGGGTATAAAAGAGGCCAGCCTCTTTGGCCAAGGTTTATCTCACACTAGGCTCTTTGAAGTCCCTACTCATGTGAGTGTTTCCCTCGAAATCAACTAGACAAGGCAGAAAGTGGGAATGGAAACAGAGGCACAAGTAGTGAAGCGACTAACCCAGGTCAGCTGGACTTTTTAGGAAATCCCACTTTAAATTCACAGTGGTGGCATGCCATAGAAATACCCATATTACATTGTCATCGTGTACTTGTTTGTATGGCAGTCTGGAACTAAAGGCACATTCCAGTAAAGACTTATGCCTGGGTTTAACTTTAAGCATAGAAGCAGTACCACTGGAGTAAATGAGACTTCTCATGTGTTTGAAATGACGCACGCGCATAACTCTTTGCAGAAGGCAGGTCTCAGCTTCCATTGTACTGCCAACTTAGACTTTCCTTGGAGGCTCTGTTGTGGCTTTTATCCTTCCATTCATTTTTCTGTAGGAGGTCATGTTTCTTTAAGTAGAGATTTGTGTTTTGGAGTGAGCATGAGGAAAGTTTATTTCTAGCAGCACAGGCTCTGATTTTTAGCCAAGTCTCAGCTGGATATTCCTTTTTGCCAGTGCAATTTCCGTCTGCAAAAAAAATTGCACCCATGTTGTGTGTGTTTGTGTTTTCTGCCAGTGCAGCTTGCCTCTGTAATAAGGGATTCCATCTTCCAAAAGTCTAGGCTAAAATACATTATGTTATTCCTTTGTTCTTAAAAAGCTCTCTATAAAATTAGCATTTAAATGAACAGAATGAACTGCAAACCAAGCCTGTTTGTAGAGGGGCTGCTTGATGCAAGAGCACAAGCAGGAATGCTGGATTTGTTACTAAGAATACATCCCATTATTCACTCATGGTATCGCCTTTTTTGTAAAGGGCAGAATATGCTTGCAGATTGGTAACCCCCGCCCTCCCCACACACGTCTTATGTCACCCCTAAAATGTCTGTGGCCTTTTGAAAGATCTGATGATAACTATGGGTCTAATAAAATATATCAGATAATATAGTCCAGCATACATACAGAGGAAAGGACGAATTCATGAGACGCTTGTTTTAGGGCCATCTTTTAGATGTACTGTAATTCCTGTGACTGGTTTTTTCCCTGTGCGTGATTCAGTTTGCAGGGTTTGTGAAGTGCTCAGTAAATAACACAACTATTGGATTCCGTAATTGTTTTTGAACTGAGGCCTGATACAAAGCAAATGTGACACGATAAACACTCCTCTCATTCAGCTTTCTTAGGCCTTAGTTGATTGGAACATTCATAGATTCCCAGTCCAGAAGGCACCATTGTGATCATGTAGTCCAAACTCCTTGTATAAAACAGGGTGCGTCTACACTGCCACAAAAGACCCATAGTAGTGAATCTTGGAGTCCAGATCAACTGACTCAGGTTCAAGGGGCTTGCACTATGGGGCAAAAAATAGCACTGTCGAGGTTTGGTCTTGGTCTGGAGCCTGGGCTCTGGAACCTGATGAGGATGCACTGCTGTTTTTGGCCCTATAGCACAAGCCTCTCAGGGCCAAGTCGATTGACGCAGGCTCTGAGGTTTACTGCCACGGGTCTTTTTTTGCAGTGTAGACATACTCACGGGCTACAGAATTTCCATGAAATAATTCTTAGAGCAGATCTTTTGGAGCAACATCCAGTCTTAATTTAAAAATTGCCAGGGATGTTAAAAATGTGTGCCTTATTTCCAGTCTGAACTTGTCTAGCTTCAACTTTGGACCATTGGATCATGTTATTCTTGTCTCTGCTGGACTGAAGAGCCCATTACCAAATATTTGGTTCCCCATGTAGGTATTTATAGACTGCAATCAAGTCACCCTTTAACCGACTCTTTGTTAAATTAAGTAGACAGAACATTTCGAGTCTATCATGATAAGGCATGTTTGCCAATCCTTCAATCATTCCTGTGGCTCTTCTCTGAACCCTCTCCAATTTTTTCAACATCCTTCTTGAATTATGGGCACCAGAACTGGACACAGCCTTCCAGCAGCAGGCACACCAGTGCCAAATATAGAGGTAAAATAACTTCTCTTCTCCATTTTGAGACTCCTCTGTTTATGCATTCAAGCATCACATTAACTCTTTTGGTCACAGAATCCCACTGATTATCCACCACACCCCCAAATCTTTTTCAGAGTCACTGCTACTCAGGATAGCCCCCCGTCCTGTAAGTATGGCCTACATTCTTTGTTCCTAGATGTATACATTTACATTTAGCCAGATTAAAATCCATATTGTTTGTGTTGGCCCAGCTTATCAAGATCAGATCGCTCCGTATCAGTTACTTGTCTCCTTCATTATTTGCCATTCCCTCCATTGTTGTGCCATCTGTAAACTTTATCAGTAATTATTTTATGGCTTTTTCCAGGTCACTGATAAAAATATTACATCGTGTAGGGCCAAGAACCGATCCCTGCAGGACCTCACTAGAATCACACATGCTCAATGATGATTCCCTATTTACCATTACATTTTAGGATCTATCAGTTAGGCAGTTTTTAATCCATTTAATGTGAGCCCTATTAATTTTATATCACTCTAGTTTTTTAATCAACATTTCATGCTGTACAAGTCAAATGCCTTACAGAAGCCTAAGTCTTACATCAACACTATTACCTTTGTCAACCAACTTTTACTGTCGTCAAAAAAAGATACCAAGTTAGTTTGACAGGATCTGTTTTCCATAAACCTATGTTGATTGGCATTAGTTATATTACCCTCCTTTAGTTCTTCGCTAATTGAGTCTCTTAACAGCTGCTACATTATCTTGTCTGGGACTGATGTCAAACTGACAGGCCTATAATTACCTGGGTCATGCTTTTTACCCTTTTAAAAATATTGGCACATTAACTTTTTCCAGTCTTCTGGAACCTCCTCAGTGTTCCAAGACTTATTCAAAATCAAAATTAACAGTCCAGCGTGCACCTCAGCCAGCTCTTTTAAAACTCTTGGATGCAAATTATCTGGATCTGATTATTTTAATAATATCTAACTTTAGTAGTTGCTGTTTAATATCCTCCCATGATACCAGTGGAAAGGAAAGTGTGTTTTCATCATAAGATGATATAGCTAAGTTATCTGTTTTTCCCCCAATTACAGAACAAAAATCTTTATGGAACACTTTTGCCTTTTCTGCATTCTTATTGATAATTCCACCATTTCCATCTAGAAAATGTGTGTAAGTACTTTGCTGAATAGAAAAGAGCTGCTGAACTGGGGACAGAGGGCCAAATATTTACAAGTGCCTAAGTGACTTACAAGCCTAAATCTCGTTTTCAAAAGTGGCTTTAGCACTTCGGAGTCATTTAGACTTAGGCTTCTAGGTGTTTAAGTCATTTTTGAAAATGGAACTTAGCTTCTAAGGCCGCTGGCTGGACAGGTGGTAAAATATGACGGAACTTATTTCAGTGCCCCATTGGGGCAGGCTATTTTTTAGGTTTGTATCTCTCAGACAGAGATTCAGACAGTATTCTTCTTGGACCTGGATCTGAGGAGGGCAATGGGAAAAGCATTCCATTGAAATAGTAAAAGTCAAATTTTCTGAGGGGCCTGACATTATCTAGAATTATTCAGAAACATTGTCACTGCTCACCGTACACAGATTTACCTGATATAGAGAAGATGTGTGAAATTATTAATTCACAGCAATTCTCAGTGTTGTCCACTCTGCTGAGTGACATTTATACTTTCATACGCAGCCTCATCTGCAGTAATAGATATACGCACTTTGGTCTTATTTACTGACATTTAACTTTCAAAATCTCAGATGTAATATGCGATAGATTCCACATTTTCATCAACCCCTTGCAGAAACTCTATAGCAGAGCCTACTCACTGCTGAAAGAGCGCCATGTTATGGTTTAGTGGATGGGGTACTGGTGCAGGAATCAGGACACGTGGATTCCACTCCTAGACACTTCTGAAAATCCCACCCACAGCCCATCAAAGGCATTCAGATAAATCCCTTCTCTGTTTCTCTGTCTCAAAATGTGACCAACTCTAAGGAAGACATTTGGGAACTGGTCCCGGAGCAGCATTGTTTTCCCAATGGCTCTTCTCTGCCACTTTTTAATCATCAACCTATTCTTTCCCTGGGCAGATAGGACAATGGCATTGTTTAATGACAGTAATCCCAGTGCGGCCAAACTCCTGACATTGGGATTATCATTTATCTTCTTCAGCAACGTACTTATAACTCTTCCCAAGGCAGCAGCAAGGCACTGAAGCACTGAGCTCTTCTGCTGATAGTTGTACATCCAACATAATGTTGACACTCCCATGTATCTTCTGATGTGTCCAATCAATGTTGTGTGTTACTCTGAAATACTGTAATTTAAAACGTTCATCCTTATTGCCTTGCTATAAGCCAATGCCACCCCTCACCGCTTCTCTAGATTTTCAGATGTCAACATGAAAACTCCATTAGGTCAGGGCTTCTGGGTTTCAACCATATCACAACAGTGAAAAAAAATTGGGCCACATTTTTCCTCTGCCCTGTTCCTGCTATGGTCATTTACTGTTACATGCCACTACATCGGAAATGGTAATGTTTTATACACACTTTGCACTGCAACAAATAATTGCCTAAAGGGCAGGGCCATGAAGAATCTGGCCCATTAACTCCAGTGTGGCAGAACAAGCGTGGACACAATTTCTCTACCTGTAATGCCTGTCGACTACAGTGCAATCTCCAGGCTTGCCCCAGTCCTCCAATCGACCTCCTGGCAAGAAGCACTTATAATGTGTTTACCGCAGTGTCACGCAGACACTGCCAGGCACACTTCACATCACTGTTCTATTAGAAATCCTGCCAGTGGTGATGGAGCAATCATTGTCTTAGTGATCTGCCACTGGGACCATAAAAACACAATACATCTCTTTTTAATGGCCAACTGGAGGGAAGATGATGCACATTCATAGACTTTTTTTGTATTTCCTGCACCAAGGAAGGCCATTCATCCGGGTTTAAGCTCGACACTCCTGGTTCTCCAAGGTTTGTCCCTCATCCAGAGCAGAGACAAAACTGGATGTGGTTTTGTCTGGTATTGGACGGGGGATGCCATTTTGAAGAGCACACCACCTTGCACGTACTGAATGTGACGTCACGCTGTGGAGGGGCAGTGCACTCTTCAAAATGCACACACAGTGCATGCAAGGTCATGCTGGAGGGGGTGGAGTCATGGGGACATGCTGGTCCTCCGGTACTGGAATGTCCAGTATTCTGAGGATATGAGAGTGGCCACCAACTCTGCCACCCCTTACTATGTGTCAATAAGTTACTTAGGTCAAAGGGTTGCCTCTTTCTTCCCTCTGTTTTGGGTGACACAGTAGCATGTTCTCAGGGATTGCTGACTATTCAGCACTATAATCCTGTATAAATATAAATAACCAGGTGCAAGGGAATGAACGTAAGAATGGCCATACTGGGTTGGACCAAGGGTCCATATAGCCTAGTATCCTCTTTTCCGACAGTGGCCTATGCCAGGTGTTTCAAAGGGAATAAGCAGAACAGGTAATCATCCAGTGATCCATGAAATGAAAGCACGTCTTACTGTTTTCTAGCCCTATGGCCTGCTAAAGCACATCATGTAAAAGTACGGGAAGAAGAATAGGGACACCATGCACTTTTATGTCTTTCTAACAGATATGCTCTAGTTCAACAGCCAGTGATTGGACAAGCTGCAAGAATAACAGGGTGAAATTCTCTGGTCTGCGTTGTGCAGGAGACCAGACGAGATGATCATAATGATCCCCTCTGGCCCCAACAATCTAAGAAGTTATTTCAGAATCAAATAACAGTTTGATATGCATGGAAAACGATGAAAATATGTGTTATGAGTAAGTGCTTAATGCCCCTTAGCTACAATTAAACTGAAGTGAGAGCAGAATTTAATAGTATCTCAATCCACACACCAGTAAGTCTACATATATTCACAAGCATCGGTATGCTCCAGAGGTTGTGTATTACTCACGCAATACAAAGCTGCTGTAAATCTGGCTTCCCTAGGCAGTTAAACCATTGTGTGGCTGCTTTGTATAAATGGCGAAGCGCAAAGCTGCTAGAGTGTGTCCATGACTCGCCCTTGATTGGCGTACCAAATAATCAGTTGTCTGCCAGGCTTGCTTATCTGGCTTGCATCTTGACAGTAATTTCCCTTTTCATGGTATCATAGGTCAGAGGATTTGTGCTCTATGGACTCCGCCCATCCTTTCTCAGACACGGACAGAGCAGTGCAAGTTCCTCTCGCACAAAACCCTTCCAGCAGTCACAGGGATTTGAAGCACGCCCTTTCAGCCTGCGGGCAATCATCAACTGAAACCCAGCAGCTAGGCAAGGGTGTAAAAACGCATCTAGCCATTCCAGTGCCGGTTTCTAGGGCAACAATGCAACAGAACAAATCAGAGTTTCAAGCACATGGCTAAAACCTCACACTCTGGTATGGCTGTATAGAGAGAAGCCCCTGTTCTTCACTGCATGTGTAAAGTGCATGTAAAAGGATAGCATTCTGACTTGGTAGCTTTGCACAAGTGTAAATGGCTACATAAGGCACAGGGCAGTGGAGAATTAGACTCAGATACTGTAGATAATGGGCCAAATTGTCCAAATCATGCACTCACGTATGTGTGAATATTTGCACATGCAAATACATTTGTGTAAATACACCAACAAACATGCTCCATTCCGATCTGCATGCACATAGCATGATATAATTACAGGGGGTCAGCAAATGGCATTTCTACTCCGTAGAAAATATTTCATTATTTGTTTTCATCATGAATTGGGAGAAAAAGGCAAAGTACACAAACAATTTATAAAATGAATAATTCAAAAAAATTTCAATTCATAAATATCAAAACAAAAAATTTCACATTTCAAATTGGAATAACATTTAAATGTCAATTTAAAGTGAAAAGTTTTGTTTAGAAATGATGCTAAGATAATATTTTAAGTTGACATTACAATTTGAATACAATTTTTTTATTCCAATCAACCTTTTGAAAATACAAAATTCCAGTTTGCTTTGAAAAGTCAATTTGATACAAAATTTGTTTTGACTTTTTCCAACGGAAAATAATGTAAGGAGAAAAAATAAATCAACAAATGGACATTTTCCCATGAAAACATTAGATTTCAACAAAGCTGTATTGTCTAACTTGAAAATTTTTGTGTCAGGAAATTTCAGGCAACTCTAGGTATATGCTTCAATTAGCCATGTACAAAACTGGGTGTTTGTGTTTTTATACACATTTGAAACTGGATCAGTTACTCTATTTGTTCCTTAGGTTCTGAATGGCTGAATTGGTATTGTTAATGATTACTATTATATATTTGTATTGTATTTGTGGCATCTAGGAGCTCTACATATGGACCAGGGCCCTCTTGTACTAGGTACTGTACAAACACAGAACAAAAAGATGGTCCGTGCCCTAGAGTTTACACTGGGAAAAGCAAGAAACATTTCACAAAGGCAGGTGAAAGATCACTGCACATGGTCAGATGCACTCTGCTTTCAAAAGAGAACATGGCCAAACACCTTCCATTTTGCAGAACTCTCAAAGTGAAACCTAACCTGTTTTTTATTTAATGTTTGCAAAACAGATTTGAAACGAAGAAGTGTGGTGACAGCCGAATAAAATATTGCCCTGGAGACAGAAAAGTGGCCTTACTGGAAAAGATTGGGAAACGATGTCTTCGGTTTCTGGAATTATGTATGATGATGGTAAATATTCTATCCCTAAGGCCATATTTATTGCAAGTAAAGTAAAACATGTCCCTTTTTAATATTCAGATTCGACCAAATCGTCTCCTGTCATTTACACTATTGGGGTTGCACTGGTGCATCTGAAGAAAGAATTTGGTTCAATGCGTATATCTGTAAGATTATGATTGCCATAGGCAGTATTATGTACCTCTATCCACTGTTACTGCCCTCACCAAAATAACATTACAGCAGGGATTCTCTGCCTGGCAACAGGTTTCTTTGGTTTACAGTATCACCCCTGGCCAAAGAATCCTCTTTTAGCAGCAGGTATAGAAAGAGGCAGGAGCTGACTGTGGCTCATTTTCCCTATTGTTATCCCACAAGTTGCATCTGGACCAGCTGCGGAAATGATTCTTCGTATAGCTTAGAGCTCTTTAGACTGCATGCTCTGTAATCTTACAGAAATCTTACTATGAAACAAAAACCTTTGCCTTTTAACCTATGCATCCTGTGGAAAAGAGGAAGGGTGTGTGGAATTTTCTTATAAACGGTGGAATGGTAACTCAATAAACCTGTTGTGGATAGCTTGTATTTAAGTGGGTTGCCCAACCTGGATAATGTCTAACTAAAACTGGGCTCATATTGCAAAACAGTATTTGCAAAATAAACTGGACATTTGCTTTGAATGTATGCTAGGCCCTTGTTATAAATTTTCCTGATAGGAGTGATTTATTTTTGATTCATAATAAAGTTCATGGCAAGATTGTATTTGCATTAAGGCTCATGCTGTACGTTTTCATGTGATCATCTTGAATTCTCATTGAGTTCCTTCTTCCTGTTCAGAGGGGTGAGACTCAAAGCTCCATCTATTTAGTTGATCAAAGAGGAGGTTAACTTGTGGCTTGATCATGGTTTATAAGTTCCTGCACAGGGAGAAGATTTCTGATAGTAAAGGGCTCTTCTATCTAGCAGACTAAGGCCTGGTCTACTCTAACCTTCCGGATTCAGCAGCAGTCGACAGGAGATACGCAAGTGACGTATAACGCTTGCGTATCTCCCATCAACTTCACTGCATTTGTTCCGTGTGCCGTCCACACTGCACTGCGCCACTTACGGAAGTGGTTTTCCTCTGTCAATTTCTGGATCGACTGAGTGGGTCTACACAGACCACTCAGTCGATCCAGAGACATCAATGTGACGGTGGTGAATTTGCCGCTGTTAGTATAGACCCAGCTTAAGGCATAACAACATCCAACCACTGGAAGCTAAAGCTGGACAAATTTTGAGTTGAAAGATGGCACAATTCTTTTCCATTTAAAAGTGACTCATTTTTAATGGAATGCATACAAAGCTGATGGACTGAAATATATCACCCTCAGATAATGTAACTAGCAGTAACATGAAACAATCACTCTTTATTCCAGAGTATATATATATCCAAGATTTAACCATCATATCCTTCTTACAAATGCTGCATTAGCTTCTTCTGTGTTGCCAGACCAACCAGGAGACTCAGGAGCAATTTTAAGAGAGCATTTGTTAAATAACTTGAATGGCAGACTGAATGGCAGAAAGATATTGTTACGATGTACTCACTGCAGACAGCATAGCTAAACGCTAACCGGGTACAGTTCATCCTTTGCTCTCCCCTGATTTCACCAGGGGTTTTATTAAACAATGTCGCTGTGACATATATAAATACAGGTGTTAATTAAACAATCTACATCTTTCTTCTTTGTGGAACTAGACTTTCAAATGCACTTTAAATAAGTGTTTTCTCTTCCTAGCCAATAGCATCTTTCTTCTCTGCCAACATAAGGCATCGCAGCTGCATCATTTTGGTACCCTCCTTCCCCCCCCCATGCAACATCCATGGCTTCCTGCCCCCCACACTCACAAAAACAGACATGAACAGCTCAAATCATCTGTTCTCTTAATACAGTTGGTCCATCCCAGCTCTTCCTAACACATTACCTTTCACACATACCTCATACAGTTGTAGCCAGCTCTGGTTGGCATTGGGCAATTGTTGCATAAATTACACAAATAAAGAGTTACATAAATTCTAATTTGCAGCTGTAATTTGCTAAACTCTGAAGACTGCCAAGTGTGCCTTGAACTGGCTCAGCAAAAACCTAAAGCCTTCTGTTCCAACACTTGACATGTGGGCCCAAACTTTTGCTGAATGCACACCCACATGCACTGACATGATTCATATTCCCTTTGTTATTTGGTGTGCACATTAATATTGCCATTTTTTGAGAATGACAGCATTTGCAGGCAGCTCTTGGTTCCAAACCTGTCTTTTTTTTTTTCTTTCGTTGATCAAACAAATTCCTTTTTAGATTGTTTTCTGTGCTTATGCAATTCATTGGCTCTGGGCACGTGATGATGTCCCCATCTAGTGGCTAACCCTGGAAAGGAGAGGTCTTGCTCGTTACTCGCAGTTAATTGACTCACCGCCCCTATTTACCATAGCAGTCAAACATGCCCTTCCATTTAAGTTGACTGAGGTCTGAACTCTTAAGTAAAAACAACGAGAGTCCTGTAGCACTTCAAAGAACTTTAAAGAAATTAAATGTGTTAATCTTCAAATTGCTACAGGACTCTCATTGTGTATACTGTATACTGACTAACACAGCTACCCCTCTGGAATTTACACTCGTAAGTATTTTGCTGAACTGAGAACTTAGTTCTAAAGGGTTCCAAAAGGATCTCCACTGAGAAATATTTCACTTGGATAGCTCAAATATGGCTGGAGCTAGGCACTTAGTATGTGGGATGTTTTAGTCTTAGGGTTTTTTTTAATATTCATTTGGACTTGAGTAGTAAGAGAGGCTGCAAGAACAGCATAGTTTGAATTTTTCTATCCATTTTTTCTAACAGATTTTGAATGGAGTTGTTAAGAAAACTCCAGTTAAGGGTTTTTTTGGTTTTGTTTTGTTTTTTTAAATCTAGGACTCCATCACTAAATATTGCAGGCTGAAGAGCTCCATATCTTCCCAGGTCACTTAAGGATGGAGGAGTCATTTTTCCTCAAGTAGTGGTGGTTCGGTGTGGGACAACGGAGCCAGAAGCCTACAGATTTTATAAAGTCTACCACACATACCGTTCGCCCAGGATAGAGTAATTTAGAAGAGTGGAAGGATGGCTTTGTATAGAGAAAGGATGGTCTTGTGGTTAAGGCATTGAGCTGGAACTCAGGAAATCAGGATTCAATTGTCGGCTCTTCCTTGGGCAAATTACTTAATTTCTCTCTTCCAATGTGTATAATGACAATATTTCCTTCTCCCTCCCCTTGTCTTGTCCATTTAGACTGTAAACTCTTTTGGGCAAGACTATCTACTAGGTATACATACAGCGCCTAGCACGATGGAACCCCAATTTGGTCAGGGCCTCTAGGCAATACTGTAACAGAAATAATTAGATTGTTTAGGACACTGACACGCTGCAGACACCTGGAGAGAATAAACCCATTGGTTCCTGATTCCCTTGTTCCCTGCACTGGGCTCAGCACTGCTACAGGGATGAATTTGGGCTTTAATTTCAGTGCCTGAACTCACAGCTGTGTCCCAAGACCTATCTCCTAGTGGACTTGTTTGTTGTACTAGATGATTTAATCATGTGCCACAAAACTTATTCCAACCCAAATATTCTAGTTTGGAAGATGAGACCAATTTGTTTTTGATTCATATTTTTGAATTTTTGTTTTACAAATAAAAAGTAGGTAAAAAAATTAAGACCAGAATCTGTTGGGGGATCCAGGATTGGAAAGGGAGCAGTGCCATGAGGACGGCATCAAAGTCCCTGTGAAGTGCTGTGTTTCCTTTGGCCTGTGCTTGTTAGTAGAGGTTTTAAACCAGTTGGAACTTTCTCAGAACCCTTCAACCTCAGGTTCTGGTGTGTGTAAAGACCAACTAGGGGAGACCAATAGAACTGATTTTTCCAGTGAAACTTTTGTCGTCTGAAAATGCTGATTAGTTGAAATTGTTCATTGGAAAGGGTCTGTTTCAATGAATCTGTTACAAAACATTGAAAAAAGTTTCGAAATTGGCAAAACATCCCATTCTGACCCTTCCAAAACAAAAAAAGTTTCATTTTTCAGCTTGAAATGATTTTTCCTTTAGAAATGTTAATTGACACTCAAAGAGATTATTCTTCTTTTTAAAAAAGGTCAAAATCTAAACAAAACATTTTGATTGACCTGATGTGCATATTTTCCCCTAGACTGTTGGTTTGCAAAGATTGGCTTTTTTGACTTTTCATCCCAGTTTGAGACGGGAAAATTTTTCAAAATCTTGAAAATTCTCACCGGACAGGAAATCCATTGCACGCCTAGCAATTTATGATGGATAGGTCTCTGCGTTCTGTAACTACTGCACTAAGAGTTAAGGGCCACTTAGTCAAAGAGCACTAGCAGCAGCAGAGAGAGTTCCTTCTCAATCCTGTTGATGTTGGTCAGAGGGGAAAGGCAATTCCTGCTTATTCAGAAGAACCCAACTGGGTCTGGGGCACGGTAACTCTACTTGGTCAACCTTGGCATTCTTTCACAGTGTCCGGGATGCATTTTCATACTGGAAAAGATCCTTGAATCCTGAATAGTCCTAAAGTGAAGAGCTGAATTGGATGTTGCCATTGACAGTCAGCCTTACAACAACCTGAACTGGCCAATATCAATCTTAATTGAAAAATACAAGGTACCAAATGGAGAAATGACGTCTCTTTACCATTCAGACATATACCAACAGGGATTAACGTGAATGGGATTCACCGAGAGATTTTAAAACATTACTTTGTCTGACACAAAAAATTAGCATCTTTTGAACTGTCCAGAACTGAGTTAGCCACTTGGGATTGTGGAGTCCATTATGCTACACTGATTTTTAACCTCCATAGTAAGAGCATAACCCAGAGTAGCTAAATGTCACATTTTAATGGGCACTTTTGCAATTGTGATTAAAATTATTCTGCAAATACAGTTCCAACCATGTTTCCATCAGTAACATGACATAACCCTTTCCATCGGGGTAAATTACATACCAAGCTCTGCCCAGAGAACTAGAGCCCAGGATAGAGCCCTAACATGCCTGAGTTAGCCTTCTCAGCTGCAAGTTTGCTAGGCTTCACAGCTTCTTATTGTGAAAGAACTTGTCTTTTCAAAGCAGCTTTGTAAGATTCTGTAGGGTCACCCATCTGCTATAGTATGTTCTCTAGCCAATACACAATACTCGACCCCTTATCCTGGAAGTGCTCCCAGGACCCCAGTGAGAATGCCCCTATCTCCTCAGCAGTAAAGGGAGAGCGCTACAGGTATTTGCCAGCTGGAAGACAGAAAGATGCAAGGCCCAGCTTCTGGTTACGCTGCGGACAGTTTTCTGCCGCCTGTGCCCCTTGTGAGGGCATCAGATCTGTACTGCTGAGAAGTCTGTCTGTGTTCTCAGGACTGGCAGATTCATGCTCAGGTTGCACTGCTGTTGTCCAGCCAGGCACCAACTAAAGCATGTATGAGCAGGCCAGGTCATCATCCTGAAGGCAGGGGGACCAGGTCTCTTCTCCAGTCAGATACGGTAGGACCCTGCGATGGGATCAAAGATGGACTAAAGGGATTCAGGGCTAATTCCTCAAAACTTGCTGGGCTAGACTCCCATTAAAATCCATGAGAGATTGGCCTAATAATAATAGTACGACTCAGTCGTTCTCTAGTGCTTTTCATCAAAGTGTTTTAGAAAGGAGGTGAGCCGCATGACAGGGGCCTAAGTCTTTTTTTCTCGGGACTAGTGAACTTTTAATTGGTTTAATCATTTTTCCTTTTGGGTGACATGGGGATATTGAAGTCACAATTAAAATGCCAGGAATCTTTCTTTGCCCCAGAGACTGCTCATTAAGGCTGATAGCAGCCTTTGAAAGTGTCAGCACCATTTTAATTAGTGAAAAATCATGAGATAATTTGATGATCTTTCATTCCAACCAATATAAAAAACAACTAAATGCAATCAGATGTCCTGTAGGTCAGACAAAATGTTCATGGAAAAGGAGAAAATGCCTTTTGCAAGCCCTTTCTTTTAACATCCGCTCCTCTCTGCATGGATTACATTGTCAAGTTCCAGGGCACCTCCCCAGAAGCTGCGATCAGAGACCATTTACAGCAAGTCAGAGAAAAGACAAACCTGTCTGACTGAGAGGTTAGGTTTTAACCCCCAGAAGATGGGTTAGAGTGAGAAACAATTAGCTCATCTAGTGGAAGACAAGAATTTACAGACCGTGGGAATTCCGCAGACATTGTAACGTGCTCACAAGCCATCCTCCAGCAGTCATTTGGATTAATTTCAATATTGTTAATTCCCTTCCCCTTTTAACAACTGCATGTTGACACACAGAGTGAAATGATAGGCTTCATGATACCCCATGACTAGGCAGTCAGAGGGGCATATTGGAGCTGTTACTGAGCTTCAAAAAATACATTGCACCAAAACAAAGAACGCAGATTCCCAGCTTACCAGAGACAGGCCAAATACCAATACACTGAGAAAAACGAGTAAATGATAGTAAGACACTAAAGTGATAGGGATAGTAAATCATGTCGATAGTTAATTACAAACTCGGTAATGAATTCAAGTTGAAGGAAATGTTGATGAAGCTACAATTTTAACAGTAGTTTGAATGCAAACCTTTTGTGATGTGCAGTCAACAGACTCAGCCCCCAGTCTGCACGTTTTGCAAACCTTATGTTACCACTGAAAATTCAGAGGTCCCACTTTTTCCACTAGACGCATCCCACGTTTTCTGTTCATGCGAGTGAAACAAATCCAGAATGGAGAAATAACAAAATAGCACTCTCCACCCAATGCAGAACTTAGCACATGAATTCCAGACCTCTCCGTAAGAACTTGCAGGGCTAGAACCTATGGCTCCGTGGCCTGCTGAGACCTGCCACTGCAGACTTAGGCTGGGCTTCCAAAGGAGGAACCTGTTTGGCTGGGCAGGAAGTACCACCTAGCAGGGCTTGATTGGCAGCTCCTCACAGCCCCTGGATTAGCCATTACCAGTGCTTAAAAGAGAAAGCCCTCTTCAGAAGCTGACTGTCTGAGCAGCAAACGCAGACTGCCTGTCTGTTTCTGCTCTTGACCCAGCTTACAACAGACCCTAGACTCTGGCCTCTGACCTTGGTTTGTCCTGCACTTCTCTATTCTATTGCTTTCCGTAACCCGGTGCCCAACCCCGACTTTCTGGCGTCCTGAGCTAGCTCAATTCTGACCCGGCTATCAGCCTGCTGCCTGCAGCTTGGTGTCCGATCCTGTCTCCCGGGCATTCTGACTTGCCTCCCAGTCACAACTTAGCGGACCGGGGCCCACTAACCATCCATGGCCCACCCCTGACACTGTATTAAGTGGCGAAATAAGGCTAGGATCTTGCAATCCCTAAATGCAGGGTGTTCTAGCTGCACAGAGCAACTTGCAGGATTGAAGCCTGCATGACTAGATAAGAATTGAGATTGTCAAAGCACTGCAAGGGAGTTAGCCACATACGTTATTGTACAAGTAAGGGCAGACATGTAGCTAAATCCCCTGTGCTCCTTTGACAATCTCGACCCTGATTTTCACAGGTTGCCGAGCAATTATGTCTCCCACTGAAGTCACCCTGTACAATGGCTAGTTTAATGCACAATTATATCCTACATGAAAGAAGAACGTTGGTCATCAGGGCTTATTTTTAGTTGTTTACACATTTCTTAGCTACAGTTCAGTTATTTTTCTTACAGAGACGCTGGCCAGTTTGAAAGTGAAACTCTTCTCGGCACCAACAGAGCGCCCCAGGACTATTTGTAACTAAACACTGGTGAATGTATATCCAGGACTTGATTTCAGTTTTCCTAGGAGAATGCAAACCCTTCATTGAGAGAAGGGCAGAGCCACATATAGAGCCGTACGGGTTATGCTGGTGGAACTCGGGACAAAGGGTCCTTTGTGGGGGAAGTAAATGCCTAGCGGGGGGAGTTGCAGTTGTGCAAAACTGTTCCTGAGATTGTCCCACAATTGGCTAGTCCTGTCCCAAAAGAGTGTGCATCTGGCCAGAAACGGGATCTTGCCACGGTATTCAGAAGAACTGTTAAATCTGTGTATAGGTGGGACAAGCTGCAGTGAAGCCATAGCTACCAGTCAAAGTTGCCCTTCCCCAAAGCAGCTCCCAGGGTGCTGAAAACAGCATCTAACCATCCCTCTGGTTGAATCCCCACATGTGAGTTATAAGTGGCTAGTTCTTAGCAATGGCTGGAAAGCGTTCCAGCTTTGCACTGCAGAAAGACCTAGGATAAGGGTAGGCTCTTTGATGCTAAAATGTCATCATTAGTGCAAACTTTAATCAAGCTTGTTACCTTGCCGTTTCTGAGCTGTTGGTCTTGTCTGAGATTCCTAGATCATGTAACGTAAGGGTGTTAACATCTCCCAAAGATGGGAGACAGAATGCTTGTAGAAATACATATGCCTTTACTGGCTGTCACTGCCGATTTGGCTTATCGGCTTCATCTCTCTAATGCCTGCAGCGTTTTGCCTTAGGCGAAACTGAAGGTCTTGTACAGCCAAAAAAAAAAAAAAAAGAAGTTACAAAATGAAACACAGCGAGAACATAAGAGAAAGAGTCTAATTATGTGACCTGATCTCTCCATGGCTTGGTAACTTCAAGTAGTGCAATCTATAAAGTAAGGGCCAGCTTCTAGTTCTCCACTCAGGCCCCTTTGAATCTGATCACACTGTTATCAAACCTGGTCCTTGCCTCCCCAAGGCTAGTCAAACAGCATGATTCCAACAGTCATCCAGATAGTCCTTTGACAGCCAGCCCAAGATCTACCAGAAGCTAAGGGCTTGATGCAGAAATTACCGGCTGAGATTCTCTGGCCTGTATTATGGTGGAGGTTAAACTAGAAGACCATAATCGTCCCTTCTGGACTTAAAATCAATTAATCTAATGCCCAGCATGCCATAGCTGGACACATAGACCAGAATTTTCAGAAGAGCCCGTTTCTGACCTTTGCCCCCACGAAATGAGATTGAAAACTTGCATACATTTGAATACATTTGCAACTATTCAGGCACAAACAATCAGAAATACTTGTCTTTGTATTTTAAATTTATGCTGCAACAAAACCCTAATGTGGTGAGGTCACTACATGTATTTATAGGCACCCTACATGCTTTGTAGACAGCAACTATAAAAACACCTAAAAGGTGAATATATACGTAAATAAACAAACCCCTGCACAATATCCCTAATGAAGGTCTGACTCTCCTTCCACAGCGAAAAAGCACAAGAAGATGTGAAGAGCAGAGAGAGTGATTATGAGAGTTACCTCTAAAACAACCCAAAAATGTCAATCAGAAGGGCATGCAAGCCATTTTCATCAACTCTGCATGGTTGTACTTGAAGGAATGGTAACGTAAGCTCATGCATTGGCTTGTCGTGGATTCAGAAAATTCATCCCCATCTTTTTGTTCTCTAATTCCTGGGAACAACCTGAAAAATGCCCAAGGAAATTCTCCTAGTAGGTTTCAGACTTGAATAGCAGGAGATGCGAAATCTGGGAAAGTTGAACATTCCTTTTATTTTTCTTTAAAAGAGAAAGTAATTGCTTAGAATTCTGTCTCATGAGAAAACAGGAGCAATCCGAACATAGATCTGCTGAATTATGGAAGAAGTCAGGGATTCAAAAGCATCTGAAACATTGTGTTGTCAGGGCTACTTCTTACACGTCCGGGTGACTCTCTGCATATGAAATCCACTGAACCTGGCAACGGGAAAAAACGGTGGATTGCTTGAGTTTCCCTATATATAGGGCCAATAATCTGTGTTCTATATGGAAGAGCAGTAAAGTTGGCAGGTCCGTACTATGCCTTCTGTAGGAACAAAAGATCATCACTCATATGCTACAACTGCTCACCTCTACTGGCTTTCTGAGCTATAATTTATCCCCCAGTATATTTGTTTCTCCTCTTTGCATGTTGCAGTAAAAAAGAACCTTGTATTTTGAGCCAGTTAAACCTTGATTATTATCAATCCAATTCCCTGACGGGCCAGGTTTTAATATATTCTGTCTCTTTCTGCTGCAGCTTACTACTCTACTTGTGTATGTCAAAGGAATAACCTTCCTTGATACTCAGCTTGAAATGGTGTTAGCTTTTTTTGCACCAGTCACTTAAGAGCTTTGCTGAAATAAGGTCTAAGCACATGTTTAAGAGCTTTACTGAATCAGGACCCTACAGCAGAATCCAGGAAAGATAAAACATCCTTTCATAGCATTTCTATATGAGTATGATTTTGTTCTCTCTTTGATATGCAAAGCTTTGTGTGAAAGCCTTATGAAATATGACTCAGGGAAAGGATAGATTGGTGAATGTCTGACAGTGGTGTCATTATTCTGTGAGACTTCCTGTCATTTGTAGTATTGTAAAAAAAAAAAATGCAAAAAAGTATACCACCACCAAAAACGAAGAGGGCAAACTGAAGCCAGGAAATAATAAACAGATTTTAAAAGATGGTCAGGGCTCTTAAAAATATTTTAGCTTTGCATCCATTTTGATATTTTTGTGACTCTTTGTAGCTCTGCTTTCTTAATAGCCTAATGCACTCTTACAAGCCCCTTCGCAAGTCGTCCTTTTTTTAATTAAAATGTCAATTTAGAACATTTTTGAGGTTTTTTTTAAAATGACAGTTATATGCATCCTGACAAAGTAATAGATAAAGCACAAGTAATGTGATAATAATAGAATACAGTGATTTAGAAATCAGCAATGGCCAACCTTTACCATTTGGTACTATCTGAGATACCATGGCTATTTCCAGTATTTAGGAAATAAGTAATTTGTTTTTAAGAAATAACTGACTTTTTAATGGCACTACTTATACAGGGTCTACATCTCTTAGAAAATTCACACAGGTTTATCCTGCCAGGTTTAAAAACAACAACAACAACAACAATGCAGCATGACTGGCGAAAACCAGCCCAGTCACAACTTGACATCACCAACAAATCCATGGAACTGGAAAGAAACGAGGCTATGTACTTTACACAGTATATTGCAGCTAGCATCAATAAGATGGGACCACTGTAGAATCGACCCCTTGAAAGACACATTCGCACATGGCCAGCTTAAGAGTGCAGGAGAATCCTGGCATTTTGGAATTTCCTGATTTCTGAATGGACGTGTCAGCCTCCAGCTAGGGTTGGACAATGATGTGATTGTAATGATGGGACTGTGGCGCTCCTAGCTATGCATAAACCATGGTTATCTGAACCCAGCTCAGTTCGCCATTGCTACATAGTGAGCAATAAAGTTTTAATGTTACCTAGTATGTATTTTAAGCACTTAGGTAAGAAGCTCCAACTTGAATGTCTCTAGTATACAGGATACCCAATTTGGGGAAGTTTCTTTTTTGGGTTCTGTGTCCTTTATAAAGAGATGCTCTAGATGAAAATGCTGCATGCTTTTAGTGCCATTTCAGTTGGTGAGTTTCTTCATACTGTAGTCTATACCTTGTAAACCAACTTTCCAGGGAAGGCATCAGCAGAACCATCTAGCTGTAGTGGAGACTGAAGCTGCTAGCAAGAGGAACTTCAAAACTGCACCAAAGAAGGATCGGATTTTAAAGCTGTCAGGATATTTACAGTTCCCATGAAACTGTCTCACAGCCAAATGCATGTAGATATGTATTTGAAACCACTACTCTTATATCAAGGCATTTTAAGGGAGAGGGCAGGAGAGGGGAGTGTTAGCAAGTATTGATTTTGTTGGGAAAGGACTGCATGAGTTCTGATAACTCACGGAGAGAGGTGGCTCATAACTCCACCTGGATATAAGGGAAGGGGGAGGGGTTTTTGGGGGAAAGAGGACCTCGGGTGTGGGCTGAGCAGTCTTGAGTGAGCATCCCATACTGAGAAGAAGGCTTGAGCTGAACTTTATGGGTGAGATTTCCAAAAGTGCTCAGCGCTGGCTCAGCTCTGCCGCCAGTGACGTGAAGGGGTGCTTTTATCAGACTTTAAAGAGAACAGAATTAGATCAATGCTGAGCATTGGTAGACACACAAAATTCAGGACATTTCAGTGCTAGGCATCCCATAGCATGTCGGCCTTCATTTTATTATTTCCCGTTTTCAATAAAGTTCAAGTGCTTGTAGCAAAGGCCCGGTGGTCACAGAGATTCCTTCATTTACATCCCGCACAATATTGTTTTCCTCCCAGCTACAAGGTCATTTCTGCTTGTTTTCACAGAATGCTGTCTATAAACCACGAGTATAATTGTGATAATTGAAAGCATTGGGGAAAAGCAAACTAGGCATGATGATAAATGTGTGCTGGAGATCTGACTCAATACAAAATTACTGTATTGAAAAACCAGATGTGTTTGCTATAAACACAAGCCTGGCCACATTTATTTTGCCTACAGCAAACTTTTGTCCTCAATACAGGATTCAAAGGTTTAATATAATGAAGAAAAGTCTCTGCTCTCCTGCTATGGTGTCAATTACCTTCAAAATATACAACAGGTAAATATGTACTTAACAAGAAGCATTGGAGTGGACTGTACCTTTAGGAGACTGAATAATGGCACTTGCCAGGAAGTGGAATTGGTTGGATCCAGCGATGCGGTGGACAGAATTATCTCGGACTGAGCTACAATTTATGTCTTGACCTTCTGGTTTGTGGCTGTTGGTTGCCTCTATGCTTATACCAAACCAGAAAGGTCTTTCCTGTCTCCACTTGTTTTTCTGTACTCAGAGCGCCCCATCATTACATCTCACTCTTATGTCAAGCTCTGCTTGAAGACACAGGAACAGTGATTGTTGACTGTCCACCGCTAGGCTGCATGGGACAGGATGCTTGGCGCAGCCAGGCTGTGCATAGGAAACTTCATTTTGAGCAAAGGAAGAATAAGGGAGGCTTTTTCCACATTCAGAACAGAAAGAAAAGGGCTCCAAAACCATGGTGATGAGCGCATCAAAAGTGTCTAGATGACTGGATAACTGTTAAAATTCAGGCTTTGAGCCTGATTCTCCATTCACGCCAGTTTCAAACTGGTGTCAACAGTTACTCCTGATTTATCCTGCTGTTAGGTGAGAGCAGAATCAGGCTCCTTTGTTTCGACCCCCTTAGTTTTGCAGGGATCATTTGCACGGTCTGGTAGTTGGGGTGCAAGAAGAGGAGTGCCTCATTTTACTGCAATTCGCCCTTCTCCAAAGAGAGGCTCCAAAGACCGTAGGAATGGCACACAGGCAAACAGGGTAACAACCGATACCAATATCATGCCCTTCAGAATTCTGTTTCAGAAATTCATGTTTGCAAAAACTCATCAGGGGCTGTCTCTGCCTTTCCCCCTTCATGTCCTGTCATCTGCTCCTGCCAGATGTCAGAAGAGATTTTCTTCCAGTGACTATTTTGTAATGGATCCAGCTGTGGCGCTGTCACCTACCTCTACAGGCTGTTGCTCAGTAAAGTGCAAAGGGTGTAACACAAAGAAGCTGGGGCTTTTGTTTAACTCTACACACATAAAAGAATGCCAGTATATGTATGGGTCAGTTCTGGCCACCCTTCTGGTGTCTGTAATGGAATATAAGTGCTGCAAATGAGCACGTCTGCCAGCACAGGAGGAGCATATAGCTGACCTAAGTTTCCCTGTGCTTCTCCCCAGGCGAGCTCTGAAAGAGGTGATGTGCATATTGGCAGAAGGGGGCATGCTGGGGCGGAAGAGAGAGGGGAGAAGCTGTAATGCTGTTTCAGCTGCTGCAGCAGCAGTCCAGACTTGGGATGGCCTAGAGCCAACTTTGCCCATGACACCCACTGGCCTCCACTTTCCATGCTGCAGGAGTCACAGCGCTCCGTTTGGCCCATTCAAGGTTCGCACTTTCAACGCGGCAATTGATGCTAATGACACATGAGTCCATAGCAAGAGTCACTTGCATTGTGCGGAACGAACACCTCGGCCTCTCCCTGTGCTGCCAGTGCATTCAAATCGTCCGTGATCTCAGAGCGCTTTATTACGATGAATTAGCACCTAGACATCTACCATTCTGCCTCACAATCTGGACTGGTGTGTAGCTGGATCACCCCGATTCCTTACTCCTGGCCCTGACTTACTCCACTTTGCTGTGTGAACCACCCACTCCTGGGTCAGCCCACGCCCAAGCTTCTGTAGCAATCAGTCCTTGACCTAGCAAAGGAGTGCTTCTGGCCAGCCACTCCTGGGATTGACCCCCCCGGCAAACACTCCCAGTCCCAGATGCAACCCCGGGAACTGTTGTCTTGCAGAGTTCAATGCTGTACACACACTTGGGGAGCCTCAGCTAGAAGGAGGAGGGGATTAGATAGGTTTTTAAAATATCTGCTTCCCTCGCTTCTAATTGGGGGCCTCGGAATGTGCCACAGGAGCTGGATTAAGAAAACACATTCAGCTGGCGTTCGTTATTTGAGAATTCATAGACAATGAAGGAAGCGGGTGTATAGCTGCCGGGGAGGGGAGTCCTCTGCCAGAAGCCAGCTGAAGGAAGCTTTATGCATCTCTTCAGATTAACAGGTGCTGCCTCTTTCTAAATCGCTGTTGGGTTCAAGGAGTACTTGTTATTATTCAATGGAGGGCTTCCCGGCAGCCAGGAGGTGGTGGGCTAAGGGGACCGCAGACAGAGTCTGGGCAACATAGGCAACTAAATCACAGCTTCTGCCCCGCTCTTAAGAGATCAGCAAAGGGTGCTGAGTGGGTCTGGAGGCGGGTGTGTCTCATAGACTCATAGACTCATAGGTCAGAAGGGACCAATATGATCATCTAGTCTGACCTCCTGCACAAGGCAGGCCACAAAACCCTACCCATACACATTTATAACAACCCCGAACCCATGACTGAGTTATTGAAATCCTCAAAAGTGAGATTTGAAGACCTCAAACTGCAGGGAATCCATCAGCAAGCGACCCATGCCCCACGCTGCGGAGGAAGGCGAAAAACCTCCGGGGCCTCTGCCAATCCGCCCCGGAGGAAAATTCACGCCGCAGTTACCACACTCGTCAGGGCAATGGGGCTGGAATGTGGACTCCACAGCTTTGAGAAGGGTGGTCCTTCAGCCCACCTCCCTCAGCTCCCCCTTGCGCAGCCAGTTGCTCTCAGCTCACCCAGCCTGCTCTACAGGCCACTGCGGAGAGGTAGGCAGGGCCATGGCATTGCGTCCGCCCTGCCGTTTTTGGAGAAGCCGGTCTCTGGTCCCCCTCAAGTGCTGTAACTGACCCTACTCGTGCCAACAGCAGGCTTCGGACCCTGGAATTTCAGAGCTAAAAAAGCAAGGGCCTATATCGCGTGGGCTAAAGACGCCATCTGTTAGCTGGGAGCAGTAACAGATTCATTCACCCCCTACGTGGAGCAGCCCTAGAGGGGGACCAAGCCCACCCAACATGGCATACGATTAGTACAGCTCACGCAGTCCCTTTTATTGTCAAGCCTCTGCATGCACTTTAGACTCGTCCGATTACACCTGGGTTTCCACGCAGCTGAAAAGTGAGGGCACAGCACCGACAAAGCTATGAATTTATGAACAGATGCAAATCGACGCCTGCGGGGCAGGAACACACTGGGGAGGTTTTGTATCAGAGAGGAAAATGAACCTCGACGTGAATGGGATTAGCGAGTTCAGAAAAGATGCCTTGTTCAGGCAAAAACATAACTGTTAGGTGTAGCTCCAGAAGTGGATATAGCTTTGCAGCTATCAGCTGCCTTCAGTTGTGGGATTTAAGAGGAGACTGGCAGGGGAAGCCATGCTCTGGGCTTCTGCACCTGTTCGAGGTATGAGTTGGAGCCAGATGTGCTGTGATCTCCATTCTCTCGGGGTATGTCTTCGCTGCAGAAGAAACCCAAGCTATTTCCTGGGTTCCCCCTACCACCCACACATAAAATCCTCACACCCACAGTGGGAGGTGCTTTCAGACCGGGCTAGATTAGCTAGTGGGGGGCATGCATTTGTAAGTCCAGGTTCTGCTTTCGCCCAGGCTGGAACCCACCCACTTCGCAGTGATGAGGACGAAGGCAAAACTGTTCAAGTGCTAATAGTCCGCCAATGCCCTTCCCACGATTCCCCCCAAAGGGGGGGAAGTTCTCCCACAACTGACTGGGAAAGGATCCTGGAGCATCTCAGCACAAAGAGCCATAGGACATGCCCCCGGACACACTGGGGTGAGTGCAGAAACAGTGAGGGCAACATCATGTAAACAGGGCCCTACAGTAGGGATGCTCACACAAGACTATTCTCAGGCAGGTCTCAGAACCAGTGCCGGTCACCCATGCTAACGGCGCAGCCAAGACATGCCGCCAGAAAGACAAGCAGGGCCAGATCCTGACCCTCCGGCTCTGCGGGGTGGGTGTCTGGACACAGCTCCACAGTCTAGCCCAGCTTCGCGCCTCGGGGGGGGGGGGCAAATGCATCCTGAGTGGGAAAGGTCACTTCAGAAGCAGAGAGAGAGTGTGCTGATTCACTGCTGCCCAGATGCCCTGGAGGCAAGGTCTGTGAGCCAGGGTCTCCTCTCACTCACATCAGTTTTACCCAGGAGCAGCCTCATGAACTTTGGTGGAGTTATTGCCAGTTTACATTGGGGTGAGCAAGAAGAGACCCGTGTTGTGTCCCCTCCATCGCCACTGGGAATACCAGGGAATGCTGCCTTCGAGAGGCAGTGCCTCCCCTGAGGTGCCTGCGTCGGGCAAAGGGGCTTTCCCCATCTGACTGATAGCTGCTTTGCCTAGACACAGCAGAGGCAGCTGAGGGCTCTGAAATGGAGCTGTCAGATGGGAACCCTGACTGGACAATCAGGAGCAGGCATGGGTCAAGACAGATATCTGGAGTCAATAGCAGCCTGTCCCGCCCCTGCTCAGGCAGGAAGGTGGTGGGGATGGTGAGGTTGATGTGTAAGATATTTCAGCTCTTCAGAAATTGCTACCTGCTGCTAATGTCATCCCCACTGTTGAAAGGTTTGGGAACATCTTTTAATGTGAGCACGTAGTGCTATTGTTTTATACTGTAAGTCTCTCCTTGCCTCCATAAAAGACCCCATATAGGGTCACAGTCTCATGTCAGCCACACCGCTGTAACCCTGAAGTAACTCCACTGTGGTGGATAACTGCAGCCCTGCCCAGGGTTCATTAAACAAACTGGAATACTTTGCGTTTACAGTCTAAGTGGGAGCAAAATCTGGTCCTTAAAGGAAACATGAACAGGAGCAGAAAAGGGAAGGTGACACTGAGTGAGGTGGAAAAGGTGATTCAGAGAAAGCTGGAGTGAATAGGCGTGCAAGATTCAAGAGGCAGATAAAAAAAAAAGGGAGGTGACAAAAGAAATGGATATTCCTTTAGCTGTGATCTGAGTGCTGGCCACCTCTAAAATGAGAGCCAGGAGAATAATTCAAACTCTTTCCACACATCTATTTTGTGCAGGCTTTCTGTTGAGTGTTGTCACAATGGTTATCATATAAGTACTTGTACCAGAGTTTCAGGTGAGGTCAGCAGATACATTGGCTGAATGTAACATCAATACAGTCTGACAGATAACTGAACAAACATAGAGAGCGCAAACTATGTTACTCACTTCAACAGCGGGAGCAGATAACAGAAGGCACATAAAATCTTCCATGAATAACAAACTCCTATTTGAAGCTTTTAAAAAAAAACAGATGGAGGCTCCATACTGCAAATGCATGAGGGAAAAAACCAGATTTTCCCAGAGTCATAGATTTTAAGGCAAGAAGGAACTGTTATGATAATCTAGTCTGACATCTTCCGTAACACCCGCTAGACAGACAGTTTCACGCAGTGATTCGTGAATGAAGTCCGTAGCTTCTGTTGGAGCTAGAGCATTTCTTTTAGAAAGGCATCCAGTCTTGAATTAAAGACCACATGTGATGGAGAATCTGTCACGTCCCTAGGTAAATTATCCCAGTGATTAATTACCTTCATTTTGTGGCAGCCCTGTACAATCTCTCCAGAATGAAAACTGTGCTGCGAGGCAGCAAATCAGCTTGGCAGTAATGACCAGGGGAGACTTGCTTCTCAGAGTAACCAGGGAGGAGAGAATGCCTATATCTGAGGGAGTCCAGAGTGAACTGGGAGGGCATTTGCTACATGGAAGTCTATGTCAGGAGAAATCCTGTTGAGCCCATCTTCAGAACTCAATATAAGGGCCACTTTGCCATGCAAGCCTTCCTCCAGTAATAAGGGCTGTTGGGGCAAAGAGAAAAATATCTGTTGAGAGAACCTTGAAAAATTCCACCAGTGTAAAGCGGTTCAGCCGTTCACTGGAACTCCTCGGTTTAAAGATCGGGAAGAACCTATCAGCATTTATAAAGTGGCAGCCACTAGGCTAGCTACGTACTTGACCACGGTGTCTTGGCTCTCTGTAATCTCTCCATTGTACACTCATTATTCCAGGCCTTTGGGAACAGGGAAGCCTTGAGGACTAGAGGGATTTGCTAGATATTCATTTATGCCAAGCCTACATAATAAAAAGTTTCATTGTTGTTGCTGTTTATACCAGGGGGGAAAAAAGAGGGATATGAACACTGCGTAAGTTGTGCACATTGTCACAAAGCATTTAAGCACAGCTTTGTTTTATATGTAACACAAGCAAACACAGTCAACTCACTAAGAGTCTTATTTGAGTTTTGGACCATTCTGAAGCCGGGAAAAGGCTGCCCGTGAACTCTGCAGGGAGAAATCTTATAAGGCTTCTGCGTCATTTACCTGACACTTGCACTTGATCACACAGATGGATGGCAATAGACGTTCCACACCAAAGATCAGCTCCTGCTGCTTGTTTCAAAACACCCCATTTCCATTACACTCCAAGGTGCTGAAGCACCATTGGCACATTATTAGTTTTTCAGCTGAGCTGCACAATGAGTTATTGGTCTTGACAGCATGATGAGAAAAAAGGAGATGGCACTTTGAAATGAGGTGGCAAAGCAGGGAAGAACTGCACATTTTGAATGGATGGAATTCCCAAGCAGAGAGAGTTCAGAAGATGTTGTAAAATGCATAGACGCATTGGACTAACAGGAATCGCTGCTATTCTAAACCAACCCCCCCCATTTATTCCTCCCGATTCCAACTACTGTGTAAAAGACAGGGGCTCAAATGACCTGGGGCAAATGTAATTAGGCACCTAAAGATTCAGACAGGTGCCTAGTGGGATTTTCAAAAGAACGTAAGCAGGTTAGGTGCCTAACTCCCTATGGATTTTAATGAGAGTTAGGCACCTAACCTGCTTTGCTCAAGCATTTTTCTTAACCTGCATCTTTAGGCACCCAAATGCCTTTGTTTGTCTGACCCCTGGGCAATATCTCCCAGGGGCTGCCGTTAATTTTTAAGAAGGTTTTCTTTTTTTCTCAGATTCATTTAAGGGTGGGATTTGCAAAAGCTACATAAGGCATTTAGGAACACAAGCCCTAAAGTCAGTGAGTCGTGTTTCTAGTTCATTTGGTGCTATTGAAAATCCAGCCCCTAGGTCCCAGATCAGCGAAGAACTAAGCATGTGCTCAAGTAGCCATTAAACTCAGGGAATGGTAAGTACAGGTTTACTTGGTTTGCTGAACAAGAATGGATCTAAGCGCATGCTCAAAGTTAAGCACGTGCTTAAGTGCTTTGCTGAATCAGGGCCTTATAGTTTGAATGTGTACCAACCTCTCCCATCAGGGTCCACCTTGGTTTTATTTCAGACATGTATGGTACGACACACAAGCCTTTAAACAGCAGAGCTTGCCAATCCAGGCCCAAATTGCTTGTTTGTTTTCACACTCCCGTCTCCCATTTCTCACTGTGATCTAAACTTGTGAGCAGTGCAGCCAGCACTAGTGGAGTGTAAGGGACAGAGAGCCCTTCCGCTGAGAGAGGGTACACCCACCTCTCCCCTCCCCTTGCCTCTGGCGGCTGCTGACCCCTGGGATCTCCTGGGACCTCATAGATGTGACTGGCAGAGGAGACGCACCAGGAAGTTCCCTTACTTTGGGAGGAAACGGCAGAGTAGAGAGAAGACGCACCTGAGCAAAGGTGAGGGCAAAAAGGGTGCTAAGCCGGCTTCCAAAGAGAAGCCATCCTGATCACTCTCACACAGGCCAGGAGAAGAGATTGCAGGTATTAGCCAGGTGGGGAAGGTGGGAGATGTGGAGAGTAACCGCTGAATTACACCCCGTCCCCTGCAAACAGTAGCATCTGCAGTGAGTGGGGCAGAGACTGAGGTTTTCCCATTCATCTCTGCCTTCTAAGGATCCACTGCTGCTGAAGCTGGGACAGAACTGCACTGTCTGCTGCCCAGATCTCTCACACAACCAAGGATCTAGCCTTGAGGCGAAAACCTTCCAGGGATCAAAAATCATGAGATTGACTTTAAAAATCATGAATTCTTTAACATGAGACATTTGGGATCATTTCTATTTGTCACCTGACAATGGATGTTTTCAAGCTTCTTCCTCAACAGGAGAGCTAGAACCTTCCTTTGTGTGTGTGTTTTTTGGTATAATTAAAGCTGAGATTCTCACCTAATAACATTTCTCCAGGAGCTGGGACTTTATGAAGACCACTGATGATCATGAAAGTTGGCAACACTGGAGACAGAGGGACGTCTCCTGTCTGAGGAGAGAGGGACCCCAGAGACTCCCATCTCTTTTCAGGTCTGTGAGCATCCAAAAGAGCTAGAATTGCCTGGTTCCACTGTCACTTACACCTGCATAGTTCCATGTGTTTCAATGGGCTTAGTCCTGCTCTACAGCAGTGGGAGTGAGAGGAGACTCAGGTCCAGTCTCCATGGGCGTGTCGCTAGAGCTGCTCCAGTGTCAGGATCCTTGCTCTGTACAGAGGATGCTTAGGCCAAGAGCATAGAATCCACTGCCACTCCACTGAGACAGTCATGCAGCGAGAGGACTGGAGCTTTAGAGCGACATGGAGGCCATCACGGGGCCTACTGAGAATACTCCTTTTTCTCTTCTTTTTCCTACAGGGAAACTGTACAATAAATGAAGTCAGACTACCTACATCAAGATCCAGGATGAAGTCTCAATCCATAGCTCAATGACATTAAAGGCTGTGGTTGCTCCCGACCAGCCTATCTGTTTATCCTTGGGAGAGTTTCTCTTTTATACCAATGACCAGTTCATGTATTAGAACCACAACAAATAAAAATCTTCGTGCTGCTCAGACGAACTGACCAAAAGATTGGTCAGACATTAACCAGGGATCGAGTCGTTACCACAGGCTATGGGCACTCCCAGCACAGATCTGCATCATGACAATGGGAAAGAGGAGAGAACAAAACCATCTGCTCCATCTTCGTTCCCAGTACTGAAGGCATGCTCCACCGAACAGCACACGACCTCTGCTTTCTCTTATTTTGCCAGGTACAACGTACAGTTTCATGAGCTATTAATTTAATAGCTCTGAATATTGCTCTCAGTCCCATGCCAGTTGAGTCTACGTTACCTATTGGATATAGATAATCTACTACATTGATAAATTCCTGCTGCTCTCATCAGAGATGTTTCTCTCCCCTTTCATGCTAAGGTTGCAGATGCAATAACTCAATTGTGTAACTGAGGTGTCATTTCCTTAGCCAACCCTTCCCCTTCATGCTCATTTCTTGATACTTGGGAAACATTAGCATTCGTCTTGGATACAAAGAGGGGAAATGCATGACTGCAGATTTAAATGGACAATACCTGTCCATGTCACATACAGATAAAGCTGCACTAGCATCATTGGGACAGGAAAAGACTTTTCCGCTACATTTTTTCTGTCATTTTAACGACTTGTCATCTTAATTTCTTGTGCAAGTGGGAACAAGCAAAAGGTTTCCTTCTTTGACTCTTCTATCAAAGGTTGGGCAGGGTAAGGAGTTGTGGTAAACCATCTGGTTTGAAACGAGGCCTATATCTAGATGTAGGCCTCAGTTCAGATTCACTCTAGATTTCCAGAGCCTAAATCTACTATGGAGAAATTATGTTTGCTGCCTGCACTTCAAATCAATACAAAGCACTAACTTGGAATTTTTCCATCCATTTTACACACTGACAGAAATTTCAGGTTGCCGCAAACATCAGGGCATTCTGAGGTACAAGTCAGTGCCACAGTGCATTCAGAAAGACACGAGTATAAAAGTTTTGCAGTAACAAACATCAGCTTTCAGTAGCCCACTGCTAACTTGTACCACAGCTAAACTACCATATGTTTTATTAGTTCATTAGACTTCTTTCTACAGATCTTGAATCAAAGCTAATTATCTTTGTCCCAAGCTGCCGGTTAGTTTGCTGTTTGATAGGTCACAAATAACTAGTGATGCCAGAACTACCAGCAGGGAAAACACTGTCAATTCGATTATTGTAATTAATTCTGCCCATTTAGGGGCTGCTGCAAAGCCCACTAAAATCAGCAGGAGTCTTTCCACAAACTTGAGTGGACTTTGGATAAGGATTTTATTGAATGGAATACAACAGCCGAGGACCCCAGAATGATGAGTCAGAGTTAGGAATTCTACATACAGAGTAGAAATATATGCTGACCTCTTCTATCAGATTAAACACCAGTCATAAGAGACAAAAAAACAGTCCATTGAAACCAAACAGATTCAGGCTTGGAAAACAACATATCAAAAGAGACCAATAAACCCATGCCACAAGTCGTAATATAATAATACAACGTGCCTCCTTCCCATTAAAAGAATCCTGCCCTACATCCCACTCTAACGGCAAGGTGTGGACGTGTGGCTAGCATTAAGCCCTCAGGGAGTATCCGCTTCCTTACAGAACATTCAGTGAAGTGAATTTAGGGCTTGTGAAAAATTTAGCTGGGTTGACAGACGTGGAACCTGAACCTTCTTCCATTTCTTACCACCGTTCCATGCCCCTAAGATGAGTCACCAAAATGTCAGTTAATACCAGCTGTAGGATTTTGGAGGAGTAGGCTTTGTTTGCTCATTTTAATACTTCTGAACCTTCAGTCCTTGATTCGTCACTTCATGGCTGCTCTGAGCATGTAACAGATTTGAGTCTAATTGAATGCATTATGTTCCACCACGCTTTTTTCCTTTCTAACTCCTCACGACTGCCCAATGTGAGAAGTTGCCACTACTGGCTTTTTTGGAGGACAGTTGATTTACAAAGAGGAAAGATGGTCTTGTGATTAAAGCACCAGAGTGGGTATCAGGCTAAGTTCTGCTCTGAGCTCTGCTACAAATCTCTGGTGTGACCTTGGCTCTGTCTTGAGATCTCAGAAGGAATGTCTACACAGCACACAACACCCCCATGTGGCAGTGAGCTTCAGAGCCCAGGTCAAGTGAGTTGGATTTGTACAGCAGGACAAATAGATATGTAGATATGGCTCTGAGGCTCTCCCCACTACTGGTTCTCAGAGCCCCGGCTCCAACCCAAGGGGGAACATCCACACTGCTATTTTCAGCCCCATAGCATGAGCCCAAGTCAGTTGACCTCGCTGCTGCAGGGTTTTTTTGCTGTGTAGACATACCCTAAGATCCTCATCTGTGGAATGGGGATAATATCCCTTCCTTTCTTCCACCTTTTGTCCTATCTGTTTAGACTATAAACTCTTTGGAACAGAGACTGTCTCGGTGCCTAGTGTAATAGAGCCCTGATCTGGGCTGGAGACTTCAGATACTACTGTAACAGAAATACTAGTAACTTTTAGATGTACTGTCTGGTCATCTCCTCCCTGTCTCTGGATCTATCATGCTTAAAATATTAGCTGACAGATGAGCGTGTCTGCTCAGGAGAGAACCAGGTCTGGAATATCCAAGGTATGGCCGATCAGGACTGACGTGCGTTCACAGCAGTATTGAGAGCCCTGCGTTTGTACCTGGCTTTAGCCAGGGCAATTATCCCCTGATTTTCACAAGCACTAGACTCACATAATAATACTAAGCAGCCTCAGTCTATTTTTCTTTTGGATATGAAGCAGCACAGCTGACATGACACAATCATCAACAATTCCAAGGGCTTTCAGATCTAATCACAATACTTGCTATAATCGCATTAAACGCAGTAACTACGGAATCAAAAATGTAAAGTTGTGCAGTGCGACAAAGCAAAACAGAGAGGGACTGCGGTGATGGGACTTACCTGTGGAAGACAGTGAGAATGTCTGAGGGACACTCAGAGACAAATAGAGGCTTTTACTTACAAAATTAATTGCTCTCCAGGGCACCCTCAAAAGTGATAATGCAATCACCAATTTCTTATCTTTTTAAAAAAAAATATGACCCAGGAACTCACAGACTTTAAGGTCAGAAGGGAGCCCATCATGATCATCTAGTTTGATCCCCTGCACATTGCAGGCCAAAGAACCTCCGCCACAAACTCCTGTAATAGACCCCTAAACATGTCAACTCTATGCTGATTTTCATACACACTCACTGCACATTGTATGCACCACATCCAATATAACTGATGACGTGCTCAGCGTCAGCAAAAGCCCTAAATCCCCAGGTGTCCAATATAGATAGTTTAGGGGCACCACTCAATTTTAAAATTAATTTCCCTGTGGTACAAACATAGGCCCAGATCCTGCAAACTCACGTGAATAACTTTACATGTGGGTAGCCCCACTGACTTCAAGGCTCACCTCCATTCACTGTAGGATTAGGGCTAGAGCTGCCAAAACATCTGGTTTGATTCCCCAGGATATTGACATTGGTCTACAACAATTGATACGGGCAAGTCACAGATTCCAGGTATTCTAGAACTTGATCAAGCAAAGAGAGAACAACTTATAGGGAAAAAACCAGCACTAATCTCTCAAACCATGAAAGAACCAGCTAAATATGGCAAGAAAACAGGCAATCCTCATTTTTACAGTCAAAGAGCAGTGAACTATTGGTTTGTGCCGTAACTTTCCCATTGTTCATTGTGCTGCATAATATGATGAGATTTCAGTTCAGGTCATTATAACATCAATGCAGTTTTGTTTGTGGTTCATGAGCAAGAACTTAACAAACATCACTCTGGCAACTGTATGTTCATTATGTACTAAATGTGCGGTATCAGTCTAATGCATGGAAAATGCTAGAACTGTGCTGAGGATAGCGGAGTTTGCTTTCGCTAAAGAGAGGCAACCCCATCACTAAGGGCTGTGTTTTCCCTCTGCCCTAGAGGGTAACATTAGATTTTCATAAACACACAATGTCATAGCCAGTATAAGGTGCTAGAGATTCTATCGTACCTGTGTTGAGTCCTGAACTGGGGACAGGTTGAGTGACGGAGATCTCCCTCTCTGCTATGGGAGGTACCGTTTCACTCGGAGAGCTGGGATTCTTGATGTCGCTTACATCACTTTGGGATGTGGCTCGAGTCTCTGACTGACTACGTTCCCCAAATCCAGCCACTGCTCACCACCTGTCATTCCCCTTCCCCAGCTCACTCAATACTCCCCATTGCTACTGCTGCTCTCTGTTCCCCTTCACTCTGCACTTCTACACTTCCCCCCGACTATTCCAGGCTTGGGCTACACTGACCTCCGTGCACAGAACTTGCGTAACTCCCGTCGACTGCTGGGCATCTCTTCTGTGCGCCGTCTTCACTGCACTGCACCGACGGGAGCCGCGTTCCCGTCAACGCAGCGCTACGCCACTTGCGGGGTGGCTTTAGTGCATCGACTTCTGGATCGACTGAGTGGGTCTCTGCTGACGGCTCAGTCGATCCAGATAAGTCGATCTGATGGTGGTGACTTCGCCACCGTCAGTGCAGACATAGCCCTCTCCATCCCATCCCAACTCTCTCCTTACCCTTCCAATCTGCTAACTCCTTCCAGCCCCGCACCAGCCCAATCCACCTCCTGATGCTGGGGTGTCAATGGCTCAGCATCTGGGAAACAAGCCGGCAGAAGTATCTTGCTTGCTTCTCTACGGGGAGCAGAAAGGGGCAGCTGTTTTTCTCCTGGACCCTGTAGAAGGGTCATGCATTCTTATCTTTCCACCCCAGAGCTGTGGGGACTCTTTCTCCACTACCTGGTCAGAGAAGAACCCAGGCCCTGACTCTAGAGTGATGGGGTATGACAGCTTAAGGGCTGAGGTTCCCTTTTCCCTTCCCATGGAGGGGATCACAGGAATGGATGGAGAGGCCGAGGCAGACAGCAGCTGAATTGCCTCAAGCCTGCAGGCAGGATCTCTGCTGCTCTAAGAATAGATCAGGCAGAGCTAATATAACGTAGATCAATGGCACAAACTAGGATGAGCGTCAGTCAACTAGAGCATGCCAGCATCCGTGCAAATGACCATTTGCCTGACAGCTCAGTCCGTGCCTGGTTTCTGGCCCCTGGTTTCCTGGGCTTGCTTATGTCATTAATATGCCTCTATCTAGCACTGCCATGAGCAGAAGTGCTTTGAGTAGCCCATTTTCTCCAAGATGCAGTGAATTCCGAAAGCCCATTCGGTTAGGGACATTCCCTGCTACTGGCTGTCAGGGCAGATCTCACCTGGCTCCTATAATGGATCTTGCTTGGTGTGGTGTGTGTGGGGGGTGGGTTCAGAAGCTCTGAGGATGGCCCAGGCAGAGGACTTCTGCTGAGTACAGATACACCCCCAGTCCTCAGGACAGTTCCTGCACATTCCATGTACACAAAGCCACATCTTTAAAACAGTTCCTTGATTTTAAATCCACTCACTGTTGTAGCTGCTGTTGCTGTTACTCTCTGTTGGAGCCAGGCTGTGCTGAACTGGCCCTTCGGAAGTGGCCCTTCCTGACAGTAAATGGGAGAAGAGAGGGGAGGTAGGGAGGAGGAAAGAAAGAGAAGGGAAGGGGATATTTAGATAATCTCACTGATTGCACTGCAAACACGTCAACAGATTAATGCTACTTGCATGCCCTTACCCCCACCCTTCCATGCACCCACTATAGACAGCAGCAATGGAGATGCAGGGCATCTGCCAGGAGAAGCAGATGGCCTGAAGTCCAGCCAAAGAGGACTGTTACCCCTTGCTAAGCATCAGTCCCCTGGAAATGCTTTGTACTGTACTGAGATCCTTCGACACTCGAAGTAAGAATGCCACGGGCTGTTCCAATGGGGCATTTCCAGAGAATGAACGTTCTGCAGAGCTCCCTAGCAGCATGCCTGGATCATCTTTCAACCTTCCATTCAACAGCCCTTAAAACCCTGTGACAGGTGCTGCATATTAGCTGTGAACAAATCGTCTTATTCACCAACAGATACAAGAGACACCAAAAAAATATATCAACATTTCTCTGGATGAAGGACAACCACTGTCTTTCCTCAGGAAGAAATCACCAAACTCCTGTTTTGAATTATGAATGTGTTTGAGTCACGTCGGTGAAACCTTTGTCATTTACATGGTATGCTTTTCTTTAACAAACCGTACTTCCTACATAATCTTGTAAGGAGCCTGACGGTGCAAAATTTACAGATATGGGCTTTAGAATCCTCTAATGTAATTACTCCCAAAGATATTGTTTTTTTAAACAAAGATACAAAATGGCAATTCACTGGGACTTAAAGCCTGCTGAGCTGAGAACGCTGGAGTGTGCACGTTTTAATTTTAGAGATGGTATTTACCAGGGTTAGGATCCATTACTCATCTTATAGCCCGATTGTCCTTTTGTAAATAAGGAATAGTTCCACTGTTGTCAACAGTTACACTAATGTGGAAGAGTGTAGAATCAGGCCCTAAGGCTACCAAATTAGCAGCTATTGAGAACATTCATGTGTACATAGTAGCTGGTTTTTCCTAACTGTGGAGTGATGAGCTTGGCTTTAGTTCCTTAGTCTGCATCTGAGTTTGGGAGATTTCCTGGCATGCAGTCCTGGAATGACTAATGAACAGAGTCAAGCTCTCTCTGTAAATATGAACCATCTCTCTGGTAAGCTTCGGTTTCTCTTTAAATCCACACCCCTTCTCATTTATTCTTCTGGAATTTGATGGGACGACGAGCCCTTAAGCATCACTTAAGCATGAACAAGGACGATAAAACAGCATTTGTGTTAATTAAAATACAAGATATTTTAAAGTGAAGAAGGGACATTAATTCTCCATTTGAGAAAGTGCTGAAACATGTATTTAAGTATTACACTGTCAAAAAACTGCCCATTTTACTAAAATGGAAACAGCAAATGCTGCATTATTGCTGACATGCCCTTCCATCCACTGACTGTTCATCATTAGAGCCATTTCTGTCTTGTGATAAGCAGAGACTGAATAGACAGTTCGTGCTCAAGACCACAGTCCTGCCTCATTGGACTCAGGTCCTGACAGAGTAGATGAACGTGGACATCCTTTTTATAAACTAGAGTTCGAGTGACGAATACATTCACTTTCCTCCCAAAAACATTTCCTCCTGCCCCTTACCATTCCTACGTGTCATTACAAAAACCAAAACACAACTTTCTGACGTCCTGTAGACTAAACTCCCTTTATACCACGGAAGGGGGGAGATTTTCAAAAAGCACCCGAGTGATTTAGAAGCACAAGTCTCACTGGTTGTGAGAATCTCCCCCTTCAATGCATGGCTCCCGTGGTTGCTGCTGTAAAACAGATAAAGAAAGATACAACATTAGTTCTCTTCCGTGTTATCTACCCAGGCAAGCGCAGAGCAGCTACCTTGTTCTCCTGGCTGGCCCCTTTTAAAAAAAATAAGAATCATACATTTTACTTTACGCTACTCTTTATTCTGTGTTATTTTTCTCCCTTTGTCTCTTTGCTGAGGCTTCCTCCTGGTGCCATCACCTACCTCTCTCCTGTCTCTTCCTGCAGTCTCACCTTTGTGCAAGAGCCTTCTCCACTGGAGTTTCATCTCTTTTCAGTCTCATCTACCTGAAAACCTAATTTTTCTCCTCTGCCTATACTCCATCTCTTTAAAGTCTTTCTCCCTCCACAAATGCATTTTAATTGATTTATGTCATTCCCTAAGCATATGTTGTTTTCTTTCTTTTTCTGAAAACAGATTCTCACTAATGGGTATGTCTACCCATCAGCTAGGAGGCTGCTTCCCAGCAAGGGCAGACAGAAACGAGCTAGCTCTGCTCCAACTACTGTACTAAAAATAGCAATGTGGCCATGGCAACATGGATGGTCCCCTGGGGACATACTTGAATAGATGGCTTGAGCCACCATGGCGCCACAGCTATTTTTCGTGTGTTGCTCAAGCAGAGCTAGCATGTGTCTGTCTGCCCTTGCTGGGAAGCAGCCTCCCAGCTGCAGTGTAGACGCACCCTGGATCACAAGACTCTAGCAGCTACGGCTTTAAGAAAAACCACCAAATACCATGAGACCCTCAGTCAAATTGTAAGAGCCAGCAACCACTGCACATCTCTCATCCGTGGGCCTTGACTTCGTTCGGCTCTGGGTCAGACGCATTATGGCCTCTGGCCCCGCGGCTGAGGTTAATGTGCTTCAGCAGACTGCCCCTCTCTCAGCAGCTGGGAGGATCAGAACCGCTGAATAAGAAGTAAAACCAAAAAAAGGGTTTGAAAAACAAAAATGCATCTTTACACCCGGGGAGATTTTTTTTTGGAAACGGAGCTTCTTCTATGGAGTGGTTCTCAGTGGCATGGATTTCAGTTGTCACGGCTCTTTTACTTGGGGGGGATCACATCCCTGGATACACGCACTCTGGGTGGATATTGAGTCCCAAATGGGTGTTTCTACACCACTAGAAGCAGGGAAGGTCAGAGCGCAGGCTGACAGACCCACGCTCGTGAGGCGTGTGCCGTGGTGCTAAAACATGTAGGCGTTCAGGCCTCTTTTTACCTGGACAGTCCGTTTTTTGGCTTCTGTGTCTGGGTGCCATTTACAGTTGCCCGGTGCCCAGTTTTTGGAGATTTGGAAACCCTAAATGGCACCTGAACCAAGAGTCCAGTTACCACAGGGCAAAGGGAGGCACCGGGTCATTAACCCGCGCCAGCCCCGGCTCAGCCAGGGCTGCCTCCTACCTTCAGTCAGGCTCTTTGATACGACCTAGCAAGTGACAGGGGATGGTGGGGAGAGGAGTGAGAGACGGGGTCTTGGGGGAAGAGGCGGAGAAGGCCGGAGCCTCAGGGGGCCGGTTACCAGGTGGCAACCCTAGCTCCTCCCCCCTCCCTAGGCTTGAGAGTCTGACCTCCAGCCTGGGTCTGAACGTCTACACGACTCTTTTTAGTACCACCGTGTGAATCTGTAGGTTTGCTTCTGGGCAGCATCACGGGTTGGATTTTCACTGGTGCTCAGTGCTGGGCTAACTCTGCTCCCCTTGGTTTAGCAGGAGTGAAAGAGGCCAACGCTGAGCAATTTTGCAACACTCAACCTACAACTGCAAGTGGCGCCTTAAAAAGAGAAACATACTAACGAACTTCTCTTTAACTGGACTTTTGCAGGCGGGCAGCCATCAAATTGTCTCTCTGGTTTCACCCCAAGTCCCTTTTGCAGCTCAACCATGAGAATCGGCACAAACACCGTGGATAAAATGTAAGAAGAAATCATAGACTAAACCAAAGTGGGCAAAATTGTGAGTGATGTGTGGTAGCGCTAAAGACAAAGAAAATGGAGGAATGGACATTTCTTACTCTCCGGAATCCCCTTTGATTTGTAGCCTCTGGATGAGTAATGCAGTAAATCTTCTGTATTTTAAGGATAAACGGGCCCATAGCCTACCTGTGGAGTTCTTAAATATTTTCAGTGACAGCAGCGGCAGCACAGAGTTTATACAGTGATGGATAAGGGTAATTCAGCCTTCTGAAAGCTAGCAAATAAATCATTTCTGGGCGTCCTAGAAATTTACATCCACAAAAAGCAGATTTCGCCAAACAGTTTTAAACGACACACATTTGAGCTCACTTTTCATGCCTTTTAGCCAAGATAGAATTTTATGCAACATGGGGGAAAATAATCTGATAGAAGCAGTTCAGAGTCACTCTCCAGACTGCTCTTACGCAAGGGCGGAAAATTGGGGCTGCAACTACACTCAGTTTAATTTGGTTTTTGTGTGGATCAGATTGAAGCCATTGATTCATTAAGATCCAAATTCTGTCCTTGAATGAATGCCTGAAGCTTTCCCTGAAATGCACAGGTACTAGGTGCCTGTGTCTGATGGCAGACACAGTGTTGAAATGCAGCCAACCATGAGCTGACTCCGGCAACCATTGCCCTTATGGAAAAATCCCATCAAAATTTTAAAGCGAATGAAAATTTTCCCATAGAATTTTTAAACTAATCTATGGAAACCCATAATGGGGACAGAATATTCTGTTAAATTGTATAGGATGGTTTAAAAATTACATAGAAAGGATAAAATTCTCTATTAAAAATTTTTACATTTCTAGAAAAATATCTATAAACCCCACTGTATTCAATTTCTACAGAAGCCTTATCAGATTTAATCACTATCAAGTTCCATAGGATTTTCCCCCAAAACACATGAGTAATATTTATTTATACTACTGAACCAGAGCTGCCCTTCACATGCCCACATGTCAATTAGGAGCAACTCCTCTGATTTAATCGGAGTCACATTGGTTTAAAATAAGTATATGTGAATTCAGAGGGATTTCTCAAGTGAGACAAGACTGGGTCCTTTTTGTTCTGTTTTCAACCTATATTGAAAATAATCCTTTTGCAATGCAGCATGAACTCTGATTAAATGCCTTCTTTCTTATTTTTCTTACCCCACACACCATTTAGATTCAGAATTCAAACTACATCTTCCCTTGGCAAATCCTTTTTACCTCCATCCACTCACACCATTTTTTCTATATTACATTACATTAATATTATACTATTATGGCATCAAGAAGTACCACCAGAGATCAGGTCCCATTGTGAATCTTGTCATGATGCAAGATCAGGAGTTACTGAGGGCGGAGACTGGTTTTTTTAACTTGTTTGTACAGTACTTAGCATAATGGGATCCCAATTCTTGATTAGGGCCATTAGGTCCTACTGTAATACAAATAGTACATAAATAAAAAAACTCCCATTGAGGAGAGCTCTGAACATGGCAGTCCACAAAGTGTGTCCCCAAAGGGGAAGAAAAGGTAACTGGATTTCTAAATATTGCCTGGTAGAATGCATGCTATTATGCCCATTTCAGGGAACTTTCTAGCCGGCCTACGGTTTGCACGTTTTCATGCAATAGACAAAGTAAATGAGTATCTAATTACAGCAGTTTATAATGTCTACACCCTCATCCCTCCTGTGACACAATCAGCACCAAAAGTTAATGGACCAAGATATTTTGTTCTATACCAAAAGAAATTCCAGCAAGCAATATGCTAGCTTTATCCCAGTGTGGATAACTCACATGTCTTCCAAATGAGCTTCTTCAGCTATTCTATCAGAGCCAGCTACAGCCAGAGCAAGAAAGCTTCCATTTAACATTGCAGGAAAGGCAAAAGTTCTGCTAAGAACTACCATTTTGTGCTGCTCCCTGCTGCTAGTCAACAGTAAATTCACTCTTTTCTCATTCTTTGCATGATTGGATGCTGTGGCTGACGGCTTGACACCACTAGAATTCTACTTGATCATGACACAGCTGGCAACTTGCATCAGGGAAACCATTCATTGCTATAGCCATATGGCATGATAACTGATTCTGTTAGGGAAGGTTTGTATACTTCGCTCATCTCTGTAGTATCAGAGCACTTCCCAGTTGTTCGTTAAGCAACATGACTGACATCTGTAAAATTTTCAAAAGCTCATAAGTCATTGCGGTGCTTCCGAAAATTTTACCATTAGTCAACACGGTTAAAAATGTGATTCCCCTTTTCCAGTTATCGTCAAAATGGCAGAATTCAGCCATGCATAGCAGCAGTTGTCTCCTGCTCGGTGGCTGTTCTAAAAGAAACTTCCTTGAAGATTTCTCCAAATGCCCTGCCACAATAACTAGGAGAAACTGGAAACGTGTCCTTTTTAAGGCATCTAACTGAGCTGAATGTCTTTTCTGAAGTTAAAACATCAGAAACTTTAAAACAGTCCTTTGGAAAGGCTCAATCCAAGGGCTAACGACTTCCCTGGCTGCTGTCCCACACGGGATGTGCGTGAGATGTTGCTGGCTTACACAGCTATGGAGGTTCTGACTAGCTGAGGCCCCATCTTCCACCTGAATCCAGCTGTCTGAAAGAGGCCAGCATGACACTAAGCTCCATTACCATATATTGCGGTCAGGGTTATGGGAATGACATCAAGCGACCTACTGGCATCATCACATGAGGCCTTCCCCCAATGTGCACCCCTAACACAAGGACAGGCTGCTCTCCAGCAGTCTAGCATGGGCTGGGCACTTGAGTGCATACTCTGGGTCTCAGGCAGGGTTTTGCAGCCAGCGTTGCCACCCCTGCTGCTGCAGTTTCACTACTATTGTTACTGAAGCTGGTTAGAGCAAAGCTAGCTCGGGTATGCCTCTGGCTAAGTCTACATTCAAACTGCTATGGTAGCAGAGTTGCAGCTGTGCCACTGGAGCACTTCAGCATAGCCAATCGCTTCAGCAACCAGAGGGGTTCTCCTGTTGCTGTCGTTAACCCACGTCCCTGAGAGGCGGTAGCCAGGTCAACGGGAGACTTCTTCCATCAACCTAGTGCTGTCTCCTCCGGGGTTAGGTCAGTATAGCTAAGACTCTCAGAAGTGTGGATGTTTCACACACCTAAGAGGTGTAGTTATGCCGATCTACGTTTTCAGTGTAGACCAGCCCCACGATGCAGCCACTCTTCCGATGGCAGTGCAGACACAATCTAGGATTTTTTAATTTTGACATTAACTGCACCGCATATCACTGTCCATGCTGCCAACAGTTACGGTGATCTGCCAAGCCAATACACGCAACCCAGTAGAAACCTGTCCAGTATTCTGTTTTTCAAGAAGCGAGATGTGAAAGGAGTTCTGAGAACTTACTCAGCTCACTTTTCACTTGCCATATGCAAAAGAACACATTGGGTCAACTAAAAATAGAATGAAATCTAGTTTCAAAGGCCTTCTTGCTACAGCAGCCAATGGTTCGAGAGAGCCATTCTCCAAAAATAAAGTTGTATCTTGCAAGCACAGAAAGATTAGAATATTACTTTTGCAGAAAGCGACTACAAGAAAATGTGGAAATAGATGCATCTGGCTACAAAAGAACTGTCTATAGCAAAGGTACAGCTTGCCTGTGCAGGAGACCACACTTTCAGAGACCAGTCCCAAACTGTGGAACAAGAAAGGAAGGAATGTTCAGTGGTTACTGCACCAGTCAAAGATTTGGGAGACCTGCATTCAAGTCCCTGCTCTGCCACGGACTTCTTGTGTGATTTTAGCAGGTCAACTAGCCTCTCTGTGCCTCATCTGTAAAATGGGGATAACAGCACTGCCCTACCTCAAAGGTGTGTTGTGAGAATAAATCCATGAAAGACAGTGAGACACTCAGATAATGGGTGGCCAGATAAGTACCCTAGATGGAACAATCTTCCACAGGATCCAAGAAACACCAAAACACGCACTACTTTCTCCTCTAGGCGCAAGTTGTTGTTCCCTTCACTACTATAAACACACAGCATGTATAAATGATATTTTTAAAAACACACATGCCATGTTCCCCCGGGGGGAGAAGAAGAAAAGAACAGTACAGGGACATTTTAGCTATCAGCCAGGTGTCCAAGCCACTGACAGTTATTGGGATGGACTATCAATTATTCGGCTTTCTGCTTTTAGCCATTTTCAGGCCTTTGCAGAGGGTAGGGGAGTTGACAGTGAACACATGTGGTGAGCCTGGCTCTATGCGTTCTCTGTCTCTGAATATGCTGGGCAAATGTCTGTGAAGAACAGGAAGTCTGGATATATTTTAGAATTGTTGGTATGGAGAAATTTAGCTATCTGACTAACAGCTTAAAACTGCTTGCTTAACAATATATTTTAGTGACATGTCTCTGTAACTCCTGCTTTTGCCCCGTGATTGATTTGTTTGGTTAGCTACATAACATTCTTTTGATTGACATGTCTCTGTAACTTTTGAGGTATAAGAGGGCGGTAACAAGTGTGAGACATGCAGATTGTTTCGAGGACACATTTGGAAGGCTCTCCAGGCATAGATGGAAGGACTGGCCGTCCAGAAATCTGTAACTGATTCACCCAAAGCCTACCTCAGACTTGTGGGGGTAACTGTCAAGTTTTGCAGTACTCTAATGCCTGTTGTATGTGAATGGGCTTAGGACTAATAAGTGGAGACTTCGGAAAAGGCATTCCAAAGAGACTTGCTGGAGGCCAATAAAGTAAAGCTTTAAAGTTAAAAGCACTTAGTTTTGTCTTGTCTGTGTCAGCCATACTGCAGGCATAGGTACTGCATTTCCTTTGGTTTATTTCCTGATACCTTCCAGAGACTAAAAGTTACTGGGTCAAGGAGCCCTGGGTAACAGAACCACAGGAGACAGATGTGAGTCATGTTACTTAATGCATCCCTGGAAAGTGCTCCAATCCTGCAGTAATGGGCACAGTATCAGACTAAAATGAATGAAGGTGTGTCACTTTAAACAGTTCAGGAAACACAAACTGATATTTTCATTATTATTTATTTGTATTATGGTAGCATCTATGAGCCCCCGTCGTGGACCAGGACCCCACCGTGCTAGGCAAAATATCAAATAGAATCATAGAAGATGAGGGTTGAAAGGGACCCAGAATGTCATCTAGTCCAGACCCTTGCTCAAAGCAGGACCAACCCCAACTAGATCATCCCAGCCAGGGCTTTGTCAAGCCAGGCCTTAAAAACCTGTAAGGATGGAGATTCCACCACCTCCCTAAGTAACCCATTCCAGTGCTTCACCACCGTCCTAGTGAAAAAGGTTTTCCTAATGTCCAACCTAGACCTCCCGCACTGTAACTTGAAACCATTGCTCCTCATTCTGTCATCCGCTCACTGATTGACTACCATCCATCCCGTGCACTGAATGAGGCAGGGATCCTTTAGAAAAAACAGCCTGTGACCATTAGTATGAGATATTATGTGCCATGATGCATATGCACAAGGGGCCTGAACTGAGATTGCACAAACCATCTCAATTCTGGCATTTCCTAACATCTGAGTGCTTGACTTGCAACCTTAATAATGTTCTTTTAACATAGTTTTGGGTGTGTTCATAATAAATAATAATAATTCCCTGTTACCACATTTATTACTTGCTTGGTCTGGAATCTAAACTTCCCATGGCACTTACAAGGCAATTCAGCAGATCTTATGCAACTGCAGTGAATGTGGCTATAAATAAAACTGCTGCAAGTAGTATTGATATTATTCAGCATTACGAATATGGGAACTGACTGACAATAAAAATCAAAAATGATTAACTCCAATGCCTAATGGCTTCATGGCAGCTGCTGCCAGAAATCAATACATTAGGTCAGTGAAAAGCAATCTGCTGATTTTCCCTGTGAAAACTCTCTGAGACAGAGCTGTGTTGTGCTCGTTTTTGTGCTTTAAGTGGCATTTGACAAAGAGCTGGCATTTCTATAGCAAATTGATCGGAAAGCCAAAATGGAGGAGAAAGCATCGGACATCACCTAAGGAACTATGGAGCTAAACGGTTGGCAGAATTTCTTACCCAGGGTGCACAATGAGTTTGCAGTGGCATTGACACATGCCTCGAATACACCTTTAATTGAGATTGAATTAATTGAGGGCCTACAGAGAAGGAAATCTCTCCTAAATACTTTCCCCACGGTCTTTCTATCATGGACATTGGGTTTGCCATCTACTTTAGGTTCTTCTACAGCTTTCAATCACCGGAGTATCTGAGCACCTCCCAATACCCTGTGAGGCAGAGCAGTGCTGTTATCCCCATTGTACAGATGGAGTACTGAGGCACAGAGAGACTAAGGCCCAGACCCTCAAACGGATCTAGGCTCCTAAGTGCCATTCATTTGATTCTTCAAGGGAAATCAATGGAAGTTAGGAGGACCTGGGCCCAAGTGACTTGCCCAATGTTACATAACAAGTCTATGGTGGAGCAAGGAACTGAACGCATGTCATCCACGCAACAGGGCTAGTGCCCTCACCACAGGGCCATCCCCCCTCTCTCTGGCTGTAGGGAACTGATACTCAGCCTAGAGCTTCAGGAAACTCTTCAGGACCCCCATCAGTAGCATCCACTGATTGATCATAGTTCCTCTTCAGTTCTCCCACAAGTCTATGGAGTAGGTTGGGGACGGGCCCCACAACAAACAGCATAGTTGCTCCCTAGGAGACGAGGGAGAGAGAGATGAAGACAGCTCTTCCAACAGCCAGGAAAGGGAAAGGAGGTAGGAAAGACAGGAGGCCAGAAGAGGGAGGAAACAAGATGCAGGAAGCCAAAAAGAATCCCATTTTATTGACATGTTGTTGTTTTCCTCATGGTTGGGTCAACATCCATACGAAGGTGAGACACGGTGACTCGATTCATGATGCAAGTAAGGCCGTTGTAGTGGATTAGTTTGTAGAACCCCAAGCCCACCTCCCCCTCACACACTCTAGACTCATTATTCTCTTGTTCCCTTTGGCTGTTGCAAAGCCCATCTATTTCACAGGAGAAATTACCCTGAGAAGGAAGGGAAATGATTTCCCAGGCTGTATCCCACCCTAAGAGGTGAAGAGGAGGCAGTGTGAAGGTGAGGGATGGTTCTTCCTAGAAGATATGGGCCAGACACAAATTTGGCTTCAGAATTAATTTTAAGAGAAAGGTGTCATGACTGAGGTGGTTGTTCTTGGTGAGGCAATCTATACGCTCCTTTTTTGTTCAAGCTGCATGAGCTACCCCTGTGTAGAAGTTCTCTTCAACTCTAATGAAAAACTCTTCTTTCAAAGTGCCCTTTGCTTTAACTGGATAATTGAAATGCAATGAGGTCTTCCTATACATATCTTTATAGCCAATTTATTCCATCTGCCGCTAACACTGGGAAAGTCTCATAAGATCACATCTGTTACAGTGCCATATCAGTTGAATTAAAGAATTTAAAACTGCAGTAAGACCTGGAGTTGGGAACTTGAATTGGATAATTTTTAATTTTCTGCATGCTAACAATAATAATTTTTCCCTGCACACTCACCATTAAAGAACATGATTGGAGGCTGCTAAGCTTTAGGACCTCACGTTGTGGTAACTAGTGTGCTATTTTTTAAATCCTTTCTCATCCTTATCTATGCACTCCACGATTTAGCTGTGGCTTTTACTTGTACATGTAACCAGCAAAGCTTTCATCATTAAGTACCAATAACAAAAAAGCTAACTCTAGCTAAATTATTTATAGATCAGATAAAAGAGAACACCCTCTTTTAGATTATAGACTCTATTTTGTCATGCTTCAAATTCGGGGTCACCTGAAAACAAAGGGAAATCTGCTTTTCGTACACAAGTTACTGACAAGACACCAGCTTCTTTAGCATATTTTAACATATTTGGACATTAGTTTCAAAGCAGCACAGTACAGTCTGTGTTTTGTAGACAAATATACACTGGGGCAACCACTTGGGTACCACTCGAGTAGGACTATTTAATTTCCATCAAAGTATTACAAGTGCAGAATTCAATATCTCACTCTGATTCTCAAAACAGGTAACTATGTAGAGGCTAACACACCACGCAGTGAGGACCACAGAATAGTAATTAAACCTGGTAACAAGAAGGGATGACTACAGAGTTGCGCTTTAGGCTCCAATCCTAGTATTTGGTGTGTGTGGGTCAGACTGGGGCTGGCTGGAGGCCATTTTCTTGGGCAAATTTGGAACAACCTCTGGGCTTTTCCACTAGAAATGCCCTCGGTGCTGGTGGTGAAATAAAAATACAACAACTAGAACCAGGCAAGGTGTTATTTACATTCCCAACAGTAGAGACATGTCAGGTGAGAGCACAAAGTTCACTACAACACAACGGAGCAATGAACGATACATTAGGTCAGCTGTTCTCAAACTGTGCCACATAGGCAAAATCCACAGGCAGCAACCAGCAAGGCCTGCCACATTTGCCAAGTTTTATGCAGCTCTGTGCCCTGCCCCCCACTGCTGCTTGGGGCAGAGCGAATAGGGTAGAAAAATCAGCAGCTCTCTTCTTCTCAGACGCACAGGTGCGGCTATACAAAACTTGCCAGCTATGGCCAATCAGGCGCAGAGAAACAGTCAGTCTGGCTGGGAAGCAGGTCTAATGCTAGGGCTGTCCAGAGAACAAAAGTTACATTTTGCAAAAAAAAACAGTTGAGGTTTTGGAATTTGGTTTTTGTTCTGCATCGGAACCAAACTGAGACCTTTTGAAAATTTTTCATGGAAAAATACAGCAGAGAGACCCACCCACAATAGCCAATAACCCCCAGTGTAACACTGACCCAGGATTTGGAGCAGGGATATCAACCTAGGCCTTCCGTATGCCAAGTGAATGCTCTAATGACTGGGTTACTGGCTGTGGTGTCTCTCTCTCTCTCTCATTTGCTTCAACCCCCACATATCCTGAACCTCAAAAACCTTCTGGATGAAAGTTTTATAAAAAAGTGATATGTTTCTGTGAGAATTTAGATGAATCTGATTTTTCCAATGAAAAAACATTTCAATATACATTCCCAGCCAGTATACACAACATAGATGTTTTCATTGCAACTTCCTACTGTGTCAGAATCTTCTTAAATATGCTCCATTGTCAACAAAGAGTGCTTAACTTTGTTCGATATGCAGAGGATGAAGCACGGATTAGAGCCATTGTACGAAGCCTGACAATCAGACTTATATTTTTAGTTGGCATTAACATTTTAAAAATAGCACATTTTTAAAAATCCACAAGGGGCAGGGAGGATAACGGAGCTTGAAATAACATGCAACTACCCCAAGATGCAGCAAGTGTCACGCTCTCTCACCTACATCAAAGCTGTGCTAGTCTGAGTTTGCAGAGATGAATCATATTTTTCACTAGTACTTTATAGTGGCTCTCAGAGGAGACTCTCAGGACACTTCACAACAGAGTAATTAATTAAGCTCCTTCAACGTTGTGAGGGGTAGGAAAGCATTATTATATCCATTTTACAGTGGCCTACCCTGAAGCACTGGGGCTCAGATTCTCAAAGATATTTGGGCTCCTAAATTCCACCGAAACCTGCATGAGTTGGGACTGTGCCTTTGCGGATCTGGGCCAGAAAGCCCAAGTGCTTTGACCAACGTCACATAGCATGTGAAAGCCAAGAATAGAACTTAGGAGTCCAGTTCCCTGCTGTATCTACGCAGCCTTTGCCAGTTCAGGAACAGAAAGGGGAAGCTTGCTGCCCTAACTTGCCTGTGGCCCTGTTGCAATGGCACCTGTGGGGCTTTAGGGGGCACAGAATCACCCCTGGAAAACTCTGTCCCAGCCACACCTCTGTCTCCTTCAGCATACTTCTGACCCATGGGGGAATGGCCTCTGAGGCTACTGGGGAAGCAGGGCAGAGCCGACTCTGCACCTGGCATTTGGGAATGTGCACTGTGGGTATTCCTGGAGGAGGGGGGAGGGCTCAGGCCTTCTCTACAGCTCTTTTTTGTCAGAAGGGGGACCCAAGGCAGCAATGGAATTCAGCAGTCAGGAGGGGTCCTGTTAGGAGAAGTGGTTCTCCATCCCTTAAAGGAAGGAGGAGAAAAAAGACAATTCAGGGACTGCAGCTTCCTGCCAACCCTCCCTTTGGAAATTCCACCTCTAGGACCCCCAAGGAATGACAGTGAGGGGCTTCGCAAATTAACCGGAGAAGCTCACACCTTGGTGACTCCATTCCGTCACCTTTCAGGAAACGTGTCCTGGTAAAGTCGGCGTCTCCATCCCAGACTTCGAACTTACTGGAATATGCTTGGCGCTTCTTGCACTCTGAATGACTAAGGAACACTGTAATTTCCTCCCCTCTTACCGCTGAAAAGAAAAATTAGATATCTGTTGAAAAATAACTTCTCACTCATATTCCAGACGTAGTTAACTAAATGAAAAAGGTCCCTTGATCCACAAAAGTCTTAAAGACCAAAACCTTTTTCTTTAACCAAAGAACACACAAATTTTAAACATGCTGGCAGTGCTGTCTCCCTGGTGTACCTACAGGTCTCAGATACTTTGCAGTCCACATGAAATCCTGGGGCTTGAGTTTCCATTGTGATCTGGCCATTCGGCACCACTCCAGTGACACAAACACTCCATAAAGCCCGGGAAACTCCCAGAAGTATAGCTACAGGGGCGTGGTCAGAGAAACTATACTGTGCAGATCCACAGCTGCCAGAATGGCCTTTTGTGCTTCTAAAATGATTTGAGGTCTGGAAAACACACCTTCCAATGGAGAGAATGTAAGGGCTCCATCTATGTAGCTTATTGAAGAGAAGGGTTAAGAGGCAATGTGATGACCGTCTGTAAGTACTTACACTGGGAAATGGTCTCTGGCATTACGGGGCTCTTTAGTCTTGTAGACAATACCATAACAAGAGCCCAATGGGTGGAAATTAAAGTAAGAGGCATTCAAACTGCAAATAAAATGCAACCGTGAGGTATAATTAACTGTTAAAAACGATTAGCAGGACTGTAGTAAATACTTGGAGTCTTTCAATTGAGACTGGATGCCTTTCTAACAGATGTGCTTCACTCAAGCCATGAGTTAAATAGGCTCAACAGCGTACACTTCTGAGCACAGAAGAATAATTCCTTCCACCACAGGAATTCCTGGGTGAAATTCTCTGGCCTGTTTCATGCAGGAGGTGAGACTGGATGAACACAGTAGTGCCTTCAGACCTTAAAACCTACAACCTTTCATTCTCAGAGACATACAGGCATGTGACCCTCAAATCCCAGGACCAGTCCCAAATATAGTTTCATTTAATCAATTTACTGTTTAAGGAAGAGGAGAGAGAAATAAAACTTCATGAAAGCTTTTATTCTTATTCAGATCTATAAGATGTACAAGGAAACTGCTTTACTTCAGGCAAGGAAGCGCAAGTGACTCAGGGGAAAGGATGTCAAGTCCTCAGTTTGTACCATGCGCTGTTCTCTCAGTTCAAAGTATGGGCCTAGGCCTGGAAAGCTCCCTGAACAGCTTCCTTTGCTCTTCAGAGAAAGAGTCTATAAGTCCCTCTCACCCAACAGAGCCTGTCCTACAAATTCAATCCATATATATGAATTCATATAGCGTCCGTCACCATGGTACAAAGTGCCTTCTCATCCGTTGTCTCCCATTTGGTCTGCCCTTTCCACCCAGAGCCCTCCTGTGTTGGCCCCTTGGGGTATTCCCTTCAGCACACATTTCTTAGGTCAGGACTGACTTTGCTCTTTCTATTCTGCCCCCTCCTTGGGGAATCCCCGTGTTCAGAAAACCTAACATTTCTCACTGAAGTAGCACTGGACCAAATCTTATGATGATGAAAAGAATGAGATAACAACATCCTATGGCTCAGCATAGACACCTTCCTCTATCACACTTGGAAAGAGTGGCCTCGGGTGAATCCTATCAATGTGACTAGTTTTTAGTACACTGCTGAGGCCTTTGCAATCTAATCAGTGCTTCATTCGTTGCGATGAAATAATTCCTTCCTCTCCTGGAGCTCTCCCCTCACTCTGTGGTGAGAGGCAACCACTACCTCAGCTTCTCTACCTTCCTATGCCTCAGTTTCCTCCTGAGATGGTAGGGAAGATTAATTGCACTCTCTAGCTAGGTTAGGAAAGTCCTCTTCTTCCAGGGTAAGAGGAAGTCCAAACAAAACGCAAAGACTCCTTCGCCCTCCCCAAGCCGCAATCCTCTTCCCAGTGTCTATGCAGTCCTCTCCTTTGGTTATAAGAAATGAAGGAGGGTTTTGTCCCACCCCCTCAGGGATCCCCAAACAATAAGTCAGTACCCACACTGGACCAGAGCCCATACTTGCTGCTCTTGTCTCAGGCGTTTTGGGTAAGGAATCTCTCCAAGAGACATCACAACTTCACCTTGGCTTGCACAGATTCCAGGTTCATTGAAATCAGAGAGGCTTAACAAGTCCTCTGTTGGGGAAACTAGCCTTTCTAAAGAGCCTTGGATTATTAAGCACAGCAAGGCTTGAAGTAGTCATGACTTCTGTACTGCCTCTTACCTGTTCTCCCTGCCTCCAGGAAAAGTGCCATCTGCTACACAGAATTTATAACAGCCCTTGACGTGTGTTAAATATGTTTCAGTTCCTTAAAAATCCACTTAATTAGCAAGATAACACAAAGCCTGTAACGCTCATCTTTGTATGATTGTTTTAGTGTGAGTCTCTCTTTCCCCCACCCCAACCTCCATATCCCAAACCTGACAGCCTGTTAGGAAAGGTGTTTTAATTTGAGTTATCTTTGTTCTCTGCATAGACAGACATATCTGGTGCCTAGTTATCCTGTCCAGTGTGCATCTGGGGCTCAGTTAAGTGTGTGTGGATCTGGTGAGACAATCAGGACCTCGACATACACATGGCAAATGTTATGTTTTGGGTGTAGCCCGTTGAGCTAGCTTAGCCTTTTATTTTACTCAGCAATAACACAAGAAACCTACTGGCTAGTATCCTGTAAGACATTGGCTTGCACATGTTAGCATAAGTAAGGTAGGCCTCCGACCTTTAACATAAAATGGCCCAACAGTTACCCTAGATCTTGGGAACCTGGGAATAGCTTGCTCAGGAGAGGGAGCTGGTACATAACAATACCAGGCAACCACAGGAACACTGAACTGATACTGGGCTTAGATATTTCACAGTAGAATCGTTGGCAGATGTTTAACCACAAACTTCATTTCGCAATAGGGGCATATATTATAATGAGCAAAAAGGCATGACTATGTTAACTCATAGGACGAGGGCATCCCAATATTATGAGGGTGAGGAAGTTATATTTGTATGGGGAAGGCTGGGGATCTGAATAATATTCATGATACGGCCCAGGCCCTATAATAGGCCAAGCCACCATGTGGCAAGAGCTAACTTTCCATCATGGATCCTTCAGCTCTTCATTGTTCTCTACCACTGACCTTTGGGTATTGGGGCACTCGACCATTGGACCCATTTTTCATGCCAGGATGAGGGCTGATCCTTTGTCTCTCACCACTGGCTCCCCAAGGAAGGGTGTGAGTATATATAAGTATACGAGCATATTCAGGGAATGACACCAAAGATATCCCTAACACTGTATAACTGCTATTTGTTTACGAACTTTGCAGCTTTCTTGTCTTTATTGATTGTTTTAATAAAAGTGGCTAAGGGCTTTGCTTTTCCCTCAGTGTGAGTGTCTTTGCCATATGCTCTGGGCTTCCCTACAGGATATTAAACTTGTTAGTGTTAATTCCTGGAGCCTGATTCTGGGATGAGAACCCTAGTGCCTCCAGCTCATTAAATTAGTAACAATTAGCACTCAATATAATTATTATTAATCATTCAAAAGGATCAGGCCACAGATGGCACACACACCGAGTTCAAGTTAGATAAAAACAAATACACTGTAAGGGTGCAACCTAACGTGACTTTGTTTCTTAGGCTTCAATACACAAGAACCCCAAAACAGAGTGAGACAAAGCAGGCTGCTCCCCAAAGCAGAGAGGCACTACTTCCCCCTACTTATTCTAGGTTGTCTGTCTGCAAAAGTGACTGCTCAAGGCCTAGATTGTAAACTTCCATAGCAAGCCCCCTCACCCGAAAGCAGGGCCACGAAACCACTCCACTCTTAAAGTGACAGTTTGTCATTCCAACAAAGTCCTCAATACACTGCAGAAAGGTGCAACCCACACCCAGAGGTGACAACATGAGTTGCAAAAGAAATGGAAAAAACAGAAGCTGCCCCATTGCACGGACAAAGGTGGACAGTTTGCTCCCCAGGCAGTTCTAGAGTACTCCTGATCTGTTCAAGGGTTGGCAGGCTGATGACACAAGAAATGCAGTACTCCATGGCATGGAAGACAAAACGGGGCTGGCTTATTAGCTATTTGGAATTTGGACATAAGCTGTAATATCTGACAACTTGTTTTAGAGTTACATTACACGAGGCCGCTAAGGAGGTTATGCCTCCGTTGTTTCTTCTGTTGCAGCAATGAACTTCATGATATAGTACCACCTCTCAAATGTTTTCTGGACTTGGTGCACTCTATTAGCCACCACATTCTGCAGGTTGTGCAAAGCCAACGGGATATATATTTTCGCCAGACTTGGGCCTAGTCTTTAGACTAGCGGCAGCAGTTGATGGGAGATACGGAAGCTACATAACGTAGTACGTATTTTGCATCTGGACTGACTTTTGAAAAAAAGCACAAAAGGAAACTATTAAACAAGTTCATACTATTTAAAAATAATTTGACAGTTAATACAATGCTGCTAAAACTAACAGGGCTATAAAAAACATCAACCCCACAGCAGAAAATTGTTCTGAACTCAGTTTTCAGCAACTTACCAGACAAACAAGACTGAGTTGAAAAGTTAGGTTTAATCAACTAACGTTAGAACGAATGAAATGAGATGATAATTGCATATATAGTTGACTGGTTCGATATAGCTCCCCTAAGGGACGGCAGTCGGGTGACCAGATAGCAAGTGTGAAAAATCGGGAGAGGGGGTAGGGGATAATAGGCAGATATATAAGAAAAAAGCCCTGAATATCGGCACTGTCCCTATAAAATCAAGGTATCTGATCACCCTAGACGGCAGTGTGGTTGAAAGGACATAGTTGTGTAAAACAAACCTACAGGCACAAACGAAGAAGTAAAATTTGCACCCATCTGTGCAGATGCCTAAGAAAAAGTGCCTTGCCACATATGTCTGGAGCCAAACCATCTCCTCCTTCAGCCCGCAGACTGTGTGCTGTTGTGCAAATCCTTTCCTCAAGCATTACTTCTCTAATCCATTGACAGACAGGCACAAATTATACCTGTAGAATTGCATTGCTCCCCTGTATGGGAGGAAATGAAGCCTCTGGGCCACAGTCAGCTAACTGATTTACATGATACCCTCCAGCAAGAACTCATCCAAAGAGCCAATTTATTTTATTTATATGTGACACCAGAAAAATCAGGATGGCCGCAATACTGCCATGGTTTCCAGGAGTTCTTTGCATGGGCCTCAATGCGGCAGTTCATTCCTATTCAGCAAAAAGCACTTAGGCATGTCCATTAATGCTTCAAGGAATTTAAAGCTCAAGTTTGCCTCTGACTGTCCAAATCAAGAAAAATAAACCCCAACGATTTTTCCTGCTACTGGCCGCTCTCTGGGAGATTTTATTTTTCATCTTTTTTTTCCCTAGAAAGCTTTGTCAGCCATTACACCAAGGGAGCTTTTCTTCTTTTTCGAGCAACCTATGACCTTCCTCAGTTTGGTTTGTATATATGACATTCAATTTAACTGGACAGATATTTCTACCCCTAAAATACACTGGGTTCAAAGAAGCACATGAACAGTTATTGCACATTTTCTAGTGCAGAGGAATTAGGCCCCAATTCAACAAAGCACATCCTTAATTTTAGTCAATAGAGTAGTTGGCAGAACTACTCACGTGCTTAAAGTTAAACATGTGCTTAAATACTTTCCTGTACCGGGGCCTGGAAGAAGACAGAATATACACAATATAGGGATGAAGTTTGCAGCTCTCACTGAAGTCAATGGGAGCCATGGATGTGAAGTCAAGAACAGAATTTGTCTCTCTAGTCATGGTTACTTTGTGCTGTGAGTGTATTCTAAGGGCATGTCTACATGGCAATTAAACACCCGCAGCTGGCCTATGTTAACTGACTCAGGCGCATGGGGCTCAGATTGCAGGACTATAAAACTGCAGTGGAGATGTCTGGGCTTGGGCTGAGACCCAGGCGCTGAGATCCAGCAAGGTGGGAAGGTCTCAGAGGCCAGATGTCTATGCTGCTATTTGATAGACCTGCTGATCGAGTCTGGTGACACAGGCCAGCCGTGGGTGTTTAACTGAAGCATAGATATACCCTAAGGTTGTCAGGTACATTCACTGTGCATGGTAGAGGTTGTAGTGTCTGGAGATGTCTATATGCCAATTAAATCACAGTTGTAGACAACTTCTATTTATCTCCAACACCCAAACTCCTGGTCGCAGAAGAATTTCAAAATTTGTGACTGGATAATGGTAAATGGTTAAGCTGCAATATCAATTGATCACACAGTCATTCACAAAGGGGTTCAGATGCCAGGCAGATAACACTGAATGGTAATGATAAATCTGAGGTTTAATTTACTTGTGAGACTAATGCCAAAAGCTGGGCTCAAGCTGCAATTTGTGGAGTGAGTGGAAGCCCTGTCAATTCACAGGAGTTTTTCAGACAGCTCAGCCTTGCATAAGGAGTACTCTATGAGTTGGTTGTTCTTTTTGACCAGATTGTAAATATCAGCGTTATATAGCCGCGCACAGCTCAATGCATTCTGTGTGCAGGCTTCCAGATGTCAAACACCTGCTCCGTCAGCCAGCTCCAGCCTGGTCGATGTGTTTTTTGGCCTAGATGGCACACTCAGAATCGGCAGGGCATGCGTACACAGCTCACAGCAGCGTGTCTCCAAGATTGGGTTGACAGACTTGGGCTAGCAGCTCTCGGACCACTGAGCTAAAAACAGGAATGTAGATGTTGCAGCTCAGGCTTGAGCTTGGACGATGAAACCCACCCCCACTCCCCAGATTTCAGAGCTCAAGCCACAACTTCAACGTGCTGTCTCTGCAACTGTTTTTAGTGTGGCCGTGTGACTTGCACGAGCCAGAGTCTGTCAACCTCGGCTGGGAGGCTCATGGTGCCACTGGATGTATAGAAGTTCCCTAAGCTTTCATTATCTTTTAAAAAAAGGATATTTCTAGCCCTGATGATCACAAATGAAAATCTTCAAAATGTGAGCAGAGAATTATCAATTTAGTGTTGTCTTCCTGAGTCTGCAGAGAGCTCGAACAACTGACTGAGAGATGTGATCTCCTTCAGGCCACCCCCATTACTCTCATTAGTGTTAACACTGAATTGCTAGATGGCCCACTAGGTAGGGGCTGGAGAGGCACTCAGAAAACCCAGGTTCTGTTTTGAACTCTATCACCGACCTGCTATGTGCCCTTAAGCAAGTCTTCAGATGTCTCTCTACCTCTCTTTCCTCTCCCTTCTTTGGTCTGTCTTGTATATTGAGATTATACTCCCTTTGGGGCAGGAACTGTTTGACAGTTTGTCCTGATGCTATGGGGTGTCTCAGTGGTACTGTAATATAAATAATAAAGAGCATTTGTCCATGCTGAGATGCTCTTTGGAAATGTAACACTCTTAAATCCACCTTTCCCCAAACAGATATTTCCTCTGTTTTACCCTAGAAGATTCTTTAGCAACATTCATATTCTGCAAAAAAGACGCGTGTTCACTATGAAAGACGAACTCACAGAGTGATTCATTCCTCAGCGGAATTTCGGATGAAAGTTTCCACGTGGTAAGGAAGGCACCTCGGTGCAAGCTCTCGGGGGCAGGGGGAGGGTTCTTTGTGTAGTGTCTGGTGTATTGGAGCCTGATCACTGATCGGGTTCCTCAGACATTACCACTGTAGAACCAATAATAACAGAATTTGCAGATTCAGTGCCATCGATGCTTTCAAGCCTAAATTGGACCCTCATGAAAACAAATACTTGTGCACTCTTAGGGCTTGATCTAAGACCAACTGAACTTAATAAGTGGCTGTTTATTGGTTTCAGTGGGCTTTGAATCAGGCTCATGTGGTACATTGCTCACTCAGCACGGGCCTAACTCTGCTTCCATTGAATCTAGCAGCCATTTTACTATTGATTCCACGGGAGGAGAATTAGGCTAATAGGAATTTTTGCCACTGACTTCAATGGGAGCAGAGCTGGACCAATGCCGAGCGTTTGTGAAAATCTCCCCCTTGCTCTGTTGTCTCAGTTCTGATTTCCATTTATTAACCTTAAATGATATACCAGTTATATCCCCACGTGCGATAGCTACACTTGCAGGATAGAACAAGGAAAAGGTGACTGAGCGAGCTTGGGTTTAAAGTTCCTGAACATTAATGTTCTGAAGACAGAATGGGGAAAGGGACAGGAGATAAACAAGGAAATGGAGAGAATTAAAAAGATGCAATTCTCATTTTTTAAAAACCTGCACATTTTAAAATGATGAAAACCAGAGACTTAGAGCATGAGGTAATTTCCCCCAGCATCCTGCTTTTGAAAAATAGCTGCTGCTTGTCTTCTTTTCCACCTTATGAAAAGACTGACGTCAGGGTCTTTGGTTATGTCAACAGCGACATTGCTTCCATTTGTCTACTGTCTATTTTCCTCCTCATGACAACAGATGCTGTTATCAGTGAAAACCAGAAGCCCAGGGCTGTATCAAGGTCCTGAACTTTGGAGGCATGAGGGGAGTGGGGAAGAGGAGGAGAGATTTCGAGAAGTTTGCAATCATCTATCTGACTTGGAAAAGCAGAAGCTTGTTTTTCAAAGAGAAAATTTGGACCTATAGCAAAAATATTCTGTTTCTGGCTATTACTGTTTGCTGTATGATCTTATCTCTAGGGCCCCAATTCAGGAAGCCACTTAAACATATGCTTAAGTCACATGCTTAAAGTTAAGGACATACTTAAATGCTGTCCTGAACTGTGGCCTGGATATTTATAGCAGGCTTCTCTGCATCCCACTACCATGTGGTCAATCTTTGCTCTCTGATTTAATACATCCTGTACTGGCATCTCATCCAGGATGCATTTTGCTGGTCCGAAATGTATCCTCACAGAAAATTAGGCATTATTAGAACATGACCTTGAGGTTTTAAAATAACATGATATTAAGCAGAACATGATGGCTGCCACCCCTTTTGGCCAAAGCCCTGAGTACTGCATCATGGAGCAGGCTGGAAGCTAAATTACAATGAGTTCATGCCTTTTAAACATGTTTAATGGAATAATGAAAATGCATGGAAATAGTCGACTAAGGTACAGAATAGCTAAAGGTCTTTTTCAAATGTTCCAACATCAAGGTCTCCATAGGATCCTTTGGAGACATGGCCCTTTCCAGGAGAAGAGAAGACTTTATTGGATCTGCTACTGCTTAGATGCCAGCTTATGGAGAGGAGCCACCCAGGGTCCCACCCTTGGAGAGATTATTAAAGCTTTAGCAGGTGGGCTGGCAAGGAGAAGTTAAAGTCAGCGTCCTACTACAGGCAATGCACTAGAAAGTCTAGTGGCAAGGGCACAAGGAGGATGTGTTCCTCCTTCTGCAAATAATCAACCACATGCTGCTATTTGTCAGCTAGCTATAAACCAAATGACACAGCTCTTATAGGTCTGACTATTTCACAAAATCGTTAGTGATTTAGATTTTAAGCACAATTAAGATAGTTAATGGGAAGCAGCATTGTCTGCTGGCCAGAGTATAGGACTGACACTAGGAGACCTCGGGTCAAGATCTGGAGCTGCCACCAACTTACTCTGTGACTATCGGCCAGGCAGTCAGCCCCTTCCTAGTCCATGTGTATTCTTGATTAACAACATACCTGGGATCAAAGGTGCCAAGATGACATTTTTCTTCTTGTGGGATGGCTATGGCAACACCTCTACATTGCTAACGTGACCACAGGTAAGATTTGGCAACTTGCTATAATCACATCCTCAATTTAAGGGACTGAGGTACTGAGTGCCCTAAACTCCCATTAACTTCAGTAGCAGTTGATGCCACCCATCTCTCAGTACAGAATAGTTTTGACAGAGGTCCATAAAATCATGACTGGTGTGGAGAAATTGACTAGGGAAGTGCTCTTTACCCCTCCATATAACACAAGAGCATCATTGCTGAAACAAGATGATGCTTTTTAGGATACAGGAAAGAAATAAGGTATCAAGGAGCATTCAGCTCAAAAGGTTTAAATAGGGCTTTGGGGCTTTCCAGCATGGTGGGTTTCTCAGGCTGTAGAGATCCCCAAAGACTTTTAGAAGTTGATGTAAGCCATAGATAAAAGCGTGTAATTAGCTGATTTCCCTAGAACTGAGACAATGAGCTGGGATGTGTTCTAGAATTAATATATGACAAAATAATTGTGTGTTTCTCTTCTCAAAACTCCGCTAATTGGGGTCATTCTGTTTTGACTTACAACCCCATGTAACTCCATTTGAGTCAGAATTTGACTTCAGGGACAAAACACTCTTGGAACCTGCTCTAAAGCACCTTGATGAAGGGAAGGTTTTAGGCATCCTTGCTTTACAATCAATTGGCCAGGTGATCTAACAAATAAGATTGGCTCTGACAGATCCTGATTCCAGGGCTGAATTTGCCAGCAGTTGCTAGAAAGGTATAAAAGGAATAAAAGCAAATTTAACAGGACACACAAAGAGGGTGGAGAGATTGACCAGGGAGTAGTTTAATTGCCAGAACTGAGCCAAGAAACCAGGTGCACCCTTAGCATGGCAAAATTTTTCACTGAAGCACCATCTGATAACCTTTTTGACCTTGATTGAACAAAAGTTTTGTCATGTTCTATGTTATTATATAACCAAAAATGTCCTTAACTGACTAGTTAATTGGATGTACAGAATCTTTCTTCTTCCTAGTTCCATTAGTGGGAAATCAGTAATGATTTGTACCTTCAGGCAAAACACTCATGAAAATTATCTTTTTTGCCACTATCGATTATTGTTGATTTAATACTTCCTGGAGCTGTATAAATAATTTACATCTTGGTTCTTCTTCTAACAGACCTAAATATGTTGGTACCAGTGATACTGAATGTCATAGGAGAAGGAATACTCTTCAAGGAACGCATTGTAGAGAGCGTAACTAGAGTCGTTTATATTTTATTACCGACTTGCATCAAATCTCCCAGAATATTTCAAAAAAGTTAATGTTTTCATGTGACAATGAAAAGATCATCCTAAAATGCATTGATTTTAAAGCCAGAAGGGACGATTAAAACATCAGAATGGGATTAATTATTTAATCTCTCCCTTTTCACATACCCCAAATATTTATAGCTTTACCCACAAGCGGTGACTTCTAATGGAAGAGCATGCTAAGCCTCAAGGCATGTGGCAAACCCAGACTTTCCTGGGGTGTGTGACTATGAATGGTCTCACATTTTGTTGGCTGAGAAGTGGCTTGGTGATGTTGTTGAGTTCAGTGAGAGTTGGAGCAGCAGCTACAAGATCCAGTCTTCAACTAGATATGTGCATTTTGTATAGGTTCTTATACTGTATTCATCGCTGTAGTATCTACACCCCACACACTCGTTTGCACCCCTCTTCATGGGCCCAAACAATGGGAACTTCGCTGTTGTAAATGAGAGCAAGATCAGGCTTTTACACCCCTCTCTTGCAAAAACTTACACGAAGGAAGTCACTTTACATACATGAGAGTCACAAGGAACTCAATGGGACTAACCAGCTGAGTAATGTTATTTACACAGGTGTTTGCAACAGTGATGTCGTGGTGGTGCTCACCTATAGACTTAGAAATGGAAACACCCACAGCACATGCTCAAAGTGCAATTTTAAATGGTCATGATCTATCTGGAGTCAAACCCAGCTTTGCTTTTCCAAGTCCAGATAAAGTCATTCCAAAGTCTATTAGGACCATGGCGAGTTTCAGACATCAGACTTTTTTTTTTCTATAGAGCCCTGGCTAAAAAGAACTGTCATTTTTTCCTCAGCCAAAAAAAAAAAAAAAATTTACCCCTGTCAATTGATAGATTTGAAAATTTGTGAAATAATTTAGCTCAATCCTTAAAAAAGGGGGGACTTTCTAGCAAATGTAGGGCCTGGGTAATTTCAGTCGAAAAGGGAGTGCTTGGGAAAGTTATACATGCATGAAAACAAAGAGCAGTAAAGCTCTATGACTTGAACTGCAGTGTGTAGTAGGCACTACCATTCATAAAGCCAGAAGAGACCATTATTATAATCTAGTCTGACCTCCTGCATAACAGAAACCAGATAACAAGCCAATAACCCAATAATGAGCACACTGAAAAACGCTGAAGCCTAAATTTGAAGATTTCATAAAATATGAAAGTACCTTTTCAGTGTAAATGTCCTTATCAAGCATACACCTCCCAAATATACTCCCAAATCACTCATTTTTGCCCCAAATCTACCTCTGTTCCACGTAAATTTGGGGTCCTCCCAACTTTTACTTGAAATTCAGGACTGCAACTCAGTCCGGTTCATGCATGGCCCGCTCAAGACAGGGATGGGTCAATGCAGTCCTACATAATTACTGATTTGTTTTTAAGAGTGCTGTGAATCTTACTTAACCTCTAAAGCTATGCTTTATCGATTAGCTGTCATTTTATTGACACATTGCAATCAGAGTCTGGTCACACTTTATTTAATGTTCTGTTTATAAATGGCTAATACAGGGTTAATAAATGAGTAATAGATGTTATAAGCATGCCAGAGATATAAGCTATAGGTATTATAGATGGCTTTAGCCAAAGTGCTAGAAGGTGTTATAGAGTGTTATAAGCAACCTATCGACCTGCCAGACTCTATAACGATTAATTAACTATTTATTAAAAACATCTATTAGTCATTTATTATCCCCTTTTATATGGGGTTAAAAATAATAATCTTAACATAAAGTGCGACCCAGAGTCCTATTGAGTCTAAACCAAATATGAGCATGACACACAATTCAGCCACCACATTCCTCTCTGCATTCACCCACTCTCCCACTGATAAAGTTCTGAAAGTATGTCATTTCTGCCCTGCTTTCAATAAAACAGGCCAGCCTACAATCTACTGACATCTGTTTCTGTACTCTTAAGTGGCTGATTTTAATTAACACCTCAGTAAACTGAAGGAAATCTGGATTTAGCAATATTTTCATGTGTTCCCCCCCCGGTCTGGATGACAGCCTGAGGTCTCCCATTGCTTCACAGTGTAAATCTAATAACAAATTAAGGATCCATAGAGGAAATGAACCAGGATGTTATTTAAATCTTGTATGGAAGAGTGCTGGCTCCTGCTCCCATTGGAATCAATTTATTTTTTTGCCATTGGCTTCAAAGGAAGCATGATGGAGCTAAAGATACGTTTGAAGCTTTCAAATTAAAAAAAAAAATTCTCTGCTAAAGAGGATACACATATGCTGAAGTTTAACGGGTCCAAGAAAAAAAGTCAGATATTGCTGTAATAATACAACAGTGTTACAGCAGGGGAGGACAGTTTTATGTGCCAGGGAACTGTTAAAAACAAAAGAGCGTTAAAGGTTTAAAATGGCAGGAAAATAAGTGTAGCAGAAAGCCAGATAATACATTCAGATTGCTAGATTTGGGTCCTGGTCTTAAAAACAAAAATGCATTCTGGCCCATGGTTGTAATAGCAGCGTCCCCAAGAGACTAAGCAAAAAACCAAGGGTAATCCTATCGACTGGGTTTCCTTGGGCTGGTGGGAAGCAGACATGTCAGAAGTGTGAACATATTTTTGTTTCAGCATGACGCAGTACTGGCTAGAGCAGGGATTCTCACCAAAAAAACAGAACAAAAACGTTTTGGTGCCCTCAGAGTGCAGCCACCAACTCTTGCTGGTAGCCACTCTGACACTTTTCTCTAAAACACTCAATTAACTGTGGGAAAACCAAACAAAGGTATAAACAAATACACGCATGTTTGTTACTGTCACTTTCCATGGCAGACTGCGGCTATGTCTATGCTGCCGTCAGATCGATTTATCCGGTTCAATTGAGCGGAAGTGAAGACCCCGCTCAATCGATCCAGAAGTTGATTTCCTAAAACCACCTCCGGAAAAAGAGCAGTTCCGCGCAACGTAGCCTGCATAACTCCGAATTTGCCTGCTCCTCCAGCATTGTGTCCCAGGTGTCTCCACAGCAGGAGGCAGGGTCCAACCCCTGCTGGTAACCCCAGCAACCAACACCGAGGCAGTGTATCTAGGAGCATCAGCGAGCAGCAGGGGCCATTGCTTTGACCACCTCCCCCTCAATCACCATCCAGGAGGCTGTGGCCACAAGAAAAGCCGCTGGTGGCCACATGTGGCCAGGGTGGCCGTATTTGAGAAACACTGGGCTAGAGGCACAAAGTGAACATGACCTCCATGGAAACAAGAGGAGGCTTATGATCATCTGATGGTGTGAACTGGTGCAGCTCCAATGGAACGACATTCATTTACACCATTTGGGACTCTGCCCCACCACGAAAGGCTTAAGCAGAAGATCAAAGCCACTGTTCAATGCTTTAGATGACAGAAAAGATCATCCTGGATTATTCTTGCTTGTATTACAGTAACGCTTAAGGGCCCCAGTCATGGATCATAGCCCCACTGTACTACTCACCGGGTGATTTGGGGACTAACAATACTTAATTCAAAAGACGCAAGAAAAAGATTTGTAGCATGGACATATTTCATGTTTAAAAGGCATCATATGAATAATGTAAGGATTGGAGCTGGCTGAACATTTAATAAAATGTGAAATATTTTGAATTTGTTTTAATTTCAGAGTGAACCTGTTGCTTGCAACATTTTTCACCATTTATTAAATTTATTTAATATATATGTGCATATTATCAAAATGGTTAGCGAGATTTTTTGTTCACCAAAATCCTATTTTCAGTAAATGGAACACATTGATAACCTTTTCCATAACCATTCTGAAATAGATTTCAACCAAAACAAAACCAAAAAAAGACAAATTCTATACAAAAATTAAAAATGTTTACAGTAACGACAGTTCTCCCTACAAAAAAAAAGGTTTTGAAAAAAGGTTGTATATTTTGACAAAAATATATATTTGAAAAAAAATTAAACCTTATTTTTGTTTTTATATAAAATATAAACACAATGAAACAAAATATAGAAACACAAGCACAAGATGGAAATAGCATATAAATAACAAAATTCAACATTCATTATTTACAAAACCTGGAGGAAAAATAAACCCTGAACCTGTAGAGGTCATGCAGGGCAACAGTTATTAACATGACTAAATAGATAAATAAGTGAGAACATACCTATGAGTACTAGGGACTAATATACATGAAGCTGTAAAAGTGTGCAATAGTTTCATGTGTGACCAGACAATCATATTTTTTTCCAGGTGTTTCTATTAGACACTTTGTATGAGGGAGGAACTGCAGATTTTCACTGTCTCAAAATAACTCTTTTGGTGACTTTACGTGCAATCCATTTCTTAACATTAACTACTAAGACCAGCTCATCCAGCACCCCTATAATACACAAACTTGGAGAAGGAAAGATAGTGACAATTAAAGTTTTTGAGGGAGCACTGAATATGGTGTTTCTGAACACATATATTTTTGACAGGTATAGAGGATGTGTGACAAGTTGCCATGTGGCTCTGTTTGCATCTCCAGCATTTGCAGCATGTTGCCAATCTAGATTTAAATAAACATTCTGGCGTCCACTTGTACCAGTTCAATATCTTGTTCTGAAAGAATCGCATGGATAAAGAACATGAAGTATTTTTCACATTAAGCCGGATATCCTTCCAGCTTTCTGTTGTGATAATAAGGCTAAGTGCTTTTTCCCATTTTTCTTTGAGACTGAGATTGATAGGGTACCACAAAGCATTAAGCCACCTATAAGTAATTCCGACAAAGTGACTTTTGTTTCCATATTTCTTAACATGATCTTCTAGAAGTAAGAAAGTTGAAGTGGACCAGCTGTCTTCTATCCTTGCATGAATCCTTGAGCTTAACCGCTAAAAAAACCAAAGAACTCAGAGACAGCAATAGCTGATGTTACACATGTAATTGAAAGAGGCCAGTCTATCATCTTGTAATATATCTTTAATTTTTCTTAATCCCTTTTCTACCAAGTTGTTTTATGCATGGAATTGGCCTTGATCCTGTGGCACAAGTTATCTCATCGTAGCATGAGAAGAGAATTGTTAATTGTCTTAACATGTTACAGGATGATGCATGTAAATGCAAAGATTGGATTTATCCTTACAGGTGTGGGTAGCCTCTTAAGGTATATAAAAGGAGAGAACCAGGCATAGTTAAGCTTTTCCCAATTTCAAACCAGACTGGTGTGTATACAGAGCTAATAGGATGCATTTGGAATGCTAGATAATAATGATACAAATCTGGCAACCCCATAGCCCCCAGTTGTCTGAGATTTTTAAGGGTCTTGTGTGACAAATGAGGCTGTTTTTAGTCACATATAAATTGTATAATAAGGCTATTTATTTGAACAAAGAGCAAAGGAGAGACCTTGAAAGGCACCAGGTTAATGATACAAGTCAATCTCGGGCAGATAGTCGTTTTGGCTATTTCTGTTCTCCCCAGTAAGGCTAAAGGAATTTCTTTTAATAGATAAGTGCATATTTATAGAAACAATTTTGGGAAGATTAGGAAAAATCTTACCAGCTAAATAAGTTCCTTCCTAGCATGTTTGAAATGGAAAATGCTGAAACTGAGAAGGATTTGGTCTTTTGGATATATCCACTGCTTGTCATTTATTCCAGTTAATGCGAAAACCAGAGATCATTCCAAAAATGTCAGCTACATTCAATAATGATAGAATTGATGGGGACAGATTCTTCAACGGAACAAAAGTATCATCAGCATATAAACGGATTTTGTATCCTTTCCTGTTTATAGCCACACCTTCAGTGGCTGAGTGCTGACATATGCCCATTGACAGTGGTTCATGAGAGAGATTACAAAGGAGGGATGAGAGGGGACAGCCCTGTCAAGCTGAAATGTGGGAGAAATAATTCCATTAGTTGATAGTGAAGTGAGGGAAGAGCTGTATAATACAGAGCCTATTCAGGAATATTAGTTCAAATTGAATTTTTTTAGTACTGCCATTGAATAAGGCCATGCAACCCTTCCAAAGATCTTATCTAGAGAGAAGGCTATAGAGGAAACATCTGAACTTGCTGGATCAAGTAAGCAATTTTTCTCATACTATCAGCTGTCAGTCTTCCCTTTAAGGAAGGCAGCCTGATCTGATCTGTGTGTATAATTGATGGGATGAGGGTGCTCAGTCTTGCCACTATAATTTTTGCTAGTATTTTGCAATCTGTGTTCAATAGAGGATATGGGGCAGAAGTTGCCACAGTTGCAACCATCTTTGTTCTTCTTTAATAAATAAAGTAATTAAAGCAGTTCTCATGCCATGAGACACCTTTCTGGAATGTTTCAGTGAAGACTTTTGAAAGAATAGAAGAGAGCAGATTATCACTTGTTTTGTAGCTATCTGCCCGAATTCATTTGTTTTATAGCCTGTTTGATCTCATTTATGGACCATGCTATCACAACACAACACTTGTTCTGAAGCTGGGGTTGTCTGATTTGTATAACCTTGATAGAACTGCTTACATTTTTTATTTATATCAGTTGGTTCAAGGATGGCACTCCCGTCTTCTTGTAAGAAGGAAGAAATGTTGTTGGCTAGCTCCATCTTAAATTGTCTGGCAAGCAGTCTACCTGCTTTATCTCCATATTCAGAACATCTTTGCCTGACCCTGTTGAGTGTAATTTTGACTTGGCTGGATAAGCATTTGGTATTGATTCGAGAATGTAGGAGGTTTTGCATTATTTGGGTCAGTCTTGTGCATTCTCTGTAACTCATCTGTTTCCTTGGCCAAAGAGTCTAGTAATTAGAGTCTTTCTTCTTTCGGGAGGAATACTTTATGCATTCAGAGCTTCCCAAGAGATGCCATCTTAGGTAACTGAGGGCTTATTTTCTTGAATGAAGTTAGAGATGACTGAATCAGCTGTGGAACAGGTTTTTGCATCCTTTAGTAGCAGACTGAATTTGAAAAGTTTTACCCAGCTCTAGTCAGATATTTCAGCTACAACTGATGGGAGCCGTTCATAAAGGAGAACAGGTCTAAAGTCAAACCTCCAAACCGAAGTATTGATACATCTAAATCCTAAACTTGAACTAAAATCGTATGTAAATATTGAAACAGAGCAGTACATTCTGAGTAGCACATAATTACAAAAAGATTTTTCTGGCTAGGATTTTGCCTTAACGTATAAATCATGCTTTCCATGGTTTGAAGAATATCTTTTGCTTTTAACATGGCAGTGTTTTCCTGAACCCTTTTAAGGGGCAAGTTCTTAGTTGCAAAGTAAAGCACCAATCAGAGGAGCTTTGCTCATGGGAACAGGAGACGAGGACTTCTTTCCTGCACCCTGCAATGTATACTCAGAGTTGAACTGAGGCTTCTACGGCTAAATATTAAGGACTTGATCCTGCACCACTGACATCACGGGGACTTTAATGCCAGCACAATTAGGTCAGCGGGAGGTTTGCTACTGACATCAATGGAAGCAGACCGAGGTTAATAGGAGTTTTGTCATGGCCTTCAGTGCGATCGGGACCAGAAAAGCCATTGCAGCAGGAGCTGACGCTTCAAACATTTTCTTTGTTTGGAGAAAATTCAAGTGAGAAATGGTGACAACAAAGCTAAGCGTGGCAAAGGGTCATCGGAACTGAAGTTGAGCACCTGCCCGCTGCTCTAGCTTTGGTTCTACTTGTGGCTCTAGTCTCACCGATTCGCAGGCTATGATGTCATGGAAAGTTCTCGTTCAGCGTGGCCCTGGTTTTCACAGGTGCTAAGCGCGCACAGCTCCAGCTGAAGTTAACGGGAGCTGCAGGTGTTCAGGCCGTTTGCTCCTGTGAGAGAGAACGGTTGTACAACTAGCCAGGAACATAACTCATCGCAGCAAATTGGTGTCCTTATTCATTTCAAACAGCCTCCTTTTGAAGCTGTTCTTATGCTAACATTCGGTTGCTAAAAACAGACACGTTCTCGCTCCCTTGTTAAAGAACGTGATTGTGTGCCAAACCGCAACAGCCGGGATCTGAAATCTCTCTCCTGAATGGTCAAGACGACCATTATCTGACCACCTCGCAATCCTTAACGTATTTATTCTCCCAGCATCACTGCAGTCCCCATAGTACAGAGGGGGAGCTGACGTGCAGGGAGGCAAAGTGAGTTGCCCAGGGTCACGCTGCTGCCGACTGGGATGCAGCAGCTGTCTGAGAACTGCCAGGCCTGGATGCAGGATCGGGGCCATCACACACTCTGGAAGCCTAAGGCCGAGCAGGGAATCAAATCCAGTCTCTTGCGGCCCAGCACAGTAGCCACACCCCCATTTTATCCTAGGAGACCTCTTTACACAGCAGTGAGTGTAAATGCAAAAACTTGCACAGGCATTTCTGAAAGAGTGTGGAAAGCCACCCTCTCATTTACTTACACAGGATCTCTTCTTAATACTGTTGAGCAATAACATACGCACGCTCTGCCATTACTTGAATGCCATGCCAGGTGCATGACTGGACAGGAAATACCTTAGAATGGGCACCTTTTGAAAGGTCACTGAGTGAAATACAACCAAACTGCCTAATCTGGCTTGCTAGACGTCCTACTGACGTACTTCAGAAGTGTATGAATGGAGGGGTCCCTTTGTATTCTGTATCTGCTTAAGAGGCCCTTGAAATTTCAAGCTCTCCAGATCCTGTACATGCAACTAGAAGTGTGCTTTTCTGTGAAAGCAATGGTGTGCTGGGACAATTTAACAAGGCGTGCAATCTAGACTCACATGCAAAGGCTGACCTAGCACATATGGGGCTTGCGAGATCAAGTTGTATGAAGGATATCATTTGATTCTGCAAAATGACATCCTCCATGTGTATTTGGGTGCTGGATGGATGCTCCCATGAGCACAGTTGGTCCTGGGGCATGCATCCATCAACAGCATGCCTCTATGTGAAAGAAATCTATACTATTTTTTCCCCGTTTTCTTTCTCTGTTTCTCTCTCTCTCTTTTATTTTTTGGACGGGGTGGGGGCAGGGCTTGTTGGATTTGGTGATTTAAATGTTACTGCTATCCAGCAAGAGGTGGCCCTCTCTTCATTGAAAGACAAAATTACCTTTGAATGGAAAAAACAACAGTCATGCTGTGTTAAGTTTCTCTGTGCCTCATCAGCCCATCTGAGATGGCTATGCCTTCACAATGGGAAAGGGAAACTTCATCTTGTTTCCAAAGAAAAGCCCAGGAATTGCAGAACATTGGGGAAAAAAACAGCAAAAATTGCAGCCCCTTACTCCATGGGACTTGCTGGTTTTTTTCACCCATGTAATTTTTTCCTATTGAAGTACAGGCAATTTTTGGAGGATTTGGCTGAGTGTTCCCTTGAGAGAATTGCGGTTGTCATAGTCGCAGTCCTACAGCCTGCCTGAGTCCCTTGTTGAATGCAATGGTGTCATGAAGGGCGAGGAGCTTCACGCTCTCTCCTAGCTCAAAAAGCCGGAGTCAGATCATGCTTTAAAAGGAAAAATTCAGAATCTTTTAACTTCCCTTTCTTCAGCAAGCTCAAACACTTGTCTCTCTCACCAACAGAAATGGGACCCATAAGAGATATTATCCCACCCACCCGGTGTCTCATTTTTTCCAGAAGAAAACCAGCATGGAAAATTCCAACTCCAAAAGGCTATGTCTTGGACAGTTACAAGCATGTGAAAATGTGAGTTTAGAAGGAATTGGGCTGTTTTGCAGATTTCACCAGAGTGGATACTAACTGGATTCCATTCTGATATACACATTATTATTATCATCTTGTTTATAGAGCATCTCCTAAGATGTGCTGGGCTTTTTATCAATAAAGGATACAGTCCCCGCTGTGAAGAATTTATAATCTAAAGCCCGTATCTTGCAACTGACTGCACATCTATAGGATGTTCTTGTGCACAACCAATAACAAGATCAGTGTTGCAAGTCAGGCACAACATAGTCTTTCTATTATTTGCCATAGCATCTAGAGCAGTGGTTCTCAACCTGGGGTACGCAGAGGTCTTCTGGGGGGGGGTACATCAACTCACCTAGATATTTGCCTGGTTTTACAACAGGCTATAAAAAAGCACTAGTGAAAGTCAGTACAAAGTAAAATTTCATTCAGACAATTACTTGTTTGTACTGCTCTCTAAATTATATACTGAAATGTAAGTATAATATTTATATTCCAATTGATTTATTTTATAGTTATATAGTAAAAAGGAGAGAGTAAGCAACTTTTCAGTCCTAGTGTGCTGGGACATTTTTGTATTTTTATGTCTGATTTTTTTAAAGTTTTTAAGTGAGGTGAAATTTGGGGGTACGCAAGACAATCAGACTCCTGAAAGGGACACAGTAGTTGGAAAGGTTGGGAGGCACTGATCTAGAGGCACCAAGCAGGTTGGAGCTCCACAGAGGAGGAAGAATGGTGTTGTAAGGACTGGATTAGGACTCATGTGGTCTTCATCTGCTTCTTTCCTGGAACATTGGCTTCTGAATGCAACTGAACTGAGGAATCCTCACAGAGCTCTAAGTACGTAGGTTAAAATAAATGGAGAAGGCAGTAGTGCTGAGAGATTGGCCCAGTCAGATGATGACGATGCTAAATCGGTAACACTAATACTGGCATTTTCTGACCTTTCAGTACATGGCTTTGCAAACTCAATTGTTTTATCACAGGTTTTGGTTGGTTTCTTTATGACATTGGATATACTTTAGCATTCTCGGCTTTCATTAGCAGTTGATATTAGACACACAAACACACACACATACATATGAATATTGTGTCTAGCAAATAGTAGAATGGAGCTGAAGCTCATGTGCTTTGGTAAAGGTAGGGCCTGAAGATAAAAGCTTTAAGAGCCACTGGCAGCTGTGAGGCTGCTGTAAGTGGCACTAGGGGATGACATTGATGCAGGATTTTCAAAAATAGATCAAAAGTAAAAAACGTGTACAAGCCTGTAAGTGTGTATGTGTGTGTGTATATATATATATATATATATATATTTATATATATATATAAACACACAACATGTATGCATGTATGTGTATATTTGTTAAAAATGTGTCATTTTGTTTTGTTTTAAAAGCTTCTCTCTCATGCTGATCAAAAGAGGAACTGCTTATTCAAAGGGCTGTATGCAGTGAAATAGAGTAAACCCTGTGACATCCATAGTCAGGGGCTTGATAAAAATGTGAAATATCTTAGGCTTCACCACCTATCTTTACCAATAACCTTGAATCCTTAGACCGCAAAGGCAATAGCTACATAGAATTCTACAGTCAAAGAGCATTTGAATAAAAATCCTGTCTGTTTACTGCACTATATAAGAGCTAAGCCACAAAATATCAATTTTGGGGGTTTCCATAAGCGTTTGAGGTTACTGCAGCACTGTGTTATCACATACATTTTCCCGAAGCCAGCTTTTAGGCCCATCTGTTCTTACGTCCATCCCCATTCAGCAGAACTGTTAGGTATGTGCTTAAGTCTTAATGAAGTCCATGGGATTTTCTGAATAGGAATGAACTGCTGAATCAGGGATGTCCTGATCTAGTGGATCATTACCAGAGCTAAAACTAATAGAACACAGATTTCTGGCATAGGAATATTTCAACCTTCTTTTAAGCAACTCTTTGGATATTGGCATCTGTTCAACCATAACCTCAGTCTTGACTCGTGCAAGCCCTGAGTGTTGAACTCCCACTGATATGACCGAGTGAACTGGACATGGGTTTTGCAGCTTTGGGTCTCGCAGGCAATGCTCTCCACGAGTTCATTGAGCACGGGATGTCAAAGAGAACATTCCGCTTTCCAGTCTTGAAACCGTTGCTCTTGTTGGTGGTACTATTGTCTTCAGTGGGCTACTTATGGAGTAAACTGCTACACAGCATGAATGTGGCTCATACTTTATCTTTCTCTCTAGCTCACCCTTTCCTGGGGACTGCACCTAGATAGAGTGGAAAGGTGAAGACCCTGGTAGGGCCAGCAGAGCCCAATAGGTTAAAGGGGAGAGACCAGATGAAAAGCAGTCCACAAGTACTCCAGATTGGGTGTTGAGATAGGCCAACATCCTATCCTCATAAAAAGAGACAAATTTTAGAAACATGACAAGGTTCTCCCAAACAACATGATAGACAGGGATGGTAGAGCCTTGTTCATGCCCTAAGCGATGTCTGACAACACGGGAAGGATTTAGATCCTTATTACATACACACAAGCTATGTGGTGGTAATCCAAAATTCGTCTTTGCAAGATCATTGCTTCTAGAGAAACCATCCCTAAACTGAAATGCTGTCATTGCATGATAATATCACACTGCAGGTTTTGGGCAGATCCTTTACAGTGGGGATGAACTTAATCTTCAATTGACATTATTTAGCCATGAAGAAACACAGAATTAAATGGTGTGTATGTAAAACTGCAAAAAACCGGTAAATTGTTATAAGTCAAACCTATCAGCTCAATCAAATATGAACACCGGGTCCGGTGGAAATCTGCCTAGTTTATCCACTGTATTATAAGTAGGGAACTTGGCATCCCGGAAGATAAGTATCTTCTGAAATTGACATTCACTACTCTAGCTGTAGGACAAATCTGGAAGGAGTCTATACAGAATAAATATTGTAGTGCTGTGTCTGAGAAAAATAGATAACTGGCAGGCATTAGCACTTTCTAACAAGCAGAATATGCAGTACAATAGAACTGCTGACATCAGTTAAAAGGCTCTGCGGAAGCAACCCATACGGCCCGACCAGTATTCCATCGTTGTGCCTGGAGGACACCCATATATCAGAAACGTGGAATGACGTTTATTACAGTTTTTAATAAGACATTTTAATGTTTTCAATCAAGTCATAGAATCAAAGAATATGAGAGTTGGAAGGGACCTCAGGAGGTCATTTAGTCCAACCCCCTTCTCAAAGCAGGACTAACCTCAGCTAAATCATCCCAGCCAGGGTTTTGTCAAGCCGCAGTTTAAAAACCTCTAAAGATGGAGATGGCACCACCTTCCTTGGTAACCCATTCCAGTAATTCACCACCCTCCTAGTGAAAAACTTTTTCCTAATGTCCAACCTAGACCTCCCCCACTGCAACTTGAGACCATTGCTCCTTGTTCTGTCATCCTTGGATTACACAAACTTTTCTCAGCAAAAATAATGGTATAGTCCAAACAGCAATCTGACTTCATCTAGTTTATAAATCTGATGGAGTATTTAAAATTTCTCCAATCCTCTGTTCCCAAACAAGGCATCATTGTTGACATCTTATGTTTTACTGATCATGTCATGGTTTTTGTTAAAGCCCCAGCTCCTGGAGCCATGTGATTCTTGCCTGGTCTATACTACAGAACTAGGTAAAGCATCTTATGTTGATCTAACTCTGTGTCTACACTACAACATTGGTCCAGCCAATGTAAGTCATCCTCTACATCGACTTAACAACTCTACCTCTGTGAGAGGCATAGTGCTTAGGTTGATGTAGTTAGGTTGACATGGTGTCAGTGTAGACACTTGGGCCCTGTCTACACTTACCTCGGAGATTCAGCGGCAGTCGACGGGAGTTATACAAGCTACGCAAAAAACTTGTGTAACTCCCGTCGACTTTGCTGCTTCTGTTCTGTGCACTGTGTTCACTACGCTGCGCCAACGGGAACCATGTTCCCATTGATGCAGCACTATGCCACTTGAGAAGGTGGTCTTAATAGCTTGATTTCTGGATCAACTGAGCAGGTCTTTACTGACCGCTCAGTCGATCCAGAGAAATCGATCTGACGGTGGCGAATTTACCGCCGTCAGTAAAGACATAGCCTTGGTTGCTTACATCAGACTGTTCCGGCTGTCAGCCCCCCACAGTAACAGTTAAATTGGTGCAAGCTTTCCTAGTGAAGATGCACATCACCGACAGAAGGAGCTAGTGTGGACATGCAAAACTGATTTAATTGCTGCCGTGGCTGTATGTCAATGCAACTTAAGTGAACTTCATTTTGTCGTGTAGACTTCCCCTTTGTGAGAATCTCAGCTTTCACTGTAAATAAAGGAGTAGTAAATATGACCCCCCTAATGGCTCAAAAACCAAAGGCAACTAACAGATGTACCTTTTAAATGTTCACAGTGTACTTTTTAAAATCTCAAGCGTTTTAAGGCAATCTCATGATTTTGGGGGCCCAATTTTTGAAAGCAGGGGGTTGGCAAAACTGAAGAACGGTAAGACAATGCCCATTTACCTTGTCATAACATTTACAAACCTCCAAGCAAACTTGTATAACTGCGGCATAAAGCTAGATCACTTGGACTACATGCTTGCTCAGGTAGATAAGAACCTGCCTGTTATAGAATGTATCTGCCCTACAGTGTCTGCTGGCCAAATGTTGCATTTAGGTGCACCCTGCCTCACTTTCCTCTACCAACATCAATAAGTTCAATAGGGCTTGACCCAGGGAACACCACCCCTTCCGAGGGGTCTAGCTGATGAACCAAAGGCCAAATGAAAATACAAGCAAACCTTCACCCTGGCATCTTAGCCAATAAACAGGCAGTCTTAGTTTATCCATTCCCACCTGGGGAATTCCACCATACTCCAGCAGCAAGAGTCTTTTGACTCAGATCCCTTCCCTGGAGCCAGGCTTCTTGCCCCCACCTGCTGAGAATCCTTTCCTTGAGCCAAGCAAGAGTCTGGAGAGATCTCTCAAGTGCACTTCTTCTCTGGGGCAGTGTGCAATTCCTGGCAGGCTGGGTTCCCCATGTCTCTTTGGGAGTTCCCAGGTCTCCAAGCACACCTTCCAGGCTCCCTTGGTCTGGTGAGCTGTCCTGGGAGCTCACAGTCTCTAGGACCTACCTCAGCTAAGCCTTGGTAACCCTTTATCTGGCTCATTAGCAAATTAGCTGCTAACCAGGCACTTAGGGATTTAATTACTCCGGCACATTTAGAAAAAAAGAGGTTTTCACTGAATTAAATGTGAAATTGTCTCACATCAGTCAGTCCATCATCCCTTGTGCTACTGAACTGGATACTCAATTCTACTTATTTTACAGTGTTTCGTGATCAGCGTGCTGCAAAGTTGTGTGTTCTGCTCTGTAGAATTATTTGGCGAGGAGTCAGAGGTGGTGGCAGCTGGTTAGGAACATATTTGGCCTGCTAACACCTTGGTCAGTGTGGCAGGTAATTTTCAACTGTGGAATAAGCAACATATTAGCTCAACGTCTCTGATAAGACAACATTCCCTGAAATGCCACTGAAATGGACATTGTTAATTTTCAAAGCAAGCACTTTATTAAGGTGAATGGCACAGTACACATGGCTCAGCTCTCTTTATCCTTTCTGTCTGCAGACTCAGGCAGATGTTCGTGTGTTTATGCCTGGTTCATGTTGCTAAGGTTGTCTTCACAACCAAAAGAGCTAGCAACACAGTTTTCAAAAAGAAATCTGAACTTAGATTCTGGAAGTTTAATTCTGCATCTGCAGTGGATTCTATGGTAAGTTTCATAGTTGCGAACCATGGAATATAGGGGCACTAACTACCTGTTCTAAATATTATATTTCCTCTTCAGACAAAATCCTAGAGGCCATATAAAAAGAGATTCTGATGGTGGTGCCAAAAACAGCAGAGCTGGTGAATTTCCACTGTGTTGGGATTCGTGCTCAGTGTGTGCGCATGGTGGCAGAACTGAAGGGCTAGAAGCAGCCCTTGTGGATCTGCTATTATTTGGCATATGCCCCAGCCAGACCCTCTCATGAAAGGGGTACAACAACCAGAGTGGTAACTGCTGTCCTGACTGTATTATAGCAGCAATGAAGCAGCTTCAGGGCCAATCCATGCCCTTTGGGAGGGGACCCCATGCACATACACACAATTTTCCCAAACCCTCCCTAGCACATAGCTGAGGAAGAGGGCCTGTGCCTTTATAAGCAGCAGCAAAGATTTGCTTACAGACTAGAGGTGCTGTACTCCTGAATGCTTGTGTTTAATTCATAGTGAATGTCAAATACCTGAACGAGGACAGCATCCCTAATTGCACAGTCGATCCTGACTTTTGCACACATCAGCCACATGATGCTCTGCCCTGCATTGCGTGAAGTCTTCCACTCTCCTGAAATTCCTAACAGGAAGTGGGTGTTAGCAGTTTGGTTTCCTCTCCTGCTCATGGTGATAGAAAGAACATCTTCACAATTTCCTCCACCCACTGAGCGCGCTAAAGGGGTGACCGCGAAAGGTCAATGCCAATATTGTTCTACACCCTTCCTTTTCAAGAAAATCACAAGAGCAAATATTTCACAACCAAGGCCTGGTTTATTTTACTAATAATTGCACCTACATGAGATAACTCACTGGGTCAAAGCTCTGGAATTTTGCGTGTTTACAAATGGCATTGTTCTTGGTTGCTCCTTAAACAAGTTGTTTTATGATGCTGCCAAGAACTAAAGAAATATCAGCCCAAGAAGCAACAGGCATTGATCTGACTTCTTATCAAGCGCTACTATCCAGAAGGATCTGAACAAGGAGAGTGCGTTTTCTTTGCAGCCGATAGAAGATATAGCATATAATACATGCAGGCATGATAGCCTCTCACAATTGAGCTCTGAGCCAATCCACACATAGAAAGAGGTAAGTTTCAGCCTTGGCTTTTCTGTATGCAACAAATATGTTTAAATGCTTCCAAACTGAGTATTATCTTGTCCGTCTCCGTCAATCCCTCCCCAGCACTAGTTAAGCTATGAGTGTATTCTGTACTCAAACCCATCATTTAAAACAGATGTCAATGGTGCCGCAAATGGGAAATAAAGTGCTGCAGCCCATTAGCTGCGGCCAAAATCCCTGAAAGGAAAGGAAAATCATGGGTTTTGCACAGCACCCTGGAAGAGGCTGGGCATTGGCCTATGCCAGGGGTCGGCAACCTTTACTATGAAAAAAGCCAAGAGTCTGGAGCCGCAAAACATAGCTTACCGCGGCTGAAGAGCCACATGTGGCTCCAGAGCCGCGGGTTGCCGACCCCTGGCCTATGCAAACTACCAGACGGCAAGTTCCAGAGCTGAGATCTCCCATTAAGAGTGACTTTCTACCGGACTCCAAGAATTCAATCAGAGCTGCCTCTGGAGATCAAAACTGCCTCACCTGGGTTTGGGATAGCCAGTCCCTCCCCTTCCCATTTGTTCTCAAAAAAATAAATGCCAAGTGTAAAAGCCAGTCCCCATTTTCCGACTTCCAAACCGAGACTAAAATGAATAAGTGCTGATTTGATGGCCTCAAGGGATCTGAACAACTTGATATTTTAATTAATTTTTTTTTAAATCCAGATGGCTTGGATTTTTAAAAAATTCTTGTAAGAGTTTATAAGGCTTCTCCGTTCGGTATATTCATCAAAAGAGAATCCGAGTAAGACCCTGATCCCACAAAGACTTGCATGTGTGATCAACTTTATGCACTGGGAGTCGTCTCATTAACCTTAACAGGGAAACTCACAGTGCCTATAAATTAAACACAGGCATACTCTGGGGCGAAATCCAGTCCTAATTTTAAAAGGTGCAATTTCCAGCAACTTAAACTGGAGTTACACATAATCATACTAAGGCTGATTTGCCCCCAGAGCTGTCTTTTAAAAAAAATAATTTAATTGAATTTGTCTAGAAATTGGTGATTTAAAAAAAAATTCCCTATTCCCTTAATTATTCAAAAGTGCTAGAAAACCATAAAAGAATTGCAAAAATGTCCTGAAAATTATTGTTCACATAGAATGTGTAATACTGCTCAGAATCTCCACTTGGTTTTGAAAAATATTTGTTTTGTTGTAGAAATTCAGGTGGGTTTTTTGTTTTTGTTTTTTTTACAGCTTCTTGATTTAATAAGGATATTTCAGGTCAAATAAATTAATAATTAGATCACTATAATCAAGTTTATATAATAAATTTCTTAGCCACTAATCATTTAATTTTTCAGGAAGGAACAGGAATTTTTCAGAAGGTAAGACACTGTACAGTATAATCACTATCAGTAGCTTGGTTCTTTAAATATGAATTTCTTGTATGTGTTTCCAAAGTCACTGCAGATTGATAGGAGTACCAACAATTTCACTGAGGTGCTCTTTCTCCCTCTCCTTCAGAAAGAAGAGCACACCAGCAAAGAGAAGTGTATTCACTTTGCTGTAACACCTGGATGAAAGGCAGCCATTGGGGCTAATCTCCTTTCTTCTGTCTATTGAAGGTATTTATGAGGCCCCAATATTTTAGCACCTCACAGTCTATTTATCTCACAACACCCCTGTGGTTTGGGAAGTGACATTTGTCCCTACTTTGCAGATGGGGAACTGATGCCTGGAGACTGTGTGGAAGCCTCTAGCAAAACAAAAACTGAAGTTGGGTTTCCAGAGACTCAAGCTAGCGTCCTAGCCACTGGATCGTTTCAGCAACAAGAGCCAGCAGGAGAGAAAATGGAACAGATGGGGACATGCTCAGCAACATGCCCTTGACAGTGTTCACACTGAACAGTGTCTGTTCTTTAAACAGAAAACACATTTATCTACTCCGGTTAGCTAAAGACTAGGATGGAAACCAGAGCTTTCAGCAAGTGTAGGAACCTCTATACATGAGAACGAGAGACGAGAATTTCCCGTACATGCTTCAGAGACTTTCAGGGTTTAAACACATATATAGCATGACCTCATGGAAAAGCACCTACCCCATAATGAGGAACAAGAGGCTGCATAAACTGCACTCCTTGCATTTTCTTCCTTCTGTTATGGCTGTGTGGAGAGTGTGGAGGAAAATACCTTGTCCCAGTAATGTTAAATCAGGTAGCTTCAAATAAGTGAGGCTGACACCTATCTAAGAGATGAGGAAGTGCTCTGGGGTGCTAAGGAACCAGAGATGTAAGAGAAGCTGAAACAAGTCCAGACAGGTGAAGGCAGAGTATTTGGAAGAATAAGGAAGCTGTGACCATCATTCACATATGAAAGATGCCTTAAGATCTCAAGATGTCAAACTGATCACCAGATGAGAAATCCTACCGCAGGTGGGAGAGTAGAAATATCAGAGGAACTGATAAAACTTGAGCAGGCCCCAGGGGAACCGAGGCGAGCGTGCACAGCTAGTTGTGATGGCCGGGAGAGGCAGCATCGGATGGCAGTAATTGCTGGATGTCCTGGAGAGATGGACAAAGTTCTGACACATGGTTGGGGGCAAAAAAACTGCAATGGATGGTGATGGTTCGATTTTGGAAGAAGCCCAAAAGCAGGCGGGCGTTAGACTTCCATTGGCTAGCGGGCGTCTTGGTTCCTCTGATATCTGTGTTCTCCTAGCTCCAGTAGGATCTCTCATCTGGTTAGCAATGTGACACACAACTGAAGGTACCCTACATACACATCAGGAAGGCTGACTAACAACAGATTCCTAATTCTCCAGAATGAATGCTATGTGATCCTCTAGCTCCTTTCAGTGCCTCTGAATTTAGTTCAGAAAATCCAGTGTACTTGATTTAATTTATTAGCATGTTATCCTATTTTGGCCAAGGACTACCAAAGTATCCTCTGATGCTCAAAGCCTTGTATCAAGAGATACTGAATACAGCATTAACTATCAGTTTAAACACATCTGTGTCTTGCCTGCCCCAGGATAAGCGATGGATCATACACTCGTATGAATTCCTACTGTGTGTTGAGTATGCTTCAAAGAGAGAGGGGTCAAACATGGGGGTCTTCTGGCAAGCATTTTGTTCATGTCACAATCCGGTCATTTCAGTGTTAATAAGGATCAGAATTTAATTATGATTCTGTCAGCTGAAAAAGGTTGCAACCCTGATGTAAATTCCAGATTTTGCAAGATCCTGCTGGGTTTTGTAAGATTTTGGGGAAATTTTGCAAATTTTCTACACAATGAATACCCTTTACAGAGCAGCTGGTGGATTACCATAATTCTGGACTGATGAAATTGTATGAGACATACAAATAATGATTTTATAACAAAGTTGTTATAAAAGAACTGCGTATGCTATGCAAACTAATCCAAAGATGCTGAATAGGCATTTTTACCCATCAAAGTAATATCCACATTAGTTGCTGAGCACTGGAAAATCTGGCCATTTGTTTTGGTGCCCTCATGGAAGCTGAGCCCTTGCAACTTGGCCCTGAAATCTTTGGGAGGTCAGCCCTCACATATCTATTTTAGGGGCCAGTCTTGAAAACATTCACTATCACTTGCTGCCCACAGAGTCAGAATGGAAAGTGGAGTTTCTTAATACAACTGACAGAGCTAACTGCGTCTATATTACCCAACAGAGCTTGAGGTTTGACCTGGAAATGGAGCAAACGCCCAGCACATATTTATATGCATTCTGAGCCTTGGATTTGCTGGAATAGATCAGCACTTGGTAGTTCACCGTGGAAGTAAGTAAAAAGGTCCATTCAGAGATATCACAGATCTGATTAAACCTGTTAGTTTAGTTACAATGGTACTTGGCATTGAGGTCTCTTGCTAGATAGGCTATTTCCAATCAGGTGTTCATGCAATGCAGACACACTTAGCAGAGGCTACTTGCTAAAACACACAAGTGATGTTGAGTCACTATTACAGAGCTGAAAGCATACGTTATATTTTATTGTGGATCTCAGCTGGCACTTATGAACTATGGCTACACAGTATAGTTGTATCAGTGTCCGTCCCAGGATACTAGAGAGATAAGGCAGGTGAGGTATTATCTTTTATTGGATCAACTTCCTAGAGGGACAAGGTGGGTGAGGTAATATTTTATTGGACCAACTTCTATGGCTAGTGATTAATAGAAAACAACATCCCTTCTGTTTGTTATATTATTGTTATTACTAGGCATTGATTGCTACCAGCTCTGTATTCTAATGTTGAATACTTCATCTTGTCTATACCAAGATAAACTTGCTGTGTTAGTCACTGTTGCTAAGCATTTTCACTGCCTGGTAAATCTGCACACAGTCAATAACCTATTATTACTCAATGCACCATAAAACAAAACAAAGCAATGAAATCTATACTGCAAAGATGGCAAAGTACAGCATGTTGGATTATAATCCTTTTTGAAGGTGTCCTAATACTAAAAGGTGGAACAATGGGTTCTGGTGATATAGGACATGAATAGCATATACAGTTAGAGACCCATGACAATCTTTTCCATTAGCAGGACTGGAGAGGTTCCCAGAATTGTTACAACAAAATCAATGAGGCAAGTGCATGGGTCTCTCCATCACCTCTCCCTATTCACACTCAAGAGGTGGCCAAGAGGACTGGCTCTCACTTGGAACACTGGAAGTCCTGTGTTCAAATCCCACAAGCACTCTGGCTGGGGATATGAAAATGATCAAGACTGGAGGGTTTTCTAAAAGACATGCTCTAGTTCAAACAGAAATTAATTCAGGAAAGTCCGATAGTCTGTCTTATATCAGCCCAGATGACCATAATGATCCTTGTGGTCTTATCATCTAAGAGACACTAAATTGCTTCGTTTGAGCATCACACAGGACAACTGCCCATAAAATATATTTATATGCTGGCAGAAGGCATTTCAGGAACTAAACATTTGGCTAAGATGGGACAACAAAAACAACACTCCCTAAACTTGCCCCCAGTAGTAGGGAGCTGCAAAAGCGATAGTTTCATGTCTTATAGGAGACAGTGGATGACTGAGAAATTCCTAAGAAAATTGGTTGATTGATTCATTTTTAAGAAATGTCTACATTTTAAAAACTAAGATGCTGTTTGAAGTTTACAACAAACACATCATGTTCAAAGGGCTACCATTCCCTGGCTGCTGGTTGGAGAAAAAAAGCATAAAGACAACGTCTTTCCTAAATGTGTGATAATCACTTTCAGTTCTACCAGCATCTGTTCTCAACAGGAGCTCTCAAGTGCTGAGCACTGCTGAAAATCTGCCCATTTATTTAGGAACCCCGGTCAGTGTGGTTGGTGCCTCATGACCACGAGTGCCCATCTCAGGGGAGACTGTCAAGCAACAGGGCATGAACCCCAAACTCTTGGTGTGTTCTATAATTAGATTTCACCAAGCCAGTAACAAATATGAACCCCTGGATCACTATACCAGTCTGACCCTGGAGTCACAAACAGCGACTCCCCTTGTCCCTGGTCTACACTTACTTGGTAATTCGGCGGCAGTCGATGGGAATTACGCAAGTAGCTTGCGTATCTGCCGTTGACTGCCGTGCTTCCCTTCATTGCACTGTGCTGACGGGAACTGCATTCCCATCGATGCAGCACTACGCCACTTGAAGGGGTGGGTTTACTGCACTGACTTCTGGATTGACTTCACTGACTGTTCAGGCGATCCAGATAGGTTGATCTGACGGCAGCTACTTTGCTCCCATCAGTGTAGACGTAGACTGGAGAGTCTAAGGGTATCTCGCCACCTAGACAAACTGGACTTAGTGATAAATGGTCACTTACACCAAAAATCAAAAAACATTCATATAGTTGCCAGTCCCAAGAGACCAATCATTTATCCCAGACCAATTGGTACTCTAGATCTTACACCAAAGACATCTGTAGCCAATCCTGTAATAAACTATCTAAAGGTGTATTAACTAGGAAAAAGGAATAAGAGTTATTTACAGGTTAAAGCAAGCAAACATATACACATCAATGAGTTACCATCTAAATCCTAAGAGTGAGAGTTGTAGTGATCTGTCAGTTCAAAATGTCTTTCGGGGCTGACCCCGGGGTACCCCCTTGGGAATCTCTGCCTTTGTTTAATGTCTCTGGCCTTATGAGAGTTCAAAGAGATGAAAAATTTTCATCTCAACTATTTTTATTTCCCTCTTCCAGCATTCAAACTAGTGGGATGAGGCCTTCTGCACGTACTTTTCCATGGGTGGATTGAACAATTAACAAAGCTTTTGTTTTATGATAGTCCACTTCATTTTTGATAGTCCTCCAGAATGGGCGAAGGGGGACGATTCCCATGCACGGGTTCACAAATTCAAAGCAAACATTTTCAAAGTTATAAAGCAAAATTTACATATAATCCTAATAGCATGGAATAACAACATTACAAGTGAAATTAATGCTTACAGCAATTTAAGAGCATTTCACTGAGTCTAACACTAAATACATTCTTATCAGATTGATACCTATTTTGAACAAAATTAACATACAGGTGAGTTGGTTTGGTTTCTGGCTATAAATTGGTCAGTTCTTAGCTAACACCGACAGCCTTGGCCAAAGCTGGTACTTGGTTTAACCAGCAAGTTGGGTGCTAAGCCCCTTTGGAAATTCTGTCCCCCAGAGTTTATGATGAGCACAACCACATATTGGATGGGCTGTAAAAGCGCAGCAGCATGGTTTTATTCCTTTTAAAAGATTAAAGATATGCAGCATGGCCAGTTGATATTGTGTTGGAAATTTAACACCAGTGCTCTTCATCTTCATTTTCTCTCTAGGATTTCTTGACTTTAAGGTTGCAGTAACAGTTTGTATACAGTCAGTAGTAAGTGTGTAATGTGCTAGAGGGTGTTTGGATGAACGGCACTGTATAAACACAAAGTCATTATTCTCTTCACTCACTACAAATTGAAAAACCAGTGAGAGTCAAACTGGACCCAGCGCCAGCAACCAGACCCTACATCAGTGCCATTTACAGGAAGATTAATCACATATACACATTAATGTCTGAACACTAAGGAAGATGCACTGACAAGAACTCCTCTGGACATGGAACAGCAGAGAACACGGATCCTGTCTAATCTGCACTGGAAGCTTTTCAGATGACAGGAAATCTGTTGTTAACCAGATACAGATTTCAAAGATTCCCAAAATGCCCTTGAAAACCCATCACTTCTTCAGCTTTCCTCATTTCCTCTTTCACATATGTGAAATAAGATGTTTTTTCTTTGAGTTCTTCTTTTAAAGTATTTACACACCCAGAGTATTGCATCAAACCGGCATTAATGAGCTACTCTTTCTGTAGAGATTTCCCAAACACCATATTTCTTAACTATTTCTGAATATTTTATCATGTATTCTTGGTTGTCCCCGGGCTAGTAAACAGCTAACAATTTTCCCTTCCTATTTTAAAAACAATTATTATACAGACATACCCTCAACAGATTACAATACTTGTTACTCTTCCTCAGGGATTGTGGAAAAGAGGATGAAAAGTGATGACCTAGTTTTCTTATTGGGAGACAGTAGGCTACTTCAGGAGACTTCATCATAATCTCATCTTTGTCTTAACACCTCCCCTGGTGTTTCATAGGCTAAGTGCATGGATAGCACCCTTATTCCTTTGCTGCAACATGTGAGGACAGGGAGGTAAAGTAAGATAGTGGATTGGGCACTGGACTAACAGACAAGCATTCTATTACCAGCTCTACCCCTGATCTGCTGCATGACCTTGAGTAACTCACTTCACCTTTCTTTCCCTTTGCCTACTTAGTTGTAAGCTCTTCAGGTCGATGACTTGTACCGTGCTTAGCACAAGGAGTCCCAATCTAAGGTGAGGCTGTAAATCCTACCATAATACAAATAGCATTCTTCCTTGTGAAACAGTAGTGCCGTGTCTAAAATACTACAGGGTGGAGACAGCGGTACACATACATGGGGACAGACACACCAGGGCACCATTTTACTGCAGGGATGGCATTCATCATCAATATCGCTATTGTGGTTTTAAGAGAATGTACCATAAAAGAGACAAAAATAGCCTCCTCAGCCTGTCAGGACTCGGGAACGATCTGAGGGGCCATATCACTCACAGTGATAAGAGGCTCGTATTTTTCAGTGTTTGGCCATGACCGAGTAAATGGCATTCCTGTTGTTTCCTGCCTCTCCTTCTGAATTTCAAAAGCTGCAGTCATTCTAAGTGATTCGCCCTGAAACTCCGATTAACAGGAAACCAGCACGTACACCACAAAGACCTCTTTGCAATATTTAGGATGTGCAGTAACTACAGTTGCAACAAGACCAGAGTGAAGACAGACAGCTATTTTGGAAACTTGAAAGCCAGACTTCCTAAGCATCCTTTGGTTGTCCTATTGGTCCCTTAAACATAAAGCCAGCTATTGTAATCAGATGGAAACCCATCAGTACCAACTAAACACGTGTGTAACCGTTTGGATGTGAGATTCAGGCTGACTGGTGTACGAGGCACAGGGACTGTCTCTTTGGTCTGTGTTTGTACAGCACCTAGCACAATGGGTCCTAGTCCATGACTAGAGCTCCTAGGTCCCGTGGTAATATAAACAATGAACAATAATAGTAGTGCTTTAAGGCCCATTCCTGAGCAAGGGGAGGTGCATGAGAAAGTGCAGTGCCTCAGAGAGACAGCTGTGAATCACACGCAATTCCTTCCCTGCTTTCCTCTTGTTCCAGAGGTTAGCAATTTGCTGCTGGCCAATCCCAGGAGCAATTTATGCCACACACGCCGCTGCGCCGGTTCAGCTATACTATGCGCTAGGGGAGTGGCACCACGGCATTGCCTGTTCCCCACCCACCTAGTCGATAGTTTCTGTTTGGTATTAGTTGCTTCTTAGGGGCCAAGTTCTGATGTCCTAATGTTCATTGAATAGTCCCTTACTCCAGAATCAATTCCCCCCAACTCAGGTTATTACTCTATGTGAGGGATCAGGGTATCAGAATCTGGCCCTCTGCGATTACAGCATCTGCTTTATTTCTCATTTCATTCTGTCCTTCTCCTCATCAGGGGATAACGGTGTAGATCTTCTCCCCAGTCGTCTCTTTTCCTTGGCAGTCACCTTGCCTTTCCAGCTGTGGTCTTTGCTCTCTCAAGGCCTTATCTCCTCCTCCTGCTGAAGTCAATAGAAAGACTGACTTCAGCCAAGCTGGATCAAGCCCTCAGCCCTAAAAGATTGCACTCCCAGCCGTCGCCCCCTGATTACTGCTGCCATCTCCTCTTTCACCCTCTCCTTTCTTATCACAGAACCATAGAACCACGGGGCTAGGAGGGACTGCGTGGGTCATCTGGTCTAACCCCCAGCCGAGATACAGGACTTGTGTCTAAACTAGAGCTGTCAATTAATCGCGGTTCATGCATGTGATTAGTGCAAAACAAATGAACTAGATTTTAAAAAATAGTCACAATTAATCACGGCTTTAATCACACTGCTAAACAATAACAGAATACTAATTTAAATGTATTATAAATATTTATGGATGTTTTTCTACATTTTCAAATATAGAGATTTCATCTACAACACAGATACACTTTGCATTATTTTTTATTACAAATATTTGCACTGTCAAAAAGAAACAAAATAAATCGTTTTTTTAGTTCACCTCAGACATATCCACACAGTCCCACTCCGTATTCAGCCAATCACTAAGAGAAACAAGTTTGTTTGCATTTACAGTAGATAATGCTGTATCAAAATGAGAACAAGCATTTGCATGGCATTGTTGTAGCCGGCATTGCAAAGTATTTACGTGCCAATTAAGCTAACTATTCATATGCTCCTTTGTGCTTCCACTTGTAGGCTCTAAAGTTTTACATTGCTTTGTTTTTGAGTGCAGTTATGTAAAAAACCAACATAATTCTACATTTGTAAATTGCACTTTCACGATAGAGATTGCACTACGGTACTTGTCTGAATACTGTACACTTCATATTCTGTGTGTTGGTACTGAAATCAATATATTTGAAAATGTAGAAAACACCCAAAAATATTTCCAATACCTTTAAATTGTTATTCTATTATTGTTTAACCATGCGATTAAAACAGCGATTAATTGTGACTACTTTTTTAATCTTGAGATTAATTTTGATTTTTTTTTAAATCATTTGACAGCCCTAATCTAAACCATTCGAGACAGACGGCTAACCAACTTCCTTCTGAAAACCTCCGCTGAAGGCGATTCCACGACCTCCCAAGGCAGTCTGTTCCATTGTCCTACTGCTCTTACAGTTAGGAAGTTTTTCCTGAGATTTAATCTAAATCTACTATGCTGTAGTTTGAACCCATCCCTCCATGGCAAGAGAGAACAATTTTTCTCCATCGTTTTTATGGCAGCCTTTTAAGTCTTTGAAGACTGCTATTTATCCCCAGTTACTGCTTCCATGTGAGGTGTTAACTTGGCTCCTGGTGCTAAATGAGGAAGCTCATTTTTTTTCACTTGGTCATGTGATCAAGTTTGGGTTATTTTGTGATTTAAGGTATGTCTATACGTCGAGCTGGTGGTGTAATTCCCAGCTCAATGAGACATACCCACGCTAGCGCTGATCAAATAGAAATAGAAGTGTAGCCACAGCAACATGAGTTGCGGAAGGGCTAGTCACACCGAGTAAACACCTTTCCAAGATGCCAGGCATGCATTCGGGATGGCTAGCCCCTGCCGCCATTCATACTCCCCTGGCTCCACTCTATTTTTCGCATGCTAGCTCAATCAGAGCGAGTGCGGTTTGGCTCCTCAAGCTGAAATTTATACTTCCAGCTCAAAGCGTAGATATACTATTAGCAGCACAAGGGTCCCAATTCAGCGAGGCACTTAAGCCATGTGCTTAACTCCCACTGAAGCAAAGCATACGCTTAAAGGTAAGGTTGTGCTTAAATGCTTTGCCACAGTGCAACCCAAGCCTGTCTTGGATTTGTTTCTGAAGTATTTTAACTTTAAAACAACCGTGATATGGGAAGTTTGGGAACCACAAGAGTGTCAGAGCTGAGCCCTTTCACACACCATGCACACCATTATGATAAACCCTGAAATTAGGGGTTTACAAAAGGGAAAGTTGACATCCCCTCAGATATGAGGGAGTGTGTCACTATAATTACACTCATCCTGCTGACAGATATTACTTGTTGATAAGTGTTTGGTACGTTGCTCATATAAGCTCCTTATCGCTGTCTGCAGTCACCTCCTTTCAATGCTGACCAAAGCTTTTAACCAACAAAAACACATTTGGAGGCAGCTCGGTAGCAACTGGCAGCCCTTTTTATTCCAGGGTTTCAGCATGTTCTTTCTTCTTAAGTGCAAATGCCTGTTTTAACTAGTGAGACAAGGTAGGTGAGGTAATATCTTTTACTGGACCAGTTTCGGTTGGTGGAAAGTAGAAGCTTCCGAACTACACCCCCACCACAAACAACTATTTTAACTAGGGCCGAGAGAAATGTTCGCAACGAAACTTGAAGCTACAAGAAATGAGTCTAGCTTCAAATGGTGTTAAGAAGCGCAAAACGCCAACTGTGGGAGCTGAAAGGTTTGCTCCAGCATGCAGAGCTTTCAAATAAACATGGGCCCAATGGCAAATGAACCTGGGATGCTTTCTGGATTGGCATCAGAATCATGTATAATTTGCAACTGTGTCTGAATGTGAGGTTAAACATCACAGCGTGGACAGTGTTCACACAGAGCTAACCAGGGGTGGGTAAAATACAGCCCGTGGGCCAGATCCAACCAGTCTTAACTGTTCTGTTTGGCCTGCCATGCAGGAACACTACGCTGGAGCATCAGGCAGCTTTCGGCTGGTCGCTACCTGAACTTCCCGCTTCTGGTCATGTGGCTGGAAGCAGGAAGTTCGGGAAGCGACTGGCCGAGAATCACTAAGCTGTCCGATGCTCCAATTGCCAAGGTAACTGGAGCTCGCGCGGCTTAATTTCTTGGGCCGGTTGCTTTCCCGAACTTCCTGCTTCCGGTCACATGACCGGAAGGGAAGCCAGAAGTGACCCAGGCCCACAAAACTTACCAGAGTTCATGGAGTGGCCCCTCTGCAAAAATTATTGTCCACCCCAAGAGCACAAACCCAACCGGCCTGAGAATATTCCAATAGGTCCTTACCAAACCAAAATGTGCAGCTCTCTCCAGTTCTAACGGAAGAAGGTTACTTTACCAATTAATTTTTTGGTGGCTCAGGGTGGATGTGCTCCCGCATCATCCCTGACACTGCGGCACAAGGACAAGCATTTTCAAGAGCATTCAGCACCCAACAGTTCTCTCTGGGACTCTCTTAATCAGGTTTTCTAAAGGGTTCAGCATGCAGTGCACAGAGCTTTTTTGAGAACCCAAGCACTTATTTTGGTGTCTAATGGAAGCTGAACTTTTTTTTGCAGATGTGTCCCACTGTGCTGACATTTAAGGATTGCCAGCTTTAGAGAGACTCGTCCTATGGGATAAAAAAAAGTCACATGGATTATGCTGCAAAATTACAATCTCGCTATATTCAGTTGCATAGAGTCCCCTTGCCTGAATTAAATTTGGGAATTTTTAAATGTCTCACACAGATGCAGGAGAAACCAACCAAAACACTGTCCTGAGATTCTTCTAAATGTGGTTGCCAATAAACTAGAGCACAGACATTTTACCCATTTTAGTAGATTGCAATAAGCTTTTCTTTTCAGCTGTATAATGCTGCTGAAGAAAGCTGTTCATGTATGTACAGCTCCTTCATAAAGAATCTTGTCCGCCTGCACAAAGGCACGTGAACATTTTCTGGTCTACGTTTATTTTTATTTAATATGGAGTGGTGAGGTCACGGCTGACCTCGGAGCAGCAAGCCTGACATAGTCAAAGGAATAAAACACAGAATGGGGGGGAGTGTCAAATTAACAGTCACGTATTTGAAAAGCTTTGAAAGTTTCTGAACCAATCTTATTTTCCTCTGTATAATTGTACAGCTAATTTCAAGCCAAAGGCCAGCTCACCCCCATTTCGGAAAGGGGAAGTTCACTGCTGGGTCTTTCCGAGATCATTTGGTCAGGAGGGGACAGTGGAAAATTACTCACGCACCATAGAACAGGGAAAAGGGAGTCAGACCCCCAGAATGTACTTTTGCCCCCAAATCCCCAGCGCGGAATGCATTATTGAAGTCCAAAGCACTGTCCGCATCTCTATTACTGATGGAGCTAACCAAAACAAGGCATCTCCCATGGTATATATTGTAAAGCGATAGCTGTGAAAGGGTAGAAACTGGAAATCTGGACCAAGGTGTTTTAGGAAGACTATTCAGGAAGAGAAATCTCCTGGGGGATGCTCATCCCACATCAAAGGAAATCTTGCCGGCCCAATCCATGGTTTGGGCTGAATAAGAGAAGATGAGAAGAAGTAAAGACAGCCTGCGGTGGCTCAGAGCTCCCTGGAAGAAGGGAAGGAATTAATATGACTTTTCTAAGCAACTTTTGATATTGAGGGACAGATCGTCAGCTAGTACACTGGTGTGTCTCCACTGCCTTTAGTGACACTATGCCAATTTACACCAGTTAAAGGGAGGCAGCGTGTCCGAGTGAACAGAGCACTGGGCTAGGACTTAGGAAATGTGCGTTCAATTCCCAGCTCAGCCACTGACCTGAGCAAATAACATCGCTGCCTTGTGCCTCAGTTTCCCTATCTGTAAAATGGGGGTTATGATACTGGCCTCCTTTGTGAAGCACTTTGAGACCTATGGATGAAGAGCGCTAAAGAAGAGCTATTAAGGACCTGAGGACACGTACCTGGCTGAACTGGGGCCAGTAACTGAAATTGCTGGGGACGAAAACACTGGAAGGTGGTGGAGCCTGTCACAATGACACAGATTGTCGGAGCGCTGTCATGGTTGTGTCTTTAGTTATAGTCTCATTTGGGACATATGAGTAAGTTTGCTGACATTTTCATGGTGCTGCTGGGTAGAGCGGGGTGTAGTCCCATCAGTGACCACAAGAGGTTGTGTTTTGCTGTTTTCTTTTTGCAGGAAGCATTGATTTTTGAGTACATTGGACATCTCTTGCATGTTTTCCCAGCGTTATCTCTTCAGGGAATCACTGTTAGACACGTCCAATGAAGATCGTTTTTGTGAAAACTGCCCTTTGCTGAAAAAAAATGTTTCTATTTCCCGGGGAAGAAAAACTTTAAAACACCCCATTGCTGTGAATGATAGGGTAGTTTAGCCAACTGCAAGTCCTGCTGTGCTGTTGGGTGCACCAGATACAGTCCATCATTTCACTGGGGCAGGATGCCTAGCTGCACCAGAGCTGTGCTCAGCACATCTGGGAAAGGGACGTGTAATACCTCTTTGACTTTACTAACTCCTTTCTGTCACAGCAGCCCAATCGTGGACTTAAGGCTGTTGTGACATATACTAATGGAGACCCATGGAGATTGCCAGAGTGTAGTGTCACCCAGCAATTCCTGCATCGAGCCCATCTCGTGGCTGAACTAGAGCAAAGTCTCCTGCAAAGACATGTAGTCTCGATTTAAAGGCTCCAAGAAGATGCCACCACGCCCTGGCAATCCTTTCCAAGAGTTAATTACCCTCAGTGCTACACACCTGCATTTTAGGGCTTCCTGCAGGAGAAGTCATTCTTCAGTAAGGTGGGATGTGTGTGAATTTACAGTGCTCTAGTGATTGTAGAATAACTCCCCATGTGCACACACTTATTTTGGAACAAGAGTATCCACATGGGAATCTATTCCACAATAAAACATCTGACGAAGTGGGTTTTGCTTCTGATGAAGTGGGTTTCTGCCCATGAAAGCTTAGGCCCAGATAAATTTGTTAGTCTTTAAGATGCCACAGAACTCTCATTGTTTAGCTGAAAACAGACTCACACAGCCACCCCTCTGGAACTATTCCACAATAGATATTCTGGTCAGATTCTCTTTGTAGACAAGCCCTTAAATCCAGCTTGCTTTTTTCTCATTTCCCTTTCTAGCCCTTGGTTTTACCAGGGATGGAGATTCTGCCATACTGATTTCACTGGAATGTTACTGGAGAATGACAGAGTCTCAAAGCATGACTGCAGTGAAACAGTCAATTGAAGGGATCTGGGATACTACACAGGATGCTTCACAAAAGACTGCAGATAACAGGGCTGAGATTTTCAAAGCTGCACAGCAGATATGGAGGCCTGATTTTCATTAATTTAAATGTGAATGGAGTGTCTACATCCCACAGCTGTAGCAGCTTTGCAAACTCCACCCACACCAACATGTGTGCTCTAAAAAGTGAAATTGTCAGTGTTCAGAAGAGACATGTTTAGGATGGCAGCCATTGCTAATGTGCACATTTATAACAACAATCCATTCTAATTACCATAAGCTTTGGAAATGAGATTGTCAGTATATTTAGTACCGATGATCTCACATGCATTGTCACTGTGCTATGATACAGATGCAAAACATTTCAGGCTTTTTCTCTTAAAAATAGCTGTAATTTAACAATTCAGATGTGGTCTATACTGCCCCAAGCAGGGGCTCAACCTCAAATCCTTTACTGTCACTCAAGGATCTGACTCATCATCTTAGAATGTGAATTATTGGGTGATGGACCGGAAATCAAAATGCCTTTCCTGGCTGAAAAGGATTTGAATGCTTGTTAAGTGTAATTACTGAATTTGTTTTGGGTAATATCAGTGCTTTAAGATGGCACAGATGCCAGCTCTCTGGGATGACAGGCTTTTCAATTTGGAAATGCAGGAAGAATACTAGGCTTAAATGTTGCTGTAAATATTTCTACCCAGCAATTTATCTTTAGTTATCTTTAACATACAGGGCAATCTGAAGGCAGACAGCCTCTCTGGGTGAAATTCACCCTGGTCATGAAGGGCCAGTCCAAAGCTATCTACACCATCTTAGCACTCCATAGGGGCAGCAACGTAGGGGCTACCTACTGGGAGGCCCCACTGAGAGGATTCCTATGCACCCACCACAGAAAAGTCCATTGTGCCATACAAACACAGGCCTCTTGGGGTAGCCTCCATAGCATTCAACTGCTTCAAGACACCATACAATCATTAGAGTTGATGAATTTGGGAGTATCTTTGAATCGAAGACAACAAATAGCGAGTAGCGCGATGTGACATGAAGAAACAAGAAAATATCAAGAGGAAGAGGCTTGGAGCATTGAGGTACTAAGAAGACATGGGGTAGACGCTGCAGGGAAAGGTTCTGTAGATCTGAGCCTTGGAAAGAGCAAGCACAAGGATTGGCCAGACACAGCACAGAGACTATTCTGCTCTGACAAGCTTGATGGTAATGATGTTTGTCTTCAATGCCTGCTTCTCCCATTACAACAAAATCGGGATCTTCCAATGTATTTCTTGTTGACCATTTGACCCATTAACCTCCCTCTGTTTTTTTCTCTCCTCATTTGTCTTGAAAAATTAAAGCCAGAAGCTAAGTATACAACTTGTCAGGTGTACAAACCAATAAAAACAAGACCAATTCATTAGGGCAGAAGATATTCTGAGAATATTTGAAGGGTGTCTGCTATTAAGGAAACTGCTTCTTTGGTGTTCAAAATAGCAATCACGTGGCAGTCCAGCTTTGCGAATGTTGCAAGACACGTGGATCTCCTAGAGCCTATGAGAGCTCGCCAGGCTAAGACATTTAAGCGAAGATGAGGGTGTTTTGTGTGTACGTTTATTAACGTAGGGCAATGATATTTCAAGAATGATTAGTGGCTTTGGATGCCTGTTTGAGACATCTTTAAGGAGCCTGATTTTTGGTAAGTCTGAGCACTGCCCTCGAAAAACCAGACCCCTTTAAGTTGTCACAAGTTGGGCGACTAATAATTGAGGTTCCTGAAATCATTGGTCACTTTAAAAAATGTTGGCTTTCATCTTTGAGCCCTACAATCCTTAGGTCTTGCTGGGTTTGTTTTGCTTTTAAACATATAAGGACACAATAGCTTTGCTAAGATGAAACCCAGATGAACCGTCACATTTAAACTGCAGAAACACCTGTTAAATCAGTGTAAATGGTGCAGCTGTCCAAACTAACTCTATAACACTTCGATATGGATCACTCTATGGTTCTTTCCCCAGATCTGACACAAGCGTCTCTTAATGGCCCTCTGCCTCAATTTACTCAGCGGTAAAAATTGAGATTGTTATAATTAAAGTGACAACATCCAGTTGAAATCTAGTCCAACTGGACAAAAGAGTGAAAAGCAGTGTAAGGTACTAAACCTGCCCCTGTGGTCATTCATTCTACTTCTCAATACTCCAGAGTCCATGATTAAATATTGAATAGTCGGAATGGAATATTGTAGTGCTCAGTACAACGTAACTAGTCCAGGTGGCCTCAGCCAGAGAACCTTCTATCCTAACCCTCCTGAAACATTCATCACCTTGTAATATTGGTAATTGGAGGAAGCTTGGTTCGGTTTCTCTGTTACGGTTTCCCATGCTTCTACTCTTAGCTTTCCTCTTTAATAGTCACAAATAATTTACTTTTATCCCTCCTGGTTTACAGCCAGTATCTTCCCTCTTTACACTTCAGCATCTATCATTTACTCCCCTCACTGGTCTTCGCCCCTTCCTCACTTCTGTATCTCATGAAGACTTGTCTTTGCTGATAGACTCATAGACTCATAGACTCATAGGTCAGAAGGGACCAATATGATCATCTAGTCTGACCTCCCGCACAAGGCAGGCCACAAAACCCTACCCATACACATTTATAACAACCCCGAACCCATGACTGAGTTATTGAAATCCTCAAAAGTGAGATTTGAAGACCTCAAGCTGCAGGGAATCCACCAGCAAGCGAC